>CM040239.1:79195124-80395124 GCA_022545495.1 Chrysanthemum lavandulifolium | reverse complement strand
AAGACCGAAGAACAGAGATCGGATTAGATCTCAAGGTGAGGAGCCAGAAGAAAATGCATGCGGACGGTGCGGTGCACGTGGTCACACTCGAGGAGTTTGTAATGCGCCACTGCCTAGGAACGAGGTAACTAATACGTTCTAACATCTTTTGATTTTTATTTGTCATTGGTTTATTGAACAATGTATTCGCTTGATAATATTGTTTTATAAATTACAGGCAAAGAAATCTACAGGAGGCGGCTCCCAAAGCAATCACGGACGATCACAAAACACACCCGGAAGCTCACAAGGATTACAACCATCAATGTCACAAGGCTACGAGCATGTTAACTTGGCTGACCCATGATTGAAGTGAAGTCCAGAAAACAAGAGACAATAAATGTCGCAAGGCTACCAGTTTGTTTGTTTGGAATGAAGTTGTGTTGTACTTGCAAGAATGTAGTTTAAAGTATGAGACCTCTCTTTATGTATAACTGATAAGATCAAAGTGCCAATGGCACACATTTTGGACAAGTATTGTAGACAAAGTAATGCATAAGTCTTAATGGACTAAGTTTTTCAAATCAACATACATGACAGCCATACACACAAGTCAGCCTGCTACAAGCCACAAAGATGTTCACCCGAAAAACTCAGGGAATTATGTTCAAAAATACAAATTGTGGCCTAAAAAACAAGTCACAAATAATTCAAGCACAAGATATCCTGCTCGAAATAATAACGGATCAATGACTCTCGATATGCAAGTGCGGCTGTGTTGGATTATCAACATGCAAAGGAATTCCATAAGCCAACAGTATACGAACAATACAACAATATTAAGATTCTATTAGCCATCAAATGACATTTTAGCCAACCCATCAATGTTTTCACCATTACGCTTTTTGACCTTTGACATCTAAGCCATTTTCCTAACCCATCTAAGCCGCTTTCCTCGCCATTTTCCTAAGACATCTAAGCCGTTTCCTAAGCCATTTTGAGTGCCCCAAGGCCACAACTACTACTTTTCCTTTATACTTATATTAGCCAACTACTACTTTTCATATATGCCAAAATCCATATCCCAAGAATCTTTGTACAATAGAACATCTCAATTATTAGCTAACTACTACTTTTCATATTAGCCAACTACTATTATTCATATTAGCCAACTACCGTACCAATTTTTATGCTAAAGTCGAATTACAATAGAACATCTCAATTATTTGTGCTAAAATAGTGACTCAATCAATACCATTTCAATGATACAAAATCACCAAACAATGATATCCTCCATTATTGACTATAATCTCGTGACTCCATTTTCATAACACATATATTTCAATATCCATAACTCACCAAAAATTTTATCAAAACATTCCATAACTCGTCTCCGAGGAGGTTTGGCCACTAAATTCAATTGAGCCACCTTTGTATATACAAAGTGTGACTCAAGCTCAAAAATGAAGCAACTAGTTGTAACCTAACCCCCAAACAAATTGCAATGAAAGCTTTTGATGAAAGGAACAAAGTTCTTGGCCTTCCAAGCAAGATACCCATTTGACCCATTACACAACCCAAAATGAACCACATCTAAGCCAGTTTCCTAAGGACTATGAATATGTCGACAAATACAATACAACTCTAATTAATAAATAAGGACTATCAGTATGTGGTGAACTAGTACATTGTGGATCTGTTGGTATACAATATAGGATACTGTTGTAGTTTGGTTAGACTAACTATATGACCTGTTTATGATGCCTATATAATTGAGGTTTTAAGATACAAACCAGTCAATTAGTTCAAGATACCCATTTGACCCATTACACAACCCATCCATGTTTTCACCTTTACATCCTACCCAAATGAACCACATCTAAGCCAGTTTCCTAAGGACTATGAATATGTCGACAAATACAATACAACTCTAATTATACAAGGACTATCGATGTGGTGAACTAGTACATTGTGGATCTGTTGGTATACAGTATAGGAAACACAACCAAATGAGATACTGTTTTATGATGCCTATGTTCAACAGTATCTAGTCAAAAATGGTTTAAAAACTAAGATAAAAACAAATGATGATAATAAATCGGACCTCATAAAGTTGGTCAAACTGAAATATGCTTGTTTATTTGTTTTCTACCTTGGTTAATTCCCAGCCTTTCATTAAGGCTTTGCATGTGATTATTTTTTGGATCTTTTGTCATTGATTATGCTATTTAAGCATGCATATACATCTATTCATGATTCAAGTTTTGGTTAATATTTGGATCAAAGTAAAAAATAAGCCATGGCGGGACAATTTAGGTTGAATGAGTTACGTGAAGCGTCAAATTCTTATCAATGGGAGGATATGTTCATCTTGTCTTGTCGGAGGGCATCGGTCGAGTATTGGCAACGGCGGGCGGATATTAATGAGGTTTGCATGAAGGTGGATCGATGAATCGTGAAAGGGTGAATTTGTGGAGGAGTTGCGATCGCAATGCACGCTTTCTACCTAAGAAAATGGCGAGTTTTCAAATGAACTTCAAAGGAAAGATTACATCAAACCGATGGAGTGAAGGTTACGGCTAGCGAGTTCGAACTAAGGGGTCGGGATATTGACCTTTTCACGATAAGATTAAGGGTTTGTTGCCATGGTAGGTCGATGATGCAATGGTGTATGTCAGTGTTGGCTAGTGTGTTTTCCAATAAAAGTGTTGCGGGCTCAGGATGCCTAACACGAGTGTTTGTAACTTAAGTAGTTGTCATGTAATCCTATGTTTCATGAAAATTTATGTTTATGTTAATCTTAGTGGTCTGTGTCATGCCTATCTTAATCAAAACACTTGTGGTAAGGCTATGACTGGCAAAACTAGTAATAGCAAATATAATCAGGGTGGTTTACTAACCTGTAAAGAAACATGCAGACAAAGACCCCGCAATCACCAAATAAACCTCCCTGCTTTGGAACATTCTGTGCAAGATGGAACTTGATATGGTAGGTTTTCGGGTCAATTTCTTTTCTGTCAAACACACCTGTCTCGAGTAGAATTAAGGGAAGATTGACCTCCAAAAATTTCCTCATATTGAGATACCAATCACGAACTTCATCTTCACAACGATAAGCACTGTCATAAAATATAACATCAATATCGGAATGAAACTTGGCAAGCGACCAATGCTTCTTAGGTTCATTTATCGGAATGAACACCTGCAAGCAATATAAATAAAAATAACATCAATTCCAAAAGCGAAAAATTAAAGTTATATAAATAAGATGTGTTGCTTTGTATTTACAGATATACCCGATCAACATCACCCATGCCAACCGGTAAACTTCTTTATTAGCATAAAATAGTGGGCCGAATCTTGAAGTAGAAGTGTCAAGAAATAACTGCTAACGATGGACCAATCTGCAAAAGATGGTCTGAAGTGCCACAAATACATCACCCAAAGCTCAATATGTTGTACACATGTACCAAAAAAAACATATGTAAGGCACATATCCACACAATACCATCAGCTATATACAGAAATACAAAGCAACAAATCGAAAAAAATACAACACCGCACTTTATATTAAACAGAACTTTTACAAACATAATTCAAACACAGACCAGCACACACCACTCACAAATCAAACACCACAACACCTATGCGAAAGAGTAACTACAGCTAGACTATAACTTTAAATTATGCTCCGGATACATCACATTTCAAATCACACACAGTGAACCATTACAACGCACGAATACTATTGATATAACGCGATGCAGCACGAAGAGCGGCATGTGCCTCGCGTAACATTCCCTGTAACGTGACCTGCTTAGAACGCTCATGAGCCCGCACCTCTCTGAGAAACGTAACGGAATTAGCCGATACCTGATCGAGCCGCTCCTGAAGAACCTCATGGATTAAGTCATCCAAATACCTAATACGTGCAGCAATATCAAAACAGCGCACGCGAACCATACTTTCCCACTCACGAGCAGCAATGACTTCCCTCTAAAAAAAAGACACATCTGATCCTGAAGAGAATCACTATCGCACGCAAAACCAAGCTCACCTAGACGACCAGGGCGCGACATAGCTACCAATGCAAATGTGCAACCAGACCAAACTACAAAGGACTGAACGGAGGACATAACTAACATTTATACAAAATAAAAGGAACAATAGATAGGCCACTACCAACAGTATAAAACACACTATAAACCCAATCATAAAAAAGGAACATACAAAAGATTGGATAATTGCAATACTGACAGCACTGTGTGCACCACTACAAACAGTTAACCACAAACAAAAGAGGTAAAGCGCATATAGACTAAATACCATAAAAGAAAACCATATACTAAAAAAGGCTTATTTTAATTACCTCATCACGGAACCAGCCTTCACGATTAGAGTCAAGCCCAACAAAACAGTCCCAGAAAAGACGATCAACAACAATATCATTGGACCAAGGAAACTTGCAACGAGAACACCAAGAATTTTGTATAAAATCCTCCAACTCACGATGGACAAAAACTTTATCAATCCTTTTGGATGGCCTTTTTAGATCCTACATGGTATACAAAATATAAGTAATGACCTTGAGTACAACATCTACATAAATGACCTTGAGTACAACATCTACATATGTTATCGTATGACATACCTCTTGCCAAGGTTTGAGTTCACTACACAACTTAATCATATAAGGACCGCAGATATCATTTTTCTTTTGAGTTGCTCCGGAGGAGGACTTTCACAGAGCATCTACTCAGTAAATTCGCCTAGGTACTAGTTGATGATGCCTCTTCTTTGACACACAATTTTGCAAAGCAAGCTTCATGTGAGGGCTTTCAACATATGGTTTCTACTATTCACGCTTTTTCTTCTTCCATCAAGACCCGTAGCCTCTCTTCCTTGACTCTTTGCAACCGTCGAATCTCGACCTTTTGCTTTTCAGCTGCTACACGATCTTGGGTAGCCAAAAACGCACAATCATTCTGTGTGCATGGTAATAAAAACAAACTTAGTATTTACTTTAAAATAGTAATATGTAATGTAGCTCAGGCTGTACAAACCTCTTCGACATATTTCTCATCTTCGTCACACTCATTCGCATGAAAAAAAAAAAATTAAAAAAAAGAGTAATATGTATTAAAAGTAAAAGTTGTAAAACCTCTTGAAATCATCAATACTTTTCTCCGTGATGATTTGATTGCGAATCAAACAAATTTAGAAAATTATCATTTAAATTTGAGCAATACTCATCACCAAGATCGGTAACCTTATCATCACTATGTTTGTAAATATATAGGCAATTCGGATAACTATCTCCGCCTCTTGTTACAAACATGTAAAGAAAAAATAATACTAACCAAAGGATGATTTGTCTTCTTTGAGTATGTCCATCATATTTTTTCTTATGAAACACCGCCAGATATACAAAATCGCTTAGTAAACTCTTAAATATGTATATGTACGTGGTGTTTATGGTTATCGTTATACAAAATACCGAATAATGGTTTCAAGTTTCCAAACCCGTGCTCTCAAACTTTTGACCTCTGCAGTAAAATCAACAAACCATTGCAAATATCCCGCAATGTCTTAACACGATCCTCGAAGAGTAACTCGAGCCTTCGCTCGTGTTCGACATACTATGCATTTTCGAACGAGCTTACGCTCGTCTCACGCAGATAATCCTCAAAAGATCTCCATGGACAACAAAGGGGTCTAGGTGCATACCGCTTAAAAAACCTAATGCCTCCTGTGTACCACTCAATCGGCCTCGGCTCTCGTCGGATATAGATCATTGTTTGTTTCTTTGTCCTAAACATGAAGTAAGATAAGGATTAACCATAATGATAGTCAACTAGTACATTTAGAAAGATAGTACAAACACTTGCCTCGGGAAAAAAAGTCACCGAAATTCTCCAATTTTGAAATGAAACATTCTTAGACCATGAAAGTGCTCTTGGGATAACACTGCTTCCTTACTCCACCAAAGCCACCTGTGTAGAAGACTCTAAGATCCATATCCGAAAGAAAAAACATATATATATTTATGATATCGATTTTAGTTAAAAGCAGTTTTTAGCAATACTTAAAACAAATAATTATAGTTAAAAACAATTTAGTGAAACAATTCTAACCTTGAAACATAAAACAAATCCGCACAACGAATATTCCATCTTCGATATGACTTGATATTTCGAATGGCATCGTATAACCGTCTCCAAATGAGTTCCCCAAGGAAATTTATTCCGCCTTCAAAATTCTCAACCATCCTAAGATATGTATCATCAACCACGATAACAAGTCACGCCCATAAATATGACCTCAAGAGATAACAAAGGCAAACTCGGATGCGTCTTCATCAGATACTTTGGTAAAAAGCACTTCATCCTCAATCAAACATAGAAGATCTATGCTTTTTAAGTCCTCACCTACCTTATGCGGAAATACCCGGTCACGAAATATGATATCACCAATTCTAAACTTACGGAAACTAGGCATTCCAAATTTAAAAGCAGTAATGAGGTGAAATTGACGCCGTCCAAAATGAAGATCATGTCCATTAACATGATAAAGTAGTGGCAAATCAAAGTGGTCATCGTCAGACTTAATTTGCTTTTGAAGCATATAATGTATAAGACTCTCATCGTTCTCAAAAGAATTCAAATCCAACCATGGACCAAAGCATGTTGACCAAAAGCAGTCTCACGGTTTTCATTTAGTCTCTTTAACCAATTGAAAGTAACGCAGTTTGCTTGAACGTGAAGCTTCGCATCGATTCCTATACATACAAAGCAATTAGAAGTACATACAATTCTCTAAACAAGATCTTAATTATACACATACACACTTATCCATTCATTATTCATCCTAATTATACACATAATCAAGCTCAAAATCAAGATATTATCTATTTTGCGGTTCTAAAACATCATTATAACAACATAATAACAAAATGCACAAATTAAACAGTTATAATCACATTTATAATCATTTTCAAAGATATTTTCTAAATTTGCGCTTCACTCACAAACATCATAATAACAAGCATTCAACTCACCGACACGTGACGCGCAATTAAGTGCTATTAATAAACTATACTATTAATCAACTCAATATATTAAAACTCGCTTAAATCACTAACGTATGGTACTAAAACTATACAAATATATAATCAACATTTCATCATATTACACTCGCAATATTTCACCTCAAGCATCATAATAGGTGGTTTTAACAAAAGAGTATCCATAATTGCTCACATACACACTCATCCATTCATTCATTGTTAAAACCACCTTATATACTCTTTTGTAACTAGTAACCAAACGTAATCTTTCAAGAACATTCAAATTCGAACTTGCATTTCTTCACTAAATTAAACACATGATTTTAAAAGATCGGGCATCTACTTTACAAAATGGCTAACATTCATAACAACCAAATGTCGGGACACAAAACCCACAAAATTTACCTAATCCAAAA
Organism: Chrysanthemum lavandulifolium; assembly: GCA_022545495.1. NCBI lineage: Eukaryota > Viridiplantae > Streptophyta > Magnoliopsida > Asterales > Asteraceae > Chrysanthemum > Chrysanthemum lavandulifolium. Next base: position 80,387,663 of record CM040239.1, on the reverse strand, counting down.
CCCACAAAAACAGGGGTTACAAAACCAACAAAAGCAGGGTTACAGGGTAACAAACCCACTAACATTGGTAACTTAAAATTAAGGGATTATCATTAGGGAGTTATCAAAATCAGGGTTATCATTAAGGGTTATCATCAAGAACCAAAAATTAACCTAATCCAAAAACCACAAAAAGAATACTGCTCAAGAAATTAACCTATCCCAAAACAGAGGTTATCAAAAATTAATGTAATTAAAACATAATATGAGATTAAACATAAATTATAGCGATAAACATACCATTTGTATCAAAAATTGAAAGAATTACGGTTTGGATAATGTGTGTGTGATTTTGTGTGTAAATTTGATTTACTAATTCACAATTTTGAATTGATAAATTAAAACTAAATTAAAAAACTAAAAAAACAAAAAGGATTTGATTACCTGAAGAAAGATTTTGATAGTTCCCAATGGTACCTTTTTCAGAGATCCACTTTTTCAATCGCACATTAGCCGGAATTCTCACACCGTCGTTCGCACGTTCTCTGCATCGGATATTGTTGTTGGAAGGGTACTTGTTGTCCGGTTAGTGGGAAATAATTATTGGAAGGGTACTTGTTGTCTAACAATTGGGTGGACACGTGTCACTATTTGGGTGGAGTCGCACATTCGCAGTCGCTTTACATTCCCAACTTTTGTCCCTTTTGGGACCAAATCCAAATTGGTTACTATTTGAAGAGGCTTTATTTTGTACCTCAAAGTGACTAATGCCCAACTTTTGTCCCCTTTTGGGAATTAGCCCTTGGTTATTGGTCATGGGTCATGGGTTGGTCCATGGGTATTTCTTTAGATACAATGTATCTAATGAGTACAATGTATCTAGTCAAGTGGGTATGGGTCAATACCATGGGTTATGGATATGATCCATGGGTTGTGATTTTTACCATCCTAATAAACTATTACAACAAATGATTTATTACAACAATTTGTATTAAGTTACTATATGTAAATGCTTTATAAAAATAACATGTATCCTTATAATTTTACTTATGATAACATTATATTTGTTATCAACAAAACACAAAGAGATCGCAAAATATTAATAAACGTTTTTACGGTTTATTTGTATTAACAATCTCCCCCTTTTTGTTGATGACAAAACATAATGTTATGGTGAGTAAAACTTAAAAATAAATGTATGTTTTGAAAGCCCCTAAGTTTTACTTCTTCTCCCCCTTTTTTGTCGAAACAAAAAGTTAACCCATCTAAGAAATAAAATGTGGAAAAATAGTTCACGTATCGCTTACTCCCCCTTGACGGTAGGTTTCCCTAGTTTGGGGCGTTAAGTGAAGAAAAAAATAAAAAATAAATCCTACAAAGAAAAGGTTAGTAGTAACATGCATAAGTAATCTTGTGATTGACGAGAATCAAGATTGGGAGCCAAGGTATGTAAACAAGGCCTTGTAATAAAACAACAAAATGTAGTGGTATTTATGCCACATACAAGCATGTAAAAGTAAGAACAAGACTTGTTCTTAAACATGACTCAAAAGAAAAATACTAAAAATAGAAAATAGTAATAATGATTCCTTCTATGCTTGCATAAGGTTATGGATGGAGGTTTTGATGAGTGATGGTATTGATGCGATCAAGAATGAGGTTGAGTATGAATCGTATTTCTTCCCTAACTTCTATTGCAATATCCCTAGTAGATTGGCAATGTTCACAATGTAAGTGATGTGGGTCAAGAGTGTGGATGTTTTCCGGGTTGGTTTGATTTGTGAGATGCGGAAGATGTGATGGAAAAATAGGAAAATACGGATCAAAGTCCGGAATGTTTGGAAGTGGTGGTGGAAAAGAACCTAGATGTTCTTGTAGCTCAATGGGAGCTAAGGGTGGTGAGGTTTCAAGGTCTTTGAAAATTGTGTTTGGAAAAGTGGGAGGTGTCAAAAAGGCTATTTCTTTTTGTTTTGGTTGTTGAGATCTTGTTGGAGTCTTAAGGAGTTCCAAAAGAGTGACTTTAGGTGGTGAGTTGATGGGTGATGAAGTTGGTGTACTGGTTGGTAATGAAGGAGGTGCTATAATGGAAGCATCTTGTGGTGAGTTATTTGTTGGTGATGAGCCATTCGATGATGGTTTTGCTAAGCAAAAAGGTCGGGTGCTAATCCGTGCGGATATCGTAGATTTTGATTGTGGTATTTTGGAAGGTGGGAGGACAAAAGTTTGGATTTCATGAAGAGGATTGTTTGTACTAGGTGATTCATCTAAGTTGGAAGATCTTTTGGATGACATGGTGTTGTTTGTTTGTGAAGATGAGATGAATATGCAAGCATTTTGGGAGTCCTATATATAGAAAAACAATGCATTGTAATGAATGCTTGACCCAAAATGTGGATTAAAATCTAATGATTAGATATGAATTTAAGGCATGTGATCATGAGAACACAAGCATTAAAGAAACATACTCCAAAAAAATGAAAAAAATATTGGAGTTTTCATCCAAAGTGAGAAAAATAGAAGATAAACTAGCTTCGTCTCACGGATCCCACGGATCCTTCCTCGAGGGATCCGTCCAAAGATTAAGGCTGGGATCCGTGGGACTGGTGATTCAGGCAGCACAAAATTTTCCTTTTGGAAACATGTTTGCCTAGTGTGTGCCTATGTGCAAACTATTTGGAGTTGCGGTTATCTCGACTCCTAAAAAGAAAATAAAAATAAACTAGAAGTGAAAGAGCATACTATTTTGTGAGATAACCCAAGTGCTCCTAATTCGTTGTTGCTTAAATGAATGTATCCGAAAACACATATTAGTTATGTGTCCTCTTTAGCATTCAAAAGACATGAGATACAATGAAAACAGGTTTTTTACTTTGTATTAATAATGAAAAAGCGATCTGTCCTAGACGTGAGAAATTGCTTTTGTGAAATTGATACGGGAAGAGGTATCATTTTTAGAAAACGTTTCAAAAAGAGGTTTCTATGTGCGAATAAAGATCGTTTTATCCTTTGAAAAGAATATGTGTATGTAATTATATGTTTGCAACTTGTACCTATTTTGAAAGAAAATAAGAAAAATTATGAGTTATAAGTGAAAAACTTATCTTTGGTTTTGAAAATTCCCATAATGCTTGTGGGTTGTGCGTGAAATATAGATCCTAGACTCAGAAAGAAGAAGGCTAGTGTTTACATAACTTGTAGAGTTAAAAAGTAAATTGCGACGATTGTTCCATGAGACCAAGACCAAGACGAAGTAGGTTGAATTGTTCCTGCTTCAATGATTTGGTGAGGACGTCGGCTTTGTTGTCTTTGGACGCTACCTTCTCAATAGAGATGTTCCCCTTTTGAACATTGTCTCTTAAGAAGTGATGACAAATCTCTATATGCTTTGTGCGAGAATGTAATACCGGATTCTTGCTAAAATCGATGGCACCTTTGTTGTCACATAGAATGGCTATGTCACTTAGATGAATGTCGTAGTCAACTAAAGCTTGTTTCATCCATATTTCTTGTTGGCATGCTTTGCCGGCGGAGACGTATTCGGCTTCGGTTATTGATATTGCTAATGCCGTTTGTTTCTTAGAAAACCAAGATGTTAAACAACATCCCATAAAAGTACATACCCCACTTGTACTTTTCCGATCAACATAATCACCTGCATGGTCAGAATCTGCATATACAATTGTTTCTACTCCCGTGCCCTTAGGATACCATAATCCTAATTGTGTTGTACCCTTAATGTATCTAAATATTCTTTTTACGGCTTCTATGTGTGATGTTTTAGGGTCTTTTTGAAACCTAGCACATAGACAAACACTAAACATGATATCCGGCCTACTAGCCGTGAGGTAGAGAAGACTACCAATCATGCCACGATATTTTGTATTATCAACGGATTCGCCGTCTTCATCTTTTGTGAGTTTGGTGTCGGATGACATTGGTGTCCTAATTGGTTTTGACTCTTCTAAACCGAATTTCTTTAACATCTCTTTTATGTATTTAGATTGATTAAAGAAGATACCATCTTCTACTTGTTTGATTTGTAGACCATGAAAGAAACTAAGCTCTCCCATCATACTCATCTCGAACTCGTCATGCATGATTTTAGAGAAATCATCACACATGTCTTGACAAGTAGATCCGAATATAATATCATCTACATATATTTGAACGATGATTATATGTGACTGATAAGGTTTTAAAATGTACCTTTTTGAGGGGTCGTTTAAGCCCTTATTTGATCACTTTTGTATCCGTTATTACTTAATATCGTTCCTTTTCACTTTTTAGGTATCTTGAAGGAAAAATGCTGGAATGACACTTATTCGGACGAAAAGGCGCGATTATACGAAGAAAATGGCCAAAGTCATGAATCGAGACACTCGTGTCTTTGGGCCGAAGGGGACGGCATCGGGTTATACCTTTGACGCCGCCGCAATATGTTTTGTGACGATCAAGAGCCAAATTGCTTATTTTCAAGTGACGACATCCGGTTTTAAAAGAGTAGGCGTCGCAACTCGACGGCCTAGATTTGATCTAGACGACGCCGAGATTAAAGGGACAACACGGACATAAGGTGACGCCACAATGATAACGTGGCCAAGACGAAACCTTAATAACGGTGACCAACGCGCCACAAATTAAAGGTGACGCCGTCGCATATGTAATCTTATATATAGAATCCGAATTTTTCGCTTTTGGTGTGTAGTCTTTTGGAGTAAAACCTAAACCGAACCAAGGTCATCTTGTACAATATTTTAGGGTTCCATACCCTATCTTACATCAAGATAAGTGTTTTACTTCATTAATTTAATTATGTATTCCTTTGATTGTGTGTATGCTTGCATGTTCCCCATGTCCGGCTAATTTACTTGTGTGTTTGCTTAGGTAATATGAAACTTAGTTATTGAATATTGATTGGTTGTCTCTTATCTTAATTGTGATTGACCTAGTATTGCGATTGGTCATTTGTTGTGTTTGTAATGCTTGATTAATATTTGATGAACCTTAGTTTATAATCGCCTAGAGTAATTGTAGGCAAGTCATCCAAAGAATACCTTAGAGTTAAAGTTTATAAATCCTAGAGATTTTGTAGTCATTAACCTTTGGTAGCTTCAAAGAGTTAGGGATAAACGCATACCCTACGACCTTAGAGACACAACACAATTAAGAATAAGGACGTGACAATTCAACCACCAATAGGAGATAACTAGGGAGTAATAAAGCCTAAGCAAATACATTTTTATCTATCATATGAGCACACAACAATAGACATAGACTACCCTCACCTTAGTTTAGATAATTAGATAAGTAGAAGTAATCGGTAGAAATACCAACCACCCAAATCCAAACCCCGAGATTCGTACATTTCCATTTCCTAAAAAACATAAAAAGATAAAAAATAATCTTCCTCAACCCCAACCTTAGCGTAGTAACTTCTCACTAGCATTCCTATTCCCCTAGAGAACGATATCAATTCCCGTGACTTTCCCTAATACTACACTACAATGATTAGGTTCACTGCCTAGGGTGTTGAAAAACTTGCTCGACTAAAAGGAAGTTCCTTTGACCTCGAACGACGCGTGTAGCGTTATTAAGTTTTTGGCGCCACTGCCCGGGAATAGAATAGCTAGTTAGGAGTCCACCTCGTTTAGGTTTCCTTGCTTGATTCTGTTAGGTCACCATGTTTGTAACACAAGGATCAATATGTAAGAAAGAAAGATAAGATGATCGGTTGAACAAAGTAAAACAATACGCGTAATATTGAAAGAAAGGTTATGCGTGAGTATTGAGATAAAATGAACAACCAACCCTCAAGTGAGGGTTTACAAGGATTATTTATAGGGCAAGGAGCTAGGGCAACACTATTGCATCCTTCCCTTCTTATGGGCTTGGGCCAAGGCTCATGGGCTTTCTACATAAGCCTTGGCATGATAACTAACATAAAAGCCATAATTAAGCTAACTATTACATATTATTTACTAACACTTGAATTCTAGTTTAGGAGTGATTCCAACAATCTCTCCCTAAGTGTTAGTGATTGATGATTTAAACATTGTAGGTGCTGGTGTAATAGTAGCTTTGATGTCTTCTGACATTCTTCTTTCTTGTGAGAAGAAGTTCCTTGATTCGAACAATCTCCCCAGTGTAGAGAAATTGTTTCCTTTGAAGTATTCTGCTTTGACGTCATCATTTTCGTTGTTCTTTGATCTTTGTTCTTTGTGATTGTAGTGATAGTATGTTGTGGTTTATGCGCATCGGTCGCCTTCGTTGCTCGGTGTCTCACGCCTTTCTCCAACATGCTCACACGCTCTTTAACGTTGGATATTAATACAAATGTAGTTCTCTTAGTCTTTAAACTTTGTAGATTCTTTGACTTTGACGAAGAATCATTCTGACGTTTTGTTGCCTTTTGACAGAACTTCAATTGATATTGGTATGAGCATGAGGAGAATCTGCATGATATTTTCTACCCGCAAGCATCTATAAGAAGAAAACATAAAACATGGGTTAGACATAATCCAACGCTTACAAGTTTGAACTTCGAGAGTGTTAACAGCATAGTGTGAAAACACAACTCTAATTCTCACAAGGGTCGCTCTCGAATCGAGTCCTACAAGTGAGATAACGCGATGTACCAAATACATCTATATTTCGGATGAGACGAGGTACACCAAGCATCACCTCACGATCAGACCGCTTTGAGACACACTAAGCGTAATCCGGGGTGAGTTACAAGTGACTGCGCCGTCGGTGCTTTGATGTAGACCACGGCAGAGTTTCCATTCAATCACCGAGGATCACATGTGAACCTCTCATAAATGTTCTCGACAGATTGCTAAGATCTGTGAAGGACACGATAATATATCACTTGTGTTCTTATTGTTGAACGACAAGTGATGAATTGTCAAGTGTACCTAAGAGATCTTTTGATGAATCTCGTGGCTCTAGACTCAATAGTGCACTTTGGTTTTCCTGAGCGGAGACTAGGGAGATGTTAGGTTTTAGGTTCCTTGAATCAAGAATTATTCTAAGTACTGGAACCATGGACAGAATTGATATAACCACGGACAGAAGATTGTAACCACGGATGATGACAAACCACGGCTAGTAGTATTGTGTAACTACTGATAGATTATTGTAACCACTGCTAGTCTTGTAATAGTCGGTTTAGTATTATGTATTAGATAAATATGGAAAAGATATTTATCTTGTAGGTTACGTATTGTATAATGTAAAGGACTCCTTAGCCTATAAAAGGAGGTCCTAGGTTAGATTAGATAAACGTATGTTTTATATCTAAGGTCGATACACTTCAAGGTTGCAAAACCCTAATACTGTAAGAGTATTCGTATTAACAAATAATATTGAGGTGTTGAATGTTTACTATTCTTCTTCTTAATATTAAGTGTTAAATTCCGCGTAATACTTAATAAGCTTTTATTCTAAGTCAGTTTCTATATTAGATCGTTTGCTCAACTGGGATCAACAAGTGGTATCAGAGCTTGTGATCTAGAAACTGTAACCAAGAAGAAGTTCTATTAAGCTTTATTCAAGTAAGTAAAGATGTCTCGACGAAACTCACATGGTGATCGCTTAAAGGTACCCATGCTCAAGCATGGTGAGTATCAACCGAGAATGCGAATGAGGCAATACATTCGTATAATTGATTATGCTCTCTGGGATGTCGTTGAAAAGGGAGACACTCTTCCTAAGAAGGGTGAGGATGGTCAAGAGATAGCTATTGTTAGTGAAATTGATAAAGTTAAAAGGAAAATGGAGATCAAAGCTCACAGTATTCTCTCCATGGGAATACCTAATGAGTATGCTTTGGACTTTGAACAATATGAGTCTGCTAAAGACTTATTAGATGCTCTTGAAATAAGGTTTGCTGGTAATGAAGCTACAAAGAAGTCAAGGATGAATATGCTCAAGCATCAATTTGAAACCTTCACTGCTCTTAGTGGAGAAAAACTTGATGGCACATATAATAGACTTCAAAAACTGCTCTTAGTGGAGAAAAACTCTTATTCAAGGATTACAAGGTTCTTTAAGAAGATATTAATTTGAAGTTCATTAGGAGTTTATCATCTGAATGGGCTATTCATACAATTGTGTGGAGAAATAAGGTGGACTTTGATAAGATGACTCTGGACAATCTCTTTAACAACTTGAAGGTTTATGAGTCTGAGAATAACTTTGCTAATGCATCTTTTGCTAATCAAAACATTGCTTTTGTATCCACTAATCACAAGAGCCCACAAGATGTATCCACTGCTGCCTATGGTATAACCACGGCTATTGCAAACAATACCACTGTTAGTGATAATGTCAGTGATGGTGCAATTTGTGCTTTTCTGGCTGATTTAACTACCAGTGTTACTGTGTTGAATCAAGATCTGGATCAAATTGATCCTGATGATCTTGAAGAGATTAATCTTCAATGGCAAATGGCAATGTTGACTCTCCAAGCAAGGAAGTTTCTGAGAAGGACTGGAAGACAAGTTAAGTATGATGGTCAAAGGAGAGCAAGGTTCGACAAAAGCAAGATGGAGTGCTTTAACTGTAAGAAGAAAGGGCACTTTGCTAGGGAATGTCGAGCTCCTAAAAGAATTGAAGGCATAAAGAAGACTACGTAAGAGCTCGCCGCTTCTTCGCTTTGGTTGCTCGTGATGGGATTGGTGATTATGATTAGAGTGATCGATTGAAGAAGGTCCCAATGCAGCTTTTCTTGCTAGTGAAGCTTCAAAACAACATAACTTTGCTCTAATGGCCTATGCTTCATCTTCCGTTCGATTCGAGGTATCTAATGATTCTACTTGTTCTTTTAAATCATGTCATGATAACTTAGAATCTCAAAAAGCTATCACTGAGAGTATGAGGAAAGAAGTAGATAGACTGACTATGGACAACTTAGGTTATAGAGTTGGTCTAGAGAGTGTGGAAGAGAAGCTTAGATACTGTATTAAATGTGAGTTTGAGTATGTAGATAAGATCAATATACTAGGTGGTGAAATTGATCTTAAGAATAGAGAGATTAAAATGCTTAAAGAGAAACTTGAACTGGCAGAGAGTGTAAAACAAAAGGACCTAGAAGAAAAAGAAAAACATGTTGTTAGGGTAGTTAAAACACAATTTCCTTCTGATCTGGTTCATAAATCAATAGAGAGTCATTTAATGAAAAAGGGTTCTGGGATAGGATACAATAATATGCCACCACCCACTCTTATGCAACATGCACCACCGCTAAAGAACTCATCATTTAGTAGTGAATTCGCTTTTAACAAACCCATAGAAGGAATAAGTAAGACCAAACACCTAAGATAAGTTCGATAAGTCATCCGATGCTCCCACAATTGAAGATTGGGAATCGATTCGAGGAACATAGATCTAAATCAACTAAGCCTCAAGAGATAGAGAAAGTTAAGAAAGTTGATTCTCAAGAAGTCAACCTTGTACCTAGATTTGGAGCTCAAATTGCCAAGAGAATAGTTGAGTACAAGGAAGTGCCTAGGAACAAATGAAAAGATACATACCTAGGGAAACCAGAGAAACTTTAATGGTCTAATTTCTAACAAAGTTAGAGATGAGTTTCAATGTGTTAAAAGGCTTGTTTTAAATTTGGTAGTTTTGAACACTTACAGAGAAATTGTTATAAAACAAAACACAAGTATGGAATCATTGGAAGAGGGTAAATCATCAAAATTTTCAAAGAACACAAACCCTCATCCAAACAAAAACATGATTCCTAGAGCAAGTGTTGATGAGAAATGGAATGCAAAATCAATAGTCATTCGCCGCACCTAAATGGGTTCCAACCATCGCTAAGCAAAATGTAAACACGGCTAAGCGTAATCAAACCACTATTAAGCAAAATATCACCACCGATTCAAAAGAAGTTTTAAAATTCCAAAGGTGATAACCGACACGTTGGTTGGAAATCATTTTATGCTATTAAGGCCTCAACTAGTTGGCAATGGAAGCCTAAGACCAAGGTTTTACCACATGTCAACTGTGCATCAATGGACCTAAAGAAATTTGAATATTTTGATGCATGAGCGCACTCCAAGTCAAGATTGGCTTGGGTCCACAAAAGGAACTAATTTGTTTAATTTCATGTGCAGGCAATCTACAAACCGAGCTAAAAGATAAAGAAGTTTTTGATAGTGGTTGCTCTGGGCACATGACTTGGGATGGAAGCAACCCGAAGATTTTGAAGCTTTTGATGGAGGATATGTGGCATTTGGCAATGATCCAAAGGGAGGATGATACTTGGCGAGGCACAATCGTAATGTGAATTTATACTTTGAAAAAGTCTATTTGGTACAGGGACTTAAGTATAATCTATTCAAGTGTTTCTCAAATGTGTGATAAGAAAAATGGGTACTTTTTGGGAAACCGAGTGTGTGGTGTTGTCTCCCGAGTTTAAGATGCACGATGAGAAGTTTATACAACTTAGGGTACCTAGGAAGGAAAATATATATTGTTTTGATCTTAAAGATGTTCTTCCAAATAGGTCCTTAACATGTTTGTTTGCTAAAGCATCCGTAGATGAGTCAAAATTGTGGCATAGAAGGCTAGGTCATCTCAATTACAAAACAATCAATAAACCGGTAAAAGGAAACTTAGTGAGAGGTTTACCTTCTAAGGTTTTGAGTGTAAGGAACTATGTGTGCTGTCAAAAAGGAAAACAACATAGAGCTTCTTGTAAGACCAAAATCAGAACACCATCACACAACCACCGCTTATGCTTCATATGGACTTATTTGGACCTACCTTTGTTAAAAGTTTGAACCATAAGCGATCTTGCCTAGCTATCACCGATGATTATAGTAGATTTTCTTGGGTATACTTTTTGGTCGCTAAGAGTGAGACTAGTGAGATCCTCAAGAGTTTCATTACTAAGATAGAAAATCTAGTAAACCATAAGGTCAAGGTAATCGATGTGATAATGGAACCGAGTTTAAAATGATGTGATGAATCGCCTATGTAGCTAAAGGTATAGAAAGACAGTTTAATGTTGCTAGAACACCACAACAAAATGGTGTAGCCGAAAGGAAAAATAGGACACTAATTGAGGTCGCTAGGACAATGTTGTCGAATCTAAGTTACCAACTACCTTTTGGGTGAAGTCGTAGGAACTGCATGTTATGTGCGTAATGTAAGTAAGGTAGTGAAGCCTCATAACAAGACCCCCTATGAGCTGTTACATGATAGGAAGCCAAAGATTGCATTCCTAAAACCTTTTGGGTGTCCTGTTACTATCTTGAATACACTAGACTACCTAGGCAAGTTTCAAGAAAAAGCAGATGATGGATACTTTTTAGGCTACTCTTCCAATAGTAAAGCCTTTAGAGTATACAATAGGAGGACTAGAATTGCTGAAGAGAATTTACATGTTCAATTTAGTGAAAAGACTCCTAGTGTTGAGACCAAAGGACCAGATTGGCTGTTTAACATTGATATGCTAACCAAATCTATGAATTATGAGCCTATCATTGCAGGAACTTCCACTAATGTTAATGCAGGTACACAAAAGGATTCTGAGGTAGAGACATCTTCAAAGGAAGCTGATTCTCCAAAGGAGTTCTATTTGGTTGAAAAGTGGAAAGCTGGTTCTGTTCCTACCATCATTCACAAGCAAGGTCCCACTGATGATGATGTTCTGAATAATGGAGGCAATGTTGATCATCATCAAGATAAGGATGAGTTGTTAAAAGATAACTCAGTATCTGTAGAAGAAATTAAAAAGAAGAAAAGGCATTCTACAAGCACTGCTAAGCCAACTGAAAGCACTGCTAAGCCTTCTAAAAACACTGATAAGCCATCTTCAACCACTGATAGGTCAAGTGAAACCCCGGATTCAAGTACTGGTGATAGTACTTTCTTTGGACCACATGCAAAGCCATTATTTGGTGATGAGGAGTATCCACATGATCCTAATATGCCTGCTTTGATTGAAATTGATACTCCTACTGATGATGAAGACATGGATGATTTCTTTAATGCTGATTTGTCTAACTTGGAAACAGTCATTCATGAGAGTCTAATCACCACTACAAGGATTCACAAGATTCATCCCAAAGAACAAATACTTGGAAACTTGAATACTCCAGTTCAAACAAGAAGCAGGGTTAAGAACACTGAACCTTTTCCTAAACATGGGTTCTTTGCAAGATCACTTCACAAAAGAAACAAATATAAAGATCTGCAAAATTGCTGCTTGCTTGTTTTCTATCTCAAAAGGAGCCCAAAAGAGTGGAAGAAGCTTTAATGTAAGAAGGTGGGTAGAATCAATGCAAGAGGAGCTTTTACAGTTTAAGCTTCAAGAGGTTTGGACATTGGTTGATCTTCCTAATGGTAAAAGGGCAATTGGGACTAAATGGGTGTTCAGAAACAAGAGGGATGAAAGAGGAATTGTTGTAAGAAACAAATCAAGGTTGGTTGCTCAAGGATACACAGAAACTGAAGGTTTGGATTATGATGAAGTATTTGCTACAGTTGCAAGAATTGAGGCCATTAGATTATTTTTGGATTATGCTTCATTCAAGAATTTTGTTGTGTATTAGATGGATGTTAAAAGTGCATTTTTGTATGGCACAATTGATGAGGAGGTTTATGTTTGTCAACCTCCTGGTTTTGAAGATCCTAATCATCCTGACAAGGTTTATAGGGTGAGAAAGGCTATGTATGGGTTGCATCAAGCTCCTAGGGCATGGTATGAGTGCCTATCTACTTATTTGATGGACAATGGGTCTAAAAGAGGGCTGATTGATAAAACTTTGTTCATTAGAAAGCACAAAGATGATATTTTATTGGTTCAGGTTTATGTAGATGACATCATCTTTGGCTCAACAAACAAGGAGCTATGCAGAGATTTTGAGAAACTTATGCATGATAAGTTTCAGATGAGTTCTATGGGAGAACTCACTTTCTTTTTTGGGCAACAAGTTCAACAAAGGACTGATGGTATTTTCATTAGTCAAGACAAGTATGTAGCAGATGTTTTGAAGAAGTTTGGGTTTCAAGATGTAAAGAGTGCAAGTACACCTATGGAGACTCGTAAACCTCTCGCTACCGATGATGGAAGTCCTAAAGTTGACTTGAAGTTGTACAGTCCATGATTGATCTTTGATGTATCTCACAAGATCTAGGCCGATATTATGTTCTCGGTATGTGTGTGCAAGATTTCAAGTCACACCTAATACCTCACACATGAACGTCATTAAGAGGATCTTTAGATATCTTAAAGGTCATCCTAAATTAGGCCTTTGGTACTCTAAGGATTCCCTTTGATTTGGTGGCCTACACAGATAGTGACTATGCCGGGTGCTAGTTTGGATAGGAAGTCTACTACCGGAGGATGTCGCTTTTGGGAAGTAGATTAATTTCTTGGCAAGGTAAAAGCAAACTATTGTGGCTAATTCTACAACCGTCAATATGTGGTCGCGCTAGTTGTTTGTGGTCAAGTTCTTTAGATTCGTAATCAATTCTTTGGATTTTGGTATAATTTTATGCATACTAAGATTTACATTGATAATAACAAGACAATTTGCATCATTAAAAATCCTGCTTTACATTCTAGAACTAAACATATTGAGATAAGGCATCATTTCATTAGAGATTGTAATGAGAAAAGGTCGATTCAAATGGTAAAAATCCATACCGATTTCAATGTTGCCGATCTTCTCACCAAAGCTTTTGATGTGGGAGGTTTCAAGACTTTGTTGTTAGTATTGGAATGATTAGTCTCTAAACTCTCAAATTTTTTGTACCGGTTTGTATAAGTATTGGATCGTTATTATGTAATCTTAGTTTTGCTATTCTTGTTTCTAACCACCGATAGTTTTGTTCAACCCATCGCTTGTTGTTCGTGTTTCCACTAACCATTTTGCGATACAAGAAAGTTCATTATAGAATCTAAAGAAGTATCAAGCTAAATTGTTCATTCATTCATCAAAATGTTTACGACTTATACTTACAATGAAACTTCAAGTGCAAATTAAAAGACTACTTATACATGATTTCCTACTACTATCCTCAGCTGTTGGATATGCATGATAAGCTAAGGATCAAAATGGGAAGGATGGATTGATGTAAACAAAGATGATGAAGATGAATACAGTAGATGAAGCACAAAGGACATAGTCAAATCACACATTCATCTGCTGGTTTCACCAAAAAGCATCATTCCATTTTCCTTTTTCCCTTCCCCTTTACGATATGTGAAGAAGCACCACAACTTGGTGTAGGAAGACCAAGAACCACCTCTCTGTCCTTTGGGAGTGGTGGATTTCTTGCTCGTGGTCTTGGTTGGGGTTGGGATGATGAAGGTTGGGGGTTTGAAGTTCTCTTCTTTGAGGAGTCATCAGATTCCTCAGAAGCCTCACTTGGATCCACCACACTATCATCTTCAGATGATGGAAGAAATGGGGATTTTCTTGGTCTTGGTTCTTGTGGAGGAAAGTAGGACTGCCATGGGTTAGAATCTTCACTTGATGATGAAGATGATGATGAGGATGAGGAGGATGTTAGATCCACAACTTCTGGTTTATTCCAACTAGGGTTCCACATAGTGATTATAGTTGATTGGGGATTTTGGAGAAATTAGGGTTTTGATATTGATTGGTGTGTGAGTTATATGAGATTAGGGGTTCTTTATATAAGCAGAGTTAAGGGTTATGGAAGTAAATAAGGGGAAGGTTAGATATGGTTGAGGAGTTAATGAGTTTCTTGGGCGTTCGACTAATAATAATTCTAGAAGTTGACCATATTGACTTATCTGTTCTAAACCACGGATAGGTCATTTGGAACCACTTCTGGCTCTTTCTAACCACTGACAACTATAATATTCTTCTCTGTGTTTGTTTTGTGTTTTTGTCTTACAGGTATGAAGGATTTGTGTACATAGGAGCTGGTGTGTTAGCTGCTTGTGTTTGTTAAAAAAAAAAAATTATTAAATTTTTGTGTAATCCTTCATATTTGTGTGAGATCTCACTTTCTTATGACACATATTTACTTGCTATAAATCTTGGATATTTGGTTGAAGTGCTCTAGCTCATGTATCCACTGATGGTGTGTTTCTAATCGCGGATAGCAGTTCTAAAACCTCGGATAGCTTGTTGCTTTGTTTTGGATACTACAGGGGCTGTTTGGTAACTTTGGCAAAAGTATATTATCTCCCCAAATCACGGATGGATCATTTATTTGATCTTCAAACCACTTCCAATTGGCACTCAACATTAACCCTAATCACTTTCCTTTGCATATTTCACAAAACCTACATCATCTACATCCTTAATCACAATGGCGGAAAATTATTCCACTACACATAATCTTGTTGCTATTCTCACCAAGAACGATCGATCTAAAGGGTTTCATCAAATGGTTGATTTTCTTGTTCACAGTCCTATTCGCTATGCCTTAACTGTCACACCAACCATTCTTAAAGCCTACATACATCAGTTCTAGAGGAATGCTAAGCTTGAAGAGGTTGAAGGAGTTGAAGTGTTTAGCACTGTTGTGGATGAGAATGATATTTCAGTTGATGAGGAGATCATAAGGAGAGTTTTAAAGTTTGATGATGCTGATGGTATTGATAATCTTTTTGATGCTGAGATTGTAGCTGGTTTAGAAAGGATAGGATATACACACAGGGGTGATAAGGTACAATTTTTTAAGAGTTTGTTTTCACTACAATGGAAGTTTCTTATTCATACCTTGTTGATGTGTATGAGTAATAAGACCACTGGGTTTAATGACTTTCCTTCCAAAATTGCTACTGCTGTTATTTGTTTGTCTGATGGAAGAAAGTTCAATTGGTCTAAGATGACTTTTGAGGGGTTAGTACAAAACATTAAGAAGAAGGGTAAATACTATTTGTATCCTAGGTTTGTTCAAGTTATTGTGGAAAGCCAAATTGATGAACCTGTTGAGCATTCTAGAGCGTATGAAGTACATCATATGCTTCCTAAGGTTTTTGCACATATGAGGAATCAGAAGCCAAATGTACAGATTATAGATGTTCCTTTGTTTCCTCACATTCTTATTTTGCCTACTGATCTTGAGTTTGATGAAGGTCTAGAATCTCAACCTATCGTTACTGAACCCACTGCTAGTACACCTCAAATCACTGTTAGTCAAACCCAAACCATTGTTACACCTATTGTATGGACTAGGAGACAGAAGGGAACTAAGCTACCTCAGGCTAGTGTTAGTGGTGTTGTTAATGAGGCTGTCAAATGGAGTAGAGGTGACATGATTGGAAGGGTTTCCACTACTGATTCATGCTTAGATGCTGGTCAGGATAGTGGAAACATAAATAAGACCCAACCTTTGGCCACTTATAATGTGGAGAGTTCTTTAGAACTTAACACAGGTTGAGGAATCCCTAGCCAACTGGCTGCTACAGGGTGCATAGATGATCAGGAAAGGTCTGATGCTATGTTTACTATATCCAAGGATTCACCTCTCGAGCGCTTAACACAACTCAAGTGATGAGGATAGTTTGCAACATGAACATGAATTGACGGATCCTAAGCTGGTACATGATGACTTTTCCAATGAACCACCTCTCGGACCAGTTCACACAGGTCGAAGTGGGGAGGATATTCTTGAACGATTTAATGAATTAACTGTTAAATGTGCTAAAATGGAGGCTACAATTTCAGGTCTACAAGAGTTGGCTGTGTTTCAGGGTAAGGATATTAGGAGATTGAAGCACAGAGTGTTGGTTTTGGAAAAAGTAAGACGACCTGGGGTTGCTGTTTTGAAAGCTATGAGAAGAAAGAAAAAGAAGGTGGACTCCTCTCCTGCTCTGAATATGGAGAATGTATCCAAACAGGGGAGGAGTGAAGGCATAAATTCAGGGGAGGCTGCTGATGGATCTATGGAAGAAGATAGTGGAGATCAAGAATTTTTGGTATCTGATAAAGATGGGAATGAGGCAGTTCTTGAAAATGTGAAGAATGTTGTAGAAGATGTAGTGAAGGACACAAACACTGATGGTATCTCTGAAACCACGGTTAGTACTCTTGAAACCACTACTGCAGTTTCAGATATGGCAATTATATCCACTACAATCATACCCACTATTATCATACCCACTGCTATTATAACCACTTCCACTGTTGTCACAACTCTCTCTGTATCACCACCTAAAACTAAAGAAGTTGAGAAAGAAGCTGCAAGTACATTGATAAATCTAAGTAAAACCTCATCTATTTCTACACCTGTCATTGCACATGTTTTATCTGTTCAATCTACTGCAACTAAACCCAAAGGAAAAAGTTTAGTTATTGGTGAACCTTTGAAGAAGAAAGTAGTTTAATCTGATATTGGAAAAGGTAAAGGGGTTGCAGTACCAAAGCTGAAGTTTAAAAGTAAAGCAGAACAAGAAGCTTATGATGCAGAGTATGCAAAAAGTATTATTGCTGATGAACAAGCAGCTTTAGAGAAAAGGGAGCAAGATGAAGAAGAAGCTAGTCAGAGATGGTTAGCTACATGGTATGAATCACAAAATCATTTTCAAGCTTCTGAATTAATAAATGATGAGTATACTGCACAAGAATGGGCTTTGTTGGATGATAAGGAAAAAGCTAGACTTTTGGGTGAATGGGCAAGGAAGGTTGGTAAAGAAAAGAAGCAAGTTATAAGAAAGAAACCTCCTCCAATTGCATAGATGAGGAATGTATTAATGAAGATTATTAATAATTCAGGCATACATGTTCCTGATAATCTTAATAGATGTTCATTTTAAAGAATTTATGAGATTTATGAGAGATGTATGAGAATTAATAATGATGATTATTGTCCAATGAATTCTAAAAAGGAAGGAGAGTGGATTAAAAAGGATGATGAATGGATTCAAAGTAAACGAAAGAGAAAATCTGAGGTTCAGGAGACATCTGATTCTAAAAGACTGAAAGTAGTTGAAGATGTTAATCAAATTATTTCTTATGAGTTTAAGCTTAAAGTTGAAGTGAAGGAGTTTGAAAATTCAAAGACTCAACAATGAAGTTTATGAGTATAATAAATTTTCACAGATGCTTTAGTATTTTGATAGAGATGATTTGATGAATCTTTGGATACTTTACAAGAATAAGTTTGGTGAAGTACATCCAAATGATTATCATGAGAGACTGGTTTATCATCATTTGAAGATTTTATTTTAGCCTACTCATGATGAACCTGAATGGAATGGACTCTACAATGGTCAAGTTACTAGATGGTTTTTATATCAAACTTGTGGAGTTCATGTTTTAACTATTTCTGGAGAAGTTATTCATATGCTTGTAGAAGGTGATTATCCTCAATTGAATAAGTATCCAGCAGTTATTGCTCAGATGTTGAAGCCTGGTATTATCAAGATGTTGTTACCCTATGATGGTCAAGCTTACAATTTGTTGTCAAGTATGAGAATATTCTTAAATCTGGTAAGTGCTTGGCTAGATCCTCTAATTCAGATGTTTTGAGCTTAAAAGAAACTTGAGAATTCTGTTGGAATGTATCAAGTTTAGGGGAGGATTGTTGGGTTTTAGGTTCCTTGAATCAAGAATTATTCTAAGTACTGGAACCACGGACATAGTTGATATAACCACGGACAGAAGATTGTAACCACGGATGATGACAAACCACGGCTAGTAGTATTGTGTAACTACTGATAGATTATTGTAACCATTGCTAGTCTTGTAATAGTCGGTTTAGTATTATGTATTAGATAAATATGGAAAAGATATTTATCTTGTAGGTTACGTATTGTATAATGTAAAGGACTCCTTAGCCTATAAAAGGAGGTCCTAGGTTAGATTAGATAAACGATGTTTTATATCTAAGGTCGATACACTTCAAGGTTGCAAAACCCTAATCTTGTAAGAGTATTCAGATTAATAAATAATATTGAGGTGTTGAATGTTTACTGTTCTTCTTCTTAAGATTAAGTATTAAATTCCGTGTAATACTTAATAAGCTTTTATTCTAAGTCAGTTTCTATATTAGATAGTTTGCTCAACTGGGATCAACAGGAGAGGGTCTCCTTCTTCAATATCAGTAATCTCTAAGAGAAAGCCGACAGTTTACGTAGGGTTCCCTATGAGACTAAAACAAGTTTCTGTTGAGAGAAACTTGAGTGGCTAAGAAAGTTTAGTGCATGCGTCACTGGGTCCATGACGTCTTTAATCTTCAATACCGGCGTCATCAAGTGACAACTAGTAGCATATGAATTGAACCCGGTGTCTGCCCTAAGTTGAATGATTTGGAGGGCTATTTCTTTTCACCCTTTTCTTTACTTTTCTTTTTAATTCTTCAACTCCTTCTTTCTCCGATTCTCATTTTCTCCTTTTTGTAATCAAACCTAAGGACTTCTAGATTCTAACTATTGGTGGTGTCCTTGGGTACATCCCTATGGCTCTAGCGGAACATAGGACGGTTATTCCTAACCTTAGTCACCTTATAACTCCATGACTAACCTATGTTGCCATAAAACCATTTACATGAAAAATCTCTCACAGTGGTTATGAGTAAAAACATTTAATACCACTGTTTGAGAGTTGTAAGATTTTGCAGAAATACTCCCCCTCCACACGTGCTTAAGTATTTTTACAGAAATCTGCACGGTGAGAGAAGAGCGCGCACTTTTGAATTGATCAACTCAAGATAGACGTTCCCCCGCGAGACACGGTTACGTTGCATAGTCAAAGAGTTATATTGTCAGCTTTTAGGTGACAACTAGCTCTAATAACTACCTTGAAGATGTGGACAACCCCGAAAGGTTGTCAAACCCGTCAAAGTTCATGTCTATCAGGAGTTTCTCGAAAGGTACGATCTACTCGGATAAGTCTTGGAAGACAAATCTTTTCGATGTATGACTGTTCAGATTTCGTCAATTCATGGGTTGAAGTCTTATCACACGAAGATTCAATAGAAATTCACAACATATTTCTTATCACATAATTTTTCTCCCCCTAAAAAATGGCATATAAATGTTATTTTTGACGAAATTTTGATATTGAATATATCCATTTCGAGTTTTACGGGAAGATTACCATGAAGAACAATTTGTTGAACAAAGTTTTAGGCAAATACTCACCCTCGACAAGTGATATAAACTTTTGAGGTTTTGAAAATCATTAGGGGAAGTACTTGTTCTTTTGAGCATAACTTTGAAAAGTGAAACTTTTGATAAGTTTTACTCAAAAGTAAGAAGCTTTCGCTCCTTTTATAAGGATTGTGGCACTGAAGCGTACCACGGGGTCCTTTCATTACAAGTACGGGTTGTACACTGTTATGTGTGCACAAGCCATAGTCATTAAAAATCACACATCCAAATGTTAAGATAATGAACCAAATCAAGGGTTACCAAGAGAATCCGGAAGGCCAACAATAACTCCAGGAATGCGTTCGGGACGTTCATAGCCTGTGAGAGATATGCTGGGACGACCACCTACGAAAGTCTCCAAAGTTCGAACTGATCCCTTCGGAAAAACCTTTCATCAATCCGCGTGATGATTTTCTTCACATCCCTTCTCTCCCTTGAATTCCATCTCTTTGGTGACCCAATGCCTTGTTGTATCGCCTTTAACCGGTAAGCTAACCCATCCCCGACTTTCTTACGTGTATGATCCCCAAAATTATGAAGATCTTTACACGCCATTAAGCAATTTCGTGTAGTTCACTACGGTAGACTACTCCAAATGGTTTGCCGATAAGGGTGTCTTGAGGAAGATGGTTAATGTCGGGAAGGTCGAGTTGTGGTTTAGTGAGGTTAACACGCGTCGACACGATTCCACGGCAAGTTGTATGTCTTCTACACATTCTCGGATCACTATGCTTCGATGAAGATTAGCAAGGACTTGATGTATTCACGTTGTATCTCGTAGAGAAATGTCTCATTAGTCCCTGCACCTTGGCAAGATCTGGATCTTCAATGTCATTGAGAGACAATCTCTGAAAGTCCGCTCACGAATTCATAGTCCTCTTCGTCTTGTCTTTTGACCACTATTTTCTTGAGAAATGTGTAGTCCCATTTAGACGAGAGAGTGACATGCTTGATAGCAACGATCCCTTTATCACTTGACACTTCATGCTTAGATGTGAGTACACGGCATCTCTTGTAGTAGATTCTTGATTCGGGCCGTTGATGAATCCCATACATTGCATCAAGATCATACTTTTCCACAGTGTTAGAGAACATGTGGGTGGCATCTTCCTCGATTGCTATGCTGTTTGAGTATATTGCTGACGGGAATGGAAGTGTAAGTGATGTAGCGTATTTCTTAGATACATCGCTATCGTGTAAAAGAAATTCCAGGTCTTTGTTGAAGAAGTAGCGGAATGGAATCTGTGGTTGATCTGGATGGCCAATTGTGGGTAGAGGTCTTGTCCAATCTGTGTAGTATGGAGCTTTGTCTTTGCGGGTGAAGTCGATGTTAGCTTCGGGATTGAGCCAATCGATGTTGTTCGACATGGATCGTGCGATGTGGTCGAGGTGGTATTCCACTTCAATTGCACTTTCGGAGCTATCTTTGAGCAGTTGAAAGGCATCATTTTTGATTCGCTTGAGCTCAGCCTTCGTCATCCTCTTCACTTTAAATTTGTCTTGTAATAGCTTGACATGCTCCATGGTACGACCATCTACCATTTCTTGACCTTCTTGTATTGGGGGAGTAGCATCACAAAGTTGAGAAAACCAGTCGTATTTAGCGGTTGTATCGTCATCTAGCCAAGAGACAACATCAGACTTAGTCATCATCTTCTTCTTCTTTGGCTTTGATGAGGATTCTGGTTTCTTTGTTGTGTCGGGAGAGGTGGGTTGTTGTTGGGGCTCATGGAACTCTTCATCGTCACCACCAGTGTATTCAAAATGATCACCGGTTTTCTCCGTGGAGGGTGGTAACTCGAGTCCCGAGGTTTATCGCCAGAGGCGTGGAGGAGATCGTCTTTGTGTTGGAGTCCTTTGGGTTGGAGGTGGCATAGAGGAGGGTTCACCAGACTTCTTTGGACATTTAGGCTCCTTATACTTATCCTTATCCTTATCGTCATCGTTTCTTGGACGCTTAGGCCTTTCAACTTCTACTCTGCATGCGGTTTTGAGTTGGTATTCCAGCAATGCTTCAAACAGTTTACCTTCGTCATAAGTAAATGTTGCAGATCGTTTTGACATTTACGTTACCAATCTGGAAACCAATTCAGCATCGGAGAATACTATAGGATCAGTTGGGTTGATTGTTACGGTTAGAGGTGTTGATCTTATAGTTTGCTTAGCCAGTTGCATGAGATTTGGATAGAGTTGTCTGTTGAACATCTCTCTTGTCACCAGGGACAGTGTCGAGAAGAAACTTCTGAGTATATTATCTAGCCGTCTTCTCCATTTCCCTTTGGAAATCTCCTTTGAGAAGCTTCTAGATTTGCTCCCTTTCTTTTAACATCTCATTTATCCCGTTTTGAAGAAAGTTGATTCTGTCAGCTAGTTGATTCAGCTTTTTGTTGATCACGTCTTTCTTCTTGACTTGCTTGATAGCTTTGACAATTTTTGTCTTAGCTCGGGATATCCAAGAGTCGGTTGGTTTCTTCTGAGACTTGGATGTGGATCTGGTTGTGCCTTTGGATGGTGGAGGTGAAGAGTGAGAAGACGAGTCTGATGATGATGAGACATGAGGAGACTCAGGGTCTTTTGGTGGCTCAGAAGTTTCTTCCTTGGAGCGAGCTGGGCTATCTAGAAGAACATCATCATAATCAACTTCGTCATCTTGTCCAGTCTTAGCCAATTCTTTAGCCTTGATCCTGGCTTCTTCATCTGCTTGAGCTTGAGCTTCTTTATGTGCCTTTTCTTTAGCTGCAACCTCAGCATCTTCATCAGAAATTTTCTCAGACTTCTCCCTTTCTGGTTCCTCAAATTCATAAGTGATAGAGTCCTCCAGTTGCCTTTGTTGTTGTTGGTGGGTGGTGGTACCAGTTCCCTTATCGGGTTGATTAACCGCATCAGGAACTGGTGTAGATAGTGCACCACTACTTGACCCTTTGGGGCCACGAGTTTGTTGCTGTTCGAACTCTTTGGCAGCGTGTTGGAGTCTCAGATTCTTCACCTTTTTCTGTACTCTATGTCTTCATCCAGTTGCTCTTCTTCTGAGCTTTCCTCTTCTTGCTCAGGCACTGGAGTTTTCCCTTTACCTTTATCAGCTTTCGAACTAGGAGGTTTTGTTACTGTTTGAGTGTCATTGATTGGAGTTTCAGAGTTAGTGACCTCTTCGTCCGTTTGAGTGTCCTCTGAGTCCTCGTCCGTAAGCTTTTGTTGCGGTTCAGGTTTGGGAATAGGGATAGCCTCCTTTAGTGGAACTTTCCTTTTACGGGATGGACTCCTCTTCGGATACCTTCTAGTACTCCCAGTTCTCGTGATACTTCCTGCACTGCCTCTCTTGGTTTTCCTAGTAGGTGTACCAGAAGATTATTCATCCATGAAACCTACTTTGCCAGTTTAAACTGCTGCCAGATATCGTTTGTACGAATAAAGTTCTTTGATAGCATCAGTAATAAGATGATCTGGCAATACTGCACCTTGTTTCTTTGTTGTCGAGTCCTTAAATCTGACAGTGAGTGTGGGCTCATACAACGCGGAGTGTTGTTTGGGGTCATCAAGTCTCAAGGGAATATCAGGATTATACCCTAGAGCTCATTGGATCAACATTTTGGTGTATCTGATATACGGGATCTTGGTGCCAAGCTTTTTAAGGAAAGTCAGCATGTCGTCCCATATCAGAGCTTTAACTTCTATGTCTTTCATGTTGACCAAAGCCTAAAAAATTTGTAGTTCCATGAGCTTGGGATGCTCATGACCACTATCACATCCAGAAACGGATTTGGCAATCATCATGTAGAGGGTTCTCCATGGCTGGGGAATGTTCTTGAGTTCAACAGATGAATGCTTTGTGATTACCCCGGTAGCTTCATAATAGCCGATGTTGACCATGAACTGGAGAACGACCTCTTCTGTTGGAGTGGCATTGTATTCAGTAGGTTCGATGACAGGAATAAGAAGAATAGCCCTCAAATCTGCTGGTGTGATGATGACTTGTTTGTTGTTAAGCGTCACCGTCACAACGTTTTGACCTTTGACCTTTTGCATTGTATGCCAGAATTGGTGAATGTAGATCTCCGGTACAATAGCAGAGTTAGTGAGCATGTTCTGATAGGGGTGAGTCTTCAGAATATCCACTGAAATTTGACATGAAGACTCAAGGCAAGAGAAGGAATCAAAATCAACTCTGAGGTTGTTCTTTCCGATCTTCATTGGGTAACCATTAGGGAAGATATCTTCAACAGTGAGAACATTTGGTGCATTCACATTTTGCATTTGAGCATCCATGTCGTGATCTGAAAGATATTTAGCCAAAAGAACCAACATATCGAAAGACATTACGTTAGTCAGCAGTTGATTTTATTGTCTATTTATTGGATGTGATATGTCGATAAGTTTCGTGAGTAGATTAACTTTGAGTTTTAAAGTCTAAATTTTCACTTGTTTTTCACAACTTATTAAACATTTAAGCTTATTAGTGACATTTTGGTTTTGTGGCGTTATGATTTATTTATTTACAAGTTTGCACGCGTAACAATTCATAATTTTGGTTAAAACTAGGCTTAGGCATAGGTTTTGCAAGCTTATGCGTAAACAGAAGTGGTTATACGCGTAAGCATAAGCTTATGCGTAGGATCTTGACTTACGCGTAAGAAATGTTACGCGTAGGAAAAGAGGGCCTTAGGCGTAAAGCTTACGCGTAAGCGTATATGGAACCTTACGCGTAAGGCTTCCTCGTAAGAGTGAACCTTATGCGTGGAGGTTCTTGTTCGCATATCCTTCACGGGATACGCGTGGTCCCCATTGTAGAACCTTACGCGTAAATGTTACACGTAAGATTTCTCTTCACGATAACATTCTACGCGTGGGTGATCCTTATGCGTAGATGTTCAAGTAACCTTGATTACGAATTATTCACGCCGTAGTAACCTCGAAATAAATTCATCATATCACCAATATTAACACATACATTCATTCCTTTTCGGTTCTAAACATGAATACTCGGTTAAGCGATTATCGTAGAATATCATTCTGGCGTAAACATTAAACCCTAGAGTTCAATTCCTACAAATAAGAATTCTAACCACAGGATTTGCACCAAAATTCTTCTGGGATATCTTAGAGGCCTAATGAGATGTACTGTCTAAGTTTTAACATCAAAGACGCTATGAATCAAATATACCCAAAATGTATAAACTTAAACCCTAACTTTTAATTCTTTCACTGTTGATGATTATGTGTAAGTTGTGAGTGTGGATATGATCAATTCAACATATAGAAAACATTTCTTAACCATCTAATTAACCTAAAACACTCACACTTGAAAATACCCAATTTACGCATAAAACCCTAACTTTCAAAATCATACAATTTGAGTTTCTGGGTGAGTTTTGATGATAGAAATGGTATCAATGTGATTAGATAAACGTTTTGACACTACCATTTTAACCAAAAACACTCAAACTTGATTATGTGTTCATACGCTTATGCGTAGAACTTAAAATCACCCCTAGATTAAAATCTAGCCGTTGGTTTTCAAAACAATTCAAAAACTAGGCTTAGATAAATACAAAGAACGTTTTTCCACTTACAAATTGATGATCAAAAGTCCGGATTTGAAAATTGATTCTTAGGCGTAGGATTTAGGTAGTTGGGAATTAAATGTGGAGAAGTAAATGTATTTTTGAAATGTTTTATTTAAAAGTACTTTGAGCATTTGACACATTCAGTCCCTCCACGTTAACCATTTACATCTAACGCCCATAACTTCCATTTTGGTTACCAAAAGCATGATTTATGAAAAGAAAACTTGACGACACTCCCCCTCGACTTAAGAAATAATGAAATTTTATAAATTTGAGTCCGAGGAGTGTCAGTAAACCAGAAATGTGACCACCATTGTTAAAGAAACAACCATGATAAGGTAACATGCAAGAACAAGCTTTTATGAAACCGAAAAATATTTACTATCTCCCCCTCAACACTTGACCGAGAAAATATTGAATTTTGAAAGATTAAAGTGTTGACGGAAGATTTGTACTTGCCATGTTAAAAGATATATAGATACAAGAATATTTTTGTTGTTTTATCAGATTTTATATTTTTGTATTTTGTTTTTGAAAAATATTTACAAAAGAGGTTTTGGTGTTTGACTGGTTTTAAGAATGTTTTAAAAGTTCATCCAGGTTCCTCTAGAGTCAAACACCGCATACCAATCCGTGGACTAACTCATTAAACCTAGCGGAGCTAAGGCTTTGGTGAGAAGATCCGCCAGCTGGTATTCATTACCACAAAGTATAATTCAACAGTACCCTTTTCCACGTGCTCCTTGATGAAATGATATTGAAGATCGATGTGCTTTGATTTCGAATGTTGAGCAGAGTCACGAGATCGCAATAGCACTCGATTGTCGCGATACATCGAGATTACATCAAATCGTAACCATAGTCTTTGAGTTGTGTTCTCATCCAAATGACTTGAGCACAACACGCATGGCTACATATTACGCTTTGGTTAAGGACGGTGATGTACAATCATGCTTCTTCGATTGCCATGACACCGCTTTATCACCAAGAAATTGTAATGCTCACGATGTACTTTTTCGTGAATCTAAGCATCTGCGTGATTAGCTTCGAAAAAGCTATTAGTTCAAAACCGAATCCTTCGGATACGGATCCCCAAGTTAATGGTTCCCTTGATGTATCGGAGGATTCTTTTAGCCTCGAGAGGTGGGTTTCGATTGGTCTTGACCGATAACGGGAGCAAAGATAAACGACAAAAACAATATCGTGCTGCTAGCGGTTAGATACATGAGAGACCCAATGATATCTGCGGTATTTGGTAGGGTCCACCAATTTCTCATGTAAATCGGCGTCTAGTTTCTTGGTATGTGCAATTGGTGTGGCATAGGTGTCACAGCTTTGCATTCCAAATTTGTTTAAAAGTTCAAGGGCATATTTGGGTGACTCAAGAAAATACCACGGGTGATTGATGAACTTGCATTCCAAGAAAGAATGTGAGTTCACCCATCATTGACATTTCAAAATGTTTTGTCATTAGTTTTGCAAAAGCATTTGAGTATTTTAAATGTGTTGACCCATAAATGGTGTCATCCACATAGATTTGAACGATTAAAATGTGAGCCCCGTGATATTGTATGAAAAGTGTAGGGTCGACCGAACCTTTGGTGAAATTATTGGCAATAAGGAAGGATGATAACTTATCGTACCACGCCCGAGGAGCTTGTTTGAGTCCGTAGAGAACTTTGTTCAGTTTGTATACGTGGTTCGGGAATTATGGATCAACGAATCCTTCTTGTTGGCTGACATAGACCGTCTCTTTCAGTTTACCATTCAGAAAAGCAGTTTTGACGTCCATCTGAAACACCGTGATGTTCATGTGTGCCGCGAATGCTAGAAATATCCGAACAGCCTCAAGACGAGCAACCAGAGCGAATGATTATTCAAAGTCAATACCCTCTTCTTGTCTATAACCCTTAGCAACCAGACGTGACTTATTTTTGATTACGTTCCCTTCTGCATCTAATTTGTTTTTCCAAATCCATTTGAGACCAATGATGTAGACTCCTGTTAGTTTTTCAACCAGTTGCCATACTTCAAGACGTTTAAACTGATTGAGTTCTTCCTGCATGGATTCAATCCAGTTTTCTTTGGTCATTGCATCTTTAATGTTTTAGGTTGATTGGCGAGACGGTGAGTGCATAAATGCAATGTTCACCATCCGTGTGAAAACGTTGTCTCGTTACGATTGGTTGATTCGGGTTACCAATAATATTCTCAAGAGGACGGTCTTTTGTCCAACGATGAGTGGAAGGTTGATGTTGAGATACATTATGCAGATTGGGAGGATTCAAATGGCTTGTAGATGATTCCGCAATATCGGTCTGCGCAGTTTCAATAGAAAACGGGTTAAAGAATGCATTTGGATCAAAATCTGCGGTGGGGTACTTCATTGTTTAGAACATCATCACCGGTTCAACATCATTGGATCGATTTGTTCAACTGTTGTTGTAGAGTCAATCGGTGGTGCTTATTCAACGATGAGTTGTTGTAGCGGTGTATCGGTATTGGAATATGATCGGGTTGAGCGGTGGAAACATTGGATACACCGAGCACGTTCATCAATATCATCACTAAACAGAGGAGCAAATAGCTTTTACATTTGTTGATGAGTAAGCTGGGGGCTTGGTTCAGCTGATGATGGGGTTTGAGGGAATTTTAAACGGTTATGACCGGGTTCCAAGTTTTTATGCTCAGAAGCCATTTCTGTAAGTTCATCGAAATTTGCATGAATCGTTTACATAACCTGCTTTGTACGACGATTCCAGATCCGGAAACCATTAGAATTTTCACAATATCCTATAAAGACTCCAATGTCAGCTTTGGCTTTGAGCTTACCAAAGTCATCACGATCATTGTTCGGATAACAAAGGGATCCAAATACGTGAAAGTGTTTGAGATTCGGTTAATGGTTGTGTATAAGCTCATAAGGTGTTTTGTTGTGGCGCTTGGATAACAAAGTAAATGTTGCAGATCGTTTTGACATTTGCGTTACCAATCTGGAAACCAATTCAGCATCGGAGAACACTATAGGATCAATTGGGTTGATTGTTACGGTTAGAGGTGTTGATCTTATAGTTTGCTTAGCCAGTTGCATGAGATTCGGATAGAGTTGTCTGTTGAACATCTCTCTTGTCACCAGGGACAGTGTCGAGAAGAAACTTCTGAGTATATTATCTAGTTGTCTTCTCCATTTCCCTTTGGAAATCTCCTTTGAGAAGCTTCTGGATTTGCTCCCTTTCTTTTAACATCTCATTTATCCCGTTTTGAAGAAAGTTGATTCTGTCAGCTAGTTGATTCACTTTTTGTTGATCACGTCTTTCTTCTTGACTTGCTTGATAGCTTTGACAATTTTGTCTTAGCTTGGCATATCCAAGAGTCGCTTGGTTTCTTCTGAGACTTGGATGTGGATCGGTTGTGCCTTTGGATGGTGGAGGTGAAGAGTGAGAAGACGAGTCTGATGATGATGAGACATGAGGAGACTCAGGGTCTTTTGGTGGCTCAGAAGTTTCTTCCTTGGAGCGAGCCGGGCTGTCTAGAAGAAAATCATCATAATCAACTTCGTCATCTTGTCCAGTCTTAGCCAATTCTTCAACCTTGATCCTGGCTTCTTCATCTGCTTGAGCTTGAGCTTCTTTATCTGCTTTTTCTTTAGCTGCAACCTCAACATCTTCATCAGAAATTTTCTCAGACTTCTCCCTTTCTGGTTCCTCAAATTCATAAGTGATAGAGTCCTCCAGTTGCCTTTGTTGTTGTTGGTGGGTGGTGGTACCAGTTCCCTTATCGGGTTGATTAACCGCATCAGCAACTGGTGTAGATAGTGCACCACTACTTGACCCTCCGGGGCCACGAGTTTGTTGCTGTTCGAACTCTTTGGCAGCATGTTGGAGTCTCAGATTCTTCACCTTTTTCTGTACTCTATGTCTTCATCCAGTTGCTCTTCTTCTGAGATTTCCACTTCTTGCTCAGGCACTGGAGTTTTCCCTTTACCTTTATCAACTTTTGGACTAGGAGGTTTTGTTACTGTTTGAGTGTCATTGATTGGAGTTTCAGAGTAAGTGACCTCTTCGTCCGTTTGAGTGTCCTCTGAGTCCTCGTCCGTAAGCTTTTGTTGCGGTTCAGGTTTGGGAATAGGGATAGCCTCCTTTAGTGGAACTTTCCTTTTACGGGATGGACTCCTCTTCGGATACCTTCTAGTACTCTCAGTGCTCGTGATACTTCCTGCACTGCCTCTCTTGGTTTTCCTGGTAGGTGTACCAGAAGATTATTCATCCATGAAACCTACTTTGCCAGTTTCAACTGCTGCCAGATATCGTTTGTACGAATAAATTTCTTTGATAGCATTAGTAATAAGATGATCTGGCAATACTGCACCTTGTTTCTTTGTTGTCGAGTCCTTAAATCTGACAGTGAGTGTGGGCTCATACAACGCGGAGTGTTGTTTGGGGTCATCAAGTCTCAAGGGAATATCATGATTATACCCTAGAGCTCATTGGATCAACAGTTTGGTATATCTGATATACGGGATCTTGGTGCCAAGCTTTTTAAGGAAAGTCAACATGTTGTCCCATATCAGAGCTTCAACTTCTATGTCTTTCATGTTGACCAAAGCCCAAAAAATTTGTAGTTCCATGAGCTTGGGATGCTCATGACCACTATCACGTCCAAAAACGGATTTGGCAATCATCATGTAGAGGGTTCTCCATGGCTGGGGAATGTTCTTGAGTTCAACAGATGAATGCTTTGTGAATACCCGGGTAGCTTCATAATAGCCGATGTCGACCATGCACTCGAGAACGACCTCTTCTGTTGGTGTGGCATTGTATTCAGTAGGTTCGATGACAGGAATAAGAAGAATAGCCCTCAAATCTGCTGGTGTGATGATGACTTGTTTGTTGTTAAGCATCACCGTCACAGCATTTTGACCTTTGACCTTTTGCATTGTATGCCAGAATTGGTGAATGTAGATCTCCGGTACAATAGCAGAGTTAGTGAGCATGTTCTGATAGGGGTGAGTCTTCAGAATATCCACTGCAATTTGACATGAAGACTCAAGGCAAGAGAAGGAATCAAAATCAACTCTGAGGTTGTTCTTTCCGATCTTCATTGGGTAACCATTAGGGAAGATATCTTCAACAGTGAGAACATTTGGTGCATTCACATTTTGCATTTGAGCGTCCATGTCGTGATCTGAAAGATATTTAGCCAAAAGAACCAACATATCGAAAGACATTACGTTAGTCAACAGTTGATTTTATTGTCACATTCTGGTGTCATATCAGAACATACAAATAAAATATTTACAAACGGAAACCTTAAAAATGAAGTTTCAAATCATATAAACAATTGTCTGACGAGGAAAATACAATATCCAAAATGAATGAAATCTCAAAACAAAACTCTTCAAAGTAAGTCCATAAGTACTATGGTACTAGGGTTGGTCCACTAAGATA
The DNA here is from genome assembly GCA_022545495.1 of Chrysanthemum lavandulifolium. Classification (NCBI taxonomy): domain Eukaryota; kingdom Viridiplantae; phylum Streptophyta; class Magnoliopsida; order Asterales; family Asteraceae; genus Chrysanthemum; species Chrysanthemum lavandulifolium. Next base: position 80,356,584 of record CM040239.1, on the reverse strand, counting down.
CTCTAACTCTCAGCCCATCGAAGCCCATCTTCAAAGCTAAAACCCGCCGCAGAAAAGAAATGCGGTGAGCTTAAAAAGCCCAAAGGAATGATATAACAAAACGAAAACTAAATAAAGTCTGAAATGCAAAATGAAACAAAGGAAACGGATAACAAAGTCGCAGCGGAATGAGATTAATGAGTCAATGAGGATCCTGCAGGACACAATTATACAGATATCCAAAAAGAACAGATAACAAGGAGAGCGAAGCAAAGCAAAGTATCGATGACAAACATACAAGCACATACAAACCAGGCATACAAGTACTGAAACATAAGCCAGCATAGCAGAAGTCGCATTCACACAACATATATATCATACAATCAATTCAGGAAATCAGAATACATACGAGCCGAACAGATATCTACAGGAAAGCGGAAACAATTAATTACTAAGTGAGCATGGCAATCACACAGGTCAAAACCCTTAGTTGAAAACATAACCAGTATCATAACAACGGAAGTACTAACGACAGTCTAAACATGGCAGTTACACGTAACAAGTAGGAATACAGTATGAACAATATAATTGAATAAATTAAAGACATAGCAGGGCAACTAAACAAATTAACAAGCCAGACGTCACAAGTTAAACCATTTACCCAATCAAACCGTAGCATAAACAAAAATGCGAACATGGCAGGTCAACAACAAGCAGATAAGGATACTATCGGGTAGTCATAGTCCACTAAATTAACTTAACGAAGTACACAAAATAAACAGACAAAAATATCGATTACACATTAGCATGGTCACCAGACAATTCAGAGGTTCATATAACAGTGAGATCACATATCATCGATGAAAATGTAACTCGGATAACCGCATATTAATCACATCATAGCAGGATAATCAGTAGTCACATAAAACATAAATAGCATAAACAAATCCAATAAACATATGATAACCCGGTACGTGAATGGAACGATAGTCTGAAATAATGGAATGAAAGTGTGACAGATCAATGAAAAGGAGTATCTATATCTTGGTAAGAGTGAGTCATATAAGGGTACTGAGAAATGAACATATAATACAGAGTATGGTGTATTGGGAAATACAGAATCATAAACAGAATACATAAAACAGAAATAACGGATAAAGGTTTAGTCATCTACCACGAGCCTAGAAACATATCATATCATAAGTACCCATTTTATTCGGAGGGGTGACCTCGGAATACCATATATAATAGGAGGGGAGACCTCAGTAACCAATGGAGTAGCTAGCTCCCAGATTGTGAAGACGCATATTGCACACGACATCATTCACCAGAAAAATCATATTACAACATATCAGATAACAGAACAGATCTAGGATGCATCCATACGCCCCAACCTACATATACAAAATATGCTCCACCATCAAGGACGTGGCGAACATCACTCTACGCCCTAGAGTCATGTCGAGGTGCATCGCCGACACGGACGTGGAACCCCATGCCTAGTGAAATAATGGCTCGGGTGTCAAACTAACTTAGGTCGATGAATGTCGAAATAACACGATCATAGGTAATCATACAGTCAAACGAAATACATATCGGAAGGTTCATAATCATAAGGTCCAAATCAGAAAGTCCAAATCAGATATAGCAAGGTTCAACAAACAGAAGTTCAGACAAACAGAGATTCAGACAAACAGAAGGGATTCATAGCAATGGCATAGGAAACCCTAATAAACATAAGAGAAAGGCCAAAGAAAGAAAATCATGAGAAACCTTTACTGAAAAGGTCAGAATATCTGTACCTTAGCAACGAAATCAAAGCAAACAAGAAAGTTGCACCGGGAAGCAACGTCGTATTTCCTTCAACGTATCTACACGAATTGATATCATATATTACTTATATACTCATTTTATAAGTTTCTTATGCATGTGTAAGTGTTTTACTTATTGATATCCTTTTTTTTTATCTTTCATTTTCTTAAACACATATTTGGACCAGAATTTAGCGATTTTTATAAAATACTTACTTAGCTCAAATGAAATCAAGTAAAATCCCAGGGGTTCCCATATGAGTTAAAAGAGTCTCCAAAAATTGGTGGGTTCTATATCTATGCCAAATAACCTATGGAAAATCACAAGTCCAGACCTGTCCAGAAAGTAATAAGAAAATACACCTTAAAAGTTTACACTTATTGGACCTGTTTAGACACCTTAGAAAAATTCCCAAAACTCCCAGAAATTCATTTATATCCTAAATGTCAATCCTGTGAAAGGAGAGCTCCCAATTCCTTATGGTTTGAAAATGAAAAATCAAACAATCCAACCAAATTTCAGACCCGTTTTCTCAGCTTTGACACTTGATCTTGTAAAATTCAAAAATACGACTTAGACAACTCCAAATTCGACCAAACCACTTGGAAAACTTAACTAAGACATAAAATAAACTTTTCCCACAAAAACCCAGATTATTGCACTTATAAAATTGGATCTATAACACACACAAATTCGACATATGATGCTGTCCAGTTTTAGGGTTTATTAAAACCAATATAATCACATGTTTTACCTACCCAAACGCACCCATGACCCATGTAAGCTACACAACCTGATTTAATATCATCATAGCAAGTTTACCATTCCCTATTTTCAGTCTTATAAAAATTATACGCACCCTTAATCACCCAAGTCGATTCAAAACAGCCCCCAATCTCACCTTTTGGAAACAAACAGCCCCTAATTAAATACCTAGGGTTTTCTAGGTTTTACTTTTTGTTTTAATGACATGATAAAGGTTTGATTATGGCTAGATAATATGGGTCAATTCATATAACCTCGAAGGATGGTCAAAAGAAAGACAATACAAGTTTTTATCATGTTACTTCTATTATTTCATGTGACATATGTATACTTGATTTAATCATGTATTCTAGGCGATTTCAATATGACCAATATTATACTCGAATGAAAACAATCATAGGAATAAGAAAACGATGTCTAGAGGCTTACCCTCATAGCGTGAACACAATAAGAGACACGAAACAAATGTTGTGTATGGGTCGAATTGAGTCACCCTCGAATCAGCAGCAGTCCCTCTCGATCCCAATGTATAACCCACTACAATACGAAGCCAACCTCGACCAGGAAACTCATGACCTAGAGCCAAACTAAGACAGCCACGCCTCCTTGAATCCTCCCACGACCACAGTAGCCTTTCCAAGATTACGAATGGAACTTTGTTGCCTTCCTTTGATCGAAAATATGGATGAAAAAGAAGCAGCCGAGAGTTTTTCTTTTTGTGTGCTAGGGTTTATGTGTTACAATTTGTGGAGCGTACAAAAGAAAAAAAATGGATATACGTGGGTTTGTTTTGCCGGTTCCAAGGGGAAAGACATGGGCCAAACCCAAGCTTAGTTGGGCCTTTATTCAAGTGTAGTCTTTGATTTGAAATTTGTGAGATTTTCGGCCCAATGCAAAAATATATACATGCGTTTTTCATATTTTAGCTGTGAGTGTATGTCGTTTTATTTACTTACTCAAATTACATATTTACGGGTTAGATTAGAAACATATTTAATGAGATTTACGTATTTTAGGCATTTTAAAAGTTTTAAATTTTCAGGGGCAAAATAGTCTTTTCACGTGTTTTAGATTTTAGGGTTTTACAGCATTCAGTAGGATCGATGACAGGAATAAGAAGAATAGCCCTCAAATCTGCTGGTGTGATGATGACTTGTTTGTTGTTAAGCATCACCGTCACAACATTTTGACCTTTGACCTTTTGCATTGTATGCCAGAATTGGTGAATGTAGATCTCCGGTACAATAGTAGAGTTAGTGAGCATGTTTTGATAGGGGTGAGTCTTCAGAATATCCACTGCAATTTGACATGAAGACTCAAGGCAAGAGAAGGAATCAAAATCAACTCTGAGGTTGTTCTTTCCGATCTTCATTGGGTAACCATTAGGGAAGATATCTTCAACAGTGAGAACATTTGATGCATTCACATTTTGCATTTGAGTGTCCATGTCGTGATCTGAAAGATATTTAGCCAAAAGAACCAACATATCGAAAGACATTACGTTAGTCAACAGTTGATTTTATTGTCTATTTATTGAAAGTGATATGTCGATGATTGTTACGAGTGCATTGTCAGTTGTTAGTCCAATAGTCCAAAGACGTCGTGATAAGTTTCATGAGTAGATTAACTTTGAGTTTTAAAGTCTAAATTTTCACTTGTTTTTCACAACTTATTAAACATTTAAGCTTATTAGTGACATTTTGGTTTTGTGGCGTTATGATTTATTTATTTACAAGTTTGCACGCGTAACAATTCATAACTTTGGTTAAAACTAGGCTTAGGAGTAGGTTTTGCAAGCTTATGCGTAAAAAGAAGTGGTTATACGCGTAAGCGTAAGCTTATGCGTAGGATCTTGACTTACACGTAAAAAATATTACGCGTAGGAAAAGAGGGCCTCAGGCGTAAAGCTTACGCGTAAGCGTATATGGAACCTTACGCGTAAGGCTTCCTCGTAAGAGTGAACCTTATGCGTGGGGTTCTTGTTACGCATATCCTTCACAGGATACGCGTAGTCCCCATTGTAGAACCTTACGCGTAAAGGTTACACGTAAGATTTCTCTTACGCATAACATTCTACGCGTAAGGTGATCCTTATGCGTAGATGTTCAAGTAACCTTGATTCTGAATTATTCACGCGTAGTAACCTGAAATAAATTCATCATATCACCAATATTAACACATACATTCATTCCTTTTTCACTCTAAACATGAATACTAAGTTAAGCAGTTATGCGTAGAATATCATTTACGCGTAAACATTAAACCCTAGAGTTCAATTCCTACAAATAAGAATTCTAACCACAGGATTTGCACCAAAATTCTTCTGGGATATCTTAGAGGCCTAATGAGATGTACTGTCTAAGTTTTAACATCAAAGACGCTATGAATCAAATATACCCAAAATGTATAAACTTAAACCCTAACTTTTAATTCTTTCACTGTTGATGATTCTTTGTAAGTTGTGAGTGTGGATATGATCAATTCAACATATAGAAAACATTTCTTAACCATCTAATTAACCTAAAACACTCACACTTGAAAATACCCAATTTACGCATAAAACCCTAACTTTCAAAATCATACAATTTGAGTTTCTGGGTGAGTTTTGATGATAGAAATGGTATCAATGTGATTAGATAAACGTTTTGACACTACCATTTTAACCAAAAACACTCAAACTTGATTATGTGTTCATACGCTTATGCGTAGAACGTAAAATCACTCCTAGATTAAAATCTAGTCGTTGGTTTTCAAAACGATTCAAAACCTATGCTTAGATAAATACAAAGAACGTTTTTCCACTTACAAATTGATGATCAAAAGTCCGGATTTAAAAATTGATTCTTAGGCGTAGGATTTAGGTAGTTGGGAATTAAATGTGGAGAAGTAAATGTGTTTTTGAAATGTTTTATTTAAAAGTACTTTGAGCATTTGACACATTCAGTCCCTCCACCTTAACCATTTACATCTAACGCCCATAACTTCCATTTTGGTTATCAAAAGTATGATTTATGAAAAGAAAACTTGACGACACTCCCTCTCGACTTAAGAAATAATGAAATTTTATAAATTTGAGTCCGAAGAGTGTCAGTAAACCAGAAATGTGACCACCATTGTTAAAGAAACAACCATGATAAGGTAACATGCAAGAACAAGGTTTTATGAAACCGAAAAATATTTATCTCCCCCTCAACACTTGACCGAGAAAATATTGAATTTTGAAAGATTAAAGTGTTGACGAAAGATTTGTACTTGCCATGTTAAAAGATATATAGATAGAAGAATATTTTTGTTGTTTTATCAGATTTTATATTTTTGTATTTTGTTTTTGAAAAATATTTACAAAAGAGGTTTTGGTGTTTGACTGGTTTTAAGAATGTTTTAAAAGTTCATCCAGTTCCTCTGGAATCAAACACCGCATACCAATCCGGTGGACTAACTCATTAAATCTAGCAGGAGCTAAGGCTTTGGTAAGAAGATCTGCCAGTTGGTATTTAGTACCCACAAAGTATAATTCAACAATACCCTTTTCCACGTTGGAGTGGCATTGTATTCAGTACCCTTGACGATACTCCATTTACATCTAACGCCCATAACTTCCATTTTGGTTACCAAAAGTATGATTTATGAAAAGGAAACTTGACGACACTCCCCCTCGACTTAAGAAATAATGAAATTTTATAAATTTGAGTCCGAGGAGTGTCAGTAAACCAGAAATGTGACCACCATTGTTAAAGAAACAACCATGTTAAGGTAACATGCAAGAACAAGGTTTTATGAAACCGAAAAATATTTACTATCTCCCCCTCAACACTTGACCGAGAAAATATTGAATTTTGAAAGATTAAAGTGTTGACGGAAGATTTGTACTTGCCATGTTAAAAGATATATAGATAGAAGAATATTTTTGTTGTTTTATCAGATTTTATATTTTTGTATTTTGTTTTTGAAAAATATTTACAAAAGAGGTTTTGGTATTTGATTGGTTTTAAAAATGTTTTAAAAGTTCATCCAGTTCCTCTGGAATCAAACACCGCATACCAATCCGGTAGACTAACTCATTAAATCTAGCAGGAGCTAAGGCTTTGGTAAGAAGATCTGCCAGTTGGTATTTAGTACCCACAAAGTATAATTCAACATTACCCTTTTCCACGTTAGAGTGGCATTGTATTCAGTACCCTTGACGATACTCCATTTACATCTAACGCCCATAACTTTCATTTTGGTTACCAAAAGTATGATTTATGAAAAGAAAACTTGAAGACACTCCCCCTCGACTTAAGAAATAATGAAATTTTATAAATTTGAGTCCGAGGAGTGTCAGTAAACCAGAAATGTGACCACCATTGTTAAAGAAACAACCATGTTAAGGTAACATGCAAGAACAAGGTTTTATGAAACCAAAAAATATTTACTATCTTCTCCTCAACACTTGACCGAGAAAATATTGAATTTTGAAAGATTAAAGTGTTGACGGAAGATTTGTACTTGCCATGTTAAAAGATATATAGATAGAAGAATATTTTTGTTGTTTTATCGATTTTATATTTTGTATTTTGTTTTGAAAATATTTACAAAAGAGGTTTTGGTGTTTGATGGTTTTAAGAATGTTTTAAAAGTTCATCCAGTTCCTCGAATCAAACACCGCATACCAATCCGGTGGACTAACTCATTAAATCTAGCAGGAGCTAAGGCTTTGGTAAGAAGATCTGCCAGTTGGTATTCAGTACCCACAAAGTACAATTCAACAATACCCTTTTCCACGTTGGAGTGGCATTGTATTCAATAGGTTCGATGACAGGAATAAGAAGAATAGCCCTCAAATCTGCTGGTGTGATGATGACTTGTTTGGTTTTAAGCGTCACCGTCACAGCATTTTGACCTTTGACCTTTTGCATTGTATGCCAGAATTGGTGGATGTAGATCTCCGGTACAATAGCAGAGTTAGTGAGCATGTTCTGATAGGGGTGAGTCTTCAGAATATCCACTGCAATTGTCATGAAGACTCAAGGCAAGAGAAAGAATCAAAATCAACTCTGAGGTTGTTCTTTCCGATCTTCATTGGGTAACCATTAGGGAAGATATCTTCAACAGTGAGAACATTTGGTGCATTCACATTTTGCATTTGAGCGTCCATGTCGTGATCTGAAAGATATTTAGCCAAAAGAACCAACATATCGTAAGACATTACATTAGTCAACAGTTGATTTTATTGTCTATTTAATGAATGTGATATGTCGATGATTGTTACGAGTCCATTGTCACTTGTTAGTCCAATAGTCCAAAGACGTCGTGATAAGTTTCGTGAGTAGATTAACTTTGAGTTTTAAAGTCTAGATTTTCACTTGTTTTTCATAACTTATTAAACATTTAAGCTTATTAGTGACATTTTGGTTTTGTGGCGTTATGATTTATTTATTTACAAGTTTGCACGCGTAATAATTCATAATTTTGGTTAAAACTAGGCTTAGGCGTAGGTTTTGCAAGCTTATGCGTAAACATGAGTGGTTATACGCGTAAGCATAAGCTTATGCGTAGGATCTTGACTTACGCGTAAGAAATATTACGCGTATGAAAAGAGGGCCTTAGGCGTAAAGCTTACGCGTAAGCTTATATGGAACCTTACGCGTAAGGCTTCCTCGTAAGAGTGAACCTTATGCGTAGAGGTTACTGTTTACGCATATCCTTCACTGGATACGCGTAGTTCCCATATGGAACCTTATGCGTAAGGCTTCCTCATAAGAGTGAACCTTATGCGTAGAGGTTACTGTTTACGCATATCCTTCACAGGATAAGCGTAGTTCCCATTGTAGAACCATTTACATCTAAAGCCCATAACTTCCATTTTGGTTACCAAAAGTATGATTTATGGAAAGAAAACTTGACGACACTCCCCCTCGACTTAAGAAATAATGAAACTTTATAAATTTGAGTCCGAGGAGTGTCAGTAAACCAGAAATGAGACCACCATTGTTAAAGAAACAACCATGATAAGGTAACATGCAAGAACAAGGTTTTATGAAACCGAAAAATATTTACTATCTCCCCCTCAACACTTGACCGAGAAAATATGGAATTTTGAAAGATTAAAGTGTTGACGGAAGATTTGTACTTGCCATGTTAAAAGATATATAGATAGAAGAATATTTTTGTTGTTTTATCAGATTTTATATTTTTGTATTTTGTTTTTGAAAAATATTTACAAAAGAGGTTTTGGTGTTTGATTGGTTTTAAGAATGTTTTAAAAGTTCATCCAGTTCCTCTGGAATCAAACACCGCATACCAATCCGGTGGACTAACTTATTAAATCTAGCAGGAGCTTAGGCTTTGGTAAGAAGATCTGCCAGTTGGTATTCAGTACCCACAAAGTATAATTCAACAGTAACCTTTTCCACGTGCTCCTTGATGAAATGATATTGAAGATCGATGTGCTTTGATTTCGAATGTTGAACAGAGTCATGAGATCGCAATAGCACTCCGATTGTCGCAGTACATCGAGATTCTGTCAAATACGTAACCATAGTCTTTGAGTTGTGTTCTCATCCAAATGACTTGAGCACAACACGACATGGCTACATATTCTGCTTTGGTTAAGGACAGCGATGTACAATCCTGCTTCTACGATTTCCATGACACCAGTTTATCACCAAGAAATTGTAATGCTCCTGATGTACTTTTCCGTGAATCTAAGCATCCTGCGTGATTAGCGTCTGAAAAAGCTATTAGTTCAAAACCAGAATCCTTCGGATACCAGTTCCCCAAGTTAATGGTTCCCTTGATGCATCGGAGGATTCTTTTAGCCTCGGAGAGGTGGGTTTCAGTTGGTCTCGACTGATAACGGGAGCAAAGATAAACGGCAAAAACAATATCAGGCCTGCTAGCGGTTAGATACATGAGAGACCCAATGATACTGCGGTATTTGGTAGAGTCCACCAATTTCTCTTGTAAATCAGCGTCTAGTTTCTTGGTATGTGCCATTGGTGTGGCATAGGTGTCACAGTTTTGCATTCCAAATTTGTTTAAAAGTTCAAGGGCATATTTGGACTGACTCAAGAAAATACCACGGGGTGATTGATGAACTTGCATTCCAAGAAAGAATGTGAGTTCACCCATCATTGACATTTCAAAATGTTTTGTCATTAGTTTTGCAAAAGTATTTGAGTATTTTAAATGTGTTGACCCAAAAATGGTGTCATCCACATAGATTTGAACGATTAAAATGTGAGCCCCGTGATATTGTATGAAAAGTGTAGGGTCGACCGAACCATTGGTGAAATTATTGGCAATGAGGAAGGATGATAACTTATCGTACCACGCCCGAGGAGCTTGTTTGAGTCCGTAGAAAACTTTGTTCAGTTTGTATACGTGGTTCGGGAATTCGGATCAACGAATCCTTCTTGTTGGTTGACATAGACCGTTTTTCGGTTTACCATTGAAAGCGCTTTGACGTCCATCCGAAACACCGTGATGTTCATGTGTGCCGCGAATGCTAGAAATATCCGAATGACCTCAAGACGAGCAACCGGGCGAATGATTATTCAAAGTCACTACCTCTTCTTGTCATAACCCTTAGCCACCGACGTGACTTATTTCTCGATTCGTTCCTTCGCATCCAATTTGTTTTCCAAATCCATTTGAGACCAATGATGTAGACTCTGTTGTTTTTCAACCGGTTGCCATACTTCAAGACGTTTAAACCGATTGAGTTCTTCCTGCATGGATTCAATCTAGTTTTCTTTGGTCATTGCATCTTTAATGTTTTAGGTTCGATTAGCGAGCGGTGAGTGCATAAATGCAATGTTCACCATCTATGTGAAGACGTTGTCTCGTTACGATTGGTTGATTCGGGTTACCAATAATATTCTCAAGAGTATGGTCTTTTGTCCAATGATGAGTGGAAGGTTGATGTTGATATACATTATGCAGATTCGGATGATTTAAATGGCTTGTAGATGATTCCGCAACATCAGGTGCAGCAGTTTCATTAGAAAACGGGTTAAAGAATGCATTTGGATCAAAATCTGCATGTGGGGGTACTTCATTGTTTAGAACATCATCACCGGTTCAATCATTGGATGCGCTTTGTTCAACTGTTGTTGTAGAGTCAATCGGTGGTGCTTCTTCAACAATGAGTTGTTGTAGCAGTGTATCGGTATTGGAATATGATCGGGTTGAGCGGTGGAAACATTGGATACACCAAGCACGCTCATCAATATCATCACTAAACGAGGAGCAAATAGCTTTTACATTTGTTGATGAGTAAGTCGGGGCTTGGTTCGGTGATGATGGAGTTTGAGGAAGTTTAAACGGTTATGACCGGGTTCCAAGTTGTTATGCTCGAAGCCATTTAGTAAGTTCATCGAAATTTGCATGAATCGTTTCCATAACCTCGCTTTGTACGATGATTCCGCATCCGAAACCCTTAGAATTTTACAATATCCTATAAAGACTCCAATGTCGACTTTGGCTTTAAGCTTACCAAAGTCATCACGATCATTTTCGGATAACAAAGGGATCCAAATACGTGAAAGTGTTTGAGATTCGGTTAATGGTTGTGTATAAGCTCATAAGGTGTTTTGTTGTGGCGCTTGGTTATCATTGAGAGATTACGAGTGTAGCATGCGCTGACACGGCTTGACCCATAAGTAATCCTAAGTTTAGCATTAATTAACATCGTTCTTTCGACTTCCACTAATGTGCGGTTTCGTCTTTCAACAACTCCGTTTTGTTCTGGTGTATGTGCAATAGATGTTTGATGCTCAATTCCCACTTTCTCATAAAATTCACGAAGAGTTTGATTCACAAATTCAGTTCCTTTGTCTGTTCGAATTTGTCTAACGGTGTTCCAGAGCTGAACTTGAATATTCTTGAGAAAGGTGATGATCATCTGTGGAGCTTGATCTTTACTTCAAAGAAAATAAACCCAAGTCCATCTTGAGTAGTCATCTACAATTACCAAGATGTAGCGTTTGCCATTAATCGTCTGCACTCGCATCGGGCCACACAAATCCATGTGAAGAAGATGAAGCACATCTTGTGTCGTGTTCCACCTTTGAAGGAAAATGAGCACGAGTGCTTTTCCCTTGTTCACAGTGAGCATAGGTGATCTTTAGAATACCGAAATCTTGGGAGACCTTCAACTAGTTTGTATCGAGCAAGGTTGGTTATGGTTTGAAAGTTTAGATGTGAGAGACAGCGGTGCCATAGCCGGATTTTGTGGATGTAGCCTTAGAGAGTGAGCAGATGGGAGATGAAGCAATCATGTCTTGCATTGAGATTGTGTAAAGACTTGATGTGCGTTGACCAGACATAAGATCGTTTCCTTGTAAATCACGAATGAAACAAGTTTTCTCCCTAAAAGCAACTTCCAAATCTCCATCACAAAATTGACCGACTGAAAAGAGATTGTGACCGAGACCTTCCACATAATAAACTCTGCAAATTTCGATGTTGCCATTGATGTAATCTCCATAGCCAATGATAGCTGCGAAGTGATCATTCCCGAGTCTGATAGTGCCAATGAACTTTGCAATAAAGTTTGATAACAGTTTGAGATTGCCTGTCATGTGTCGGGAACATCCGCTATCAACAACCAGGAGGATGATCTCAGATCACCGCGTTCAACACATTTACACGGATGGAATAGAAGTAGATGTGGAACCCGAAGAGTTAGAGGGTTCCGATGCAGATATAGATGAAACACACATGTTCATAATTTTAGGTATCCATGTAAAGCCAAGTGTATTATGTAACCATTTCTGCCATCTCCAACTAGTCTTTGCTTTACTCTTAGTGAATGCACTAGGTGGTACTACGATCCTTGGAAGTGATAATGGAGCTATAGGGACATCAATGCTTTTATTAGAATCTAAAGAGGGCGGTTTACAAAGCACAAACTTAGAAGCTTTAGTGGGCCTAGAGGTATTCCGTTTCTTAGGATTCCGTAAACGAGACAAGATAGTTTTAGCAACACATTTATCATGACAGTCAGAAAGCATACTTTTACGACATATAGCACAAGAAGCTTCAGACTTAACATCAAAAGTACTTAAAGGTTTAGCAGTCGTTACATCACTTTTTCTATTACATTTATCTAACGCAATGTCTAAAGTGGGTGTAACTTAAGTCTTATTCAAAGTCCTAGGGTGTTCTTCTACTTCAACATTCTTTATTGATCTTTTTTTACGTCGCAACTTTCTATTCTTCCTTGTATTGCTCCTAGGCTGTGAAGTGCAGGCGTTGGGAAAAGAGGCAACTATTCCTATTTTAGTAGAGGGAAGCACATTAGTTTCTTGTGATTTGTCATTAGATGTTCTAGAGTCATTTAGAATCTGTTTGGGCGCAGTTACTTTTGTGTTACTATCCCTATCTTGGTTAAGTATCACCAACTCTGCCTTTAGATCATAGATTTTGTGTAACAAATCTAGATTTTCAGAACGAGTGAGTCCGTCTCGTCGTAAAACATCTTTGGTATATGCCAGATGATTATCAACATCTTTTGACGCTTTAGCAAGAGTCTTTTTGAGTAAATCAAATATGACGCTATATTCCTTTTTCACTTTTGAAATTTCTTGTTCATATTTTGAGATTTGACACTTCAAAGACACATTTTGGTCATCCAGTTGCTCAAGTTTAGGACAAAGAGTGTTGGTATGCAACTGGTTGATCTTGTTTTGCAAAGCGAGTTCACGATTACGACAATCCTTTTGACACCATTGAAGACGACGTTTTTGCGTTTGAAAGTTCGTTTAACAAACGTTCATTTTCATCTTTTAAAGACTTGATTTATGACACAGTATCAGTATTCTCAATAATTTCAACATAATCAAAAGTATCAGCAGAGATATAATGACATGCATATGCAAAAGAATGTAATAACACAACATTATGGATATCAGCAGAGATAACATCTTCCAAGAGTCGATCAACATCTTTTCGTAACATTTTCTTTTACGCTTTGTATTTGAAATTGATGTTTCGCTTGTTCAAAACTCTTTCATAAGTCCAAGCTCCTTGTGAAAATCCATTTCCCAATAAAGAGCACAATTTTTCAAATATCGGACATGAGGTAAAATTCTTTTCTCAAGAATATCTCTTTGTGCACGCAAGAAGAGCGATTGAAAATGTTCAACTTTTATTTCGAATGAAATTCAATTTCACGCTCCAAAATTTTGATGTCCGAAATGAATGTTTCAAAATATTTTATAACTTTACATTTTTTGGCTAATGGTTTTATTTCACTGAGTGAAGGTAAAGGACCATTAATTTGTACAGTATTGGAAAGGGGACCCTCAGAAGTAGGTGTGATAACCCAAGGAGTGTTAGAAAAATCCTTTTGTGCTACGAAACTAAAGGCTTTTGAATAGTTAAATGGTTTGTTATAAACAACATTTTCTAATTTTGATCGACTCTCGTCTTCTGCATCTAATTCCTCTTGACGATTATATTCAACAACACTCATAATTGAATCATCAACTCTATGTTCTGACCAAACTTTAGGATTTGGTTTGAATGCTCGTTTGAAAACTTAGGTTTGTAATCGCAAGATTCGGTCCATATCCATTTGGATTTGGTTTAAAAGTAAACTTTTGAATCGTTGTGATTGAATCACCATGTTTATAAACAACAGTTCGAAACTTTTTGATTTTGTTTTGTAAGTCAAAAATTTCCTCAAGATAGTCATCTATTCATTTCGTGGAATGCTTTTTGTACTCAGAGAACTGTTTTTGACAAGTTAGCAACTCAGACTTGGCTTTTTGAGTTTCCAAGGTAAGAGCGTTAAGTTGTTGTCTATGATAATGTTTCAGTTGTTCTATTTGAGACAACAAAGCATTCTTGGATGCTACTAGATCACGTATCTGTCATTCTAATGATTTTTCGTTTTGATGAGATTTAGCAAAAGCGACTTCAAAACCTTGTTCATGTTTTTCTTGAGTTTTAAAAATGTTGAGTTGCCTTATTAAGCATTCATTATCCCTAGTTAACAGTGCATTTTTTTCTTTTAATTGCTTGCAAATAACCAATCGAGATTCTTGGTCTTTAATTAAGGTCATGAGCTCAACTTCTAGATGAGACGAAGGTTCATCTTGTTCAATATGAGTCTCAACATGATCATTAGTCAGATCCTCAAGTATAACCACGGAGTCAACTTGATTATCAATGGTAACCATAAGGTCATCTTGATCGTCAAATATAACTACATGGTCTATTTGATTATCTTCGGAATGAGATGTAGACGGCGCATGTTGAACACTCTGATCCTTGTCGGATATAGATGTTGGCTGAGATATTACATCATTAATGAGTAAAGTTTGATCCGGTACCTGAGACAAGCCGTCAGTGTCATACATTGGGCCTGTATCACTCATATGGAGAGCTTGCATGTGTGCCATCAACATCATCTTCTTTGCATTAGCCTCAGAAGTCCTCCATGTCATCATCACAATCTGCATCCGCCATGAAGCTGCGTTCCTTGTTGGTAAGAGTTCCACCAGCTTCATCCTTGAGAGCCAAGAGTAAAGCCTCTTTGTGATAAGCGCTGCCTCTTGTCCTCGGCTTGGGGCATGCATTAGCCAGATGACCCTTCTCATTACAGTTATGTTAGGAACATGTTTTATTATAAAGTGTAGGTCATTTCATTCGTAATAGGTCGTTAACAATTATGGTTTATAAATGTTTGTATTTAGATTTACAGCTCATGTATTAAACCCATGAGCTGTGATAAGAGGTTGTTCTAGAACCAAGGGGAAACACCCCTACTTATGTAAACACTATAAATACCCCCTCCCTTGAAGGGAGAGGGTGTTGGTTCTAATTGCAATTATCATTTCATTAATCATTGATTAGTTCCTTCCACTTTCTCTCACTAAAACTTTCTCTCTCTAGAAATACATATTGATGTGATAGAATGGTGACCTAACAAGTGGTATCAAGAGCCAAGGGATAATTTAGGTTAATATTGATTAGATTTAATAGAAATCCGTACTTAAAAACGTGTTTTAGATTGAAATTTATGGACTTATTGGAATGAAATACGTGTTTCTACGAGTTTGGCGAGTTAGCCTTGAATTCTTGCGAGTTTCACTTGAATTTCTGCGAGTTTCTTGAATTTCTGCGAGTTTCATTTGAATTTATGCGAGTTTGGCGATTTAGCCTTGAATTCTTGCGAGTTTCACTTGAATTTCTGCGAGTTTCTTGAATTCTTGCGAGTTTCACTTGAATTTCTGCGAGTTTCTAGAACTTCTGCGAGTTTCATTTGAATTTCAGCGAGTTTTATTTTGAATTTCTGCGAGTTTGCAGAGTTGAAGTTCTGCGAGTTTGTTTTTTGAATTTCTGCGAGTTTGCAGAATTGAAGTTCTGCGAGTTTGTATTTGAAGTTCTGTGAGTTTTCAGAGTTCAACTTCTGCGATTTTCTTCTGCATGTTTCTTCTGCGAGTTTCTTCTGCGAGTTTCTTCTGCAAGTTTCTTCTGCGAGTTTCTTGTCTGCCACTTTCTTGTATGCGAATTTGGATTTCTGCAAGTTTGGATTTCTGCTACTAATCTACCTAAATTTAAACAACCTCAACCTTAATTATCCTTAACGATCTACATCATTCATCAATCAACAATTATGTCTCAATCACCTTATCCGAATTACCCTTATCCTTATTATCCTCAACAAGCTCCTCAATAAGCTCCTCCACAACAACCTCCTCAACAAGTTCAACAACGAATGTCAATGGTTCCACAAATTCCTCAACAACAAACTTGGTTTTCTCAAATGTGTGAAGCAGTTACAAGTCAGCAATCGATTCATGAAGCTGGTTTGGATACTCGTCCTCCAATGCTTACACCAGGAAATTATGTGCAATGGGCAAGTCGATTTCTAAGGTATATGGAACTCAAGAAACCTCATGGTAAGTATCTGAAGAAGGTGATACTAGAAGGACCGTTTCAAATGCCAACTGAAACTGCTCCGGAGATCCTACAAATTGCTCCACCAAGACCCGATGCTATCTCAATTGTTCCACCGAGTCGTTTAACACCGAACAACTACTTCATCTTGAAGTCGATGAGCTTGCTATGCAACAAATACTTCTTGGAATTCCTAATCCGATCTACAAAAGTATTGATGCACAGACAACTGCAAAAGCTATGTGGGAACAAATTCATCTTTTGATGGAAGGCACTGAACTGAATAAGGTCGATATGGAGTCTAAATTGTATCATAACTTTGATGTGTTTACCATTGAGCCTGGGGAATCACTTGAATCATATTATCATCATTTCATAAATGTGGTCAATGATTTACACCGACATAAGATTGATCTTCCAACTATTGCTATTAACACAAAGTTTCTGAACTCATTAGGACCAGATTGGCATAAGTATGTTACTTTTGTTCGACAAGTCAAGGATCTTCATGAAGTCAAGCATGGGTTGTTGTATGATCATTTGAAACATCATCAATATGAGGTTCTCAAAGATAAAGAAGCTCGTGGCACACACGGCTTCCCTCCACCACCGATTGCTGATCAGATTGCTCTTATGACACATGATTATCCGAATCCGTACCCAAAGTCCAATCATGCTTTTGATCAACAACAACGTCATTTTGCTTATGCTCCACCCACACCTTCTCATCAAGTTCTTCCCGAAGGTGATCCTAATACTGCATACTATGCTTAAACCAATGATGATCAAGATGATGCTTTTGAAGCATTGAATCATGGAATGGCCTTTATTGCTAAAGCCTTCTCCAAGTTCTCTACTCAGTCAAACAATCGTCTTCGTTCATCATCAAATCCCAAAAGTCACGCAGTTATACAAGGTGGCAAAGTTGAAGTTCAGAACAAAACTAGTGGTCGTCAAATGATTACAAGTGGGTATTCTGGTAATTCTGGGAATGCTCACACATCAGTAGGGGGATATGGTAGTAATAACTTCAAGAAAAATGTTCAAGTTGTGAAAACAGGGAATTCACCGGCTTCAAGATCTACTATTCGTTGCTATAATTGCAAAAGCGAGGACATCTTGCTAATGCTTGTCCCGAACCACAAACCGTAGGAGGAGATTACTATAAACAAGTCATGCCGATGGCATATAAGGATGAAGCGGGAGGAGAACTCGGTGAAACTCAAAGAAGGTTTTATGGCGATACTCTCGGATGATGAATATGAAGATTTGGAAGCAAATGTGCAGCTTGTTTTGATGGCAAATATACGTGAACATCACATCACCAAACAGAGAATGGATCGGTCTATGACACACATGGTCTATCTCGTGTACCGACATCGATATATGCCTCATAAATGCAATTTTATCTCGCATTCGCACTGGATGAGCAACAATCTGTTCAACATGAATCATTATTTAATCATACTGAAGTTGATCAAATTAACCCCGTGGTTACATTTGATGAACTAAGTGATGGCGAAAATAATGAGAATATTGAACATAGTGAAGCAATTCATGGTCTAGATTAATAATATCTTAATTCATTACTTCTGCCATTGCATGCCCAAACTGCAAAATGTAATGAGATAAACCAAAACCGTAAGCCTGAGATTACCTCATTGACTGCTGAACTTGAGAGTTGTCGAAAACGGATAAATGATTTTGAAAATAAAACCACCCGAGAAACAAGTTTTGAAGTGGCCTTTCAAACATCTTACGTTAACGAACAAAATCTTCAACATCAGATGCATGAAATTGTTGCGTCAAATAACAAAAAGATTTCTAAAATTGAACATGAAAAGTCTGAACTTCAGAAAAACATTGAAAATCTTCAAACGGAACTTTCCAATACTAAACAAGATTTTTCAACAAATCGGTCAAATTTTTCTGAGTTCAAAAAGAAATCTAAGAAACGCATTGATGATCAAATCGAGGAAGTTCTTCGATTGGAAAGACGGTTAAAGATTTTGGCACTGTTGTATATAAGATTGGCCACTCAGTAAAACAGATTGAAATGTCAACTTTACTCTCGAGTCCCGATGACTCAAAACGTTTTGCTCTTGGGTATAATCACCCACGTTTTTTTCACACAGCTCTCAAGTAAATGCCCAAATTGTATAGTGACCAATGTATTTTAGATCCAAGCATGCAATTTGTTGTATTTGATTGTGAGGAACAATGGGCACAAGATGATCGAAGTCGCTTAAACATGCGACAAAATGGAATTTTACCATATGATTACACAAGAGAAAATGCTTCTTACAAACTGAATGTCATTTCAACACCATCGTATAATCTTTTTGAATTAACTGAGGCATCTTGCGTGGAAGGTCCCGTTCACAGTGTTGCACAAATAAATGGTCCTTTACCGTCCTCTTGAAAAAGGAACTCGTTGCCAAAAACTCCTAAATCTTGTTTAGTATTAAGGTACTTTCAAACGTTTATGGAAGATATTTCATTTTTAGAAATGGCAATTGAGAAAAATTCTGAGTTAAAAGCATCTAACTTTCAATCTGCTTATGCAAGAGAGCAAAGACAAATGTTTCAAACTCAAATTTCACCTCACGTCGCACATTTGCGTCTGTGTGCAACACACTGGGAAAGGGAACTTCAACAAGAGGTGACTTCAATGATTGAAGCTTTTAACACACTTGAAAACTCAGTTTCACAAGAACAATGCAAAAACCAAGATCTTCAAAATGCCTTTGATCAATTGTTAGAAGATGCTCTTTCTGCTAATATTGGTTTTGTGGTTATATATTGTGAATTTGCTTCTGTGAATGATACCGTGTTAATCACGAGAATCTCAATATGGTTCAAACGTTGGAAATGGACAATCAGATGTTAAGGCATGAAATTCAGAAATTAAAAGAGGAAAATGAGAAAATGTTTTCACAAAATGATGATGTCCAATCTAAACTTTCAATGGAGATTTCTGAACTTAAACGAAGACTTCAACTGTGTCAGTCTAAGACAATTGAATCTGAACTTGCTTTACAAAATCACAAAGAAAAGGTGTCTTTGGATCAGTCGCGAATTTCAAAAGTCGAATTTCTTGATGATGAAAATGCATCGTTAAAATGTCAAATTTTCAAATATGAACAATAGATTGCACAAGTCAAACAGGAATATAAAACGATTTTTGATTCTCTTAAAACTGTTCATTTTGAAGCGTCAAAAGAACTTGATCACCATGTTGAATACACTCGACAAATGTTGGGTGAACAAGGAAGATTAAATTCCATCATTCAGGATCAAAAACACATCATCATTGAGCTTAAAGAAAAGCTAGATAAACAAGCCTCTAGCAAGTCTAGTAACACAAACGTGATTGCTCCTGGCATGTATATAAATGACAAAACGCAGGAAAATAATTTGATTTCTTCCACTTCTATAGGAATAGTTGCGTCCACTAATGTTAGAAGATCCGAGAAAAAGAGACAAAAAGAAATTACTAGGATCTCGCAACATAGGAAGAGAACTCGTCTGACATCAGAAGTAGAAGTTCATCTTAGGAAATCAAATAAAAATCATGTTGCATCTGCTTTAGATTCAAATTTGGCAACTTGTAATTCTAATGTCAGTGTAACGAATGATAAGTCTTTAAACGTTTCAAACATTAATGCTTCTTGTGTTTTATGTCGTAATAAAGATGATGTCCGGTAATCATGAAAATGTGTTGCAAATTCTCATTAGCTCGTTCTAAGAAATCTATAAGCGGCCCTCCTCTAGGTCCCCAATAGTTGCAAAATCAAATTTAGGAAGGTGCATAGTGTAGTTTATGAGAAATCAGAGACACACCCATTCTTTGCAAAAACATCTCCTAAGAAAGTGTACTCACCTAGTGACTTCACTAAGACCAAAGCGAAAAATAATTGGTTATGGCAACAATGGTTGCAGTACCTCAAGTTTTAAATGGATTCCTAAATGTGCAAATGTGTAAAACTAACATAATGGAACCCACTAACTCTTTGGGTTCCATCGCTTCTATCATACCACCCTCGTTGTCTTCGTGTTTTGCGTGTGATTCAACTCGCTCGTGGATTGTTGATAGCGGATGTACCCGACATATGATGTGCAATCTAAAGTCATTAGTAAATTTTGTTTCAAAGTTCATCAGTCTTGCCGATTCGGAATGATCATTTTGCCGCAATAATGGGATATGGAGATTATGTTAATGGAAACATCGAGATCGATCGGGTTTATTATGTTGAAGGTCTTGGACATAATCTTTTCTCGCTTGGACAATTACGTGATGATGATTTGGAAGTTGCATTTCGCCCAAAACGTGTTACGTCGTGATTTGGAAGGACATGACTTACTCACCGCAATCGAGCACAAATCTTTATACGATTCCTATGTCCGATATGATTGCATCTTCACCGATTTGTCTTCTCTCAAAAGCAACTTCGACAAAATCATGGTTATGGCACAAAAGGCTTTCTCATTTAAACTTCAAAACCATGACTGAACTCGCTCGTCATAAGTTAGTTGATGGTCTTCCAAGGTTCCGGTACACCAAAGATCATTTATGTTCGGCTTGTGAACAAGGCAAGAGCAAGAGATCTAACTTTCCTTCAAAACCTGAACCAAGTTTTCAACATGTTCTTCACTTGCTTTATATGGACTTATGTGGCCCCATGCGTGTACAAAGTGTGAATGGAAAATGATACATTCTGGTTATTGTTGATGATTATTCATGATGGACTTGCGTCTATTTTCTTAGAACTAAAGATTAAGCTCCAACAATGATTATTACCTTTCTCACAAAGATTCAGCTTCAACTCAAAAACACCGTTCGAATTGTAAGAACAGACAATGGAACTGAATTCAAGAATCAAAAACTTTGTGCTTACTTTGAGAAAGTTGGAATCACACATCAGACCTTGATTGCTCGTACTCCCGAACAAAATGGTGTTGTTGAAAGATGAAACCGAATGTTAGTGGAGGCTGCTCGAACAATGTTGATTTTCTCACAATTACCGGATTTCTTGTGGGCTGAAGCTATCTCAACTGCATGTTTTACTAAAAACCGTACCATCATTCATACGCGCCATAATAAAACTCCATATGAGATTGTTCACAACCGCAAACCAGATATCAGATACTTTCATGTATTCGATTGTCTTGTGTTATCCGAAAATGATCGTGATGATATTGGTAAACTTCACCGAAAGTGACATTGGAGTGTTCATTGGTTCTTGTGAAAATTCGAAAGGATTTAGAATTTGGAATCTTGAACTCAACAAATGATGGAAACCGTTCATGTCAACTTTGATGAGCTTACGACATGGCTTCGAGCAAAACCGCTTAGGACCCGCATCCAACCGTGTAAACTTTCCTCTTCATCACTGTTCCACATATGGAATTCACTCGTCAACAATTGGAAAATTTGTTTGCTCCTCTGTTTGATGAGATTCCCGATGGTAGTGCTCGGATGTATCGACTATTTCATTGCACAACCCGATAATATTCCAATACCCGATACACCGCTCCAACAACAACAACCGTTGCACGGATGCACCACCGAATGATTCTCAATCAACGAAGAACACATTGCATCCAACACCACACACGGTGATGAAACACAAAATCAAGAAGTACCGCACCCGCAGATTATGACAAATACTTTCTTCAATCCATTTGCTCCGGCTCCAACCATTCCTGACATTTGCGAGTCATCTTCACGCAATTTGGATCCGTCTAATATGCATGCAACACTCAATCATCACCCTTCGACACATAAATGGACAAAAGATCATCCCTTAGTAAATGTGATTGGCGATCCTTCTAACCCAGTCATGACGAGACAACGACTTCATACTGATGCTGAAACTTGCGTTTATGCTCTTACCATTTGTCAAACAGAACCACGCAACATCAAAGAAGCTATGACATACGACAATTGGATTGAATCAATGCAAGAAGATTTGAATCAGTTCAAACGTCTCGAAGTCTAGGAACTTGTTCCAAGACCAGATGGGCTATATGTCATTGGACTCAAATGGATTTGGAAAAACAAACTGGATGCTGAAGGCAATGTTATTCGCAAAAAATCTTGTCTTGTGGCTAAAGGGTATTCTCAAGAAGAAGGAATAGATTATGAAGAATCGTTTGCACCAGTAGCTCGGCTTGAAGCTGTACGGATATTTCTGGAATATGATGCACACAAGAATATCACGGTTTATCAAATGGATGTGAAAACGGCGTTTCTGAATGGTCAACTCCGTGAAGAAGTTTATGTGGGTCAACCGGAAGGGTTCGTTGATTCAGACCATCCTAACTACGTGTACAAGCTCAAAAAGGCTCTTTATGGTCTTAAACAAGCCCCACAGGCCTGGTACAACAAACTGTCAAAATTTCTTCTTGCTAATCAGTTTACCAAAGGAACTGTTGATCCAACATTTTTCATTCAACGTCACGGGGAGGATATTAATGAAACAAAATTTTGAAATGTCCATGATGGGTGAACTAAAGTTCTTCCTAGGACTTCAGGTTCATCAATCTCCCCGTGGCATATTTTTAAATCAGTCCAAATATGCTCTTGAAATCTTAAAGAAACATGGAATGACCAATTGTGATACTTATAACACATCTATGTATGCAACATCACCAAAGTTGGACGCTGATTTACATGGGAAAATGATTGACCCTACAAAATACCGAAGTATTATTGAATCTCTCATGTATCTAACACCAAAGAGACCGACATAGTATTTGCTATATATCTTTGCTCCGTTATCGGTCAAGACCAATGAAAGACACCTCAATGAGGCTAAAAGAATCCTTCGCTACGTAAAGGGAACCATTCACTGGGAACGGTATCCGAAGGATTCGGTTTTACTCTAATCGCTTTTTACGATGTCGATCACGCGGTGTTTAGATGCACGCAAAAGTACATCCGGTGGTGTTCGGTTTCTCGAGATAAACTTGTGTCTTGGCAGTCAAAGAAACAAGACTGTACATTCATGTCATCAACAGAAGTAGAATACGTTGCCATGTCAGCATGCTGTGCTCAGATAATTTGGATGAGATCACAACTGATGGATTACTGCTTTGTATTCAACAAGATACCAATGTACTGTGACTCCAAGAGTGCTATTGCCATCTCCTGCAACACGGTTCAACATTCCAAGTCCAAGCATATCGCTCTCCGATATCATTTCATCAAAGAGCATGTTGAAAAGGGTACAATTAAATTATACTTTGTGGGTACTCAATACCAATTGGCGGATTTGTTCACCAAAGCCTTGCCACCCGTAAGGTTTACTGAGCTTGTCCATCAAATTGGTATGCGGTGTTTTACTCCAGAAGATCTGGAAAATTTACTCAAACGTTCTTAAAACGTCAAACACCAAAACATCTTTCTTTGTAAATCCATATTTCAAAATCAAAATACAAAAATATAAAATCTTAAAAAAAATAATAAATAAATAAATAAATATATTTGTGACTTTGAAATTTTCACATAACATTCATTGTTTTTGTTTTCTTCAAACCTTGAGTCCGAATTATAACACTACATTTAATATTTCATGTTTTCACATGTAACATAATAAACGAATCAAATTCAGCTCAAGAAGGCTATCTCTCGAATATGGTTCTGTATTTGAGGGAGAGTACTTTTGTTCAACGAAAACAAAATCTTATTCCATGAAAGGACCCTGTGGTACATTTCAGTGCCTCAATCCTAATTAAAGGAGCGAAAGCTTCTTAACTGTTAGCAACACAAAATCTTTGTTCAAAATCAAATGTTTTTGAAATCCGTTTCTTCCCAAAGGAAGTTGAAAAGCCTCAAAAAGCATATTTTAATCAACATGTTTTCAAAAACAACATTCATATGCTATTTTTGAGAGGGAGAAATGTGATTAAAATTGTTGATCAGGAAGTTATGGAATCTGATCATGTGCTCGACTCAGATATCACCAATGAATTGACGATCTTTGAATGTCAGTAATCGAAAAGATTTGTCTTCCATGAATTATCTTAGTAGAATGTACCAATCCGAGACATTCTTGATTGACATGAACTTTGATGGGTCTAACCTCCTTTTCAAGGAGAGTTTACAACTTCAAGATAGTTATTAGAGCTAGTTGTCACCTAAAAGCTGATAATGGAACTCTTTAACTATACAATGTAACCGTGTCTCGCGGGGAATTGTCTATCAAGAGTCGATCAATTTAAAAGTGCGAGCTCTTCCCTCTCTATGCAGATTTCAGTCAAAACTCATAAGTACATGTGAAGGGGGAGTATTTCTGAAAAACCAAAAACTCTTAAGGTGTTAGCAAAACATGTTTTTCATCATAAACATCTTTAGAGATTTTCAAGAAAAGGTTTTGTGGCATCATAGGATAGACATGGAGTTAAAAGGTGACTAAGTTTAGGAATTAACATCATATGATCCGCCAGAGCCGGAGGGATCTACCCAAGGATACCACAAATAGTTAGTATTTAGAAGTCCTCAGGTATGATTGAAAAAGGAGAAAATGAGAATCGGAGAAAGAAGGACTTGAAGAATGAAAAAGAAAAGTTAAAGAAAAGGGTGAAAAGAAATAGCCCTCCAAATTATTCAACTTAGGGCAGACACCGGGTTCAATTCATATGCTACTGGTTGTCACAAGATGACACCGGTATTGAAGACAAAGTCATCATGGACCCAGTGACGCAATGCACTAAACCTTCTAAGCCACTCAAGTTCTCTCAAAAGAGCTTGTTTCATTCTCACAGGGAACCCTACGTAATCTATCGACTCTCTCTTAGAGATTATTGGTATTGAAGAAGGAGAACCTCTCCCTAGTCTCCGCTTAGGAAAATCAAAACGCACTAATCGAGTCTAGAGCCATGAGATTCATCAAAAGATCTCTTAGGAACACCTAATATTTCATCACTTGATTGTTCAAACAATGAGGACACAAGTGACATTTTCCAGAGTCCTACGCAAATCTTAGCAATCTGCCTGAACATTTATGAGGGGATTCACAATTGTGATCCTCAGTGATTGAATGGAAATTCCTGCCATGGTCAACATTAAACACCTCGACAAATAGTCGCCTCGGTAATCCTTTACGGGTTACGCTTGGTGGTTTCAAACGGTCTACAGTCGTGGAGTGATATTTCGGTATACTTCAGCGGCTCACCTAGATTGTTAATCTCTTTCGAGAATTTACAATTTAGGAACGGCCTTGGCAAGGATTAGAGAAAGTTCTCACACTATGCTGTTTGTGATCTCAAAATCTGAACCTATAAGTGCCGGGAACATTATTGCTAACTGTTTCCATGTAGGTACTCATAAAGACCAGGAGTTCGATAAAGACCATTACCACCATCATTATCATCAACATATTTGTTCCACATGATCATACCAACATCATAAAGACATTCTCATCTAAGATCTAAGCAAAGCAAAGTTCAAAAAGATTCTACGCCAAAGTCAAAGAATTTGCAAAGTTGTGAGACAAAGATCAAAGTTAAAGAATAAGAGCTTCAAATGTATGAATCACAAACTTCACCAGAAGTATGAGTATGCTGGAAAAGACTTTCAACACTAACAACAAAGATGTTGATAAAAGGCAGATTTCACAACTGATCACAACAACAAGAACAAAGAACAAAGATGCAAAGAATCAAAGACGTCACAAGCTATGAACGCCAAAGAAGTTCAAGACGTCGAACGACCTAAGAAAAACAACAAATGATGACCAACCTTAGGGGGAGATTTTTAGGAACATGTTTTATTATAAAGTATAGGTCATTTCATTTGTAATAGGTCGTTAACAATTATGGTTTATAAATGTTTGTATTTAGATTTACAGCTCATGTAGTAAACCCATGAGCTGTGATAAGAGGTTCTTCTAGAACCAAGGGGAAACACCCATCCTTATGTAAACACTATAAATACCCCCTCCCTTGAGGGGAGAGGGTGTTGGTTCTTATTCCAATTATCATTTCATTAATCATTGATTAGTTCCTTCCACTTTCTCTCACTAAAACTTTATCTCTCTAGAAATACATATCGATGTGATAGAATGGTGACCTAACAAGTTATAACAACGAAGACCATTAACCCCATTCTGAGCATTACCCTGTTCAACCACTTGAGCCATTTGTTGTTGTGGAGCACCCATGTTATTTCTTCCCATTGTATTAAACCCTTGACCACCGCCCATCTGACGAAAATTACCACGATTCTAAACTTCAACACGTCCATTGTTAACAACAGCCTGATTCCTTGTGTTAGATGAGGTACGGATGCGATTGTTAGATTTGTTAGAGTATCGGCCGAAGGCTCTAGTAATCATGACAAACCATTGTTGCAATGCATCGAAAGCTTCTGCATCTTCATTGGATTCACTGTAAAGTGCTTGATCATTGTTGTTGTTGTATGGAACCAATTGATTTTCTTGAGATTGTTGCTTTGATTGATCATATGGTGTGATTGTTTCATTCGTTGAGCGTTGGGTTGTGGGGATTCGTGAATCTGATTTGTGAGGTCGGAATTGAGGATAACCAGCTTGAGCCCACAATGCTAATTGTTGATTGTCCGGAAGTGAAGGTGAAACATGTTGTCCACGGATAACTCTTTCTCTGTCAACTTCTTTTTGGTATGGCTTCAAATAGTTGTAAAACAATCCGTATGAAGCATGATGAAGATTCTTAGCTTGTCGGATGAAAATGACATACTTTTCCAAATCAGGACCAAGACTACTCAGGAACTTAGTGTAGACTGCAATTCTTGGCATGATGATGTTGTGTTTATCCAAGTCATTGATGATGTCTGAGAAGCGATGATGATATGACTCTAATGTCTCTCTAGGTTCAATCATGAAGTGTTCATAAGCCAAGTAGATTTTGGATTCCATGTCTTCTTGATTGAGTGCAGTGCCTTCCATGAGAAGATGAATATGTTCCCACATTGCTTTAGCAGTCTTGTGAGCATCAATACTTCGAAGGATTGGATTGGGTAATCCCAAAAGGATGTTTTGCATTGCTAGCTCATCAGCTTCGAAATGTAGAAGTTCATCAGCAGTGAGGTAAAAAAGAGTTGCAATGTTGGTGACATCATCTCTTGGTGGAGTAGCATTTGGATCTCCGGGTGTAATGACAGTAGGCATTTGAAATGGACCTTCCATGATTACCTTCTTTAAAAACTTTCCATGTGGCTTCTTTAGATCACAGAACCTAAAGAACCTTATCACCCATTGATCATAGTTTCCGAGAGTGAGCATTGGAGGTCTATCAAGTGATCCAGCTTCATGTATGGATTGTTTGTAGAAACTGTATAGACCTTGATAGATCTTGAGCACTCGTAGATCGTTAGTATTGCTTATGTAATCACAAACAAACTAATAGACAATCTCTACGACTTATATTCTTTAGCGGAAATCAAATATAAGCACAAACACAAATAACAAAGAACACGTTGATCCTCTATGGATCTTTATATTACTTAAAACTTTGTTTTTCAACTCGTTACCTTCATCATACTCTTGTGTTCCTTTTATAGACAAGGAACCCTAACTTGTTTCCTAAGAAACGTATAAACATAAAACTAAATAAGATATACATAATCACTTCCTAATGAAGCTCATGCATATCCTAACTAACTATAGAAAACACGGAATAACTATTTCTGCAGAAACAAACTACGCTCTATATAAATTCAGCAGATTTTGTTCTTCAGCATAAACATTGAACTTCAGCTCCTTCGGCATAAACTTCAGTAGAATTCTAACTTAGTAGAAGTCCCAACAATCCTCCCCTAAACTGGAATTTGACTTGGTTAAGTTCCAGTTTCTTAATAGATCTTCAACACTTCAGAGGATTGTACGCGAACATCAGCAACAAAGAAACAAAACAATGACACCTCGATGATGACAAATCTTTAAAGCTCCAGTTCTTTGCAGCAACAAATGACATAATGTACACAAAACATTTTAGTTTCATACTATTCTCATCACATCCAAGTGTGTTAACTCCTGTGAGAGGTGAATCATTGAAAATAATGGATTTGATGTCTCTTTACCAATAGCCATCACTACTGGAGTAGCCAAATGTTTAAGTTCGAAAACCATGGTACATCGATAACCATCTGATTTATTAGCAAATCAGCAACCATGAACGGATTTGAAATGTCTTTACCTGTAGTCGTTTGCTCAGGACTAGTCAATTCTTAGATTTGGTGAACTAAGTACCAAATATGGTATTCCACTGCCTTTACCACAAGCCATTTACAAGTGGGCTAGTCAATTCTTGGATTCTAAAAAGGAATAAACCATGGTGAATTGATGACCATACAACCCTCAGCAATTAAGCATGGGTGGTTGCAGACCCTATGATTTTGAGCAAACCATTACAGCTATCAACAGATTTGATGTGTCTTTACCAAAGCTGTACCCTTTGGACTAGCTAACTCTTTGATATACACAAAGTACATCTGGTGAGTCAATAACCATCAACAAAATACAACAAACCTGCAAGAAAAGTTATACAAACCAAACATATACAATTTTTTTTAACTAAAAATCAAAGAAAACAAATATCACAAACTATACAAGTTACCACACTCAAGATGATGCTTGATGTTCCAGAAGCTGAGTCTTAATGATTCCAACACATTGTTCAGCAAGAAACTTATCATTACCAACTGGATCTGGAGGAA
Organism: Chrysanthemum lavandulifolium; assembly: GCA_022545495.1. NCBI lineage: Eukaryota > Viridiplantae > Streptophyta > Magnoliopsida > Asterales > Asteraceae > Chrysanthemum > Chrysanthemum lavandulifolium. The sequence goes on along the minus strand of CM040239.1, from coordinate 80,327,435 downwards.
CTTCCGACTTCTGTCTAAGCATTCTTTCCATCAGCCTCATAGATAATGGATAAGTCTTATCAGCAAACATACACACAGTAATTCCACCCGTTGTCTCCACCACATGCACACATGGCAATGGATAAAATCTCCAAGTCTCAACCTTTCACTTATGTGAATTCTTCCAAACATTATATCCTTGACCATTTGGAGATTGAGAATCAAACAACACTTGAAGATCACCCAACAATAATAAACCAGAACCCTGTGGTGAATTTATAGCATAATGCTTAGTAACAATACCATATAGAGTATTCAAATCTTGCCGATCCACCAAATGAAATATTTCCTTCAAGAAGTTGAACTTGATAGTAGAATAATCTAGACGATAAATAGTGTTAAGCTCCGCATCAGTCAAGGTCCAATTAATCAACACATCATGAGATCCTTCAGGAAAACTAGCAACAAATCCTTCTTGAATAAAAGTTGAATCAGCAGCTTTTAGATTCAAAGAACTACCTTTGAGAGACTTATGAATCCTAGACGTGTATGTCCCATCTAATCTCACAGATCGCCTTAGAGTAGTGTGACTTCTTTTAGACATTCTTTTCATCCTCCGACCAGGAATATAAATCTCCATAGATGTTACATCCTCAGATGCTTTAGGAACATCTTTAGCATGAGTGGAAGCAGTAGAAGTAGACTTAACTGGAACAATACCTCTTAATTCATACATTCTCTCAAGTATCACTCTGGCCTTCTTAGCTTTAGCAGCTTCTCTTTCAGCTTTCTTACCCATATCTTCTCCTTCTAGATCAATTAATGTAACACTAGGCAAGACTGTAGAAGAAATAGTTTGTGGTTCAGCAGAATGAACCCTTTCAGCTGAAGGTATAGCTGCAGAAGATGCTTCAGAAGGAATAACAGGAGAATCTATCCTTGGGGTAACAACATCAAAATTATCTACAATCTCAACTGTCTTAGGTCTCTTTGCCTGTGAAACATCCGAATTATCAGCACTTCTCTTTTTAGAAGGTGATGCAGTCTGCTTCATAATCCTTTGATACATTCTATGCAACTGATTATCAGGTAAATTCCAGACTTGCCTTTTCTTCAAACCAGAATTAAAAATAGCAGAACTCTGATAAAGTACAATAGTTCTCATGTATGCTTTCTTCTGAGCTTCAGTAGGTGATTTTTCCCTTTTTGCTTTATTCTTTTGAGCAACAAGAGCTTTCTTTTTGTCAGCTTCCTCTTGCTTTCGTTTTCGTCCAAGAGCTACCATTTGTGCAGCAAAAGTCTCACTGTTAAAGTCTACACCTAAGATACTCTGTGCAAGAGTAGGATCTGAAGCACCTTGCTGAATATAAGCATCACATTGTACATCAGGGATCTGAATACACAATTCATCCAGTTCTCTTTGTCTCTCAGGAGGCAAATTTGAAGTAGACTCAGCTGTAAGCTTTTTAGCCAATTCATCACTTTTCTTCAACTCTGCACACTCAGCTAACATTCTTTCATGTTCTTTCATCTCTTGTGCACTTACCAGATCTGGACCAAGCTCATCTTCAACCATTGCTTCTTTCTCTTTATCAGCAGATATGTGAACAACATCAACTGAAGAAGTATCACAAATAGGAACTTCAGAAGAAACATCCAAATTAGCATCAGAAGAAACATGTTGAGACAGTTCTTCAACAGGTGTGGAAAATACATCAGCTACTGGATCCACAACAAAACTTCTTCCAGCAAGAAAAACTTCAGAATGATCTGCTGAAGGTGTAGAAGCATGTTGTGCTTGCACATATGAAGCTTGACCAACTTCAAGAGTAACATTCATCATAGGAGTATCAGCAACAATATGCTCTTTAGTAGTTGCAACATCCTCACTTTGCAATGTATCCTTGCTCATAGATTTCCTTCTCCTCCTTCTAGTACACAAAATTGGCTCCTTTTGCTGTACTGATTTATCAACCATTGGAGTATATTGTTGAGCCACATTAGCCAAAATATCCTGTGACTTAAATTGAGTATCCACTTCCTCCGCATCAGAAGAAACATCTAGCTTCCTTTTTCTATAATTCCCAAGTTGTTCCTCCAAACTCTTAACTTTACTCTTTAACTCCACAATCTCACCACCAAGTGTAGATTTTGTCTCTGCAAGCTCCTTTTTGAGATCAGCAACCTCAGCCACATACCTGTTCACTAGAGCATATACAGATGTAAGTGTAATAAGGTCCTCAGCTCCACCAGCTGATTGCTCAGTGGTAATGAGAACTTCATTGGGCCTTTCAGAAGAAATATCAACATGCTCAATGAAAGGAAAACCTTCTTCAACTGAATCCCTAATAGGACTAGTTGTAGACAGTCTATTAACTTCATGCTCAACCTCATCAGAAGTAACATGAATAGGTGGTGGACTAGGACAAGATCTAGGTGATGGTATAGGTGAAGGTTGGTCAGGAGCAACATGAGATGCTTCAGCAGTAGTAGAAGGGCCCTCATCAATGTCAACTGATGGATTACCATCAGCAGTAACATTTGTAGAAGGTGGGTCATTAATAACATTATCCTCATCAGCAGCCTCATTGCCTTGAGGCAACATAGCTGCTAGCAAAGGATGATGTGCCCCCTCATACTTAGTTCTCATTGAAGCAAAAAGTTTAGAAGATAATGCTCCTATGGGACAAAATGCTTGGGCTTGGGTTGTAACATCTAAGATCATTTGCAAGAACCTAGGGTACATAAAAATTTTATGCTTTTTCCTATGAATATTTTCAACCATATTATCAAAAATAAACCTAGAAAAGTTATAAGTCAAACCCTGAGAAAGACAAACAATACCACAACCCAGTTGAGTAGAAAACTGGTCCCATCTTCCTAATTTATTGCTGATACATTGAAGCAAAGTATGTACCAAAAACCTCCACATAGGGCAAAACTGATTCTTGAACCATATGTCAGTTCTTGTACCCTGATATCCAATCGCTCTTAGCCCAGTAAGTATCTCTCCTGAATTAGAGTGATAAACCCCATTCGCATCATCCAAACGAAGCTTTCCTCTTATCAACTCCTCTGTTACAACATACTTTGTTCCATCAATCTTAGCTACGATCTCTGTATCATTCCGTCTTTCAGTAGATGCCCAAAACTGTGTAACCAATGATTCATATATCACATTAGGAGAATATGTTAAAGCATAATGAATCCTCTTCAAAAACTCCACCATTGGTTCATAAACTTCATCACTGTAACACCCCCAAAAATTGGGTTTTAGCGGAAGCATACAAGTCTTGAGTGCTACTAATTGGTATCACAACACAAGGATAGAATAAAAGGTTTTTCTTAAGAAAACTCATTTATTTAATAAAATCAATGTTTACAATAAAATTTAATACGAAAATAGGCCCATAATAAATAAGTCAGTCCCCAAATACAAATATCGAGTCGCTCATGACCATGCCATGCCATTGCCCAAGCGCCCAAAAGTAAACAATCGCCTCAATACCGTAGAATACACGCTAAAAGTGTCAACACGAGGTTGGTGAGTTCATAGGTTTTCATAAAAGTATAGCGGATTCAAAAGAGTCTTTCAATCATTGTGGCGCCCACAATGTCGCGAAAACAAAGTTTACCTTAGCAAAAATAGTAAAGTGGACCACAAGGTTTTCAAGTGAAAATCATTTCTCATAAACAAGTCAAATTGAATCAAGGCATACCCTGCCTAATTCATAGTATCAAAACATTTATCCGCAAAATAGTTCATAAACAACCACTTGGACCATATAAAAATCAAACACTACAACGAATATAGTGTCACGCAAGCTTAACTATTACGCAGGCTAAGTCATGAAACCATCACTAGATAGCACGAGCCGTGACTATCTCTAAACACACTAACAATCGACATGTTATCGTCCCCACATGAGCCATGTTGGTCGGACGGGTGGCCATTCCCAATAGATCTATTCATAACATTCGCACCATCCTGAGCCAGGATGTAACAATTCATAACAACGCTTGGGTTTCTAACCTTAACCTAGCACGTAATAGCTTACAAAATATTTCCAGGTCCAATCAAAACAGTTTTCAAGCACTTGTGTCCACATAAGAACATATTTAAACCAAATCACACATTTCATCAAACCAATTAAATAACTTATTCAAATAATTCAAGCATTTGCATTTAATAAAAACGAGCATGTATTCTCCCCCAAAACAGTTTAAAAGCAAGTAAAAGTAGGGGCCATGAACTCACCTCGATACAAAGCAACGCAAGAATCATTAATCGGCATCGGTGAGCAAAGCACGTCCTCACAAGAAAAGCACAACAATATCCAAAGGGTACAAGCACAACGGTACTACATCGGCACAACCTAATAGCAATTTGCTATCTCAGAATAAGTCTAGCAAAGCAAATGAATTTCCGAAAGACAACGTGTCTTAGTTTTCGTGGAATAATCATATCAAATGTTTCCAAAAATCCATTATCAATATCTCAAAAGTTTAGTTTTAACGTTTCGTGTGGTGGTAAGAAATCAAGACTCGACATACAACTCACGCCAAAAGTAACTCACACCAAAGGTATAACTCACGCTAAAGCATAACGTATATCCCAATACATTATAAGGAATAGTCAAGTAATATTGACCAAGACTCAACTCGAGTAGAAAACGATAAGAAAGAAGTCGAGGAAATAGCGACACATAACTATGACAAGCAAGTAAGTTGATTGGTAAGTTTCAAGGTTCACCCATAATCCCAAATAGTTGATATATCGTCAAAACGTATAAGTTTTGAAAAGTTTTCAGGATATTAAAGAAATCTTAAATGATTTAAGTTTATAAAAGATTTTACAAAATTTTGGCATGAAGTGCCCATTTATAAGACATTTCCAAGTCATAATGACTCTTGAATAGTATAAAATTTATCGTTAAGTTTCCCAATTCGTCAAATGCTACAATTTATAATATACAATTGAACATATCATTCGCGTATATATTAATTGTTTAGTTTTATAGACCGTTTGTATAGTTCGGGTCCAGATATGTTAAACTCTTATGAGTCTAACATACCTTTCCGTCGCGTGTACCAAAGGGTCCATAATGTCCAAATAACTAATACCGTAAATCCAATACGTCCAATCCTTGTCCAACAATATATAATGTCATAATGCTCGTAAACGAGTCCAATAAATCAATGCCTCAAGTGTTGCAATATATTCCCTTAACTATTGTTACCTTTTTAGTTATTGTTATCCTTTTCCCATTTCAATTAAACTTTAGCCACAACCATCTCGAAACATAAATAAATAAGTGAAACCATCAACTAAACAAAATAAACCTTGTTGTGACTCGCCGTGAGTCACAGCTCGACTCAATTAACCAAACACACAAAGCGAATTTCAGAACTCAAATTCTAAACTGGAAATTAAACAAACGCAGCTTTATAGAGAAACACCCTAACACGGCGTTTTTACTGCTAACCGAATCACACGAGACACCTTACATGGGTTATCTTTTGTGTCGAGATCAACACTACACAACGAAACTTCACTAATTTGACCCGCGACACGAGAGTAAACTGAGCAATCATACACCAAACCGAGACTCACAACTATGATGCTCATAACTTGAACCTGTATACCAAACTGATTCCAACAAACACCCACGACAACATCAGCAATAACGATATCACTCACAGCAATTCCAAATACAACCCAGGAAAAAAAATAAGCCATAATAAACTTCGAAACAAGCAGATATGAACCAAACCGAGGCTCACAACCATCAAATCTTGTACTAACGCCGGCTCACAACCAATTTATGTTAAACCAAAACCCCTCCCGTGACTCAAAACAGGTTTTGACTCAAAACTTTAAACGGGTTTAACACCAACACGTGACCAGAAATAATAACAACATCAACTTGACATCATTTTACAGATTCTTATCCACACGGAACGATTAAAAACTATTACGTTTTTATTCCATTTTAAATCTCAAAACTAATAACCAAACCTTAATAATCGTTTTTCATAAATCTTAGATCCACGAAAACTTGTACAATATACATGTATATAGTCGGTTTTAAAATCAAAAGAGTAGTAACTTGTGTCAAATGATTCGACATACCCCAAATAAACGAGACAGATGAGAGAGCGAGATGGAGATACATATATGAAGCGAAAGAGGTAACACTCGAGCCTATAAAAAATGAATCTAACACACAAAACCGATGCAACGCTACTCTTATTCTTCGTCTTTCTCGCGTCTCGGAATAGAAGCGGATGGAATAATTGCTGAGGTGACACGGCTGTGGTGGCAGTGTGACCGGAGGTGCTGTAGGTTGAGAGTGGCAAGGGTGGCGGCTGGTATGTGAGGAGGAGGAGGGAGGAAAAAATATGAACCCTAAATTTGTATCACACCCTTTTATCTTTGATACTAAATGCACAAGGATCACAAATGTAATTATTCAAAAGGTAGGGGTGCGAACAAAATTTATTCACAAGGACCAAAGCTGTAATTGTTTCAATCTTTTGACATTTGATGATTCGGGGCTCATTTGGACTAGTAAACGATTTATTCAAATCATGAAACTAGCGCCATTGCGTTCAGAATAACTTTTCTGATAAAAATGAGTGTTTACACGAAAAAATTTTTCGTGTAAAATATCAAAATTAAATCAAAGTGTCGGTTGTGCCAGTACGCGTTGTGACTAATTTTCTCGTTTCACGAGATAACTTTCTCGTTTTCACGTCAATCAAACTCAGGAAAGTTCGTAAATGAAAAGCAGACTTAATTCCTCAAAAAATAAATATCTGGAAAATCGCGGGATGTTATAGACTTCCCTCCTTAACGGAATCGCGTCCTCGCGATTCAATTAGAGTTATCCGATAGATTTGAAAACAGCTAAGGATACTTTCTCAAAATTCCATTTTCACGTTCTCATGCGAATTCGAGATATTTCTTAGAGTTTCCACTGATCAGTAAAAATAGGAAAACGACTTTGCTCAAGTCATTTGACCTCACAGTTCACGATTTCGATAGGTTCCTCAACACAGCTTAGGCGTTTGTCGATATGGATATCTCCCTGCAAAGACAATAATTGTTTCCAACAGTGAGGCATTACCTCTGAATACACACATGAAAGCGTCATGAATAACTAAGCTCCGACGGTAGCTCAAGACTCTAAGCTACCAGTCCAGCTCTAGCAAAAGCCTTTAAATGATTTGCACAACAAAGATTTGGCTTTCAACGTTTACTAAGCGCATCACACAATTCATGGTGATGTATCTAAGCATAGCCTCGTCTCCAATCATGGAGTTTCAAGGATTCATGTCATTCGTCCATCTTAGCTCTTCTAATGATCGTGAGCAGTTTGCATTATGCTTTTGATCTAAACAATCTCTCGACAGTTTCATGAACAGTTTTAGGATATCTAGTTGGGTATCCCCCACTTCGATTTAACAAATTATCAAGCGACATTTTCAACCATAAAGTTCCTCGTACCACGTGGCTATGGTTATAAGAGATTTCAACCAATGGGGAGGTGTCTACCCTAACCACTGCCGAAATCGATCACGCGGACACGCAACATATCCTTAAACGTTTGGATGGTCCTTTCACTCCTGCCAACAGTTTGTGGATGATACCCGGTACTCATACAAAGACTTGTTCCTATGGCTATTGGAGTGATGACCAGAAACTTGATGTGAAACGACCTTCACAATCAGAATTGATAGAAATCGGCACACCACTAAGTACAACAATCTCCTTCACGCACATGTGAGCAAGGTTGTCCATAGTGAATGTTTCTTCGATTAGCAGCAACTGAGCAAGTTTGGTGACGACCAACAACTACCCAGATAGAGGTGCGGAATTCTTCCGAGGTTTAGTTTATAATAAAGTGGTAAGGCGGCAAATCGATTTCCAAAATAATCGTGAAAGGACTAGTGAAATAGCTTAGAGGATAACAAGGAAACAATCCTTCATGTAAGGATAACGACAAGGTCAAAGTTTTCGATAGTAGTAAAGCATTTCGTAGAACGACCGCCAAATGGTCAGTAGGGAAACCGAAGTAAGCTTGAAAGACAATAACGGTACGGCTCCATATCTCATAAGGAGGTAGCAAGAATAACAGATATTCCAAAAGGGCGAGCGAAGGATTAGACGTCAGCTCCAAGGATCGCGACTCAAGTTACTCCTTAAAGTCTTAAAGTTTCTGTTGGGCCAACAGAATCTCCGTCGAAAAGAGAGTTAAGCAAATTCAGAGTACGACTCTGAAGGAGAGCATTAATTACAACTAGCAATCAATAGATTGATTCCGTAGTGCACTTAATACTTAACGTAGAAAGATACATCATTCAAATGCAACGTCAATATTTCCAAAAGAAATTCGAATACCAATCGATATCAAATCAAATTCTAAATACAATTGAACGACGATGGTTCCAAAAAGTTATGCTAAAAGCATACACATCGATAGAGCGCAAGGTGCAACATCAAAAGAACAACATCAATGGGATAATCATCAATCGAAGATAAGGCTTGGAGTAGAGGCGTCTACAACGGGACCAAAACAAAACCATGAGAATAAGCGAATCCATTTTCACCATAGGAATCAAAATCGCAGACTCTAACATACCAAATTCAACGTAGTCAAGATCGATTCCAAATATTCTAAGAAGCCCGATGAGCTTACTACAACTTCGCGCAACCCAAATGCAAACTAGTGATCAATCGGGTCTAACCTGACCCGATGCAAAACAAGGTCTTACAGTTCCAACGATTCCAAAAATAATCCGAAGTAAAATAATAATGAGACGGTGACGAATAGCGATTCATAACAAAGGAAGGATATCACGATAAACAAGAATTTGTGATGCCAGTGTGTTGTTTGTGAAGGAAAGCTTTTATAAAATCTCATGCTCGTATACACACACCAAAACTTTTCCATTTCCCAAAATCAAACCAAAAACCAACCGGACATAATTCTATTATAACTACTCCAAGTATCGCCAAAATTCACCTCTGAGTCGGACATAGGTGATCAAGCTATGTCCCACTGTCCCTGGTTGAATATAGGTGATCAGTCTATATTCACCCGAGGTTCAATGAATTTTGATATACTTGACTTAGTTACTCTATCCTCATGTCTTTCACTTTCCAAAATCAATTTTCAAAAGATTAAAACAAGTGTCCACACGCGAGGACGAGTGATGAGATTGTGCAGCGAAAAAGGCACAACGCTACAACAGATACGATGCGTAAGCATAAGTATGTCGAAGATACTTATAACATATAGTGAAAGATAAATGGATATACTCATCAAATATATTAGCAATCAAAGTCACAAGTGAGGCATCAGCTTGGCAGGCAGGCACGTGTCGGTCATAGGGTTAAATTTTCATAAAAGTGGTTATAGTCTAGGTTTTGAAAATTTACCTAGTTCTCTATAACCTAGGCTCTGATACCAATCTGTAACACCCCCAAAAATTGGGTTTTAGCGGAAGCATACAAGTCTTGAGTGCTACTAATTGGTATCACAACACAAGGATAGAATAAAAGGTTTTTCTTAAGAAAACTCATTTATTTAATAAAATCAATGTTTACAATAAAATTTAATACGAAAATAGGCCCATAATAAATAAGCGGTCCCCAAATACAAATATCATAGTCGTCTATGACCATGCCATGCCATTGCCCAAGCGCCTCCAAAAGTAAACAATCGCCTCAATACCAGAGAATACACGCTAAAAGTGTCAACACGAGGTTGGTGAGTTCATAGGTTTTCATAAAAGTATAGCGGATTCAAAAGAGTCTTTCAATCATTGTGGCGCCCACAATGTCGCGAAAACAAAGTTTACCTTAGCAAAAATAGTAAAGTGGACCACAAGGTTTTCAAGTGAAAATCATTTCTCATAAACAAGTCAAATTGAATCAAGGCATACCCTGCCTAATTCATAGTATCAAAACATTTATCCGCAAAATAGTTCATAAACAACCACTTGGACCATATTAAAATCAAACACTACAACGAATATAGTGTCACGCAAGCTTAACTATTACGCAGGCTAAGTCATGAAACCATCACTAGATAGCACGAGTCGTGACTATCTCTAAACACACTAACAATCGACATGTTATACGTCCCCCACACGAGCCATGTTGGTCAGACGGGGTGGCCATTCCCAATAGATCTATTCATAACATTCGCACCATCCTGAGCCAGGATGTAACAATTCATAACAACGCTTGGGTTTCTAACCTTAACCTAGCATGTAATAGCTTACAAAATATTTCCAGGTCCAATCAAAACAGTTTTCAAGCACTTGTGTCCACATAAGAACATATTTAAACCAAATCACACATTTCATCAAACCAATTAATAACAACTTATTCAAATAATTCAAGCATTTGCATTTAATAAAAACGAGCATGTATTCTCCCCCAAAACAGTTTAAAAGAAAGTAAAAGTAGGGGCCATGAACTCACCTCGATGCAAAGCAACGCAAGAATCACAACTGGCATCAGTGAGCAAAGCACAACAGTCTCACAAGAAAAGCACAACAATATCCAAAGGGTACAAGCACAATGGTACTACATCGGCACAACCTAATAGCAATTTTCTATCTCAGAATAAGTCTAGCAAAGCAAATGAATTTCCGAAAGACAACGTGTCTTAGTTTTCGTGGAATAATCGTATCAAATGTTTCCAAAAATCCATTATCAATATCTCAAAAGTTTAGTTTTAACGTTTCGTGTGGTGGTAAGAAATCAAGACTCGACATACAACTCACGCCAAAAGTAACTCACACCAAAGGTATAACTCACGCTAAAGCATAACGTATATCCCAATACATTATAAGGAATAGTCAAGTAATATTGACCAAGACTCAACTCGAGTAGAAAACGATAAGAAAGAAGTCGAGGAAATAGCGACACATAACTATGACAAGCAAGTAAGTTTATTGGTAAGTTTCGTGTCTACCCATAATCCCAAATAGTTGATATATCGTCAAAACGTATAAGTTTTGAAAAGTTTTCAGGATATTAAAGAAATCTTAAATGATTTAAGTTTATAAAAGATTTTACAAAATTTTGGCATGAAGTGCCCATTTATAAGACATTTCCAAGTCATAATGACTCTTGAATAGTATAAAATTTATCGTTAAGTTTCCCAATTCGTCAAATGCTACAATTTATAATATACAATTGAACATATCATTCGCGTATATATTAATTGTTTAGTTTTATCGACCGTTTGTATAGTTCGGGTCCAGATATGTTAAACTCTTATGAGTCTAACATACCTTTCCGTCGCGTGTACCAAAGGGTCCATAATGTCCAAATAACTAATACCGTAAATCCAATACGTCCAATCCCCTCTCGTGACTCAAAACAGGTTTTGACTCAAAACTTTAAACGGGTTTAACACCAACACGTGACCAGAAATAATAACAACATCAACTTGACATCATTTTACAGATTCTTATCCACACGGAACGATTAAAAACTATTACGTTTTTATTCCATTTTAAATCTCAAAACTGATAACCAAACCTTAATAATCGTTTTTCATAAATCTTAGATCCACGAAAACTTGTACAATATACATGTATATAGTCGGTTTTAAAATCAAAAGAGTAGTAACTTGTGTCAAATGATTCGACATACCCCAAATAAACGAGACAGATGAGAGAGCGAGATGGAGATACATATATGAAGCGAAAGAGGTAACACTCGAGCCTATAAAAAATGAATCTAACACACAAAATCGATGCAACGCTACTCTTATTCTTCGTCTTTCTCGCGTCTCGGAATAGAAGCTGATGGAATAATGGCTGAGGTGACACGGCTGTGGTGGCAGTGTGACCGGAGGTGCTGTAGGTTGAGAGTGGCAAGGGTGGCGGCTTGTATGTGAGGAGTAGGAGGGAGGAAAAAATATGAACCCTAAATTTGTATCACACCCTTTTATCGTTGATACTAAATGCAGAAGGATCACAAATGTAATTATTCAAAAGGTAGGGGTGCGAACAAAATTTATTCACAAGGACCAAAGCTGTAATTGTTTCAATCTTTTGACACTTGATGATTCGGGGCTCATTTGGACTAGTAAACGATTTATTCAAATCATGAAACTTGCGCCATTGCGTTCAGAATAACTTTTCTGATAAAAATGAGTGTTTACACGAAAAAAATTTTCGTGTAAAATATCAAAATTAAATCAAAGTGTCGGTTGTGCCAGTACGCGTTGTGACTAATTTTCTCGTTTCACGAGATAACTTTCTCGTTTTCTCGTCAATCAAACTCAGGAAAGTTCATAAATGAAAAGCAGACTTAATTCCTCGAAAAATAAATATCTGGAAAATCGCGGGATGTTATAATCACCCTTGGCTTTTCCCAGAAAAGCAACTTTATTATGATCTTTCTTCAATTGAAGTGCCATTTGATGAATTGTGAGTTAGGGTTATGATTCTTGCAACTGGAAGTGTTTTAAACGTAAGTAAAGAGGGAATCAGTGAATTTGAAGTAAAGATATGTATATAATGAGTTGGTAGAAGTTGCCCAAATTATAGTAAAAAATATCGGAACTCTTATTGACCATGTCTTACGTGTCTTTCAACTCTGCCCATTGACCAAGTAACACTTCAGCAGGAACACGGTCAATCTGTTGAAGTAATTCACTTCAGCAGAAACCACCCAAGATAAAAATATCAGTAAATATCTAGAGCGTTACTGTGCCACCCAAATCGCATTAAATTACATTAATCCTCGAATCCGTCTATATAACAATTCCAAGGCACACGTCACACACATCATTTATCCCCAATTTTCATCACAAACCCTAATTGTTCTAAAAACCCTCAATTAACACCAATCACCAATGTGGAATCAACCAGAAGTAATAAACCTCACTTCCTCATCCTCATCATCATCATCATCATCAAGTGATGATGCTAACCCATGGCTTTATTACTTTCGTCAACCGTATCCGCGTCCTAGAAAATCACCCTTTCTTCCTTCTTCAGAAGATGACAGTGTGGTAGATCCTTCTGAATCATCAAGAGGATCAGATGATTCTACTGAGTGCCTAGAGCCAATCTTCAATAGATTGGTTAGAGAGGAAGAAAAGAAAGGACAGCCTTCATCATCCCAACCCTAAACAAGACCACGTGCCAGAAATCCACCACTCCCTAAGGACAGAGAGGTGGTTCTTGGTCTTTCTGCACCAGGTTTTGGTGCTTCAACACATATCGTAAAGGGGAAGGGTAAAAGGAAGATGGATTGATTGATTTTTGTTGAAACCGGTAGATGAAGCACAAAGGACAATGTGTATTCATCTTCATCATCTTCGGTTTCTTTAATCCATCCTTCCCATTTTGATCCTTAGCTTCTTCGTCATACTTGTAACACCCCCAATTTCGCGATACGCAGCGGAATTCAAACTGGGTGTTACTTCATGGCACAACAGTCATAACAATAGAAAACATACTCTAATGGAGTCGTTTCAAAGATTTATCATTCGATTTGTATAAATATCGAGTTTACAAAAATGAGGTCCCGGATGGTTCCAAGTTTACAAAATACATTAAATTGGTTTTCGAATGATAATAAAATTTATAGCCTTCTTGATCTAGTCCTTGCTCTTCCGTGCGACTTGACATTATGGACCGAAATACATGCTTAAAATCACAACACAAAGGTTGAGTGAGTTCATAGAGTTTGTTTGATGGTTGAACACATTATGTTTGTAGTGTGAGTTATAAATTCACACGGTGGTTTGAAAACCAAAACAGTTATTATTAGACTAAGCATCATGCAATCAAGGCGTTAACGTGTTCCAAAATTAATTGGAGAAAATGTCGGTGCGTGCCCTATCAGGTAAAATTGCCGTTTTTACCAATGTTACTCAAATATAGTGCGTTTGTTTGCCTTTAATGGGGCCAACACAAACGGGATTCGTCAATCCCAATAGATCTATTCACAATATTCGCGCCCACTCTCACATAGTGATTAATGATTCATGATTAAGGGACTTAAGTTTGGCAAATGCGGAAACTTAGTGCTAATAACAATCAGATAAGTATAATGTTTGAAAGCAATGTGTTCGGTTTAAAATAAAGCATGTATCTCCCCCAAGGGTTTGTAAAACAATTAAGTAATAGAAAGTGGGGCTATGAACTCACCTTAATAAATGATATCACATGTATAATGAGAATGATGGATATGCCGTGAGAACTTCTACGAGCAACCTAAAATAGAATGTTGCGACTTAGGTTTGGAATAATGTTTAGGAAAACATAAACCATCCTATATACGTCTCTATGTTGATCATGATGTAGTACATGGTATTTGTGTATGTTGTTTATAGAAATGGTCTAGTTGTGAAAACGTGTATAGTTTATATATATCGTACTACCGTTCGGGCCATCATAATTCAGAGGTCATATAGTAAACGTTAGAGGAGCTAGGACACTTTAAATCGTAAATCCAAAGAACTCGTCGACACGTTTTACTCAAATGAAACCCTCACATGAAGCTCCCTAGTTTTGTAGCACTTAGTAGATAAAACATAAGTTTTATTTATATCATAAGTGTCATATGGTTTGTAAACACAAGTTACAAGGTTGTTTGGTTTTGATTAGGAATCATAATGGTTATTACAAATATCGTCATAATTTATATCACAAGTGTTTAAAGAAAAGCTTACAAGTTTCTAAATTGTAAAGTTGGTTATTACAAGTTCTCGCCGTTTCATATATATGATTACCTTAGTTAACGATCTTGGGTAAACAAGCCTTGAGGCTTTAGCCATGGCCTTGCCGTGACTTTGGTCTTGACTACCATGGTCTTGAGACTCAACTTTGGTCTTAGCCGTAGCCGTGGTCTTGGTTTATGGCCATTAGGCCTCTTGGTTTGCTTTTAGTTGTGACAAAAGTATAGTTATGAGACTATATTTACGGCGGTTCTGTTTTTGAAAGATTTATGGCTGTTTAAGCCTTTTCAAGGTCCGAGCTTCTTTGTAATGGAAGGAAAACGTCGTTCGGACAACTTTCGTGTTTTAACTTTTTATGATTCGGACCAAGTATGACTTTCAAAATGGCGTAACCATACAGCTTCAAAATGGCGCTTTGGCGTTTTGGTTTCGCTAACTTCTTTTGCCTCTAACTTTTGACTCGTTTGTCCGTTTCGGGTGGTTCAAGTTGCTATGTTTACCTTTTTATCTTGTCTACCATATTATGTAAGTTATAAAGTCCTTATGTTACTGTTTTTAATGGTCTCATACGTGTATAATATGACTAGTTTACTAGTTTGTTACTTTTATGACAATATGTGAACTAAAACAAGTGATTGAGTATATGTACATCATGAATCAACATAGTAACTATATATATAGTATGAAATAGTTAAGATTATGAATAATAAAGATGAGATGATGGTGGTGATAAGTTTCTTACAACTTTTGGCTTTCAATAAAGAAAGGAGTAACTTAGTAAGGATAGGACTTTGATTGAACACTTAGGACTTCGGATTGAGCTAGCTTTCTACACCTTGGCACCCTTGAAAACATGAAGAGTTGGTGATGAAGTAATACGTGACTTGAATGGATTTAAACTCAAGAAGATCACTTAAACTTGCTAGAGATTTGATGTAGTAGCTTGATCTTTGGAACTTTTATGCATAAACTTGGAGTTTATGGATCAAATGATGGAAGATATGGATATTTTAGAGTATGAACGACCCAATTCAGTTTGTGGAGGTCTTTGGGATGTATATCACTTGCTATTTATAGGAGGGTAAGTTTGGTTAACCATATATTGGGTTAAATATTAACCATGGTTAGGTTTAGGACACTTGTAATGATCTTAATGAACCAAGGTTAGGATGATGCCACCAATATGATGAATCCCCCCCTAAGTTCTGTCATGGAAGAGATAAGATGACTTATGTGGTTAGTTTTGATCTTATCTTGGTTACGGAGTGAGTTTTGGTTCCGTTAATCGCTAACCGAAGCCATAAAACGTAAAACCGGGTATCGTAAAAATACAAAATTTGTAGGAATGATGAAACTCATCATTATACTCCATATAAAAATATAAAATGGGTGATAAGTCTCATTGGGTGCAAAACGCTTAAAAGCTGAAATACGGTCAAAAACGCGTAATTGCAGCTTATCGAAAAAAACGAAATTTCGTGGAAATGACCGTGAATTTATTTAGAGTAGACTAAAATTAGTCTAAAAGTGATATGAGATGTCAAAATGTGGTTTTCAGTATACGGGATAACTTTACGCTTATTCGTGAAGTTTAAAAGTTACGCGATTTAAGCGAAATGTAGAACGTACAAGGTTAATTCCTTTATGGTCAACGGAGGAGGAAATATGTTTGACTTTTCCAAAATGTAAAAGTGTCAAAACATATTAGAAACACAAAGGTCAGAATCGTTAAGTCCGGATGTAAGTAGAATTGTTTAAAACATAAGTTTAGTTTTGTTCAATACGGGCTTATTTGGTAATATTAAAATAATAATTCTTAAAATTCTCAAATTAATCATGAATGATCTAAAATTTATCGATGCGAGGAAAATTATCGGGGTTGATTTTCGTTAAGCGTGATGTTTAAACGGTGGACCGTCTAAAACGAAACTTTAAAACGATGTTTACTTAATAATTTTTGCGAAAATGATCTAACGATGGTCGAACTCTCATGTTATTACTAAAATAATTTATCTTACGAGAATGTGGATTAAAAATTTTACGAGATGAATAGTGAATTTGAATAGTAAAAGTGAATAGTAAATTCTCGAAAATAAAAAGTAACCTAAAAATGCGGGTGGTTACAGTCTCACCCCCTTAATGGAAATTCCGTCCCGGAATTCAGTGTGTGTTATCCGATGTTGAAGTTTCTAGGAAAATGTGGATGTATGCTTGAATTTTGCATTCTTAAGTATCTGGTCATAGAATGTCTTATGTACCATGTGGCTTAAGTTGATAATCTAAAGGGTTTTGTTAAAATCTTATAGAGTCCAAAATGCCTAAAGTTTGGCTTTTCCCGATTCTCAAAACGACTCATATCTTATTATATCGAGGCTATCAATAAAACCTTAATTTCTAACATGGAGTTTTTGGTGATAGTGTGCGGCATGGAGCCTAATTTGTATTTGTATAGTTTCCTTTGTTGTTTCGTGGGTGATCTCTGACACCTTAGTCCAACAAATGGTTAACTAACACATTCGTCTATATAGTGCCTCGAAATGAATAGTTTTGTTGTTGTTAGGGTAATCGTTGTTTAATCAAAGGTGTAAGATATTGTTGATGTGAAATGGTTTGTAATGATGTGATAACTGTCGTTGTAGGGAAAGTCTTTGTTAGTGACAAGTGATTATCAAACTATTTCCAAAGTTTATCATGTCTTAGGTGGTTTCGAGATGAAGGCTATATCGTATAGTGTTTATGTCTACTAGTGTTTCAAAGAAATGTGATACCGTGAAGTTTTACATACTGAATTTCAATGGGGTTTAGATAATGATGTGATATGTTGACGATTAGAAGAGTGTAGCGTACGCTTACCATTATTCTTAGGTAGAGATGTCAAGTTTAGTTTAAAATCAAAAATGAATGACGGAATGATATCCTTGAAATCTAATCACGCTAGTACTTCCAAGGAATGACGAGAAGATTTGATGACTATCTCAAGATAGTAGTTAGGATTATTTCATAAATGCAAACTTTCAAGAATGAAATTAGGTAGTATAAATAAGATGCTAAGATTTTGCTGAGTGGTAAGACACTATCGCGTCTCTAGATCTTTTTAATGAATTCTAGTTGTTTATCGAGTTTAAGTATGAAATCAACCTGAATATAACACTTGTATAACTATTCCCAGTATTTGAAAAATTTAAGTCGAACATAGTTAGTCAGACTATGTTCCACTATCCCTAGGCTAAATATAGGTGACTAGACTATATTTAGCCGAGGTTCGATAAATTTTTCAAATACCTAAATTAGGTATACTTGTGATATGTCCATAGCTTTTGAGAAATTGTCCACCAAGCAAAGGCGATATCAAACCATCCAGTTACAAGTCCTGGCCATAAAAGACTTGTAACCTATGTTTTCACATTCCATTGCATAGAAGATAGTATAGGTAGATATGTGTGGAAAGGAAATCTTAAGTAATCCTAAAATAGTCCATACTTCGCTAGAATCACGAACCTTTAATAATGAAGGTTTCAGAAGAGAATTTTGATGAATGTAGAGAAAGTTGCTGAACTTCAGCTTTTGTAGAGGATGAGTTACTTTGTCCTTTAGAAATCCTATTTCTTGTATTCCCATTAGGGAAATTGATAGACTGTGACGGGTTTCATGTAAAACAATATCATATAATGTTTATAAGATAATTTTTAGAGACTATTGTATAACTTTCAATATCTGAGGAGTAGTTGAGACCATTGTGCAACTCACAATGTCTAAGAAATGATGGAGAGATCATTGTGTACCCCACAATGTCTTGAGAAAAGATAGAGAGACCATTGTATAACCCACAATGTCTTTCAGAAATGATAGAGAGATCATTGTGTAACTCACAATGTCTTGAGAAATAAATGAGACCACTGTAGGATTTACAGTGTCTGAGAATGTAATAGAGACCACTGTAGGATTTACGGTGTCTGAGAATGTAATAAAGACCACTGTAGGATTTACAGTGTCTGAGAATGTAATAGAGACCACTGTATCTCACAGTGTCTTGATAAATGAATGAGACCATTGTATCTCACAATGTCTGGGAAGTAGGAAAGACCATTGTAGTCAGTTACAAGGTCTTGGAGGAAGTTTCGTAATCCTAAAATGCATGAGTAGATGCATGATTGGGAGATTAGGAAAATATGATTGTGCCGTAATGCCTTACAATAGGCATACGCAGATATGTTGAGTACTTTGTTTATGATTGAAATTATGTCAAGTATATATATCAATATACTAGTATGTTTGTATAGCTTAAAAGGCCTAAAAGTCACATAATCGTCGGAGGATGGAAGACACGGAGAACGGAAGGCTATAAAATGTTTTTGTTTGAAAAAGTAGTTATAGTTTAAGTCTCGATTAGACTCGTTTCTCTATAATCGTGGCTCGATACCAATCAGAACACCCCAATTTCGCGATACGCAGTGAATTCAAACTGGTGTTACTTCATGGCACAACAAATATAACAATAGAAAACATACTCTAATGGAGTCGTTTCAAAAGATTTATCATTCGATTTGTATAAATATCGAGTTTACAAAATGAGGTCCCGATGGTTCCAAGTTTACAAAATACATTAAATTGGTTTTCGAATGATAATAAAATTTATAGCCTTCTTGATCTAGTCCTTGCTCTTCCGTGCCGACTTCCGACATTATGGACACGAAATACATGCTTAAAATCATCAACACAAAGGTTGAGTGAGTTCATAGAGTTTGTTTGATGGTTGAACACATTATGTTTGTAGTGTGAGTTATAAATTCACACCGATGGTTTGAAAACCAAAACAGTTATTATTAGACTAAGCATCATGCAATCAAGGCGTTAACGTGTTCCAAAATTAATTGGAGAAAATGTCGGTGCGTGCCTATCCGGTAAAATTGCCGTTTTACCAATGTTACTCAAATATAGTGCGTTTGTTTGCCTTTAATGGGGCCAACACAAACGGGATTAAATCAATCCCAATAGATCTATTCACAATATTCGCGCCCACTCTCACATAGTGATTAATGATTCATGATTAAGGGACTTAAGTTTGGCAAATGCGGAAACTTAGTGCTAATAACAATCAGATAAGTATAATGTTTGAAAGCAATGTGTTCGGTTTAAAATAAAGCATGTATCTCCCCCAAGGGTTTGTAAAACAATTAAGTAATAGAAAGTGGGGCTATGAACTCACCTTAATAAATGATATCACATGTATAATGAGAATGATGGATATGCCGTGAGAACTTCTACGAGCAACCTAAAATAGAATGTTGCGACTTAGGTTTGGAATAATGTTTAGGAAAACATAAACCATCCTATATCGTCTCTATGTTGATCATGATGTAGTACATGGTATTTGTGTATGTTGTTTATAGAAATGGTCTAGTTGTGAAAACGTGTATAGTTTATATATATCGTACTACCGTTCGGGCCATCATAATTCGGAGGTCATATAGTAAGCGTTAGAGGAGCTAGGACACTTTAAATCGTAAATCCAACAACTCGTCGACACGTTTTACTCAAATGAAACCCTCACATGAAGCTCCCTAGTTTTGTAGCACTTAGTAGATAAAACATAAGTTTTATTTATATCATAAGTGTCATATGGTTTGTAAACACAAGTTACAAGGTTGTTTGGTTTTGATTAGGAATCATAATGGTTATTACAAATATCGTCATAATTTATATCACAAGTGTTTAAAGAAATGCTTACAAGTTTCTAAATTGTAAAGTTGGTTATTACAAGTTCTCGTCGTTTCATATATATGATTACCTTAGTTAACGATCTTGGGTAAACAAGCCTTGAGGCTTTAGCCATGGCCTTGCCGTGACTTTGGTCTTGACTACCATGGTCTTGAGACTCAACTTTGGTCTTAGCCGTAGCCGTGGTCTTGGTTTATGGCCATTAGGCCTCTTGGTTTGCTTTTAGTTGTGACAAAAGTATAGTTATGAGACTATATTTACGGCAGTTTCTGTTTTGAAAGATTTATGGCCTGTTTAAGCCTTTTCAAGGTCCGAGCTTCTTTGTTATTGAAGGAAAACGTCGTTCGGACAACTTTCGTGTTTTAACTTTTTATGATTCGGACCAGAGTATGACTTTCAAAATGGCAGAACCATTAACAGTTTCAAAATGGCGGTTTGGCGTTTTGGTTTCGCTTAACTTCTTTTGCCTCTAACTTTTGACTCGTTTGTCCATTTCGGTGGTTCAAGTTGCTATGTTTACCTTTTATCTTGTCTACCATATTATGTAAGTTATAAAGTCCTTATGTTACTGTTTTAATGGTCTCATACGTGTATAATATGACTAGTTTACTAGTTTGTTACTTTTATGACAATATGTGAACTAAAACAAGTGATTGAGTATATGTACATCATGAATCAACATAGTAACTATATATATAGTATGAAATAGTTAAGATTATGAATAATAAAGATGAGATGATGGTGGTGATAAGTTTCTTACAACTTTTGGCTTTCAATAAAGAAAGGAGTAACTTAGTAAGGATAGGACTTTGATTGAACACTTAGGACTTCGGATTGAGCTAGCTTTCTACACCTTGGCACCCTTGAAAACATGAAGAGTTGGTGATGAAGTAATAAGTGACTTGAATGGATTTAAACTCAAGAAGATCACTTAAACTTGCTAGAGATTTGATGTAGTAGCTTGATCTTTGGAACTTTTATGCATAAACTTGGAGTTTATGGATCAAATGATGGAAGATATGGATATTTTAGAGTATGAACGACCCAATTCAGTTTGTGGAGGTCTTTGGGATGTATATCACTTGCTATTTATAGGAGGGTAAGTTTGGTTAACCATATATTGGGTTAAATATTAACCATGGTTAGGTTTAGGACACTTGTAATGATCTTAATGAACCAAGGTTAGGATGATGCCACCAATATGATGAATCCCCTAAGTTCTGTCATGGAAGAGATAAGATGACTTATGTGGTTAGTTTTGATCTTATCTTGGTTACGGAGTGAGTTTTGGTTCCGTTAATCGCTAACCAAGCCATAAAGCGTAAAACCGGGTATCGTAAAAATACAAAATTTGTAGGAATGATGAAACTCATCATTATACTCCATATAAAAATATAAAATGGGTGATAAGTCTCATTGGGTGCAAAAGCCGCTTAAAAGCGGAAATACGGGTCAAAAGCGCGTAATTCGCGGTTTATCGAAAAAGAACGAAATTTCGGAAATGACCGTGAATTTATTTAGAGTAGACTAAAATTAGTCTAAAAGTGATATGAGATGTCAAAATGTGGTTTTCACATACGCGGGATAACTTTACGTTATTCGTGAAGTTTAAAAGTTACGCGATTTAAGCGAAAATGTAGAACGTACAAGGTTAATTCCTTTATGGTCAACGGAGGAGGAAATATGTTTGACTTTTCCAAAATGTAAAAGTGTCAAAACATATTAGAAACACGGTCTGAGAATCGTTAAGTCCGGATGTAAGTAGAATTGTTTAAAACATAAGTTTAGTTTTGTTCATTATTGGGCTTATTTGGTAATATTAAAATAATAATTCTTAAAATTCTCAAATTAATCATGAATGATCTAAAATTTATCGATGCGAGGAAAATTATCGGGGTTGATTTTCGTTAAGCGTGTGATGTTTAAGCGGTGGACCGTCTAAAGCGAAACTTTAAAACGATGTTTACTTAATAATTTTTGCGAAAATGATCTAACGATGGTCGAACTCTCAGGTTATTACTAAAATAATTTATCTTACGAGAATGTGGATTAAAAATTTTATGAGATGAATAGTGAATTTGAATAGTAAAAGTGAATAGTAAATTCTCGAAAATAAAAAGTAACCTAAAAATGCGGGTGGTTACAATACTGGTCATGCATATCCAGCCATCGGGATAGAAGATATAGGCTAGACGATGATATGAGCTAGAATAGGTTAAGTAGATCATGTATAGAACTGATCTTGTATTTCCATATGAAGTTGATTGTAATCTGTAAGCTGTAAGCTGTAAACTGTAAACTGTTTCTTGAATGAATGATCAATTTAACTTCAGTACTTGTCTTCAGTAGATATAATTTGATCACTTCAGTTCACTTCAGTACTTATCTTCCAGTAGAAACAATGTGCTAAATTTGCTCACTTCAGTAGAAAACATGCTTCTACCTTACTTGACCATTCTCTAATGAACCAAACTTGATAAACTTGAACTGAAATATGCAATCTGCAAAACAGTCACAAAGAAACACACAAACCAAACCAAAACAAACAAAACTCACAAAACATTAGCTGGTAAGTGTTAGCAAATATATAAACTAATATACAAAGTTTACAACATACATCCTCCCCTGAGGCATATGCCTCTCTGAGGCCTATGCCTCCCCTTAAACTTTGCAGTTAAAGGTTAAGCATCCTAATATGGACAACAAGGTGTTGAAACCTTGGTCCATCAAAAGCCTTAGTTAACAGATCTGCCACATTATCATCAGTGTGAATTTTAACCACTTTTATCAAATGTTTTTCATATGCATCTCTTATAAAGTGGTGCACGATTTCAATATGCTTAGTTCTCTTGTGAAAAACCGGATTTTTAACAATGCATATGGTACTCGATTATCAATAAAATTGTTGTATTCATGAAGTTATACCCATAATCCAAAATTGATTTTGTATCCAAAGAACACATCCACACGACAATTAGCGGCGACAACATACTCTACTTGATAGATGAGGTAACCACAATAGTTTGTTTCTTGCCCTGCCAAGAAATCAATCTCTTTCCAAGGAATTGGCAACCTCCAGTTGTGGGTCTCCTATCCAGATTTGCACCAGCATAATCACTGTCACTATATGCTTCCAGTTTAAAAGGAGACTCTTTTGGGTACCAAAGGCCTAAATGGGGTTGGCCTTTCAAATACTTAAAGATCTTCTTAACTGCATTAAGATGGGAAGCAAGTGGAGTAACTTGATGTCTAGAGCAAGCACTCACAGCAAAAGTGATGTCAGGCCTAGAAGCTGTTAGATACATCAATGAACCAATCATAGATCTGTATAAATGAACATTCACAGGTAGATCTGGTTCATTGTTTGTCTTTGACTTTGGAGCTTCATAAGGTGTTGTGGCAGTCCTGACACTTTCCATTCCAAACTTCTTCAAGATGTCCCTCACATATTTGTCCTGACTGATAAAGATACCATCAGGTTTCTGTTGTACTTGAAGACCCAAAAAGAAAGTAAGCTCCCCCATAGTACTCATCTGAAACTCTCCCTTCATCAGCTCCTCAAACTCCCTGCACCAAGCTTCGTTAGTGGACCCAAATATGATATCATCCACATAAACTTGCACAAGAATAATGTCTGTGGAATTCTTCTTCAGGAAAAGTGTTTTATCAATGGCACCTTTTCTATAGCCATGCTTCAGTAGAAATGATGAGAGCCTAGCATACCAGGCTCTTGGTACCTGATGTAGTCCATAGAGAGTTTTAACTACCTTATAAACATGATTTGGGTGTGGATCTTCAAATCCTTTAGGTTGAGTGACATAAACCTCCTCTTCTATTTCACCATACAGAAATGCACCTTTAACATCCATTTGATACACCATGAATCCTATGTAAGATGCATAGGCCAAGAAAATACGAATGGCCTCTACTCTAGCAAAAGGTGCAAACACTTCATCATAATCAATCCCCTCCTCTTGTCTGAACCCCTGAGCCACTAATCATGCTTTGTTTTTAATAACAACACCCCTTGCATCTCTCTTATTCTTCAGAATCCATTTAGTCCCAATTGCATACTTGCCATCAGGTAGTGGTACCAAGATCCAAACTTGCGATTTTGAAATTGTTGCATCTCTTCTTGCATTTTTCAAGCCAACTTGAATCTTCAAGAGCTTGAGTAACACCGTTGGTTCCACTTGAGAGAAAACAAGCAAGCAGACAATGTTCATAGTATGTGTGATTGTCTCTTTGTTGATTTGAGACATAAGAGATAAAAGCCACTTGACCATATTTAGAACTTGTCACAGTTCCCCTAGTTCTAACAGGTGCATTAGGATCACCAATAATATTAGACTGTGGATGAGCATTGTTGATCCTTTTAGTAGTAGTGGTGTTTACATCAATGGAGGAATCAAGATTAGTCATAGTGAGCTCAAAGTTACTGTCATAGGAAGGTGAGGTGAAGATGCCTACTTTGGGTTGATGATGACCAAGATCTGAAGGTCTTGGAAAACGTGTATAAGGTTCCCCAAAGTCTGTGGACACTCGAGTAGAAATGGGAGTAGAAACATCATAACCTTCAGCAGATTTGGTGATGTTAGGAGAAACAAAATCACTGTCAGCAGAATGTTGGTTTCCACTGACTGCTTCTTTTGCAACCTCCTCAGCATTCCTCTCAGCTTCTAGATTAGCTGCATACTCCTGTTTCTGAAGCCTAGCAAGATCTTCAGCATAGTTGGACTCATCTTCAATCTCAACAGTAGTATCTTTAGAAGTGTCACCTACAAAATTGTTAGGGGAGAAAGAAGGTACAATAATAGGATGTTCATCATCCTCAAATTCACTATCAGAATCAGCATTCATGGTAGCAGCACTGTCAGTAGAAGACTCTTGTTTACCTGCATTTTGGTTAGCCACATGTCTAGAATAACCCAAATAATCAGTTAAGTAATCAAGATCAAAAGACCAAACATGACCTTGTCCTTGAACATTAGGCTTGTCTTCTATAAATCTCAGGTTCAAAGTCTCCTCAATCTTCTTAGCATTCAAATTGTATACCCGATACGCCTTGCTATGAGCCGAATAACCCACAATATATCCCTCATCAGCCTTCTCATCAAATTTACCCAGTGGATCACTAGTATTCAAAATAGTCATTTGACATCCAAAAGGTTTAAGGTAGTGAATAGCAGGAACTTTTCCATAGAGAAGTTCATAAAGTGTCTTAAAATGAGGTCTAATGATAGATACCCTGTTCAGAACATAACAAGCTGTGCCAACTGCCTCAGTCTAAAACATAGTGGGTAACTTAGAGTCTGCAAGCATAGATCTTGCTGCCTCTATAAGGGTCCTATTCTTTCTTTCAGCTACCCCATTTTTTTGAGGGGTTCTTGGAGTGCTATAGTCCCTTTTAATTCCTTTTGACTTACAGAGTTCTATCAATACTGCATTCTTGAACTCTGTCCCATTATCACACCTGATGCCTTTAACCTTTTTATTCAGCTGATTTTCAACAAGGGTAATAAACTCTCTTAAAACTAGAGATGTTTCATCTTTTGTTCTCAGAAAGAACACCCAACAAAACCTGCTAAATCCATCAGTGATTACCAGACAAAAGTACTTGTGATCAATACTGCGGACTTGAGTTGGACCAAAAAGGTCCATATGTAGCAACTGAAGAGGTTCTGAGATAAGGGTCACAGCAGTAATTGCTTTGTATGAGGCTTTGTGTTGCTTTCCTTTGTTGCAGGCAACACAGTTATGTTCATTGGTGAAAACCTTAGAAGGAAGTCCTTCAACAAGACCCAGTTTAGATAGCTTGTTAATGGTCTTGAAGTTCACATGAGCCATCCTTCTATGCCACTTTGTAGCTCATCCAGGATGCTTTAGCCACCAAACAAGTTAAGTCACCTACGGTTGAACATCATTCAAGTTGAATGTGTATAAATTGTAGTCGAGGAACTCTCGGCAAAATTGATGTATCTTACGGAAGTTCGAAGTCTTTAGGCAATGAAAGACATTCATCCTCAGAGAAGAGTACTTTGTTCTTTGTGTCACAGATTTGTGAGACTGAGAACAAGTTGAATTGTTGTAGTTCCTTGACATAGTACACATTCTCAAAGTCCAGTTGAGGTGTTTTGATGGTCCCTTTCCCAGTGATTCTGCCATCACTTCTACCAAAGGTTACATTGCCACCTCCTTCAATAGGTACAAAATTATGCATCATATCTCTGTTTCCTGACATACTTCTTGAGTAACCACTATCAACAATGCCAACATCCTTGTGCTTAAGAAGATGATCCTACAACAACAAAAATATACAGAATATAAGTACACTATTGAGGCTCAAGTCATTACTGACTTGAACCTGCCTTGTGGATCTTTAGATTGAGGCCATGTAGATTTATAAGATCCACTATTGTTCTTGAGTTTCCATTGAAATTTAGGTCCCCTTTGAGTCCAAGAACAACCTGCTGAGGGCTTCACAGCAATATCCCTATAACCCTTCCCAGCATTCATTGAGTCAAAATATCCAGGCCAATAACCATTTTTAAAATATGAACTTGTTGGTTGCACGGATGGTCGAAAGCAACCGAGCTTCTCAAGTAAAAGGAGGAGATCGTGGGTTGCTTGTGGAACATAAGGTGGTATAGCATTAACATTAGTCCACATTGGTCTAGATTTCCCAGCACATACACCCATTCGTTGTTCATGAAAATCACAATCCTTAATTAAATGAAATTTGCTTCCACACAAAAAACATGTCTTCTGTTTAGAAGATTTATTCAAACCAAAAGATGTTCTATTACAAGCAGAAGTTTTCAAACCAAAACCATGAAAAGAATTGTTTTTAACAGAATTATTATTCAAAGAATGAAAAGACAAGTCTTCAGAGGAAACTATCTTGGAAGAGGATTCCTTAGCAGCAACTCTAATAGGCTTATAGGTAGGCTTAGGTGCATGCTTGGGTGAGGTCTTGGGTATTTCTGACTTATCACTTGAATCACAGCTGGCGTAAGAAGTAGACCCTTGATCAGAAGATTTGTCACTGTCAGAGCAAGAGACAAAATCCTTAGATGAAGAATCAGGGTCTGGGAAGTCTTTTGACATTTTGCCATACAGATGATGTGATCCATCAAAGTCAACAGTAAGGGAAAGGTCAACAGGCATAGGTATTACTCTAATAGATCCACGTACAGCATGTAGGTCACCTTCTTTGACATAGTTAGCTAAGCCTGCTGGTGTAGTTTTACGCCCATCATACCTAGCTTCTAATCCTACATACTTTTTAAAACCTAAACCTATTGCAAAGGTCTCAGATTGACTACTATAGAGTTCTTTAGCTAGATTTATACCAGATTTTTGCCATTGTTTATGTCTAGCTATTTCTTCATCTAATTTCTCTTTCAACACAAGATTTTCTGAAATTACACCTGCTTTTTCTTTCTCAGTCCTCCTTAAGTCATTTTTAGTACATTCTAAATCACTTTCTAACACTCTAATTTTCTCATCATAAGCTATTTGATTCTTCTGAAACCAAACCTTTTGTCTTTCTAATGTTTTTAAATCCTGTTTATAAGCTTCAACTTCAACATAGCATTCATTATATTTAGGTTTCAAAATATCATAGGCTTCCTTCAGTTCATTATAACGTTCACTACAACCAAACAAACAATTTTGTACCTGAGAGAGACCCATCAAGGCAATTTGATCATGCCTATCCTCTAAAGTACAGCATGCCAGCAACCCAATATTATCAGCACCAGAACTTTCATCATTCTCCTGATCATGCAGCTTCTAGTCTACATTAGCATCCATAGTGACCATAGCAACTGAGGATCCAGTCTTCGAAGTGCCAACATCCCTCTGATTCTGCTGATAGGAAGAATATCTCACCTCTTCACCAGACTTCCTATCTTTGCACTCTCTAGAGAAGTGACCCATCTGATGACATGTAAAGCACTTGACCTTCTTTTATGTCAAACATTGTTGGATCTCTTCCCTGAAATCCAAACTTCCTCCCAGCCTTACGCTCAAATCTCTTGATGTCCATAGAGAGCATGGCCACTTGCCACTTCAACTTCATCTCCTGCATCTCCAGTGGGTCAACCTGATCAAAATCCTCATATGCAAGTTCCTACTGAGGATCATAATCAGCAAAGAAGGATCCAAGCACATCTTCCATTACACCACTAGATTTAGAGTGAGAACCTGATGGAGTGGTAGTGTAAGATGATGATGAGTAAGTGGGACTTGGAGCATGAATCAACTTAGGGGTATAGGCCCCAACAAATGCCGTGTGACTAGCAGTGGAGGATGTACGATAAGGACTTCTTACATCATGCTCAAGAGCTTTAAGTTTGTTGTACAAATCATCAAAGGTAAATATATCCAGCCCACCTTTAGTTTTGAAAGCAATGCTCACTTGTAGCCAGGATTGAGGTAAAGATCTCAAAAACTTAGAATTACAATCATCATTATCTGGCTTTGCCTTAAGCTGATTCAACTGACTTAAAATTTTGTGAAACCTGTCATAGCCCTTGTGAATTCCTTCCTCTTCAGAGATTTGAAATTCTTCAAACTGTTGTCTCAACATTGATTTTCTCATTCTCCTAGACTCCTTATTCCCTCCAAACTTGGCCTTAATAGCCAACCATATATCCTTAGCATCCTGCATGAAGTGAAAATCACTCAAGTGATCCTCAGGAATAGCTTGAAGAAGAATCATTTTCACTTTGGTTTCTCTCGAACCACGGTAACTCTTGACAGCTTTAGGAGGAACGAAAGTCATGTTACCATCGGCATCGTGGTAGTCCTCTTCAAACTATTTCCTTCCTTACAATCTCCCATATTCCAATCAATGTTGGAAATCCAGTTTTGCATCTTCATTGCCCATAAATCATATTCTTCCTTCTTTAGGTAAGGAAACTTAGCGTTGCTGTTCGAGATACTTAGTTGTTGCAGATGGGTGGTGTTTTGGTTGTTGGTGACATCCATACTGTCATCTGATCCAGGCATGGTGTATGTTGTTTTGGTTGTATGGGTGATTAAAAAAGATTGTTCTTAGTATCGTAGAGACTCTCTCGAGGCTCTGATACCACTTGTAGAAACTATATAGACCTTGATAGATCTTGAGCACTCGTAGATCGTTAGTATTGCTTATGTAATCACAAACAAACTAATAGACAATCTCTATGACTTATATTCTTTAGCGGAAATCAAATATAAGCACAAACACAAATAACTAAGAACACGTTGATCCTCTATGGATCTTTATATTACTTAAAACTTTGTTTTTCAACTCGTTACCTTCATCATACTATTGTGTTCCTTTTATAGACAAGGAACCCTAACTTGTTTCCTAAGAAACGTATAAACATAAAACTAAATAAGATATACATAATCACTTCCTAATAAAGCTCATGCATATCCTAACTAACTATAGAAAACACGGAATAACTATTTCCGTAGAAACAAACTACGCTCTATAAAACTTGATGATTCGTTCTTGACATAAACATTGAACTTAGAGAATCCTTGACATAAACATCGTGAAATTCTAACTTAGTATAATTCCCAACATTGTTGGCTACTTAGAGCTTCACACATCTTTCCAAACCAAGACGGTTCCTTCATAGTATTCCTTGATGGATGTTGATTGTAAAATTTTGTGTAAGGTTGTACTTGAAGACTAGGTGGTGGTTGAACCATTTGAGGTGGAATTGCTCCTTGTTGTGGATAATGTTGTTGGTTAAATTGTTGTTGATAAACTTGTTGTTGTTGATTGAATTGTTGATGTTGTGGACTGAGTTGTTGTTGTTGTTGTTGATTATACGTGTAAGGAAAGTAGTTAGAGTATGGTGGTTGAGACATGTTGAAAACGTGTGTTGTAAAATGGATCTTTGTAGTCGAATGAATCGTTGTTGATGAAGTATCCTTAGGCATAGAAACCAAGTTTAGGCAAAGTAATACTTAGGCGTAAAAACACCAAACTTACGCGTAAAAGCAATATTTACGCGTAGGATTAGCTTACGCGTAAGAATTGAGAAACACTAAGATTAGGCGTAAACTGAAAGTTAGACGTAGAAAACTTATGCGTAAGATTAGCTTATGCGTAAGACAATGCTTAGGCGTAAGAAAATGCTTAGGCGTAAAGAGTTCTAGGCGTAAGTTTTATCTTATGCGTAAATTAGGGTTTTGCCCAAAAATCCTTTACACTAATCTCAGTGCAAAGGATATCCAAAGTAGAAGTGTTTTCAGGCTTATCCAAGCAAGAAAATACTGAGTAAACCAAGAAAACTGAAGATCAAGCGACGGATAGCTTACGCGTAACTTTAGGGTTTTGTTACGCATAAAACTTAACCAAAAAACGGATTTTTAGCCCAAAGGGTTTCTAAACCAGATTTTTGTGATGAAACAACTTCAATATCACCAAAATAACACAAAAGTGTGAAACTTGATGATCCAAAACTTGTAGACACGTTACGCGTAGAAATGAACACACGTTTAAAATCAAGCTTAAAACCAATGAAATACATGTAAAGTTCGAAACTTTTTGCCAAAAACAAAAATTTTAACACCTAAAAACCTTGAAAGTACAAGAATCTTGGATTGTAAAGTGTAAAAAATGAGTTTTTATGTGTGAGAAAGTTTATGAACTGTGAGTTACGCGTAACACTAAAAAATTCAAAAACAAATTCTTTTCACCCAACTATTTGGCGATTGATACCACTGTTAGGTCACCATGTTTGTAACACAAGCATCAATATGTAAGAAAGAAAGATAAGATGATCGGTTGAACAAAGTAAAAAAATACGCGTAATGTTGAAAGAAAGGTTATGCGTGAGTATTGAGATAAAATGAACAACCAACCCTCAAGTGAGGGTTTACAAGGATTATTTATAGGGCAAGGAGCTAGGGCAACACTACTAGCATCCTTCCCTTCTTATGGGCTTGGGCCAAGGCTCATGGGCTTTCCACATAAGCCTTGGCATGATAACTAACATAAAAGCCATAATTAAGCTAACTATTACATATTAATTACTAACACTTGAATTCTAGTTTAGGAGTGATTCCAACAGATTCCTATCCCCCTTCTTCGTGACCTTTGTTAGTAATCCCATCACTTTTCATCATGGAAGGTGATAACCAACCACCATTCATCAACCCACCACCAAATCCAAGAGGCCGTACTCTTGGTAAATACTCGAGACCAAGCCACCTAGGCTATAGGAACACCATTGAGCTTCTCGACCAAGCCCAAACTACGGCCCTACGATCCGATACCATACGGTTGGTGCAAAACGGATGTGCATTCCATGGACTTCGTTCCGAAGACCCTAATCAGCATCTTAAGGATTTCCTTAAAATTGTCGATTCCATCGACCTCGATGCTACTACTCGGGAGACCACGCTTCTGCGTCTCTTCCAATTCTCTCTACGGGACCAAGCTAGTAATTGGCTTGAGCGACTTCCATGGCTCCATCTCAAGTTGGGATGATCTCACCTCTCGTTTCCTTGCTCAATGTTTCCCACCGGGAGAACCACTAAGCTTAGGAATGATATCTTGATGTTTCAACAATGTCAAGGTGAATCTCTATGAAGCATGGACTCGATTCAAGGACTTACTCCATAGAGTCCTCATCACGGCATTGATCTTTGGCTTCAAGTCCAACTCTTCTATGATCATGTCAACTTCCCCACTAAGCGATCCATTGACCAAGCGGCCGGTGGAAAACTTAGTGATCTCACCGCGGAAGAATCATGGGGTATAATAGAGGACCTTGCTCTTTATGACAACGAAAGCTGGAATGACCCCCGTGAGTTTCCCAAAACTGTTAAGGCAATCTTCTTGCCTCCCATTGACTTACAATCTTCCCACCGTAGGATGCTCGATCTTGAAGATCAATTTAAATTCCTAATGAGCTCCTACGAAAATCCTAAGTCTTCTCGCCAAGTGAACAAAGTTTCTTCCTCGTGTGAGCCGTGTAATGGCCCTCATAACACGCACACTTGCACAAGATTCCCCGAACAAGCTTCCGCTGACTACGCATCCTCGCGTACTAATGGAACGAGAGGAAGATTCCCTACCACACTCAGACCTAGGACTTTTAATGACGCCCGAGAAGCATGGAAGGGCAAGCCCGGCTTTTATTGGGGACAAACCAAGGAATTCACATCCAAAGATTTCTCATGGCCCCCATCTCACGGCCCTAACTAACAAAACATTGAGGGGATGTTGCAACACCTAGTCGCATCCCAAGATGCTCAAATAGCTAAGCTCTCGGACCGTTTTAACCAACAACAAGCCGAGATAGATAGGAAGATAAATAACCTCTTGAAAGACATGACCAATAGTGATAGGAAGGTTAATGCTATCTCAACTCCCGAAACTCCCAGTGTAGAGATTAAGGACCCAAGTAAGCTAGCTAAGCACGTTCAATTCGTCAATACCATCACCTTAGTGAAACCTAATAGAACAAATGACGAAGCGAACTATGAAACGATACTTGAGGTTAGTGAAACACTGAGGGATGAAACAACCGAGGAAGTAGATGAAGTAGACAATGACTATTTCAATAAGTTTCTTACGGAAGAAGAACTATCTCACCACCCTCACTTAGTGCGTGACCTCCGTCACATGTATGTTAGGAGAAGCCCTAGGATCAAGTTTGGGAACCCTTGGAATCTTAACATACCATGTTGCATAGGACACCTTTTTGTGGCAAAGGTCTACATTGACCGCAAGTCCCCAATAAACATAATGACTAGCACCTACTATAATTGGGTAATGAAGAAGCCTATCCCAACTAGGCAAGATCCGGATAATCCTAGGGTTAGTTGCAATTTTCTTGGTAGAGTTAAGGGATTGCCCGTGTATGTAGGTAGTTTCACGTTTCCTACAGATTTCATAATAGTGGATGATATTAGTAAGGCCATTGATCCTAGCTTGTCCCACGTTATTATAGGAAAACCTTTCATAGAAAACACCGAGATGACTTATGATCCCTCATTAGGAATAGTGTGATTCAAAGATGAAACCGATGATGTAGCTTACCAAATGCCATTTAAGATTGATAAGTTTTCATCACTCTCCAATGATGAAAAGGAACTTAAACTATCGGTCTACTATAGGAATGAGGAGGATAAGAAGAAGGGAGTAGATTATGTTATGGCCAAGATTTTTGGTTTCTATAAAGATTGCTTGAACTTAGAACCGGAATATAGAACCGATTGGGGAGAGGACGGCCTCTTAGAAAGGTGCATCATAGGGCACTTCTATAACATGGAATCCCCCAATAGAGACCGTCATGAGGAAGAAGGTGACGGTAATGAAGTCACGTAGGGGCACGAATTCGAGTCTAGCTACAAGACTCATAAATAAAGAAAAGCTCTTCGTGGGAGGCAACCCATGCTTAATTGTTTGCTTGTTTGTGTCATGTATCTTTTATTGATTGTTTATTCTCATGTTTAAATTTGTAAAAATGCTTTATTTTGTCTTTAACCTCCTCTTAATTACATATAAAGGTATTTTACATAAGGGATAAGTGTAGGGAGGATTACACACGTTTTCAAAAGAAATGTAAACATGAGAATTACAATTAATTAAAAGATATACATGTGTGTTTGTTCGAGTCAAATGCTTGTATCGAGTCATAATGGATGTTTTGCACGAAAATTTTCCAGATTCTAAAGATATAAATTTTCTAGAATTTTTTCCAGAAAATCGCAGACCAGTTTCTGTCAGGATCGCAACCTGACGGTGTCAGGAAGGAGCAGAAACAACTAATCACTTTTTCTCGTTTTCTGAGCTACTTATAAATTTTTGGAATTTTCCAGGTCTTAATTTTCTAGAAAATCTATAAACATCCATTCCACAAGCATTATATCCTAGTTTAATAGAGTCCTATATATATTGTTACTGCCGATTTTACGTGAAGGTTTCATTTGTTTTCTTCAAGTGTGCAGGTTTAATTTACCAAGAAGAAGATACATAAGATGAGAAGGAGCTTTTCACGCAAACGTTCTTCTTGAAGAAAGATGTAACCACCACTTTACACGGATCCTACCGAGCTAATCAGGGGAGTACTAGTTTCTTTCGTTTTTAACTACCTTCCATTATCATAACTTTGATACTTTCGGGAAACATTGGGGACAATTTTCATTTTAAGTGTAGGGAGGGAAAATAAAACGGAACTTTGAAACTATACTTATCCTTGAATATTTGCTTTGTCCAAGTGCATTTGTGTAATAAACCATGAGAAATATCGGTTAGGGTAATTTTGGCACCAAATTTAAAATTTTTCATGATATATAGGAGTGAGCCATTAGTCTTAATAAAGCGTCTCATGGATAGGAAGTTATTTGACTAGCACAAAAACCCTTTACCACTTAAATTCCACCCAAAATGTGATGATTGCCCTTAGATTTGTAGGAATTAAAGCATTCATCTTTAATGCTTAGAGTGTGAACCGGTAGTATAATAGATTCTAGAACTTGTTTTGTGATGCATCCCGAGATCGCTAGTAAGACTACACTTGTGTAGTTAGGAATAACTAAATGATAAGAGGCATTAGGATAACCCTTGTTTGATACCCGTAATATAATTACTTCTTCCACATCGGTTGAGTAATTCCCCCCTCACCTTTGCGTTGTACTCATCTTTAGTACACGATAACCCTAGTTATCCCTCAGAGCCTATCCTTTTCGCAGTTCTCGTGATGTTTTGGTTTTCCGGAATATCAATGAAGAGCATTGTTTACAATCCACCCCAAAATGTACACCCAAATCGCCTTAGCCTACCTTGTATGCACTCACTTTTAGTGCATTATTTTTATCAGAATAAACCCTTAGTTCAATTATCTAGTTGCTTGCATAAGTTGCTAAGTCGAGTCATATCCTTTGTACACAGTTTTGGGACGATTGGGACTCATGGGAAAAGTTAAATTTTATGGAATGACGGGAAGGGAACGTTAAATTCAAATTCCCTTTATTTGCGTAATAATGTGCTCCAAGTGTTTTGATCTTTTCAATTCGGGTCAAATTAGTGTTAGAGTAATAAAAACTCAAGTGTAGGGATGTGCCTATAAATCCCTATCATTTTGATGTTATCGTAGAGGATGGTAGAGTAAAAGTGTATAAAAAAAAAGAAAAAAAAATTCGAAAAAAATAGAAAAATGAGAAAAAGAAAAAAAAAATAGAGTGTTGAAAAAAAAATGAAAAAAAAATACGGGCTACCATCCTACATCTATCTTTAATTTATGTTTGTTTGTTTCAGTTATCTAGAGTTTAGAGTGTCGAGTCTTGGCTTAGCAACTCCATTCTTTGCATGTTTGTAACATAAAGATTTTTGACTTGCCACCACTAAAACGCCTATCCCACCAAACCCTTTGTTTCCCTACAACATTACAACCCTTTAAAAGACCTCTTGGATAGTCTTTCCTAGGTGCTTACGCCAAACGATGGAGGTTTGATCTAGTCTCAAGCCTATGGTAATCTATGTACTAGGACCGGTTAATGAGTGTTTATCTTCCATTTCTAACTTGTTATATTTCATATACACCCGAGAGATGTGAGTATCCAAACACCCCATGTGAGGTGCTAGTATGTAATTTCCGTGCTTGTTATGACTTTTGCGGGGCTTATATGTGTTATGGATCATTCTAAACTAATGCTTCATGACCTCTAACTTATAAATTGATTGGCTAAAAGCACATTTGCTTGAGGACAAACAAATACCAAGTGTAGGGATATTTGATAAGGTTTTAAAATGTACCATTTTGAGGGGTCGTTTAAGCCCTTATTTGATCAATTTTGTATCCGTTATTACTTAATATTGTTCCTTTTTACTTTTTAGGTATCTTGAAGGCAAAATGATGGAATGACACTTATTCGGACGAAAAGGTGCGAATATACGAAGAAAATGGCCAAAGTCAAGAATCGAGAACACTCAGTGCTTTGGGCCGAAGGGGACGGCGTTAGGCTATACACAGTGACGCCGTCGAAGATGTTTTGTGACGATCTGATGCCAAATTGCTTATTTTCAAGTGGCGGCATCAGGTTTTAAAAGATTAGGGCGTCGCAACTCAGACGACCTAGATTTGATCCAGACGACGTCAGAGACTAAAGGGGACGGCGTTACGGACATAAGGTGACGCCGTCACAATGATAACGTGGCCAAGACAAAACCCTAATAACGGCGACCCGACGGCGTCACAAATTAAAGGGTGACGTCGTCGCATATGTAATCTTATATATAGAATCCGAATTTTTTAGTTTTCGATGTGTAGTCTTTTGGAGTAAAAACCTAAACCGAACCAAGGCTGTCTTGAACAGTATTTTAGGGTTCCATACCCTATCTTACATCAAGATAAGTGTTTTACTTCATTAATTTAATTATGTCTTCATTTGATTGTGTGTATGCTTGCATGTTCCCCATGTCCGGCTAATTTACTTGTGTGTTTCCTTAGGTAATATGAAACTTAGTTATTGAATTTTGATTGGTTGTCTCTTATCTTAATTGTGATTGACCTAGTATTGCGATAGGTCATTCGTTGTGTTTGTAATGCTTGATTAATCTTTGATGAACCTTAGTTTATAATCGCCTAGAGTAATTGTAGGCAAGTCATCCAAAGAATACCTTAGAGTTAAAGTTTATAAATCCTAGAGATTTTGTAGTCATTAACCTTTGGTAGTTTCAAAGAGTTAAGGATAAACGCATACCCTACGACCTTAGAGACACAACGCAATTAAGAATAAGGATGTGACAATTCAACCACCAATAGGAGATAACTAGGGAGTAATAAAGCCTAAGCAAATGCATTTTTAACTATCATACGAGCACACAAAAATAGACATAGAATACCCTCACCTTAGTTTAGATAATTAGATAAGTAGAAGTAATCGGTAGAAATACCAACCCCCCAAATCCAAACCCCGAGATTCGTACCTTTCCATTTCCTAAAAATATAAAAAGATAAAAAATAATCTTCCTCAACCCCAACCTTAGCATAGCAACTTCTC
Organism: Chrysanthemum lavandulifolium; assembly: GCA_022545495.1. Classification (NCBI taxonomy): domain Eukaryota; kingdom Viridiplantae; phylum Streptophyta; class Magnoliopsida; order Asterales; family Asteraceae; genus Chrysanthemum; species Chrysanthemum lavandulifolium. The sequence continues at coordinate 80,289,999 of CM040239.1, read as the reverse complement.
ACTATTATTCCTATTCCCTTAGAGAACGATATCAATTCCCGTGGCTTACCCTAATACTACACTACATCGATTAGGTTCATTGCCTAGGGTGTTGAAAAACTTGCTCGACGAAAAGGAAGTTCCTTTGACCCCGAACGACGCGTGTAGCGTTATCAGTGACTCTTTTTTCTTAGTGAAAAGTGTATTGTCAACTAACCCCATGGTGTAGTTGTGTTTGATTAAGAATTACTTGAGTCTATCATACCAAGCTTTTGGAGCTTGTTTAAGACCGTAGAGGGCTTTCTTTAACTTATACACATGTTTAGGTTTCTCAAAATCGATGAAGCCCGGAGGTTGAGCTACATATACTTCTTCATTAATAAAACAATTTAGAAAAGCACTTTTGACATCCATTTGATAAAGCTTAAGATCATTAGCACAAGCATAAGCAAGAAGTATTCTTATAGACTCTAATCTAGCCACGGGGGCATAGGTCCCATCAAATTCTATTCCTTCTTGTTGGTTATACCCTTGGGCAACGAGTCTAGCCTTGTTTCTAGACACTACTCCGTTTGCATCTAACTTGTTTTTATAAATCCATTTCGTTCCTATTATGGTTTGATTACTAGGTGGAGGGACAAGTGTCCAAACATTATTAGAAAAAAATTGATTTAACTCTTCTTGCATAGCCATTACCTAACTTTCATCTTTTATGGCTTCTTGTGTATTCTTAGGTTCTATGGTTGAAACAAAACAAAATAGGCTACTTTGGTTTTGAACTTGAGACCTTAAGGTTCTTTCGTTTAACTTTCCTATGACCTTATCTACGGGGTGATCTTTGGACTCTTTAATATTTATGAGTTCATTATTTGAAGATTCTTCTTCTTCTTCATTTATCTTTTTCTTTATTACAATAGCTTCACTTTCTAAAATCTCGTCATCGACAAGAGGTGGAGAGGGTTTGGGTAGACTTTCATCAAATTTTACATTTAATGACTCTTCTACCTCCATTGTTTCTTTATTTAATATGACGTAGGCTTTGCTATTAGGAGAGTAACCTAGAAAGATACCTTCGGTTGATTTAGGATCAAATTTTGTAAGGTAATCTTTAGTGTTAAGAAGAAAACATTTGCTACCAAAGACTCTAAAGTGATCTAACGTAGGCTTTTTGCCTCGAAGTAACTCGTATGGAGTTTTACCTAAAATGGGTCTAATTAAGACTGGATTAAGTATGTACGTTGAAGTATCAACGGCATTGCACCAAAACTTTTGAGGTATGGATTGCTCATTTAGCAAGGTGCGACTCATTTCTTGTAGGGTTCTATTCTTTCTTTTAACTACCCCATTCGATTGTGGAGTGCGAGGAGCCGAGAAGTTGTGAGTAATACCATTAGCGTCACAAAAAGTTCTAAATTGCACTTCATTATCGAATTCCCTACCATGATCCGTTCTAATAGACACTATAGGACTTCCTAGTTGTCTTTGGATTTTCTTGCTTAATATTTCAAAATAATTAAACGTTTTTGTTTTGTTCTTTAAGAATTTAGTCCATGTGTACCTAGAGTAATCATCCACTATGACCAAAGTATAGTAGTTGCCTCCATAACTTTGGATAGCGGATGGACCAAATAAATCCATGTGTAAGTAATTCTAGACACTTAGTTGTAGACACCATGTTTTTAGCTTTGTGACTAGAATGAACTTGTTTTCCTACATTACAAGCATCACAAAAGTGATGTTCATATTTTAACTTAGGTAGATCTCTTACTAGATCTTTGGATGATAGCGATTGAAGAAGTCGCATATTGGCATGACCCAATCTTTGATGCCATAAGGTCGAAGTATCATCCATAGAGGTAAGACAAAGTTTGTCTTTAGGTTCATTACCAATTTTAATGACATAGACTCCATGTTTCCTAATTCCTCTTCATATGGTTATGCCATTTTTAATATCTTACTACGGTTTCGTAAAAAGTACATTGCACTTTTATCACATATTTGTCCTATACTTAAGAGGTTAAAGTTTAGGTTTTTTACGTGACACACATCGTTAATGGTTAGAGATTTGTTAGAAATCGTACCTTTACTGATGATTTTACTTTTGCTATTTCCAAACACTACATTTCCTCCATTGAAGGATTCATATGTGGAGAATAGATCTTTATTGCCGGTCATGTGCCTCGTGCACCCGCTATCCTTGACCCATTCATCCGGATCTAGGTCGACCTTTAAGCACACATAAGAAAACAATTAACTCAAAATTTTGGTCACCATTTGTTCATGGGTCCATTAGTGTTAAACATTCCATTCATGTTAGACATGTATGGATAAGCATTCCATGGTGCAAAGTTTTGAAAAGGAAAACCATTTTGCATATTTGGGTTCCATCCCATTTGATGGTTACTTCTCGGGTAAACATTATTAGGTCTCCTAGATGGGTTAGGTTTGGAAAAAGATGGAGCTTTGTTTCTTGCAAAAATAGGATTATATTTTGGAGGTGGTTGTCTAGTGGTAAAATGAGTTTGTTTCTTCTTATTAACAATAACAAAATCAGTTCGAGAGGAAGAAGCTATGTTATTACCACTGTTTGCTTTAGCAGACCCACGGATCCATGGCTGTACACTAGTCGGTTCCCTTCTTGTGGGATCCGTGGGATCCACCACAATAGTGGCCTGTTTTTCTATTGCTTTTACGAATTGTGTTTCTTTGTTTTCACTAGTTGGCGTATCAAGTTCTTTGAATGCCTAAACCTTTTGGTTGTTTCAGTTTAACACTATCTAGTATCATATCTAAAGTATTAGTACTCATTCTAGCAATTTTAGAATCTAGTTGATCAACTAGTGTTTGAAGTTGAACGCAAAGTTCACATTCACCACTAGCTATTTTACCCTTTTCTAGACGTTTCAATTTTGCTTTTAATTCTATGACTTCCTTATCTAAACGTTGGTTTTGTTTTTTCAAAAGCTTATTTTTGTTAATTAATTTTAAGCTAATATTGCAAAGTTTGTCATATTCATTATGCAATGAGTCATCATCTAATGATGAGCTACTATAGTATTCGTGACATACCTCGTCATTTGCCATGAGACAAATTTTTTCGTCCTCCTCATCGCTCATTCCCCACGTGCCGCTCCTGAATGCCTTTTAATCATCCCGTTTGGGACACTTACTAATAAAGTGGTTTGGGTCCCCACATTTTAAGCAAGAACGATCATCCCTTGGATTCTCGTCCTCTTTGATTTTCCGGAATCCTTTCTTGTCGTCATACGGTTGTTTGATGCATCTTCCCTTCCTTGATCCTTCTAAAGAACTTTTTAAAGTCCCTTACCGCCATAGCATACTCCTCGTCGTCACTATCCGAAGAGGAGTTCTCTTCATTGCTTGAGGCCTTTTTGGCTTTAAGGGCAAGAGATTTGTGTTTCTCTTTCACCTTTGAGGCTTCGGAATCTTTAGCAAGGACAAGCTCGTAGACTTTTAATTTGCCTATGAGTTCATCAAGGGTGAGGATTGTCAAATCTTTTGACTCTTCGATTGCCGTCACATTGGATCTTCACTTGGATGGAAGTGCCCTTAGATATCTCCTAACATGGTTACGGCTAGAAAAAGATTCATCAAGTGCTTGTAAAGATGTAATAATAGTATTAAAATTAGCAAAAGAATGATCTATAGTTTCCTCATCCGATATTGAAAATTGTTCATATTGTTGAACAAATAAATCAATTTTATTATTTTTAACTTGTTGATTACCTTGATGAGTTACAACTAAAGAATTCCAAATTTATTTAGAGGTTTTAAGCATAGAAATTCTTTCGAATTCCTTTTTTGGTAAAGCATTATATAAAACCATTTTAGTTTCGCTATTTTTAGAAAGTTTTTTCTTCATTTCATCGTTTATTTAATCATGAGGTATGTTAACTAAATTTCCTTTATCATCTTTTGAGGTAGCCTCAAAATCACCTTCAACAATAATGTACCAAAGATCAATATATTTAGACTTCACATACGTTTCGAATCTATTTTTCCAATATATAAAACTATTAGTTTCAAGCAGTGGTGGTCGTTGCATAGATTGCCCTTCCTTGTAATTTTCAGAACCCATAGTGATCGAAAAGTTTTTAAAATATGGTTTACTTTAAAACTTTTATAAACGTAGCTCTTGATGCCAGTTGTGGAAAATTAGAAGGGGGGTTGAATAGTTTTGTCGATTTTAAGTTAGTTTCAAAAACTTTAGATTCGATATTATGTGAAATCATAAGGATGTAGAGAAAGTATAGATCAAATGATAAAGCAAGTAAATAAAGTAAAGCAAATGATAGAAATGACACAACCGATTTATAGTGGTTCGGCTACAAGGATACCTTCCTTGCCCTACTCTAAAGTTGCTTACACCTTTTTCCGGTACAAAGCTAAATACCGAGTCCGTAACACGGTGGACCAAACCAACACGACTATTACACAACAACTGTGTGAAATATCAAATACAAGATCTTTGCTACAGAAATCTTGTGGAGGAACAAATCAATTAAGGACCCCTTGCTTGGATGACTTGTAGAATGCTCGTGATCTCGCCTTAGAGAAGGACCTATATGAGAATCAATAAAGAAAGAAAGAAGAACAACTCTCTAGATCAAGTGATCTTTTGTTAGAAGAGAATGAGAGTATATGAGAAAATTAGTAAGAAGAGGGGTGAATTAGAATGAAGAAATGGCTCTCTATTTATAGGGAAAACTTGCCACTATTCCCGGATCCCACAGATCCCTCCCTTAAGGGATCCGTCTAGTATAAACCTAGGGATCCGTGGGACGCTCCTCTTTGCCCATCGGTTTTTTGGTTATTGGTCATGGGTCATGGGTTATGGGTTGGTCCATGGGTATTTCTTTAGATACAATGTATCTAATTAGTACAATGTATCTAGTCAAGTGGGTATGGGTCAATACCATGGGTTATGGATATGATCCATGGGTTGTGATTTTTACCCATCCTAATAAACTATTACAACAAATTATTTATTACAACAATTTGTATTAAGTTACTATATGTAAATGCTTTACAAAAATAACATGTATCCTTATAATTTTACTTATGATAACATTATATTTATTATCAACAAAACACAAAGAGATCGCAAAATATTAATAAACTTTTTACGGTTTATTTGTATTAACAAGGATGAAAATGACTAAAAGTAATGTGAGGATATATATGTCAACACATTTTTAATTTGAGTGTTCCAATCAGTTATGGGAGTGTGCAAATCACCTCTCTTTTCATATACAACAAGAATTTGATACAGACAAAAAATTTCTTAATCATGATGGTAATATATTTTAAGAGCTATGCTACAACCACAAAAAAAAAAAAAAAAAAAAAAAAAAAAAGCGGGGCATACGCAACCATCTGAATTAGTGCGAATCTGTTGCAATCGGCTATTTGCAACGGATTTGCAACGGATCACGACCGTTGCATAAATGCTCCATGCAAATTTCAATTGCTACCGAATTGGAACGGCCAAAAATTATTTGTAACAGTTTTGCAACGGCCAAAATTCATTGTAAACTAACAACTGGTTTTGCAACGGAGACTTTTTTCAACAAATTTGCAACGAAAACTTTTTGCAACGGTATAACTTGCAACAGAAAGTCGGTCAACAATTTTGCAGCCATAAAATTTTGCAATGCAATTGTTCCATTGCAAAATAATTTTACGCCTTTTAGAGAAATTACACTATTTAGCTTTATCCGAAATTTTGCAGCCATAAAATCCATTGTTTATCATCTAAAGATCACAATAAGTCAAGAAGACTCGCTAAAAATTATACATCAATCCATAACCTGCCTATGTACATGTCTTGAACTTCAACTTCGCTCCCACCACATGATCTTAGTTCGCCTGACTTGTTATTAAGCTATACAGGCTCGATCACATCTACCGCGATTGAGATCAACCATCCTTCCTCATTTGACCTGCCTACCCCATTTGTACCATTTGACCCACCTACACCATTTAACCCGCCTACCCCATATGAGTAGCCTCTACCCTATGTCTTGTAGGATGTAATTGAGAGAATAACTTTTGACCATGGCAACTAAACTCATATTAGGACTTAATACACCTTCTAAACCATTATACCTACTAAAACAATTCAACCAATTAAACATATCACAACTAGTTGTGACAAATACCTACTCATTTGACTTGTTATTAAGCTATACAGGATCGATCACATCTACCGCGATTGAGATCAACCCTTGTTGGGAATTATGTGAAGTCTGGATTATGCTGAACTTAATGCCGAAGTGTTTCTCTTGAAGTGAAGTGGATTACTAGAAGACTTATTCTCTTGAAGTATAATAGTGATTAGTTTGTTTCTGCGGAAGTGTTTATTCCGTGTTTAGTTTATTTAGTGTGGATATACATGAGCTTTATTAGGAAGTGATTGTGTATATCTTATTTAGTTTTATGATTATCGTTTCTTGGAAAAGCGGTTTAGCGATATTGTTTAGGGTTCCTTGTCTATAAAAGGAACACATTAGAAAGAGTTATGTACCGATTGGAAAAACTCGGTTTTAGTTAAAAGATCCATAGAGGATCAAGAAGTTCTTAGTTATTTGTTACTTGTGTTTATATTCACGATAAACATTAGTAGTAGAGATTGTCTTTTATTGTGCTTGTGATTACATAGGCATACATAACGATCCACGAGCTCAAGATCTATCAAGGTCTTTGTTTGTTTCAACAAGTGGTATCGAGCCTCGTGAGAGTTTCTACGATACTAAGGACAAGCTTTTCTAAACACCAATACAACCATAACAAAATCATCATGCACGGTTCGGATGTTGATCTTGAACTCACCAACAACCAAAACTCCACCCATCTGCAACAACTAAGTCTCTCTAATAGCAATGCTAAGTTTCCTTACCTTAAAGGGAGGAATATGATCTTTGGGCTATGAAGATGCAAAGCGGATCTCCAACATTGATTGGAATCTATGGCGGGTAATTTTGAAGGGAGCAGTTTGAAGAGAACTACCACGGATCTTCTTGGTAATATGATGAATGTTCCTCCCAAAGCTACTTGAAGAGTTCTTTGGCGTTCGAGAGAGAAACAAAGGTCGAACTATTCTTACGCAAGCTATTCACGAGGATCACTTGAGTGATTTTCACTTCATGCAAGATGCCAAGGATATATGGTTAGCTATTAAGGCGAAGTTCGGTGGGAATGAGGAGTCTAGAAGATCGAGAAGTCCATGCTAAGACAACAGTTTGGGACTTTCGGATCTCGAAGAGGAAGGAATTCACAAGGGCTATGATAAGTTTCACAAGATCTTAAGTCGGTTGAACCATTTCTGAGCAAAGCCGGATAATGATGATCAGAACTCTAAGTTTCGAGGTCATTACCTCCATCCACAGCTACATGTAAGCATAGCTTTAAAAGCTAAAGGTGGTTTGGACATGATGACCTTTGATGAGTCAGTATAACAAACTTAAAGCTCTTGAACATGATGTAAGAAGCCCTTTTCGATCATCTTCTCTGCTAGTCATCTGCATTTGTTGGAGCCTCTACTCCAAAGTCTAGCTATGGTCCAAGCCCATATCCATCATCATCTTATCTTGCTCCTTCATCAAACTCTCTTCCTAGATCCGTGGAATTATGGAAGATGTTCTTGGTTCTTTCTTTCTTGATTATGATCCTCGGCAGGATCGGCTTATGAGGATTTTGATTAGGTGGATCCGATTGAATTTGAAGAGATGAAGTGAGAGGTGGCGGTTGGCTATGCTCTCCATGGACATCAAGAGTTTCGAGCGAAGAGTGGAAGAAGGTTTGGATTAAAGGGCGTGATCCGGCAAGGTTTGACAAGAGGAAGGTTAAATGCTTCACATGCCAACGGATGGGTCACTTTTCTAGAGAATGCAAAGACAGGAAAGGCGGTGATGAGACAAGATACACTTCTTATCGCCAGATGTCGAAAGAGGCGAGAACGTCAAAGGGATCAACTGCTTTGGTCACTCTAGATAGCAATGTGGATTGGAAGCAACATGAGGAGTCGATAATGATGGTCCCGATAATGTTGGGTTGATTGCTAGCTGTACTTGGAGGATAGGCATGATCGATTGCCTTGATGGGCATCTCTCGGTACAAAACTGTTTGTTTGGTTGTAGTGGCGTTATAATGAACTCAAACAAGCTTATGATATTATGGAACCAAAATATAATGAATTCTATGTGGAAGTAGAAGCTTATAAGCAGGCTTTAAAAACACTAGAAAGACAAAAGGTTTGGTTCTGGAAGAATGAAATAGCTTATGGTGAGAAAATAGGTGTTTTAGAAAGAGATCTCGAATGTGCTACAAATGAATTAAAATGGTGCGAGAAGTTAAGAGCGGATGTAGAGTCGAAAATTTAGAGCTTAAGGAGAAACTTAAGGAGGAAATTGCTAGGAATAATGAATGGATGATGAATGGTAATAAGTTGGCGAGTCTCATTTATAGTAGTCAAGCTCCCAATTCTCAAATGGCTTTAGGCTTTAAGAAATATGTAGGCTTAGAAGCTAGGGATGACACACGTAAATCTACACCAAGAGCCTAGCTAATTTTGTGAAAGAGGGTGACCTACATGTCAGACGTGGACCAATTAGAGGTGAGCACATGCCCATTGACCTTTCCACTCTTAATGACTTTGATGGATCACACCATCAGTATGGCAAAAGTCAAGAGACTTGCGGACCTAATACTTCTACTAATGACTTTGTCTCTTGTGTTATGATGACAAGTCCTCCAAGCAAGGGTCTCAGAGTGTGATTCAAATGACAAGTCGACCTTCCCAAGTCTTCCCAAGCCCTTCCCAAGCCTTCACCCTGCCTGCACCCAAGACTACCAATAAGCATGACATAGTTCTTTGCCAAGGAATGCCCTTCCAAGACAGTTGCCTCAAGACTTGCTTTTAATTCTTTGCATAATAATCTTGTTAAAACAATTCTTTTCATGGTTTTGGTTTGAATGCTTACGCTTGTAAGAATACTTCTTTTGGTTTGAATAAATCTTCTCTTGAAGAAATGTTTTGTGTGTGGAAGTAAATCTCATTTAATTAAGGATTGTGATTATCATGAGCAAAGAATGAGTAGGTGTGGTGATTCTAGGAATACTAGACCAATGTGGACCAATGTTAATGATATACCACCTTATGTTCCACAAGTCGCTAATTATAATACTTCTTTTCCTTGGAAGATCATTTGGAAAACCATATGTTCAACCAACCGGTGAATATTTTAAAATGGTTTTGGCCTAGATATGTTAACCCTATGGTGATGGGAGAGGGTCTTGGGATCTTCTTGTCAAGACCTCGTGAGTTGTTCTTGGAATAAACATAGACCTAAGTTTCATTGGAAACCCAAGAAAAATAGTGGATCTTATACTTCTACTTGGCACAACTCATATGATCCACAAAGCGAGGTTCAAGTCGGCAATGACTTGAGCCTCCATAGTGTACTAATTCTCTGTATATTTTTGTTGTTGTTGTAGGATCATCCCTTAAGCATAAAGATGTTGGAATAGTTGGCGGTGGTTGTTCTAGAAGTATGTCGGAAGCAGGGACATGATGCATAACTTTACCCATTGAAGGAGGAGGCAATGTAACCTTTGGAGGAAGTGATGGACGAATTACTGGAAAAGGGACCATCAAAACACCTCAGCTGGACTTTGAGAATGTTTATTATGTCAAGGAACTTCAACACTTCAATTTGTTTTCAGTATCACAAATATGTGACACTAAGAACAAAGTACTCTTCACAGAGGATGAATGTCTTATTGAGAATGAGCATCCAATAAGACTTCATTACCCTTATTGAGAATCAGTTGAACAAAAAGGTGAAAGGAATTAGGTGTGATAATGGTACAGAGTTCAAAAATGCCATACTAATAGAACTCTGCAGGTTAAAGGGAATCAAAGGGACTATAGCACTCCAAGAACCCTCAACAAAATGGGGTGGAGAAAGAAAAATAGAACCTTAATAGAGGTGCAAGATCAATGCTAGCGACTCTAAACTTCCTACCATGTTTTGGATGAGGTTTGTTGGTACGACTTGTTATGTACTCAATAGAGTGTCCATTACTAGACCACATCTTAAAACACCATATGAACTTCTTTTGAGAAAGTTCCTGTTATTCATTACCTTAAACCGTTTGGCTGCCAAGTGACAATTTTGAATACCAGTGATCCTTTGGGCAAATTTGATGAGAAAGCTGATGATGGTTACATTGTGGGATATTCTGCTCATAGTAAGGCATACAGAGTTTACAATGTATCTGCAATGAAAATTGAGGAGACATTGAATATGCGGTATCTTGAAGACAAGCCTAATGTTCAAGGCCAGGGTCATGTTTGGTCATTTGATCTTGATTACTTGACTGATTACTTGGGTTATGCTAGACATAAGGCTAATCAAAATGCAGATTCTGAGGCATCTCCAACTACTAATGCAGACACTTTGGATGCTCATTCGACAGATGGAGTGCGATGATGAAAAACCCATTGTAGTACCTTCCTTCTCTCCTAACAATTTTGTAGGTGACACTTCTAAAGATTATCTTGATGTGGGTGAAGATGAATTCTATTATCTTGAGGACCTTGCGGTGAAGAAACAAGAGTATGCAACCAATTTAGATCTTTGAGAGGAATGTTGAAGAAAGTTCAAATGCGGTTTTAAAGCGAAACTCAATTCTTGAAGGTAGTTCTGCTTTCTCCTCACCTCTCCAATTCGGTTTGAAAGAAATGTTGACTCTACTCCTATTTCTACTAGAGTGTCAACAGACCTTGGAGAACCTTATACAAGGTTTCCAAAACCTTGAGATCTTGGTCATCATCAACCTAAAGCGGGCATCTTCAACACACCTTCCTATGATAATCGACTTTGAACCTCATGACTAATCTTGATTCCTCAATTGATGTCAACACCACCACTACTACAAGGATCAACAATGTTCATCCACGGTCTAATATTATTGGTGATCCTAATGCACTGTTAGAACAAGAGTGCTTGTGGCGCGTTCTAAATATGGACGGTGGCTTTTGTCTCTTATGTCTCAAATCGGAGAGACAATCACACGGACTATCAACATTGTCTGCATTTGCTTGTTTTCTCTCACAAGTGGAACCAACCGGTGTTACTCGGGCTCTTGAAGACTCAAGTTGGCTTGAAGCTATGCAAGATGAGATGCAACAATTTCAAAATCGGCGAGGTTTGGATATTGGTACCACTACACGATGGAAAGTATGCTATTGGGACAAAATGGATTACGAAGAATAAGAGATGCTCGGGGTGTTGTCATTAAAAACAAAGCGAGATTAGTTGCAGGGGTTATAGACAAGAGGAGGATCGATTATGATGAAGTGTTTGCACCGGTGGCAAGAGTTGAGGCTATCTGGATTTTCTTAGCGTATGCATCCTATATGGGCTTTATGGTCTATTAAATGGATGTTAAAGGAGCATTCTTGTATGGTGAAATTGAAGAGGAGGTGTATGTCACTCAACCTAAAGGATTTGAGGATCCAGATCATCCTAATCATGTTTATAAGGTGGTCAAAGCTCTCTATGGACTACATCGAGGCACCCGAGGCACAGTATGCTAGGCTCTCTACATTTCTGCTGAAGCATGGTTCGAGAAGAGGTGCAATTGATAAGACTCTTTTCCTAAAGAAGAATTCCATGACATTATTCTTGTGCAAGTGTATGTGGATGACATTATCTTTGGATCCACAAAGGAAGCTTGGTGCGGGGAGTTTGAGGAGCTTATGAAGGAGAGTTTCGGATGAGTGCAATGGGAGAGATGACTTTCTTTTGGGTCTTCAAGTTCGTGAGAACGATGGTATCTTTATCGGTCGGGACAAATATGTGAGGACATCTTGAAGAAGTTTGGTATGGAGGGTGTAAGGATCACACTACACCTTATGAAGCTCAAAGACAAAGACCAACAATGAAGTGATCCACTGTGAATGTTCATTTATGCAGGTCTATGATTGGGTCTTTGATGTATTTAACGACTTCGGGCCTGATATTACTTTTGATGTGAGTGTTTGTTCGCGACATCAAGTTACTCCATGACTTCCCATCTCAATCTTTGTTAAGAAGATCTTTAAGTACCTTAAAGGCCAACCTTTTCTAGGTCTTTGGTACCCAAAGAGTCTCCTTTTAAGTTGGAAGCTTATAGTGATAGTGACTATCTTTGGTGCTAATCGGATAGGAGGTCCACCACCTGGAGGTTGCCAATTCCTTGGAAAGAGATTGATTTCTTGGCAATGCAAGAAACAAACTATTGTGGCTACCTCATCTCTTGAAGCGAGTATGTGGCTGCTGCTAATTCTTTGTGACGAGTTCTTTGGATTCAAAATCGGTTGTTGGATTATGGGTATAATTTCATGAACACAACAATTTTATTGATAATCAAAGTACCATATGCATTGTTAAAAATCCGGTTTTCACGGTCGAACAAAACATATTGAAATCGAGCACCACTTTATAAGAGATGCATATGATAAAAATTTGATAAATGTGGTCAAAATTCATCTTGATGATAATGTGGCGATTTGTTAACAAAGGATTTTGAAGGACCAAGGTTTCAACACCTTGTGGTCCATATTGGCATGTTAACCCTTAGCGCAAAGTTTAAGGGAGGCATAGGCCTCGGGGAGGCATATGCCTCGGGGAGATTGTGTATAACTTTGCATTTGCTATGTAATTTTGTATATTTGGTTGATTTTAACTAACTCTAACTTTGCTAATGTAATTTTAGTGTGTTTCTTTGTTGGTTTGTGTATGTTTACGTGTTTGTTTTGCGATATGGTTGTCCACGATCGGTTGAGATATGGTCAAGAAAGATTAAGCTTGTTTCTCTTGAATTCATTGTCTTTGAAGTGTGTTATTTGTTTCCTCACGAAGTTGAAATCTTGAAGTTATATGATTCAATCAAAAGAAGTCTTGAAGCAATAATTCATTCATTCAAGAAACAGTTCTGACTTACTGATTACAGTCTTGGCAATATCAAAAGCATCTACATGATCTAATAATCCTAATCTATTACATATCATTTGTTCCAACATCTAAGATGAGCACGATGAGCATGATGCTCACATCTTTTGGCACTATATGATGGCTATGCTTTTGTGATAAGCATAACCAACCCTAACGGATGCTAAGGATCAAAATGGAGAGGATGGATTGATGCAAGCGAAGAAGTCAAGGCGATTGTGGTAGAGATGAGAAGGAAAGATTTTCCTTTGTGCATCATCTACTCTTTCAATCATACATCAACTTACATCATTTTCCTTTTCCGTTCCTCGATACGATATGTGATGATGCACCAAAACATGTGCCAAGAGACCAAGCACCACCTTTCTTCCCATAGGGAGTGGTGGATTTTTAGCTCGTGGCCTTCGTTGAGGCCTAGGTGCTGAGGGTTGGGAGTAAGATGTTTCTTCCTTATAGGAGTCATCAGAATCTTCAGTAGATACACTTGGTTTCTCAACACTTTCATCTTCTGATGAGGAGAGAAAGGGTGACTTCTTTGGTAGTGGATATGGTTTTGGAAAATAGTGAAACCATGGATTGGTATCTTCACTAGATAATGAGGATGATGATGAGGATGTTTTTGTGAGATCTATGATCTCAGGTTTGGGACTCATGTTGATTATGGTTAATTTTGAAGGATTGAAGGAATTAGGGTTTGAAATATTATTTGGGGATTTTTGATGAAGAAGTCAATGTACATTGGGATTGTTTTATAGCGGGTTCAAGTGGTAAGAGAATTAATGCGTGTGGGTGAAGCAAGTAAAAGATATTCTTGAAGCTTCGTGAGTAAGTCATCATTTCTCTTGAGTATTCTACTTGATGAGAATGGTTTCCGTTTCTACCGAAGTTATCGTGAATTCGAGTAAAAGTAGAAATCCGTCATCTTTGGTCAACTTTGACCAAAATTGGGAAATTTCTATTTATTCTCTACGGCATATTTTCGCTCCACATTAAGTGATTCGCATATTACTATCATTAAAAACACTTCCTTTTGTGCAAAATCGTAACCCTAATCTTCAAAATCTCTCATGGCGCTTCAATTTAAACATGATCATAATAAGGTTGCTTTTCTTGGGCCGCTCGAGGAGATGAGCTTTATAGGCGATGATTTCTTTCTTACTAAGATCAAAGATTTTGTATGCATTGACGCATTCTCCAAATGCTATATATGAAACTTTGATTACTCAATTTTGGGCGTCGGAAAAGAGAGGTGATATTGAGATTGTTGCAAGTGTTGATGGACAAGTATATGTGGTGACGGAGGAGGCGATCGAAGACAACTTCGCTTGGATGATGAGAATAGAATTTATCATTCGATTCTACGATGGTACTTGAAGGGCTTAGAGCGATTGGATATCAAAGTACGAGGACGGATATGTGGTTGAAAAATAAGCTTTGTCCTATGTGGAGGTTCTTGGTTCATACGTTGCTACGATGTATGAGCAATAAGTCCGGAGGATGGGATCGGTTTTCAACACAAATGGGATGTGGTATTGTTTGTTTATCTAAGGGTTTGACTTATAATTTCTCTAAGTATATCTTTGATAATATGGTAGAAAATATAACTAGGAAAAAGGGTAAGTTTTGATGTACCCTAGGTTCTTACAGATGATATTGAATGTTTCTACACAAACCCAAGCTTTTCATCCCATAAGTGTTTTGACTCCTAAGTTATTTGCTACAATGAGGACTAAATTTGAAGGCACACATTTTCCTTTGTTAGATGCCATGTTGCCTAAGGAGAATGAGGCGATAATGAGCTTAATGTTGTTTTACCTTCTTCCAATCCTCTTGATGGAAATCTTTCGATAGATGGTGATGAGGTCCATCATTGTTCTTTGAAGCATCTATACCTTCACCGAGACCATGTTCTAGTCCAGCATTTATCCAAGTTCCTATTGAAGAAGTTCATTATCAAATTGATGAAGTTCAGGTTGATACTGATAGATTGCCTACACCAAGTCCTGTTAGGACTCCATTTGGTGAAGGATGTTCTAATGTTGATCAGGTTGATGTTGCTCCTGAACAGTCTAATGAAGTTCCAATTTCAACTGAGCAATCACATGATGCTGATGAGGATCCTATTTCACTTACCTCATTATATGCTCTGGTAAACAAGCTTACAGGTGAAGTGACTGGTCTTAAGAAAGAACTTGCAGAAACCAAGTTTGTTCTTGGTAATAAGATTGTTGAATTGGAGACTAAAGTTGAGCACTTGGAGGAATTACTAAGTCAGAAAGGTAACAAGAGTAGTTTGATTTCTTCTGAGAAGGAGGACGAAGAGAATCTTAATGAATCTCTTGAGATATTGGCTGATGTGGCACTTAAATCTGATGTTTCTTCTTCTATTGCTAAATCTTCACGAAGAAAGGAGTCTAGCAAGGAGCCTATTCTGTATACTAGCAAAAGACGAAGACAATATTTGAATAAGGTGTCTGCTGACACTTCAAAGGAGCCACATATGGTTGATGCATCTGCTGATGTTATAGTTGAGGAGGTTGTTTCGATCATGGTCAAACTTCATCTATACGAACATTCAAATGTTTCACCTTGACGAGATGATGAAGAGGTTTTCTTCTTTGGGAGAATGTATAAGTTGAATGCTTCATCGAAGTTTTCTACACACATTGAGGAATTGTCTCAACCTATTTCCTCGATGTGGGTTTGATTATTCCTTCGAAACTCACATTGGTTCTGCTGAAATTGGTTCTGTGAGACATTTTACGAGAATGTCTGGGACCACGTGATTGATGATCTGTTGAATTCGGGAATAGTGATGATGAACAAAATCAAGCTCGAGCTAGATTGTTCTTGATTATGAGAATATCGGAAGAGTCGTATTGTGGCTAAATTTCTTCAAGATCGGTATGCTTGATTTGTCTCCGAAAGGAAATTAGAGCTTGATGAATTCTTTCCTACGATTCTTGATGATCAATGGGATGGTTATATTTCTCAAGGTGCATCGATCCAAATCTTGCAAAACTCATCTTAGGAGAATCTTTTCATGATGATAATTTTGTGGATAAAATGGTGGCACTTGGTAATCAAAGGAAGAAAGAATCTGCTTGCAAAAGAAGAGCTCTTATTGATCGGAGAAATAAAGCCAAAGAAAAACCTATGATTGTTGCTCGAAGAGGAATTATATGAGGAGAGTTGTGAAGAATCTTTGCTATGTATAATTACGGTATGACAATGAAACAAATCATGACTTTGTCGATGATGCTTTGATTAGACAATATCATATGGTTATGAAGTTTTCTTCTTACGGTTCTACTTCTTCTTCTCAATTGGAAAATAGTGCTTCAATGATGATGTTCCTCTGACCAAGAGACGAAAGCAGTTGAAATTGTGGATAATTTTGATCTTGTTTTGCCTTGATGGTATCTTGATTGTTCCTTCCGATACAACCGATGCTACTCCTTCTTACGATATGGGTGTTTCTGCTGAATATTCTTTGGTTTCTTACGAAATGTTGTCAAGTGTGGAGTTAAGTGATTCTCGATTCGGAGACTTATCTACGACTTGATCACGATAACATTGTTGGTATGGGACAGCGAGCTTTGGTACAAGGAGTTCGACAGTTGGCTAAGAAACATGCTTCAAGGAATCTTGATTTAGATCTCAAGGTGATGAATCTACCTTTATTGAAGTTGGATCTGTTGATGATTTTCTGAAGGAACTCATGTGGTCTTGGTTGATTGGAAAGTGGAAAGCTTAACACTTTTTATAAATTTGGATAATCTTGTTCTTGAGTTCAACTTCTTGAAGGATATTCTTTATTTAGTGAATAGACATGATTTGCAAATCTTTGTATGATCATGTTATTCGATATTATAAGTCTCATCAAACAACCGGTTACGGTTTATATCATTGGGTGATCTTGAGTTATGTTTGATTCTAATTCTCCACATGGTAAAGGGTATTCTATTTGGAAGAATTCTCATAAGTGGGAGATTGAGAGTTGGAGGTTTTATCCCTTGCCTTGTGTTCATGTAGTTCGAGACTACATGTGGGATGATTTTGTATGCTATCGGATAAGCTTTATCCTTTATCGATACTTTTATGGAAAGGTTCTTTGAGACACAAGTTGGAAGTGCCTCCTAATTACATTGGCAATGATGAACTTCATGCTACTCAATGTGTTGGTTTGATTAAAACTCACTTATGTCACTTTAAGGTTCATCTTGTTTGTAATATTTGTTTTGTTTATTTATTAGTTAAAAAAAAAAAAAAAAAAAAAAAAAAAAGGTTTTGGTTTTATCTAACTTTTCTTGCGGGTTTGTTGTATATTTTTTTGGTTCTTGACTCACTTTGATATACTTAGTGTATGTCAAAGAGTTAGCTAGTCCAAAGTGTGACTTTGGTAAAGACACATCAAATCATTGATAGTTGTAATGGTTTGCTAAAAATCATAGGGTATGCAACCACCTATGCTTTATTCTTGAGTGTTGTATGGTTTTCAATTCACCATGGTTTATTCCTTTTGGAATCCAAGAATTGGCTAGCCCACTTGTATATGGCTTGTGGTAAAGGCGGTGGCATTCCATATTTGGTTCTCAATTCACCAATTCTAAGAATTGACTAGTCCCGAGCAAGCGGCTACGGTAAAGACATTTCAAATCCGTTTATATGGTTCTTTGGTTTGCCAATAAATCGATGGTTATCGGTGTACCATAGTTTACGAACTTAAATATATGGCTACTCCGGTAGTGATGGCTATTGGTAAAGAGACATCAAATCCATTTATTTTCAATGATTCACCTCTCACGAGAGTTAACACACCGGATGTGATGAGAATAGTATGAAACTAATCTGTTTTGATGTACCTCTTATCATGTGTTGCTACAAAGATATGGAGTTTGAGTTTCTTCATCATAGAGATGTTCTTCTTTGGATTCTTTCTTTGTTCTTTGTTGTTCGTATACAATCCTCTCGTCTTTGTAAGATCTATCAAGCTGGAACTTAACAAGTCAAATTCCGGTTTAGGGAGGATTGTTGGGAATTATGTGAAGTCCGGATTATCTTGAACTTAATGCCAAGTGTTTCTCTTGAAGTGAAGTGGATTACGCGAAGACTTATTCTCTTGAAGTATAATAGTGATTAGTTTGTTTACGGAAGTGTTTATTCCGTGTTTAGTTTATTTAGTGTGGATATACATGAGCTTTATTAGGAAGTGATTGTGTATATCTTATTTAGTTTTATGATTATACGTTTCTTGGAAAACGGTTTAGCGATATTGTTTAGGGTTCCTTGTCTATAAAAGGAACACATTAGAAAGAGTTATGTACCGATTGGAAAAACTCAGTTTTAGTTAAAAGATCCATAGAGGATCAAGAAGTTCTTAGTTATTTGTTACTTGTGTTTATATTCCGCTGATAAACATTAGTAGTAGAGATTGTCTTTTATTGTGCTTGTGATTACATAGGCATACATAACGATCCATGAGCTCAAGATCTATCAAGGTCTTTGTTTGTTTCAACAACCCTCCTTCCTCATTTGACCTGCCTACCCCATTTGTACCATTT
Organism: Chrysanthemum lavandulifolium; assembly: GCA_022545495.1. Lineage (NCBI taxonomy): Eukaryota > Viridiplantae > Streptophyta > Magnoliopsida > Asterales > Asteraceae > Chrysanthemum > Chrysanthemum lavandulifolium. Next base: position 80,271,437 of record CM040239.1, on the reverse strand, counting down.
GAACCACCTACACCATTTAACCCGCCTACCCTATATGAGTAGCCTCTACCCTATGTCTTGTAGGATGTATTTGAGAGAATAACTTTTGACCATGGTAACTAAACTCATATTAGGACTGAATACACCTTCTAAACCATTATACCTACTAAAACAATTCAACCAATTAAACATATCACAACTAGTTGTGACAAATACCTACTCATTTGACTTGTTATTAAGCTATACAGGCTCGATCACATCTACCGCGATTGAGATCAACCCTCCTTCCTCATTTGACTTGCCTACCCCATTTGTACCATTTGACCCACCTACACCATTTAACCCACCTACCCCATATGAGTAGCCTCTACCCTATGTCTTGTAGGATGTATTTGAGAGAATAAATTTTGACCATGGTAACTAAACTCATATTAGGACTGAATACACCTTCTAAACCATTATACCTACTAAAACAATTCAACCAATTAAACATATCACAACTAGTTGTGACAAATACCTACTCAGTTCTACTTAAGAAAACTTTATACTGTAACACAATATATATAACCCTTTGAACCTCATCCATATATAATGAAGGTATTTAGGATTTCTAGAGAGATTTATAATTATGACCGTTATAGAATCTCCACATGTCATGTTGTAGTCGTTGTACACATGAAATCAGCGGAAAAAGAGCGTGAACTACAAAGTACATCACAAGGAATTCTTCCTTATTGTGCTAGACCAAATGTGCGACGTTTTTAGGATGGATGATCACGGTCTGTGCAATCTAAACCATTAGATCACCATTTAAGGTTTTATCTAAAACAATAATACCCCCATGGTAACTAGATATGCTTGCTCATAAGAACGAATCGTCATCTTCATCGTTTTTCACACTATACACACATACACTTATTCAGTCTATGTGAGAAGTACCCCTGCTACGAGGATCATTGATCTTTTCAAGTGTTCTCTAGTGAATTAACGGAGAAAAAAATGAACACAAGAGATTTAGGACAACAATAAATAAATAATTATTTTTACATTTTATTTTAATCTTCGTTTGCAATGCAAAATTTTGAAATTTTCATTGGAATTACAACGGAAAAAAATGATAAATTCTTTTATACTTAAAGTATGTCTTTCGGTGTTATTTCATTCAAATTCAAATTTTTGCAACGGAATTGCAACAAGAAAATAAGTGATAATTTGTATTAGATATAATTTTTGTCTTCTATTGCAAATTTTGATATTTTTTTTACAACGGAATTACAACGGAAAAATAAATGATATTTTTTTTATATATTTTAATTTTGTCTTCGGTTGCTATTCCATTGAAAATTATGAAAATTTGCAACCGAATTGCAATGGAAACAAATGATATATTTTGTTTAGATTTAAATTTTGTCTTGGTTGCTTTTCCGTGGCAAATTTTTATAACTTGCAACGTATTTGCAATGGAAAAAATAAAAATAAAAGTAAAAGAAATTAGTTTAGTTTTTGCAACGGATTTGCAACCATTTTTTTTGTCGCTGTTATTCGGTTGGTAATTTGTTACATTACGGTTGCAAATTTGCAACGGAAATATACTGTTGAAAATTTTCGTTGCATTAGCCTGGTTTTGTAGTAGTGAAAGAGGTGTTATGTTTTAATTGGTGGCTTTTGCAATAATTTCTCTCGCTTATATATTTGATTAACCCAATCAAAAATAACACTTCATTTTTGTGAATATTTTTTAAACCTTTTTGGGATTGTAGAATATAAACAATATTTTCCTTCTGTATGCCAAATGGCTTTGACTTAGTTGGTACCCACTTTCGAAAAACCTATTGACCCACTGGAGAGATTTTGTGAATAAAAGGTGTCAATAATGGAAGAATAAGAGAAAATGAAGAAGAAACAAAAATGGAGGAAAAAGTTGTTGTATTTCTGTTAACCCAAATAAGAGGGATTACAAGATATTTAAAAGGAAGAATTTACAAACTACACCTTGTACTTTACAATATGTACAAACATATCTTCTATTCTTTACACTCCCCCGCAAGTGGTGAGTGGAGTGTAATACACACTCCGAACTTGGACAACAGTTGATTATGCTCATCCACAGTCACAACCTTAATGAAAACATATGCCAGTTGTGACTTTGTATTAACATATGATGGATTGATCAAACCCTCTTTGAGTTGATCTCTGACATAATGACAATCTACTTCTATATTGTTAGTTCTATCATGTAAGAGTGGATTAGCAGCTATGTAGAGAGCTACTTGATTATCAGAAAATAAGTCCACTGGGTGCAGATCCTTAATGCCTAAATCTTTGAGAAGACTCACCAACCAAGTGACCTTACAACAAGTCAGAGCCATTGCACTATACTCTGCCTCTGTAGATGATCTTGCAACCACAAACTGTTTCTTAGACTCCTATGAGATTAGTGAGTCACCCAAAAGAACACAATAACCAGTTGTAGATCTTCTAGAAAAAGGAAAGCTTGCCCAGTCTGAGTCACAATAGGCTTTGAGTTAAACAACTAAGTATTTAGCTAGTAAAATTCCCAGTCTTGGTGACAAGAAGATGTAACTCAATAGGTGCTTGACAGCTTGCATATGCACTGAAGTAGGAGATTGCATAAACTGGCTCAAAAGTTGCAGAGTATAACAGATGTCTAATCTAGTGATAGTTAAGTAAATCAATCTACCAATGAACTTTCTATACACTTTAGGATCAGGCAATGGAGTTCCACCATCTATTTGTAACTTTAAATATAGATGACAATACTCCACCTAATTTCAAGAGATCCATAGCATATTTGTACTGAAAGATGAAAATACCTTGTTGTGTCTTTGCAACTTCCAGACACAAAAAGTATTTTAGATCTCCTAAATCTTTCATATGAAACACGGAACTCATGTGAGACTTAAGTTTTACTATTTGAACATCATCATTGCCATTTATCAATAAATCACATATATACCAACACAGCAGTAAACTTTGTCCTAACTTTCTTAAACAAAGAGTAATCAGTTTTGGATTGTGTGAAACCAAAAGAAATTATGTAGAGGACAATTTAGCAAAACAATGTCTTGGAGCTTGTTTTAGACCATACAAGCTTTTCTTCAGTTTTCAAACCAAATTAAGATCTAAGTCGGAGTTCTCTATAACACATCCCTGACCAGAATAACCCAAAGGCAACTTCATGTAAACTTTCTCTATCAAGTCAGCATGTAAGAAGTCATTAGACACATACATCTAACATAAGTGCCATTCCTTTCAAAGATGCTACAACTAACAATGATCTCACAGTAACCATCTTAGCTACAGGAGCAAATGTCTCTTGATAATCCTCACCATAATTTCGCCTATTACCTTATACCACCAAACTTGCTTTTTTTTTTTAACTATGCAACCAGCCTTTAATTTTGTTTTGAAAATCCAATGACTACTTATAGATGTCTTACCTTGAGGAAGATAGGTCATCTCCCAAGTCCCATTATCATCTAAAGCTTTTAGCTCTACGTTCATAGCATCACACCAACCAGAGTATTTGACAGCTTCTTTGAATGACACAGGATCTGTTTGAGCTATTAAGGCACTAACAAAGGATTGAAAATCATGTTGAAGGGGTGTTTGGCTAACCTGATTTGCTTTAGGAGTGTGAGCTAAGACACAGTCTTTTAAATTTATTGGTAAATTTGAGGTTCTAGTAGATCTTCTAGTAGGTTGTATTGGTACAGATTTAGTAGGAATTGATGTTTGTGATGGTACATTAGGAGTAGGAGAAACAGGTTGTGAAGTAGGTACATGACCAACATTTTTTGAATTAGGTGATGGTACATGAAAACTTTCATCATAAACTGTTTTAAATTGGAAAGGTAAAGTAGTTGGAAGAGGTAACAAATTGTAGAATACGATTTGATGAAAAAGGAAAAATCTTTTCATAGAACACAACATCTTTTGACACAAAAGATGAATGTGTGAGAAAATTATAGAACTTATACCCCTTCTGATGATTAGGATATCCTAGAAACACACAAGGAACTCCCCTAGATTCAAATTTATTTGTGGTGACTAAGGGATTACTTACCATTGCAAAGAAACCAAACACCATTAAATGATCATTATCAGGATTTTTGTCCAATAATGCTTCATATGGTGTTTTAGTGCCAAGCACAGATGAAGGAATCCTGTTGTTCAAATAAGTTGTAGTACTTATACAATCACCCCAAAACTTCAAAGGCATATGTGAATGAAGCCTCAATGCTCTTGCAGTGTCAAAGATATGCCTATGTTTCCTTTCCACTCTACATTTTTGTTGAGGTCTATGATCACATGAGGTCTGATGTTTAATACTCAACTAAGACAAATACACTTCACATTCTCCTTTAACAAATTCCAATGCATTGTCTAACCTCATAATTTTTACCTTCTTATCAAACTCAGTAGAAACAAACTTAAGAAAATTCTTTAAAGCAACAAAACTATCCGACTTATTAACCAACATATATGTCTAAGTCACTCTGCTACAATCATCCACAATAGTAAGAAAATACTTATATTTTCTATCTGTTGGCACTCTATAGGGACCCCACACATCTATATGAATAAGCTCAAATATAGTTGACTTATACGAACTACTAAATGAATATGGAAGTTTAGAAAATTTAGCCATAGGACAAGACAAACAATTATCCAAATTAGACTTACACAATGAACAAACAAATCTTTCATAAACTGCAACTTTGAATAAAAAAACAAGTCCAAGTCTATGATGCCACATACCATATGAACTTTTATTCAAAGAAACAGACTTACTAATAGATGACAGAGCAATTTTTCAAAGTGTTGAATTGACCAAAGCAGTAAACACACTATTTTTCAAAGTGTTGAATTGATAAGCCATAACCTGATGCTTACCTTTACCTTTACCTTTACCTTTCCCCTTCCCTTTGTTCGCTTGCAGTTTGGGCTTATGAATTCTACCACTTTGTATTGATAGTACCTGAGGTGTAGGAGCCTTTTTGGGCAATCCATTCTCAAAGTCAAATAGCATTGCATGCAACTCACTAACTGTCTTCCCCGTGCAATGCATGTTAAAATTGCGCACAAAACCAGCAAACTTCTTGTTAAGGGATCTGTTAATCAGGCCAACACATACATCCTGTGGGTAATGATAGTTGAGATGCTCAAGTTGATCCAAGTAACTTTTCATTTCAAGAAAAATACATATCCGTTGTAAATGTTCATATAAACATATAATTTTCTTAGAGCTAGGATCCAAATTGACATAGTTCAATTTCATCAGTTGATCTGCTAGTAATGAAAGTATTGTACAAGGTAATTTTCGAACAATATTTGCCAATCATGTTGCAATTCCTAGATCATTATAGGATTTACTAATTGCCAAACTATGTACAAAGTAAACATGTTTCATCCAATCTTATGCCTTGGGTTACTAGATCTCACTATCTAACTCAATTAAGTTTTCTAATTTAAAAAACTGTAAATTTCTTCCAGCTACGTCTCACGCAACGTGGAGATTTACCTTGGGTTTGCAATCTAGCTAAGTTTAACATAACGTAAAGTGTAACTGCAAGTGTTTCTTTAATTAGATGGCATAAACTTAAATATAAAGGGTACTAATTTTTATGTGTGTAATCAAAATATGTACGAAGAAGCATGCACATATCTTCGTATCATAGGTTTTAACAAAACTTTACTCATTAGTTTCTTTCACTAAGATTAAATCAATAAAGTTTTAATCGAGGTATTGGATAAACCAATCAAAGAATTACGTTTAATTATCGCCCACTATATCGTATTATTGCATGAGTCTAAATACTCAAGTTATTCGGATAATTACCACAAAGTGGCGCGTGAAATTAAGGTCAATTCACCCTTAAGATGTTTTTTTACATAAAATAGTCGTAAGTAAGTCCATATTGATGCACAAAGAAGCGGAGAGGTGGTTCAACGTGAATCGTATTAAAAACCTTCTTCTTTAGGTGCAAATACATGGCAACCTCCTTATACATCTCTTATAGTTTGTCAATAATGGATGAGCCATTCTAACTAGGGGTGTCAATCAGGTTATCGGGTCGGGTCTATCGGGTTTTAGAAAAATAAAAATTAACCCGCAACCTGACCCTATAAGTAATCAGGTATATCGGCTTTGGGTTGTGGATTATCGGGTTGGATCTATCGGATTATCGGGTTACTTGTTAAGGAAAATAAAATAGATCCAATAATCAAAAGCTTGTTTTCACTATCCTTATTGCTTTCATAGTTACGTAAAAGCTTCTTGTTTTTTCTTTAAAATAACAAATTCTTACTGTTGATACTAGAAACTTATTTTGATGGACACTAAATTTTGCTTTAACCGTATTACTACGAGTCCACTTCATTTTCTTTTTTGGAATAATTATACATCCATCACAATATTCTAGTGAAGACGATATATTTCTTCAGGTGTACAAATTAATATGAAATAGCCTGGATATGTAGGCAACGAAAACCACATGTGATTGTAGGTTGTCATGTATATATACGTAAATAACCAAATGCATTCTCATACAAGACTGTAACAAGCAAAAAGAATACATGTGAGAACTCATAGTGGCATATCATCAGATAATCAAATGCATTTTTCTAACTTTTAGCAAAAAATATATATAAAAAACTACTTTTTTATTGTAACATTTATATAGAAGCCTAGTTTTTGTGCTTCATGTGTATATGTTTATGAAACAAAGTGCAACAACAATTGGAAGCATTGTATGCTAGACAAAACAAGTGTCATATGTTGATAAATAAAGAACACGAGCATGTCTAGCAGTAACCGTATTGAAAAAAAGATTTATTAATGGGCTTTTGTTCAAAGATAAAGATTTGTTAACGTACATGTCATGATATCTTTATCAGGTTTTTTTGGGTTAACCCGATAATCCGATAAGAAAATAATTAAGACCCTAACTCGGCCTATTAGGCTATCGAGTCCATCGGGTTAACCCAATAAACCCGATAAGTTAAGTTAGACCCGAATCAACCCGACCTTATAAGGCCTTATTGGGTTCGGGTCAACCCATTTGACACTCCTAATTCTAACTATTGGTATACTAAACATCAACCGAATAAACGTTTAAGATTTAACTCTTAAAAACACATTATAAACTCTGAATTTGCTAATCTTGTCGCGAGGATGCCTTTAATGCATTACGGCATGTAAGGCCAACCCCTTAATGACACATAAGATTCCGTAAATTAAAGTTTATAATAATTCAATTTCACCGTTGTTTAGTCCGTTTATTTTCTATTCAAAAATTATACTTTGCTTACAACTTGTCAAACAATAAATATATAGATAAGCAAATAATAAAAATAACCAACTAAAAAAATGGTCATGCTAAATTAAATCAACTAACATGTATGAATTTAAAACAAGATTAGCATTGGTTTTCGAGCTAGGTACCGCCGAATCACATACGCCAATAATCGGTAGCGTAAGTCTTGTAATAAATACATACAATAACACACATAGTTGATAAAATAAAACGATACATATGGGGTATTCCCTAATTTTAGAATTAATTAACCTATAAGTCAATTAACATGTCATACAATTTAATTAATAATAACCCTAATTAATTTACATACTCCCTCCGTTCCATATTAAATGTCCAGTTTGAAATTTTTAAGTCTTTCTTTCTTAACTTTGACCATAAATATTTTTGGTTGTGTTATATAATATTTGATGCAAAATACATGAATAGATTGAGTGTTAAATGTATTTCCACTACGTATTATTTTTATCTAAAACTATATAACACAAGCAAAAATATTTAAGGTCAAAGTTATAAAAAAAAAAGACTTGAAAATTCATACATGGACATTTAATACGGGACGGAGGGAGTATATCGTACAATTATCATGCAAACATAAACACTTAACAATTAACGTATATATACTTATTTATCCAGGATAAAACATGCATGTTTTCGTCATGGATCCCACATAAAACACTTATTATCATATAAACAAGTTTCCAAGATCGCTTACTATTAATGATATAACACAAATTATTCATTAATTAACACATAAAAATTGCATGCAACCTATGGTTTCTATACTTTTTACAAAACCTATTTTTTTTAATGAATTGGCAATCGGCCTAAATAATAAAAAAAAAAAAAAGGTTAGTGTTTTGATAGAAGAAAACCCTAGAAATCATAAAACATGCAATAATCAAACAAAGATTTAATTTTTATGCGTTTAAGTAATTAATTACACAATATTAACGGCTCGTGATGCCACTGTTGGAATTAAATAATCACAGCAAGCATACTATAAACATGTAATCACAAAACACGCAACGGAAGACTTAGAATCATAAGCATAATTAATTAACCTAAAAATAAATCGTAAGCGTATCTTTTAACAATCCAAGCAAACAACGATCAAATCAAGTAACAAACCCTAATTTAGGATTTATATCTCTCGACTATATACACAAGTCGACTAGTAACTTACCAAAAATCTAAGTAGGATTTATCTATGGTCTTGTACACAAGTATTTGTAGCAATTCGATGCGAATGCTAGTTCCTTGAATCACAATAACTAACCAAAACATTTTGGTTTCGTTCCAATCAAACGCACAACCCTTGGGGATTGTGTAATTCAGTCGAATGGACAAAAGAGGATAGGAGAGGAGGGGATAAATTAGGGTTAGCTAATGTGACACAAGATTAACAAACAATGAATACAAAGCCTTGTATTTATAGTCTATTAAACTTAGAGTCCAAGTTTGGGTAGGATTGCCCATCCAATACCCATAACCGATCGGCCCTATTCCCAAAGGGAATTCTAGAACCTTCTCATAGCCTAATTTCACTTCTAGTCCCTTTATTTAATATTTAACGAATGTTAGTCACTTTCGTTAAGTACTTAAGGTCCATTAGTCGTTATTGTGAATTAATAATTAAAATATAACTATTATATTAATTATTAGACATCGACTCTAATACGCAAAAATATTATTTAGATGTTTTGAGTGAACATTTGGTGTGTACATTAGAGTAAATTTAAGTTCAAATTTGATGTAAGAAAAAGAAAGAAAAAAAAAAGGATGATTTGCTAACAATAACTTATGAGTTTTCCTTAAGCATATCTTGATAAAAAAAAAAAAAAAAAAAAAAAAAAAACTGTTTTCAAAATAAAACTAATTATATTTATAAATACATGATTATAACACATATAATTAAGGTAAGTAAGTTTTAATAAAGTATATTAATATCAAGGGATATAATATTGGAAAATATTTTTAATAAGGTAAACTTAAACAAAACGTAATTGTTGTTATTAAACCCCAATAATAAATACATAAAATATAGAGTAAAATACAGCGTTCGTCCCTAATCTTGTACACACGCATCATCCTGAGACAAACCTTGTCTTTTTCATCGTGGGGAGTCCAAAACAAGGTTTTTATAGTCTAAATCAGTCCATTGACCCATTTTCCGTTAATCAACGTCTGTTATCTTTTGCCAAATCCCTTAAATGACTATTTTGCCTATATATAAAGTCATTCATCTACCTTTTTCATTCATTTCATCCTAACTAAAAACTCATCCATCTACCTTTGTCATCCCTAAATCACACATATATCTGATCATCTGATCAGATATATTTAGCATCATCTTCAACCGCATATAAATAATAATTCCTGAATTCGGGTCATCTGATCGGATCTTAATCGGATCCTAGTTCTATAGCATCTTCTTACATCAATCTCCTATTTCTATCAATCAACAATGGTAACCTAATTTCCTTTAATACCTTGTTTATTCTAATTACTTATTCTCTACTAATTGATTTTTTTTTATTTTTTTATTATTATTTTTTTTAATTCAGCATTTGAGACTTGAGATCAAGGTACTGTTTGTTACGGAAATTTTTATTGTTATTTAATTCATCTATTGTTAACTGTTAATAATAAGTAAATAGTTAAGGTGTGTATTTATCAGTTTTGTCAATTGTTGTGACAGCGAAAACTTGCGCAAAGGTCCGAACGCGTAAAGTCCGTCGACCTGCATCCCACCAAGCCATGGTAATAACTATACATTGTTAGGCAATCATTTATGTGTTAATTAGTTGTAACGCGTCTTTTGGTGTTGATGCAGGTTTTACTGACCAGGTTTTAATATTTATAATTACTCGTTATACCTATGGTCTATCCTAATGCACTAACGGGCAGTGTACCCGGTCGCGTGTAGTGTAGTATTTCGGTAAAGCCGAGGTCCTCCCAAGAGCTATGTGTGTGGATTTAAACTAAGTCTAGGTGTCACATATTTTAATATGATTTCGATATGGAATTAACTAATTAACTACTAAAGCAAATAAAGGCAAAGGTTGTAATCATTAGAGGAGAGGGGTGCTAACCTAGCTACTCATCCTAATTAGTAGTGTTTACATCTAATAACTTCCAATTACTTCAGGTGGGGTCAAAGTCGCTAGGACAGCATTTGGTCAGTTCGTCCTAACCTATCAACAAAGGGTCCCATTAGAAGTCGGTGTCCCTCATAAGTCCGATTGTTCTGGTCCCTAAGCCAAGTCATTAAGTACCGCTACATGCTAGATTCGTAATAGTGAGTGCCGGGCGCTAGCAACTTAAACACTCATCCCTTACTTCTTAAGTTCATCCAAGGCGGTGATCGGTTGGTCAATCGCACAAGCAGAAAGGGTCGTCAGTTGGTCATATCTTACCCTTCCCGTCTCAGTCTACTCACTTAGGGTCAGTTTTTTTGGGTAAAGGGTTTCCCCGGTAAATATATTACTTTAAAAAATATTTAAGTACAAAGGATATGAGTGAAGTCCCATATCTCAGCCTGTTACATAGGCGGTAAAGCTAACATAACAAGACACTTCCTATCCTTAAAACAATAAAACAACTACTATTCACTAGATTACATTTGACACAAAACCAAGCATAACCTAACGTCTAGATTACTTACTACTACGACCTTGGAGCTTAATATCATACATGTCAGAAAAAGCATCCAATTGTCCTGGTAAATCATAGACCTGATCCGCATAATCATCATAATAATCTTCAAGCTCATGACGCCGCCATTTGATGCGAGAAATTTAGCCATAGGATTATCCAGCTCAAGCACCTCCTCATCATCACTGTCAGAAACAATCACATCCCCCACTTTAGAGAATGGGTTAACCACCATAGAATACGGAGAGGAAGAAGAACTAGGCTTAGTAGCTGTATCATGCGCCTTTTCATTCAAATCAACCTTTATAAGAGGTTTACCATCATTATCCACAAGGGTAACTTTCCCCTCAATAATTAGCTTTTCAAGCTCCTCAATTTTTCCAACAATAGGAGTAGTACTAGTGCTACCATTTCCACCCTTAGCAGAGCTACCATCTATGGTCAAGTCAACAGTAACACTAGGAATATCAGCCTCATCAGTATCAACCATATTAAGAGCATCAAACGGATTTGATGTAATCTTCTTCTTTGTAGCATCCGGCTTCTTCGACACAGGTTGATACACCTGCTTATTGTTTTTAGAATGGCTAAATTTAGCCCATTTTCCTACCATAATACCATGAAACACCTTCCTTTAAGGAATTTGGAACCCATCATTCTTTTGTGTTTGATGTTTAAGGCCAACAGGCACACGTTTGGGACATTGGGTCTCATCATGGCCAAAAACCATAAAAACACCACAACGAGGTGGTTTCCACTCATATTCCACTCTGACGGTATGCAATACCTCCTTTCACCATCGACTTGGCACAATGATAACCATTGTCCCTTAGCTCCGATCCACCTTGATGTCAATCAAAGCTCGAGCATAATCAAACGCCCCATGACCGCAAACACATAGAGCTCGTGTATGCATCAAGCATAATAGGGGTACCGAGTTTGGTAGCCATGGCACTCAATCCATCTTCAGTAAAAGCAGCAATAGGAATATCATGTAGTTTCACCCAGACATGGATCGAACCCAAGTCCTCTTTAATAAAACTCTTCCTGGGGGTCCACTTCTTTAAAATAATAGGAACGGATCGAATAAACCAAGGTCCATTCTCTAACACTCCATTTAATCCCTCAATAGAGGCAAATTTGAAGAAAAATAAACCCTTAGAATTCATCATAGAACGTACCACACCAAACTTCTTCCATGTGTTCTTCACGTAGTTATCAACTACGGGAAATGCAACCCTCTTTCCAATAAAATACCCGAAAAGAGTATTATCAAACTTAGAATTAGCTTCCAAGACAGATGACAAAGGAATGTTTACCTCGGCCTTCTCATTAAGAGGCTTGCCCGTATTAAGAGCTCGGAAATTAACTTTTCGGGTAGCAGAAGTTGATCCCACCTTACTTGCAAATGTAGGAGCTTTCAATCCATCATTGACCTGCTCATCCCCTTCCTTAGTCACATTCGGATTACCAAACAAAGTCACCTTAGGCATAGAAGTTTTAAAGGATTTACTTCCAGCCATATCATCAAGATTACTAGCCAAAGTAGTACGATCGTAGGTGCGATTAAGAGAATTAACACTAGTGCTGTTAGTGTCCATGCTAAGACTCTCAACTCCAGGAGTAACGACACCTGGAACCTTTTCCGGAGTAGTCTTATTCAATGATGCGTAGTTATCAGCACCACCAATATCATGTTTCAATGTTCCCCCACCTTTCTCCCTCTCTCTCGTAACCCCCATCATGAATAAATCACAGCAATAAGACCCTCAAAACCGCATACAAACCAACACCAAGATCATAAACAAATTACCAGCGTTTTAATAATTAGAAGCACAATTGTATTTGTTGTTTCGCCACTGAAAGAACTACAATATGTATTATGATAAATAAATTGAGGGCTAACACACGTGAGTGATTGATGTGCAATACCTACACCAACGTTAGTCAATAAATTACACAATATATCACCGACCCACGATGAATCACTAATACAATGTTAAATTAATAGACCAATTAGGTAGAGTAGATAGTGAAGCACATGCAATAGACGACAAAATTGATAATTTGCAATAAGAATCATACGATTCAAAATGATTCAAAGGATGAATTCGAGTTTACGCCGTGTTTTTTGTTGCCATACAGAGAGAGAAAAAAATAGGGTCAGTTGGTCATATCTCCTAAGCAACTAGCCTCTACCGCCACTCAAAATTATCGAAACAAAGGTAGCTACCAACAAACTATGCATGCATACACTTAGAAATAACTATACGGAAGCAATGTAAACGCAAACAAAACAATTAAGGAATCATAACTAGGCCAACACCTAGAGGTGCTTAGCCGCTCATATTAGCTATAACAATCGATTCAATGTTTAATGTTACGAAATACATGAATTGAAAGTAAAGAAAAGATAAAAAGCTAATGCTTATCGTTGGGGAGTGATTTCTCTCTTGGAGAGAGCTCCGTATGCTCCTCTAGATCTGCCTTCGACTTCTTCTCACGTTCTCTGAATGTTGTGTGTGAAATGGGATGATTTGAAATGCTGGAAATCGTGGGGTATTTATAGGCCAGATCTGGTTACGGCGTAACTAATTATAAGAGTTACGCCGTAACATACAATTCTTCGTATTTTGCACTAAAATGCTGGTTACGACGTAACCTCTGGAAGGAGTTACGCCGTATCTTCAATAAATCTTGGTTACGCCGTAGTTGTTGCATGAGTTACGGTGTAATTAATAGCGGTGCGGAACCTCATTTGACCTAATATGGTTACGTCGTAATCTTGGATAGAGTTACGTCGTAATCTTCTGTTAAGTTGGTTTTCTGAGCCACACTTTAGTTATGGCGTAATGTGAGAGAGGAGTTACGCCGTAACTTCTTCAAAGTGAGCATACTATGATAAATCTTCAATAAACTCTCCAAATCCGCGTCTCTTTAGCTCCAATGCTCGTAATTTACCTGAAAGTGAAATATAATGGAAAACAAGCTTAAATCCATATAAATGATATAAATTACAATCATTATCGGGGTAAATTGACACTTAATATTCAGGATAATTTGATGTTATCAAATATCCCCCCACTTGAACTCTACTTGCCCTCAAGTAGACCTTATTAGATAGATTCCTAAAAAGATATCTCCCATTACATGGAAAATAAAATTTTACAAATCCCTTATCCTAGAATAAAAAAAAGCCGAACCCCTCACGAAATGGGAACAAAACACTCAAATCTCTCAACTATTCTAAGTGTCAATTTCGGGGTGATCACTCATTGCACAGTCATAGCATGTATTCTATCATAAGCTTGGCGGTTACATAAATCTCCACCACTAGAGTTAAGGACCAAACAATTGTCGAAGACAATATGGGTGACAAAGGTTAAGGGTGATTTGTCATTACTAACATGTCACGGCGAAGTGGACAAAATCAATGATACATGACCAAATGCATGGCCAAGACACCAAAGATTGCTCGCTGCATCACCTAGACACGCTTCACGACTAAGGGTAGGATAAGACATGGGATAAAATTGGTATAAAACAAAATCAAGCAAATAGTCTAAATCTATAACCAAGTCATCACCACTTACCGTCCGCCCAAAGTTCAAGTTTCGAAGTTAAGAAACCGAATCATAATATACCAGGTAGATGTGTCATTAGAGGACGTCATGATGGGCACACTACCTTTTCTTCAACTGTTGGCGCAATTACCAACTCCAATCTTCAAATGTGACTGAGGTGGCCTCCTCGATACTAAATCTATATTAAGCTCATAATATAGTGCTAATAACATCGCACTTTACAATCAACTGAATAACAAATATTTTTTTTTTTCGAATCACATTTTTTTAACATAACAAATAAACATAACATCCCCCCACTTGAGATGAACAATGGGAATTCGGGGGGTCTTCAATGATCTTTAAGAATATGTCGTCGACGAAAGCGTAATTCCCGAACCTTTCCACTTGGACCTTGAACTTAGGCAAATGATGACTTCCCAATCACAAATAAAGACTAAAGGGTAGGCTAAGGTATATAGGTGTAACGAAACAATATATAGGGTTAACAAAATGAAAGGAATGGCTCAGATGGGTGTATCTAGGGGTATCTTGCACTAAAGGTGAGTGCAACAAAAGGGTTTCACATGGGGGTCGAGAAGTCGAGGTGACTAATCGCTAGACACACAATGGTAGGCTATTTGGGTGATTATCCTATAATACTGCCTTCTTAAACTGAAAATTCCAAATACATCGAGCTAACTCAACATACCTCGTCTATGGTCTCGAAATAATGCAAAGGCCAAGTTCTAAAGTTTACAAGCTACCGGCACACTCATAATTTGGTGGATTTGGGGTAAAATTTGGAAACGGATAAGGCTAATCTCACCATATAATATCAAGGGTTATAATGTGCTCGGCTAAGGTCTCATCCAGTTAGGTTAAGAAAAACATGTCAAAATATTAAAAAGGGCATAATTTTTCAAAATAAACTAAAAAATCGAGGGCAAAATAAAGTTCAAAAGACAATTCTACTCCCGTCCCTCCACTTGAATTGTACAAAGTCCCTATTGTACTAAGCGTTAAATAAAGGTGAAGAGAAAAGTAGAATTAGAGCGAGAACTTCCCTGAAATTTACTCCAAAAAGAAAGAAGCCCCACGAAACAGAGTCGTGCCTTCGCATAAGCATCCATGAGCAAACTTCAATCCCTGAAATTACACTACTGACAAGCATAATTCTAAAAAGAAAAAAATGAAAAATGAAAAATAAACCTAACTCACTTTCGTAAGAATCACGGTTGCATTTAGCGCATGCAACAAGCCTTTTAAACCACTTGGTATCCCAAGTGGACGAGTGTAGTCTCGTGAGGGCTTACGGGGAACATACCCACAAAGTTCATTTAAAAGACTAATACAAGGTTATTGTGATTGAAATGAAAGAAGTAATGCTGAGGATAGTTACGTCGTAACTCCAGAAGGAGTTACGTCGTAACTAGGTAAAACCTGTCAGATGCTGCAAAAGTGTAGCTACGGCGTAACCTCTGAGTGGGATTACGCCGTAAATGGTAATGCTTCTGAAGTTCTGCTGCAAAAAGGGCACATTACGGCGTAACCATGAGAATGAGTTCTGCCGTAACTCTGTCGGATCGACATCTTTGCAATGACAACTTTTCTTCGTTTCTGCAAAAATGGTTAAAACACAAAACCCAGCGAAATGGAAATAAAACAAAAGAAAGTGATAATTGGGTTGTCTCCCGAAGAGCACTTTCTTTATTCTGAGTCTTTAAGTTAGACTCGAGCCTCGGGGCTTTATGCGAGGCGAAGAACTCATCTCCAAAGCTTACTAACATCACATCCATAATAAATTTTTGCTCGGTGCCCATTCACCTTGAAAAATTCCCCTTCCTTATTATGACCCTCAATAGTTCCATAAGGGAATACCTTACTTACTGTGTAGGGGCCAACCCAACGAGATCTCATTTTTCAAGGGAATAACTTGAGTCTTGAGTTGAAAACGAGTACCTCTTGTCCTACTTCAAACTTTTATCCTTAATTCGCTTGTCGTGCCATCTTTTGGTCCTGTCTTTGTAAATTTGGCATGATCGTATGCTTCGTCCCATAATTCAGCTAAGCGATTTATTTGAGAAAATCGGTGGTCCTTGATCACATCTGCCTCTAGATTAGCATTTTTAAGAGCCCAGTATGCTTTATGTTCCAATTCTACGGGAAGATGACAAGCCTTTCCGTAAACGATCTTAAAAGGGGTGCTTCCAATAGGAGTTTTGAAAGCTGTTCTGAATGCCTATAAAGCTTCGTCGAGTTTGTCGGACCAGTCTTTCCTATTACTACTGACGGAATTCTCTAAAATTCGCTTGAGTGCCCTATTGGTGTTTTCTGTTTGCCCATTAGTTTGGGGGTGGTAAGGTGTAGACATCCAGTGGATTACCCCATATCTGTTGAGAACTTTCTCCATAATAAGATTACAAAAGTGCGTCCCTCGATCACTTATAATGGTCTTAGAGATCCCAAACTTGGAGAATAATTTTTTCAAAAAGCGAATGACACTTCTAGCATCACAGGTTTGAAGAGCTTCAGCTTTGACCCACTTTGAAACGTAATTGACAGCTACTAGGATATAACATTTATTTTTTGATGGGGTGAAGGGTCCCATAAAATCAATCCCCTAAACATCAAATACTTCACATACCATAATGTTGTTAAGCGGCATCTGATTTCGAGAAGAGATGTTCCCTGCCCTTTGGCAAGCATCACAATCTCTCACATGTTTTGCGGCATCCTTGAAAATGCTAGGACAAAAGAATCCTGCCTCATAAATCTTTCGAGCAGTATTATCGGCCCTGTAATATCCTCCAGCAGGTCCGTTGTGACAGTGTTCTAGAATCTTTTTCTGCTCATTTCCAAAAACACATCTCCGAATAATACCGTCTGGGCATGATTTAAATAGGAAATGATCATCCCAAAAGTAATATTTAAGATCTGAGAAGAACTTTTTCTTTTGATCATAAGTTTTGTTGCTAGGTAACACTCTGGCCGCGAGATATTTAGCGAAATCCGCATACCATAGTTCGGGACTAGGATCTTTAATTCTTACTGCCATAAGATGCTCATTAGGAAAGGAATCACGAATAGTTTCTATGTCAAATTCTTCAAGCTCAGAGTTCTCTAACCGAGAGAGGTGATCAGCTGCTAAGTTTTCTGCCCCTTTCTTATCTTTGATTTCAATTTTAAATTCTTGTAGCAGCAGCACCCATCTTATCAATCTTGGTTTGGCATCTTGTTTATTGAACAAGTATTTCAAAGCAGAATGGTCAGTGTAGACAATAGTTTTTGACATTACTAAATAAGATCTAAATTTATCAAAGGCATAAACCACAACAAGGAGTTCTTTCTCGGTGGTCGTGTAATGTTCTTGTGCCTCATTTAAGGTTTTACTGGCATAATAAATGGGTTTGAAGTTTTTGTCCACCCTTTATCCTAAAATAGCTCCCACTGCATAATCACTGGCATCGCACATAAGTTCAAAATCGTTACCCCAATCAGGAGCAATAATAACAGGGGCAGTAGTCAAATTTTCTTTTAAAATATCAAAAGCTCTTTTGCACTCATCATTAAAGTAAAATTTTGCATCTTTCATGAGAGGTTGGGTCATAGGTTTAGCAGTTTTGGAAAAGTATTTTATGAATCTTCTATAAAACTCAGCGTGCCCAAGAAAACTCCTAATTCCCTTTAGATTAGTTGGATAAAGGAGTCGAGAAATAACGTCAACCATAGCTTTATCAACTTCAATCTTGGTTTGTGAAATCTTATGCCCCAAAACAATCCATTCTTTTACCATAAAATGACATTTCTCCCAGTTAAGGACAATGTTGGTTTCTTCACATCTAGCAAGCATTTTAGATAAATTATTAAGACAAGATGAAAAAGAGTTACCGAAGACCGAGAAATCGTCCATGAACACTTCCATAAAATCTTGGCACATATCCGAGAATATTGCCGTCATGCACCGTTGGAATGTGGCAGGGGCGTTGCATAGTCTGAAAGGCATTCTTCGGTAGGCGAATGTTCCATAAAGGCAGGTGAAAGAAGTCTTTTCTTGATCCTTCGGGGCGATTGAAATTTGAAAATATCCAGAAAATCCATCAAGGAAACAATAATACTCATGTCTAGAGAGCCTTTCTAACATCTGATCGATAAATGGAAGGGGAAAGTGATCTTTCCGCGTTGTGTCATTTAATTTTCTGTAATTGATGCACACCCTCCAGCCAGTAACCGTTCTAGTAGGTATCAGCTCGTTATCTTCATTAGTGACCACGGTCATTCCTCCTTTCTTTGGCATAACATGAATAGGACTAACCCAAGGACTGTCAAAAATCGCGTAAATTAGACCTGCATCCAGGAGTTTAATGATTTCATCTTTTACCACATCTTGAACTTTTGGGTTTAATCTTCTCTGTGGTTGCACTACTGGTTTGAAATCATCTTCCATCAACGTATCTAATGAGAATAGTATGAAGGGTTGATCCCTTTTATGTCAGAAACTTTCCATGCAATAGCTCCCTTATGCTTGCTTAAAACTTGTAATAGCAATTTCTTTTCCTCGTCAGATAACAAGGAAGAAATCACCACAATAAAATTAGGATCATTGCCAATAAATGCATATTCTAAAGGAGAAGGGAGATCTTTGAGTTTGGGAATAGTATCAGCTTTTTTCCAGAATGTTTGTTGAACATAATCTTTGGTTGTTCACAGCATGTTCTTCCCATTCTCCTTCTTCATCATTAGACATACCATCATTATCTTCAAATTTCAATGATTTCAAAGGGTCAGGTTGAAAGCATTCTTGAGCATGTTTCTGAGCATTAGCTTCGATTAGGTCGAGATCGTCAAGGTGGTTGTCAGTGAAAGAAGCATATCTCATTAATTTTTCAAGGTCGAAGGTAATCTTATTATTCCCAATTTCCAAAGAGATCTTTTTGTTAAAGACATCAATCATAGAGTGAGAATGGCAAGAAAGGGCCTCCCAAGTAAAATGGGGAAATCATCCTCTTCCATTTCAAGGACCACAAAGTCGACCGGGAAGACAAATTTATCGATCTTGACAAGGACATTCTCAGCAATTCCTTTAGGATATTGAGTTGTTATATTGGCTAGCTCGATGCACATTCTAGTTGGTTTCAGGTCCCCCAATTCTAGGCATGAGTAGAGTGAGAATGGCATAAGACTAATGCTTGCCCCTAGATCGGCAAGGGGTTTATTGAACATGATACCTCCGATGGTGCAAGGTAAAGTGAAGCTCCCAGGATCTTCTTTTTTGAAAGGCATGTCTTTTAGTAGGGCGGCAGAAAACCTTTGATTCAAAGTAACCTGCGTCCGATCAGAAAGTCTTTTATAAGTGAGGACATTCTTCATGAATTTATCATATTTGGGCATTTGCTCAAGAGCTTCAACGAGTGGAATATTAATGCTGAGTTGTTGTAATTTTTCCATGAATTTCTGAAATTGCACTCGTTCTTGTTCCTTCTTAATTCTTCCCAGAAATGGTATTGGAGGAACGTAGGGATGAACTTTTTCCACAGTTGGTTGAGTGTCCTCTGTTTCCTTGTTACTGTTTTGAGGTATATCTTCATTCTGAACATTTGAGCTTGATGGGTAAGCTGGTTCCTTATAGTTTAATCCGCTTCGGGTTGTTATAGCATGAGCTAGATCCCGAGGATTAGGTTCAGTTGTGCTAGGAAGTTCCCCTTCATCTCTCATTCTGACAGATTCTGCGAGCTTTCCGACCTGATTTTCTAGTCTTCTTATAGCAACTGCTTGCGTTCTGAGCACATGGTCGTAATCTTTCTTGATGTTCCATACCAATTTTTCACTCTCTTCTTGCTTTCTGCTAGATTATCTCACAAGTCTTTTTAAAGCCCATTCGAGATCCGTCACTCTTCCTTCAATAGGTTTATCGAACTTGTGTTTAACCATTTTTACTTCTTTAGTAAGGGATTGCATATCTACTTCAAATTCTTCCAAAATTTTGATTACCGATTGTAGCATGATTGGGTCTTCATTCCAATCTTCATTCCAAGATGAAGAGTGGAGAGCTACTTCTTCATCTCTAGTCCATCCTTTATCAGCAGTCATTAAAGGGATAGGTTCTTTAGAGTCTAACAAATTTATCAATCTTGACAAGGACATTCTCAGCAATTCCTTTAGGATATTGAGTTGTTTTATCGGCTAGCTCGATGCACATTCTAGTTGGTTTCAGGTCCCTCAATTCCAGGCGTGAGTAGAGTGAGAATGGCATAAGACTAATGCTTGCCCCTAGATCGGAAAGGGGTTTATTGAACATGATACCTCAAATGGTGCAAGGTAAAGTGAAGCTCCCAGGATCTTCTTCTTTGAGAGGAATGCCTTTTAGTATGGCGGCAGAACACTTTTGATTCAAATTAACCTGCGTCCGATCAGAAAGTCTTTTTATGAGTGAGGAGATCCTTCATGAATTTATCATATTTGCGCATTTGCTCAAGAGCTTCAACGAGAGTAATATTAATGCTGAGTTGTTGTAATTTTTCCATGAATTTCTGAAATTGCACTCGTTCTTGTTCCTTCTTAATTCTTCCGGAAATGGTATTGGAGGAGCGTGAGACGAACTTTTTCCACAGTTGGTTGAGTGTCCTCTGTTTCCTTGTTGCTGTTTTGAGTTATATCTTCATTCTGAACATTCGAGCTTGATAGGTAAGCTCGTTCCTTATAGTTTAATCTGCTTCGGGTTGTTATAGCATGAGCTAGATCCCGAGGATTAGGTTCAGTTGTGCTAGGAAGTTCCCCTTCATCTCTCATTCAGACAGATTTTGCGAGCTTTCCGACCTGATTTTCTAGTCTTCTTATAGCACCTGCTTGAGTTCTGAGCACATGGTCGTAATCTTTCTTGATGTTCGATAACAATTTTTCACTCTCTTCTTGCTTTCTGCTAGATTCTATCACAAGTTTTTTGACAGCCCTTTCTAGATCCGTCACTCTTTCCTCAATAGGGTTATCGAACTTGTGTTTAACCATTTTTACTTCTTCAGTAAGGGATTGCAGATCTACTTCAAATTCTTCCAAAATTTTGATAACACATTGTAGCATGATTGGGTCTTCATTTCAATCTTCATTCCAAGATAAAGAGTAGAGAGCTACTTCTTCAACTCTAGTCCATCCTTTATCAGCAGTCATTATAGGGATAGGTTCTTTGGAGTCTAACAAATTTATCGATCTTGACAAGGACATTCTCAGCAATTCCTTTAGGATATTGAGTTGTTTTATTGGCTAGCTCTATGCACATTCTAGTTGGTTTCAGGTCCCCCAATTCCAGGCGTGAGTAGAGTGAGAATGGCATAAGACTAATGCTTGCCCCTAGATCGGCAAGAGGTTTATTGAACATGATACCTCAGATGGTGCAAGGTAAAGTGAAGCTTCCAGGATCTTCTTCTTTGAGAGGCATGTCTTTTGGTAGGGCGGCAAAACACTTTTGATTCAAATTAACCTGCGTCCGATCAGAAAGTCTTTTATGATTGAGGAGATCCTTCATGAATTTATAATATTTGGGCATTTGCTCAAGAGCTTCAACAAGAGGAATATTAATGCTGAGTTGTTGTAATTTTTCTATGAATTTTTGAAATTGCACTCGTTCATGTTACTTCTTAATTCTTCCCGGAAATGGTATTGGAGGAACGTAGGGACGAACTTTTTCCACAGTTGGTTGATTGTCCTCTGTTTCCTTGTTGCTGTTTTGAGGTATATCTTAATTCTGAACATTCGAGCTTGATGGGTAAGCTGGTTCCTTATAGTTTAATCCGCTTCGGGTTGTTATAGAATGAGCTAGATCCTGAGGATTAGGTTCAATTGTGCTAGGAAGTTCCCCTTCATCTCTCATTCTGACAGCTTCTGCGAGCTTTCCGACCTGATTTTCTAGTCTTCTTTTAGCAGCTGCTTGAGTTCTGAGCACATGGTCGTAATCTTTCTTGATGTTCCATACCAATTTTTCACTCTCTTCTAACTTTCTGCTAGATTATCTCACAAGTTTTTTTACAGCCCTTTCGAGATCCGTCACTCTTCCTTCAATAGGTTTATCGAACTTGTGTTTAACCATTTTTACTTTTTCAGTAAGGGATTGCATATCTACTTCAAATTCTTCCAAAATTTTGATTGCCGATTGTAGCATGATTGGGTCTTCATTCCAATCTTCATTCCAAGATGAAGAGTGGAGAGCTACTTCTTCAACTCTAGTCCATCCTTTATCAACAGTCATTAAAGGGATAGGTTCTTTGGGGTCTAACAAATTTATCGATCTTGACAAGGACATTCTCAGCAATTCCTTTAGGATATTGAGTTGTTTTATTGGCTAGCTCGATGAGCATTCTAGTTGGTTTCAGGTCCCTCAATTCCAGGCGTGAGTAGAGTGAGAATGGCATAAGACTAATGCTTGACCCTAGATCGGCAAGAGGTTTATTGAACATGATAACTCAGAAGGTGCAAGGTAAAGTGAAGCTCCCAGGATCTTCTTCTTTGAGAGGCATGTCTTTTAGTAGGGTGGCAGAACACCTTTGATTCAAATTAACCTGCGTCCGATCAGAAAGTCTTTTATGAGTGAGGAGATCCTTCATGAATTTATCATATTTGGGCATTTGCTCAAGAGCTTCAACGAGAGAAATATTAATGCTGAGTTGTTGTAATTTTTCCATGAATTTCTGAAATTGCAGTCGTTCTTGTTCCTTCTTAATTCTTCACAGAAATGGTATTGGAGGAACGTAGGGACGAACTTTTTCCTCAGTTGGTTGAGTGTCCTCCGTTTCCTTGTTGCAGTTTTGAGGTATATCTTCATTCTGAACATTCGAGCTTGATGGGTAAGCTGGTTCCTTATAGTTTAATCCGCTTTGGGTTGTTATAGCATGAGCTAGATCCCGAGGATTAGGTTCAGTTGTGCTAGGAAGTTCCCTTTCATCTCTCATTTTGACAGCTTCTGCGAGCTTTCCGACCTGATTTTCTAGTCTTCTTATAGCAGCTGCTTGAATTCTGAGAACATGGTCGTAATCTTTCTTGATGTTCCATACCAATTTTTCACTTTCTTCTAGATTCTCTCACAAGTTTTTTTACAGCCCTTTCAAGATCCATCACTCTTCCTTCTATAGGTTTATCGAACTTGTGTTTAACCATTTTTACTTCTTTAGTAAGGGATTGCATATCTATTTCAAATTCTTCCAAAATTTTGATAACCGATTGTAGCATGATTGGGTCTTCATTCCAATCTTCATTCCAAGATGAAGAGTGGAGAGCTACTTCTTCAACTCTAGTCCATCCTTTATCAGCATTCATTAAAGGGATAGGTTCTTTGGAGTCTAACAAATTTATCGATCTTGACGAGGACATTCTCAGCAATTCCTTTAGGATATTGAGTTGTTTTATTGGCTAGCTCGATGCACATTCTAGTTGATTTCAGTTCCCCCAATTCCAGGCGTGAGTAGAGTGAGAATGGCATAAGGCTAATGCTTGCC
This sequence comes from Chrysanthemum lavandulifolium, assembly GCA_022545495.1. Taxonomy (NCBI): domain Eukaryota; kingdom Viridiplantae; phylum Streptophyta; class Magnoliopsida; order Asterales; family Asteraceae; genus Chrysanthemum; species Chrysanthemum lavandulifolium. Next base: position 80,247,416 of record CM040239.1, on the reverse strand, counting down.
CCTAGATCGGCAAGATGTTTATGGAACATGATACCTCAGAAGGTGCAAGGTAAAGTGAAGCTCCCAGGATCTTCTTCTTTGAGAGGCATTTCTTTTAGTAGGGCGGCAAAACACCTTTGATTCAAAGTAGCCTGCGTCCGATCAGAAAGTCTATTATGAGTGAGGAGATCCTTCATGAATTTATCATATTTGGGCATTTGCTCAAGAGCTTCAACAAGAGGAATATTAATGCTGAGTTGTTGTAATTTTTCCATGAATTTCCGAAATTGCACTCGTTCTTGTTACTTCTTAATTCATCCCGGAAATGGTATTGGAGGAACGTAAGGGCAAACTTTTTTCAAAGTTGGTTGAGTGTCCTCTGTTTCCTTGTTGTTGTTTTGAGGTATATCTTCATTCTGAACATTCGAGCTTGATGGGTAAGTTGGTTCCTTATAGTTTAATCCGCTTCGGGTTGTTATAGAATGAGCTAGATCCCGAGGATTAGGTTCAGTTGTGCTAGGAAGTTCCCCTTCATCTCTCATTCTGACAGCTTCTGCAAGCTTTCCTACCTGATTTTCTAGTCTTCTTATAGCAGTTGCTTGAGTTCTGAGCACATGGTCGTAATCTTTCTTGATGTTCCATACCAATTTTTCACTTTCTTCTTGCTTTCTGCTAGATTCTCTCACAAGTTTTTTTACAGCCCATTCGAGATCCGTCACTCTTCCTTCAATAGGTTTATCGAACTTGTGTTTAACCATTTTTACTTCTTCAGAAAGGGATTGCATATCTACTTCAAATTCTTCCAAAATTTTGATAACCGATTGTAGCATGATTGGGTCTTCATTCCAATATTCATTCCAAGATGAACAGTGGAGAGCTACTTCTTCAACTCTAGTCCATCCTTTATCAGCAGTCATTAAATGGGTAGGTTCTTTGGAGTCTAACAAATTTATCGATCTTGACAAGGACATTCTCAGCAATTCCTTTAGGATATTGAGTTGTTTTATTGGCTAGCTCGATGCACATTCTAGTTGGTTTCAGGTCCCCCAATTCCAGGCATGAGTAGAGTGAGAATGGCATAAGACTAATGCTTGCCCCTAGATCGGCAAGAGGTTTATTGAACATGATACCTCAGATGGTGCAAGGTAAAGTGAAGCTCCCTGGATCTTCTTCTTTGAGAGGCATGTCTTTTAGTAGGGCGGCAGAACACCTTTGATTCAAAGGAACATGCATCCGATCAAAAAGTCTTTTATGAGTGAGGAGATCCTTCATGAATTTATAATATTTGGGCATTTGCTCAAGAGCTTCAATGAGAGGAATATTAATGATGAGTTGTTGTATTTTTCCATGAATTTATGAAATTGCACTCGTTCTTGTTCCTTCTTAATTCTTCCCAGAAATGGTATTGGAGGAACGTAGGGACAGACTTTTTCCACAGTTGGTTGAGTGTCCTATGTTTCCTTGTTGCAGTTTTGAGGTATATCTTCATTCTAAACATTCAAGCTTGATGGGTAAGCTGGTTCCTTATAGTTTAATCCGCTTCGGGCTGTTATAGAATGAGCTAGATCCCGAGGATTAGGTTCAGTTGTGCTAGGAAGTTCCCCTTCATCTCTCATTCTGACAGCTTTTGCGAGCTTTCCGACCTGATTTTCTAGTCTTCTTATAGCAGCTGCTTGAGTTCTGAGGACATGGTCGTAATCTTTCTTGATGTTCCATACCAATTTTTCACTTTCTTCTTGCTTTTTGCTAGATTCTTTCACAAGTTTTTTTACAGCCCTTTCGAGATCCGTCACTCTTCATTCAATAGGTTTATCGAACTTGTGTTTAACTATTTTTACTTCTTTAGTAAGGGATTGCATGTCTACTTCAAATTATTCCAAAATTTTGATAACCGATTGTAGCATGATTGGGTCTTCATTCTAATCTTCATTCCAAGATGAAGAGTGGAGAGCTACTTCTTCAATTCTAGTCCATCCTTTATCAGCAGTCATTAAAGGGATAGGTTCTTTGGAGTCTAACAAATTTATTGATCTTGACAAGGACATTCTCTGCAATTCCTTTAGGATATTGAGTTGTTTTATTAGCTAGCTCGATTCACATTCTAGTTGGTTTCAGGTCCCCCAATTCCAGGCGTGAGTAGAGTGAGAATGGCATAAGACTAATGCTTGCCCCTAGATCGGCAAGAGGTTTATTGAACATGATACCTCAGATGGTTCAAGGTAAAGTGAAGCTCCTAGGATCTTCTTCTTTGAGAGGCATGTCTTTTAGTAGGGCGGCAGAACACCTTTTATTCAAAGTAACCTGCGTCCGATCAGAAAGTCTTTTATGAGTGAGGAGATCCTTCATAAATTTATCATATTTGGGCATTTGCTCAAGAGCTTCAACGAGAGGAATATTAATGCTGAGTTGTTGTAATTTTTCCATGAATTTCTGAAATTGCACTCGTTCTTGTTCCTTCTTAATTCTTCCGGAAATGGTATTGGAGGAGCGTGAGACGAACTTTTCCTGATTGGTTGAGTGTCCTCTGTTTCCTTGTTCTTTGTTTTGTGGTATATGTTCATTCTGAACATTCGAGCTTGATGGGTAAGCTGGTTCCTTAAAGTTTAATCCACTTCGGGTTGTTATAGCATGAGCTAGATCCCGAGGATTAGGTTCAGTTGTGCTAGGAAGAGTGCAGGGCTACTTCTTCAACTCTAGTCCATCCTTTATCAGCAGTCATTAAAGGGATAGGTTCTTTGGAGTCTAATAATTGCCGAGTTTTGATATTCAGCCCGTTGTAAAATATTTGCAGTTGCTCGTGCTTGTTAAGTTTATGCCCAGGGCACTTGAGGATGGCTTCGTTGAATCTTTCCCAAGTTGTAAATAGCGGTTCATCACTGAATTGGCAGAACCTCCTAATTTCATCAACTTTGTGGAGAATTTTTGCAGAGGTACAATATTCTTTAAGAAAGGCTTTTTTGAATGCACTCCATGTTGTGATAGATCCAGACGGTAGTTTCTTCAGCCAATCTCTAGCTCTTCCCTTGAGGGTAAAAGGAAATGCCCTCATCATAATATGGTCTCTAGAGATGCCAGATGCGTGGAACAAATCAGCGATTTCACATACTTTAGCGATGTGTTCGTGTGCTTCTTCATCCTTGTTTCCATAAAAGTAGCATCTTTTTAGTTCTTCCAGACATAGTCCCAAAACTCGAATTTTACATTTTCTTCAAGAGCTGGAATAGTGATTCCCTGTTTAACTTTAGAGGTGGTGAGATAATCATTCATGGTGAGAGACATAATATCAGAATAAAATAAAGACTTAAATAAAAATCCTAATATAACTCCCGTGGTGCGCAAAAACTTGATCGGGTTTCTTGACCATATTTTAATATTTATAGTTACTCGTTATACCTATGGTCTACCCTAATGCACTAACGAGCAGTGTACCCGATCTCATGTAGTGTAGTATTTCGGTAAAGTCGGGGTCGTCCCAAGAGCTATGTGCGCGGATTTAAACTAAGTCTAGGTGTCACAGATTTTAATATGATTTCGATATGGAATTAACTAATTAACTACTAAAGCAAATAAAGGCAAAGGTTGTGATCAATAGAGCAGAGGGGTGCTAACCTAGCTACTCGTCCTAATTAGTAGTGTTTACGTCTAATAACTTCCAATTACTACAGGTGGGGTCAAAGTCGCTAGGACAACATTTTGGTCAGTTCGTCCTGACCTATCAACAAAGGTCCCACTAGAGAAGTCAGGTGTCCCCTCATAAGTCCAATTGTTCTGGTCCCTAAGCCAAGTCATTAAGTACCGCTACATGCTAGATTCATAATAGTGAGTGCCGGGCGCTAGCAACTTAAACACTCACCCACTTCTTAAGTTCATCCAAGCGGTGAGTGTCAGGTTGGTCAAATCGCACAAGTAGAAAGGGTCGTCAGTTGGTCATATCTTACCCTTCTCGTCTCAGTCTACTCACTTAAATATCTCCTAAGCAACTAGCCTCTACCGCCATTTAAAACTACCGAAACAAAGGTAGCTACCAACAAACTATGCATGCATACACTTAGAAATAATTATACGGCAGCAATGTAAACGCAAACAAAACAATTAAGGAATCATAACTAGGCCAACACCTAGAGGTGCTTAGCCGCTCATATTAATTATAACAATCGATTCAATGTTTAATGTTACGAAATACATGAATTAAAAGTAAAGAAAAGATAAAAAGCTAATGCTTATCGTAGGAGAGTGATTTCTCCCTTGGAGATAGCTCCGTATGCTCCTCTAGATCTGCCTTCGACTTTTTCTCACGTTCTCTGAATGTTGTGTGTGAAATGGGATGATTTGAAATGCTGGTAATCGTGGGGTATTTATAGGCCAAATCTGGTTACGGCGTAACTAATTATAAGAGTTACGCTGTAACATACAATTCTTCGTATTTTGCACTAAAATGCTGGTTACGGCGTAACCTCTGGAAGGAGTTACGCCGTATCTTCAATAAATCTTGGTTCGCCGTAGTTGTTGCATGAGTTACGGCGTAATTTGTAGCGTGAAACCTCATTTACCTAATATGGTTACGTCGTAATCTTGTATAGAGTTACGCGTAATCTTCTTTAAGTTGGTTTTACGAACCACGCTTTGAATTCTGGCGTAATGTGAGAGAGGAGTTACGCGTAACTTCTTCAAAGTGAGCATACTATGATAAATCTTCAATAAACTCTCCAAATCCGCGTCTCTTTAGCTCCAATGCTCGTAATTTACCTGAAAGTGAAATATAAAAGAAAACAAGCGTAAATTCATATAAACGTTATAAATTACAAGCATTATCGGGGGAAATTGACACTTAATATTCAGGATAATTTGATGTTATCAGGTGTTTTACAGGGTTCTAGCGAGTTTATATACCGGGATGGTGTGCATATGGAATTACCAGACACAGGTGTGTGCGACTAGTTTAGCATTTAATAGCAAGTGTGATTTCTTATTCGGTGAAATGATGTTAGTTTACGGGATTCGGTTGGCACATCTATAGTAGACATACATGCATGCTTCCTTATTGATTGAGTATTGGTAAATAGTTAGCGGAACTCGTTTGTCTATATTTGTTGAATGGGCAATGAGGTTTCGGTTAAGTGTTTTATTAATTGGCATTAATAAGCACACAATATATATGCTTTTATATAATTCTAGTAGCACTTCCGTACTTATAATTGATATACGATAAGGAATAATCGGCGTCAATTTTTTGCAACCTATTTCGTGAGAGCAATTAGCTAATGCCACAATTTATCTAACATACTATCAATAGGTTGAATAATTAGAGATTGTCTATTTAGTTTTCAACAAGGAAATAAACTTAATAAAATGTTAAGATTGCCACCATGTCTTTAGGGAATTATGAACAAAGTGTACTTGCGGAAAATATTTATCAACAATGTGCAGCTATATTTACAATTTGTTGCTATTAATATATCTGTTGGTGAGTGATAACATCAAATAGTCCTGATTATTAAGTGTCAATTTCCCCAGATAATGCTTGTAATTTATATCATTTATATGGATTTACGCTTGTTTTCCATTGTTTTCCACTTTCAGATAAATTACGAGCATTGGAGCTAAAGAGCGAATGGAGAATTATCTAAAGAATTATCACGGTATCTTTGATTTTGAAGAAGTTCTGGCGTAACTCTTCTCTCAATTACGCCGTAACTATTGCGTGACTCATAAAACCAACTTATCGAAGGTTACGGCGTAACTCTTCCCAAAGGTTCTGACGTAACTATATTTGGTCAAATGAGGTTCCACGCCGATACTACTGTAACTATATCATCAACTATGGCGTAACCAAGTTTATTGAACACTACGGCGTAACCACTTATAAGGTTACGCCGTAACTAGCAGATCTAATGCAAAATACGAAGAAATTGAAGGTTACGGCGTAACTCTTGTTATAGTTACGCCGTAACCCAGATCTGGCCTATAAATACCCCACGAATTCAAGAATTTCTAATCATCCCATTCCACACACAAGGGAGAAATCACTCCCCTACGATAAGCATTAGCATTTTATATTTTCTTTACTTTCAATTCATGTATTTCGTACCTTTGAATATTGAATTGGTTTGTATGATTAATATGGTGGCAAAGCACCTCTTGGTGCTTGGCTAGTTATGATTCATAATTGTTTTGTTTGTGTTTACTATACTTCCGTACAATTATTTCTAAGTGTATGCATGCATAGTTTATTGGTAGCCACCCTTGGTTCGGTAGTTTTGAATGGCGGTGAGGACAATTGCCTAGGAGATATGACCAACCCGACCCTCGGTGAGCGGATGAGACGGGAAGGGTAAGATATGACTAAGCGGCGAACCTTTCTACTTGTGCGATTTTACCAACGATCACCTACCGTTTGGATGAACTTAAGAATTAGGGGTGAGTGTTTAAGTTGCTAACGCCGAACACTAACTATTATAAATCTAGCATGTAGCGGTACTTGATGACTTGGATTGGGGACCGGGAACAACAGGACTTATGAGGGACACGACTTCTCTGTGGTGGCATCTTTCTTGATAGGTTACTGGTGAATTGACCAAATGTTGTCCTCGACTTTGACCCCACCTGAAGTAATTGGAAGTAAGTAGACGTAGGCATAACTAGCTAGGAGGATTAACTAGGTTAGCACCACTCTCCTCTATTGATTTTCCCTTTACCATTTATTTGCTCTTATTTGCTTTATTCTACTTTAGTAGTTTAATTAATTAATTCCCGATCGAAACCATTATTAATCTGTGACATCCAGACTTAGTAATAATCCAACATACATAGCTCTTGGGACGACCTCGGTTTTACCGATTACTATACTATACACGACCGGGTACACTGCCCGTTAGTGCACTAGGGTAGACCATAGGTATAATGAGACTTTATAAGTATTAAAACCTTGTCAGTAAAACCTGCATCAAGTTTTTGGCGCCACTGCCGGGGAGTTATATTAGGATTAATATTAAGTTTTTCATTTCGTTTTAAACTTTTCTCACGATCATATTTCAAGTTTTCAGGTACCATGGAAGTTGGTAACATCGATGACCTCACTCTTGAGGAATATTTGGCATTAACAAGGGAAGAACAAGGACCAAGAATTGTTAGGCCGGCTATCGCTGAAGATGCTCAATTCGAAATCAAACCTCAATTCATGAGGGAATTACGTGCAAATCCCTTCTTTGGAAGCATCACCGATGATGCCCATGAACATATAGACAACGTCGAATACATCGTCAGCCTATTCAAAATTCCCAGAGTCTCACACGACGCTATTATGTTACGAGTATTCCCTATTTCTCTTACGAGAGCTGCTAAAAGATGGATTGATCGATTACCTGATGGGACTGTCAACACTTGGCCTATCCTAAAAAAATATTTCATTCAGAGATACTGTCCTCTATCAAAGACGGCTAAGCAATTAGAAGAAATCCATAACTTCAAGAAAGAGGGTGATGAAACGTTATACCAAGCTTGGGAAAGGTATAACGAATTATTATTCAAATGCCCTACTCATGACCTCAACATCCAACAAAAGGTGAACGTCTTCTACAAAGGTCTGAACATCTCCTCAAGACAAATGATCGATTCTCGGGGACCGATTTTCGGTATGACACCCACTTTGGCTTTAGAAACTATTCAAAGATGGCGGACCACTCTCACAAATGACACAATGGAGGAGCAACGAAGTAAGAATGGAGATATGGAGGCCTTGCGACAATAAACAACAAATTAGAAAGCCTGGGAAGAGAAATGAAGAAGCTCAAGGAAATTGTGTATTCCATTCAAGTAGAGCGAAATGGAACTCCTCCTACTAAAGAATGTTCCTACAACGAGGAAGTTAAAAGGATCGGAGAAGTTAAATATGGAAGAGAATCCCCTTTCAACAACTACAATAAGAACGGGCCCAAATATCGAGAAAAATCCCCGGGATTCTACACAAGAATCAACAACAATCCTCCTAAACCTAGCCTTGAAGAAATAATGCACAGGCACATCGAAGAATTTACAAAAAAGGGAGATAAACTCAAGGAATGGATGGTCAAAGTTAAGGAGGATACCAATATGAACCTACGTAACCAAGATGCTGCGATTAAAAACCTTGAAACACAAATTGGGCAATTGGCTAAAACCTTGAAACAAGTAATGTTAAAGCCATTGCACAAAAGCCATATTTAGACAAGACAAAGCAAAGAAAGAGCGTCGCATCCTCTATAACTAATGATCTTTCGGGATTAACTACCTAAGAGGATGATAAATCGAAAGGCAGCGAGGTCTGCCGAGCCAAGTCCCTAAGAAGCAGCTATACCAGGAAAGTTTTCTTCTCCCATGCACTATTGGTAACATTAAGATTCCCGCATTAGCTGATTTGGGGGCCGGGGTAAACCTTATCTCTACCACTTTGTTTGATAAAATAAAACTTATCAATTTAAAAGAAACAACTATCATGATAGAAATAGCTGTTTCCTCTAAAGCTGTACCAAGGGGAATTGTGAATAATGTGCTTTTAAAAATTGGAAAATTCTTTTTCCCAACCGATTTTGTGGTTATTGACATGAGGAAGCAAGAGGCTTACAACTTAATTGTTAGAAGGCCTTTTCTGGCCACTTGTAGGGCTCAGATTAAAGTTTTTGAAAAACAAATTTCTTTGGGAACTGAAAATGAACAAATAACTTTTAGTATGAAAGAGCATATAAAACCAAAAGTTGAAATTTAAAATAATGTTGATGTTGCTAATGTTCAATCACTAGACCCCGCTCTACACTTTAATTCTATTACTAATGATAGTAGAGAGAATGTTGATAATTGTAAGCAGAAACAGGAAAAGATTATCCTAGGCATTGAGGAAACTCCAGTTCCAAACAAACATTTCAGCAACTCGATGTTAACCAAGGATAACGAGTCAGTGACAGCATGGCCCCCGTATACTCGTCCTCAAAAATGTGAAAGAAAGGAGAATGAGTTGATATACCCTCAAAAGGGTGAGAGACATGATATTGAATTAGCATTAAAAGATTGGTACAAAATAAGATTTGGGAACTCGAAAATCTATAAGGGACTGGTTAAGCAGTATAAGTACAATCATCTCACTGACACTATAAACGGTGCAAAATCTAGCATAAGTATTACTGGTAGTCTTATTGCTGAAGATGATGACCGAGGAAAATCATGTGATGAATGGCTTTCACGTGAATTTAGAACAGATGGCATCCGTAACACTACGAGGAAAAAGGAGTTTGACAAATGGATGAATGAGTGCCGACGAGCGGTGGAAGTCGGCCAGGTCCTAAGGACCCCATAGAAGCCTATGACTCGAGTCTAACAAAGACTCATAAATAAATAAAAGTGCTCTTTAGGAGACAACCCAAATTATCCCTTTCTTTTGTTTTATTTCCATTTACGTAGGGATTTGTGTTTTCTAACCATTTTGCGAGGAAGCGAGGAAGTAATTCTGCTGCGGTTTCTCGATCTGCCGAGTTCTGACGTAACTCATCTATGTGATTCGCCGTAACCAACTTTTAGCGGAGAATTCTAGGCGCATTAATAATTCTGCGTAATACCATCTCCGTGGTTACGCCGTAACCACTCGCTTCTGACTTATGTCGGGTTTTGTTAGTTCGGCGTAACTCCTTATAAAATTCTGACGTAACCTTCCTCTGCTTTAATTCTTTCATTTTAAAACACAATAACCTTGTATTAGTATTTTAAATGAACTTTGTGGTGTGTTCCAGTAAACCCTCACGAGACTTCACTCGTCCACTTGGGACACCAAGTGGTTTAAAACTTGTTGCATATGCTAAATGCAACCGTGATTCTTCTGAAAATGAGTTAGGTTTTTTCATTTTCATTCTTTCTTTTAGAATTATGCTTGTCGGTAGTGTGATTTCGAGAATTGAAGTTTGTTCATGGCGCTTATCTGAAGGCACGTCTCTTTCGTGGGCCTTCTTTCTTTATGGAGCAAATTTCGGAAGTTCTCGCTCTAATTCTACTTTTCTCTTCACATTTATTTAATGCTTAGTACAAAAGGGACTTTGTACAATTTAAGTGGGGGGACGGGAGTAGAATTGTCTCTTGAACATTATTTTGCCCTCGTTTTTCAAGTTTATTTTGAAAATTTATGCTATTTTTAAAATTTTGACATATTTTTCTTAACCTAACTAGATTAGACCTTAGCCGAGCACATACAACCTTTGATATTATATGGTGAGATTAGCCTTATCCGTTTCCAATATTTTACCCTAAATTCACCAAATTATGAGTGTGCCGGTAGCTTGTAAACTTTAGAACTTAGCCTTTGCATCATTTCGAGACCATAGACGAGGTATGTTGAGTTAGCTCGATGTATTTGAACTTTTTAGTTTTAGAAGGCAATATTATAGGATTATCACCCAAATAGCCTACCGTTGTGTGTCTATCGAGTAGTCTCCTCGACTTCTCGACCCCCATGTGAAACCCGTTTGTTGCACTCACCTTTAGTGCAAGATACCCCTAGATACACCCACCTGAGCAATTCCTTTCATTTTGTTAACCCGATATATTGTTTCGGTACACCCATACACCTTAGCCTATCCTGTAGTCTTTATTTGTGATTGAGAAGTAATCATTTGCCTAAGTTCAAGGTTCGAGTGGAAAGGTTCAGAAATCACGCTTTCATCGACTACATTCCTGAAGATCATTGAAGACCCCCCGAATTCCCATGGTTCATCTCAAGTGGGGGGATATTATGTTTAGTTATTATAGTTATGATTCAAAAAAAATGATAATAAAAAAATAGTTGTTATGTTATTGTAAAGTGTGATGTTATAAGCACTATGAGCTTTATAGATTTAGTATCGAGGAGGCCACCTCGGTCACATTTGAAGAATGAAGTTGGTAGTTATGCCAACAGTTGGAGAAAAGGTAGTGTGCCCATCACGACGTCCTCTAATGACACATCTACCTTATATTTCATGATCCAGTTTCTTGACTTCAAAGCTTGAACTTTGAGCGGATGGTAAGTGGTGATGACTTGGTTATAGATTTAGACTACACCTTGTTTTTTATTTTACACAATTTATATATCCATGTCTTATCCTACCCTTTAGTCATGAAGCGTGTCTAGGTGATCGTGAGCAATCTTTGGTGTCTTGGCCATGGATTTGGTCATGTATAATTGATTTTGTCCACTTCGCCGTGACATGTTAGTAATGACGTCACCCTTAACCTTTTTCGTGTCTACCCATATTGCCTTGAGAATTGTTTAGCCCTTAACTCTAGTGGTAGAGATTTGTGTAACCGCCAAGCTTATGATAGAATACATGCTATGGTATGCGATTGGTGATCACCCCAAAATTGACACTTAGAATAGTTGAGAGATTTGAGTGTTTTGTTCTCCTTTCATGAGGTGTTCGGCTTTGTTTTATTCTAGCATAAGAGATTTGTAAACTTATATTTTCCAGGTTATGGGAGATATCTTTTTAGGAATCTTTCTAATAAGGTCTACTTGGGGGCAAGTAGAGTTCAAGTGGGGGGATATTTGATAACATCAAGTAGTCCTGATTATTAAGTGTCAATTTCCTTCGATAATGCTTGTAATTTATATCATTTATATGGATTTACGCTTGTTTTCCATTGTTTTCCACTTTGAGGAAAATTACAAGCATTGGAGCTAAAGAGACGCGGAATTGGATAATTATCTAAAGAATTATCACAGTATGCTGATTTTGAAGAAGTTACGGCGTAACTCTTCTCTCACATTACGCCGTAACTATTGCGTGACTCAGAAAACCAACTTATCGAAGGCTACGGCGTAACTCTTCCCAAAGGTTCTGACGTAACTATATTAGGTCAAATGAGGTTCCACGGCGATACTTACGCCGTAACTATATCATCAACTACGGCGTAACCAAGTTTATTGAAGACTTTGGCAAAACCACTTATAAGGTTCTGCGTAACTAGCGATCTAGTGCAAAATACGAAGAAATTGAAGGTTCGGCGTAACTCTTGTTATAGTTACTGCCGTAACCCGGATCTGCCTATAAATACCCCACGAATTCGAATTTCTAATCATCTCATTCCATACACAACAACCAGAGAACGTGGGAAAAAGCTCAAGGCGGTCTAGAGGAGCATACTGAGCTGTCTCCAAGGAGAAATCACTCCCTACGATAAGCATTAGCATTTTAAATTTTCTTTACTTTCAATTCATGTATTTCGTACTTTTGAATATTGAATTGGTTTGTAGGATTAATATGATGCTAAGCACCTCTTGGTCTTGGCCTAGTTATGATTCCTAATTGTTTTGTTTGCATTTACTTTACTTTAGTACAATTATTTCTAAGTGTATGCATGCATAGTTTATTGGTAGCCACCCTTGGTTCGGTAGTTTGGAATGGTGGTAGAGGACAATTGCCTAAGAGATATGACCAATTGACCCTAGGTGAGCGGATTTGAGGCGGGAAGGGTAGATATGACCAATGGCGACCCTTTCTACTTGTGCGATTTGACCAGCGATCACCTACCGTTTGGATGAACTTAAGAATTAGGGGCGAGTGTTTAAGTTGCTAACGCCCGGCACTCACTATTATAAATCTATCATGTAGCGGTACTTAATGACTTGGCTTAGGGGACCGGGAACAACAGGACTTATGAGGGACACGACTTCTCTGTGGTGGCATCTTTGCTGATAGGTTAGGGCGAATTGACCAAATGTTGTCCTCTCGACTTTGACCCCACCTAAAGTAATTGGAAGTAAGTAGACGTAGGCATAACTAACTAGGAGGATTAACTAGGTTAGCACCACTCCCCTCTATTGATTTTCCCTTTACCATTTATTTTCTCTTATTTGCTTTATTCTGCTTTAGTAGTTTAATTAATTAATTCCCTATCGAAACCATTATTAATCTGTGACATCTAGACTTAGTAATAATCCAACACACATAGCTCTTGGGACGACCTCGGCTTTACCGATTACTACACTACACACGACCGGGTACACTGCCCGTTAGTGTACTAGGGTAGACAATAAGTATAACGAGACTTTATAAATATTAAAACCTGGTCAGTAAAACCTGCATCAGTGAGACTTAATACTATTAAGTAATATTAGGCGCTTAATTAGTTATTCTTGATACTTATTATCATGTTAGTTTTATATTTAGTTGATATATACTAGCATTTTTTGGTAGTGGATAAAGTTTTTTTCCTTGGAATTGTTTGTTAAATAGCCTAGGTAAAAAGAGAAGTATTTTGTTATTATTATTAGACTAAAATACACCGTTCATTCCTAAACTTGTACTTGCGCATCACATTGGGACAAACCTAGGCGTTTTCATCGCTGGAGGTCCAAAACATGGGTTTTATACTCTAGACAAGCCCCTTGATCAGGATTGCCAAAGTCAATGTCTGATTTTTGTTATGTAGTCGAGGGTACTTTAGTCCACACACATTTATACTTTGTCTTGTTGCATAAAACAAGCTTCAATAACTTCTTTCAGACTCATATCATTCATCCTAGTTTTTTCAGTCTGTGCTGCAGCAGAAGCAGCCTTCTGTTGTTCTAAAAATCGACTATGATTACAATCTTTTATGGCACTAAGATTTTCTGTTGGACCAGGCTCGACCACCTCCAACCCTTTAACAACTTGGTTCATCATGTCCAACCCGACTTTAAGCTGAGAGCGTGCATGTACAGTCAGTAAAAGTTCACTTGGGATTAGATTCCTCCAACCCATAAACCAATCATTCACTTCTTGGTAATTTGGGTTCGAGCGTAACCATTGGTACAGGGCCATCTGGCACTTGTCGAAAAACACATCCATTATTTGAAGTATGTGATCAACGCGAATGAGACCAACCCATTGTGACAACTGGCAATTTAGGGAGTCTGTTTAAAGTAACCGCATTACGTTAAACTAAACCGAGTTTTGCCTTTAACATTATTTTTATCGACCATGACTTGATTTTATATCGTCTATTGGTTTTTATGAGTTATTTCATTATTGGATGAGTTATCGTGTGAGTTTTAACTCTTTTTGATAGGCACTATTCGATTCGACACTATAAAAGCCTAAAACGAGAAATAATGTAACTTTTAGACCGTAACTCGAAAATTGACAAATAAATATTCAAAACTCATGGAAAAAAATAAATAACGATAATAGAAAGTCGAATGAATGTCGTGGGACACTCGGGGGACAATATATGAGCTCGGAAATGGGTAAACTGGATAGTTTACGAAAAATGACGACCCCGACCCTCCTTTTTCTCTCTAGCCGGCGCCCCCTCCCCTCCCTCTCATTTTTATTTTGGTCCCTAGCAAAAAATATATAAACCCCATCCCTACCTCATTCTACCCATTTGTTTCTCTCACTAAAAACACACATATCATCACTTTCTCTCTCTAACTCTCTCTCTCTCCTCCAAACTAATAAAACCCTAACCCTAAACCAGCATTGGCCGCCGCCACCTCTGGCCACATTCTGGCCAAAATCCGGCGAGTGACACTACACGTCCACCACCATCTTGTAGATCTCCCTTTCCTCTTTCCATCCATATATAAAACTCTCACAAAAGCCTACATTAACACCTCCAAATCTTGAAAATAAGATTCATGATTCTAGGGTTCTCATTAAAACTTGTAGATCGGGTTGTAAAAAGGTAAATGGAACATGGGTCAAGCTTGTTTTAGCCTTGAGAAGCCACGTATGGGTCATAATAGGCTCGTACATGGTCAAATTTTTAGGACTTTTGGGTGAAACATGGATTAAACCTAATTAACACTTAAATAACATGTAGCTAGTGATTTGGTATCATATGGTGTATCATATTGTTGGGTTTTTTCATTTTAGGTCATGTTTTAGGTTTTTGATTAGGAATACATGATGGGTTTGATGTTTGGTTAATGATTGGAGGTTGATTGATTGTGTTTGGATGTTGTGGTATTGATTTGGGAGGTGTTTGGTTGTGGTAATGGGGCGTATAAGCCACCAAACCCACGATGGGTTGTGGTTGGTGGCGTACGTGACCCACATGGACCAAGGGTCCGGGTCGAGTCGTTGTGGTAGCTTGTGGGTTGATGTTGTTGGTGTTTAGATGAGACACGTGGAGCCGAAAAGCTTCTAGAGCTTGTTTGGTTCACGTGGTCTTAACCGTGACCGTGTCATGACCATTAGGGTCATAACATTGGTTTCAGGTATATTTGGATGAATTGCGCTATTATGACTTTTATTTGGAGTATATATATAAATTGTCAACTTTGAGCAATGTCGGTGTTACTTTGACTTTTTAGTCAATAGTTGACCCCGACAACGCCATAACATGGACTTTAGTATAGTTTGGACTATTGATTGATTAAAAGCCGAGAAGTCATGAATCGTGCTTGTGGACTCGAAACGAATAACGATATGAAACTAATATTGAAATTTGACTAAATGTATATATGAAAATGCTAATAAACTATGAAACATTAATAATATAAAAAGGTTTTTATACCAAAAATATCGATAACAAGACTTGCCTTGTTATTTATTGTTTTAAAATGGAAACTAACGACTAAAATGGAAAGGTTTTATAATAAATAAATAATTAATGTTTTGAGTGCACGTTTATCGGAATATGCCAATTATGGGCATTTAATACTAGTTTCAAGTATTTATTTACTTATGTTGTGTGCATGGGTTACAGATAACCTAAAATTAATAGTGTTGATCCACGTGGGTAGCGGACTTATTAGGTTGAAGAATCTAATAAGAGCCCGCTAGGTACGCTGGGTAACCTTATTAATGGGTGAGTTATCCTTATGACTCGTTAGGATGCGACTGGTTTATGGGACAATAAGCGACACGAATAAATAATTGAGTTTATCGAGTTGGCGAATTCGATAAGGTCTACTATTTATTCCGAAACTTATTTGACTATGGAGCTTATCGCTTAGACGTCTCATGGCATCATATTGTGTCGATACACCCACATGAGGATACCAAACACTAGGACTAAACGGTGAAACAAGACAATTTTGGAAATAACGAAAAGGTATACATTGGGGTAGATAACGTTGATTTTGGAAAATATATATTAAAATTAGTTTACATTAATAGGTTGTGCCGAGTCGATAGTTGCTGTGCCGTGATTAGCTTTTATCTTCAGCTAGTGTTTATTTGTGCATTGCTTGCTTGAGGTGAGTTTCATAGCCCCACTTTTACCTATGTTTTTAACTAAATTGGGGGTGAGAATCATGCTATTATTTTTGGACCTTTAAAACTATTTGGATTTGCTTATGTGCTTCACTGTTTAGATAGATGTGCGGTAGTTGTTGCCTTAGACTAGGGTAGCAATTCTAATTGCTATAGCATGTTGCCTAGCTAAGAGTAGACTTCTACCTCGACCTAGTCCGGGGTTAGCAATCGTTCTAGACTTTGCTACGACAGTGCTAGACTAGAGTCGCTAGGGCCCGTTGCGATATTGGATATGATATGGTTTGTGATCATTTGTGTATCTATCTTAAGTCTCACATAGCAAATAAACTCCTACATGTCCACTATGTTTTTATTGAACTTAAACCTATGAACTCACCAGCGTAACCTGACCTTTTAGCATATTTTCTTAGGTATTTAAGTGATGTTTGGAGTACGTGTTCGGTGGAAGCTTGGCAAGGAGGCATGGTTCAAGGATCATATTTGACTCTAATAATTTATGGGGACCTATTTTATTAAATCATGTTTGGGCCTAATATTTACATTTTGGGATTAATGTTTTGAATATTTAAATTTGGGATTGGTTTTGAATGTTAAATGACTATCTTGTTTGCTATATTTGTGTGAGATACCAATCCCGAAAACTTGATTAAGTCTTCCGTTGTACCGAGAATTAGGGGTGTTACAGATTGGTATCAGAGCTCAATGTTATAGAGAACTAGGTATTTAATAAACCCTAAACCATAACCACTTTTTAAGAAAATTGATCCTCGACCGACGCACGCCCTCTTACCAAGCCGAAGCTTCTTATTTGATTATGGTATGAACTGCGATTTGACTTATGAGATATTTCAGATTGTTTATTGAGATGTTATGTTTTGGAGATATGATTATTGGTATTGGGTAAACGTGATGCGATTATTGAGATATTACGGATTTGATTTGGGTTATCGATATGATTATGATTTTGGGATTTTGAGCTTGATTGATTTGATATGGGATTATGTGATAGAACAAAACTTACATATTTTATTTAATGGCATATTTTGAGTAATGAGGTACCTCTATTTTTTTTAAAGCTTTCATTATGGGATACATGTTTTGGTTGAGTTGATGCGCTTATTAAAACTAGTTGTTTTCAAACACTTATACCTACCCTATGCCATTGTCACAGACTATGCCTTCACTAGATTTTGATGTGTCTGAGGATGTCCTTGCTGCTGCTAGTTCCCGACATTAACTCTCATGATGCATTGCGGGGTGATCCTATGTGATTACCCATCACTCTAGTTCATCATCATCATCGGATCGCCTAGCTCATCTAGGTAGCTCACTTTACATCGGTCTTAGCACGAGCCCGGACTTCTAGACTTGCTCGTAGTCACATCCACATGTTAGATGCGACCACCATCATCACCTATTCCTTAGCGACTCACTCTCTTCATCATCACCACCAGCATCACTATGTCTTGAAGACCTAGATCCCCACTGTACCACCTCGGGATTTACCCGCAGAGATTCCAACTCATGGACTATCCCTCCGAGGATGAGGCGAGGAGGAGCATGAGGTCGAGGAGGAGCATGAGATTGAGGAGCGGTGTGTAGGCGAGGATGAGGATCCTCGGGAGGAGGATGATGAGGATATCCAGATATGGGTACTCCTCATTGCGAGTCTGCACATTCTCCAGACCGGCTCTCCTTTACCGTTGCTCGAGGCGATTCTCTGAGCGACCTTTTGATTTTATTCCTCCACATTCACCTGAGATAGGTAGCCCATTAGGATCTGAGATACCGTCGGAGATTGCTTCAGTGCCCGAGGAGTATGGAGGTACGGGTCTGATCTAGGAGAGGATTATATCCCATAATATTAGCCTTAGTAGGCTGTCAGATCGATTAGACGGAGTGACGAGGACTGGTGTAGAAGATTTGAGGATAGATTTGACTAAGATGGGGAAGAAGTCGATGGCCTTGAGAGAGGGTCTTTCGGGACTTTATGAGTAGGTAGGAGACCGGCACGCAGAGTGTTCGATAGCCCAGGAGGCAGACCAAGCGCTTCGGCGCAAGGTTAACGAGTTGGAGGAGGAGGTCGTAAATCTTAGGAAAGATTGCAACTCTCAGCGTTTGGGGATTTTGTCACTATAGAGAGTGATGGATGATGTTTGGAGATCATTTAGGAGTACCCGTAGTCATGGCTAGATAGTGTTAGACTCATGGCTTTGTACCATCTTGAAACTAAGTAGTACTTGGTTCGAGATGTAGATCTATCCTAGTTATCTTAGTAGTATCGTTGTTAGGATCGTTTTTTATTTCTCCGTATCCTTTCATGTATTCCTCTTTGAAACCTATAAGTTATGGTTATTGGAACGTGCATCATTTAGTTATGATTCGGTCTCTGATTGTCTTGTTATGGTATAACGTTATCCTTGTTGACCTTGATTGTGTATTCGATCGCTATTTGGTGATCCTTGGAACCTAACTCTATTTTTAGAGCGTGAATTGTGAACTTATGAAACTGTTATTCTTGCCTTCAGAGTGATGGCACCAAGACGAAACCCACCTAGGAACAACTGAGCAGCTCCTGCTGTTGAGGTTGCCCCTGTACGTCGAGGTCGTCGTCCGACCCCGACCACTCCACCTGTTGAGAATCTGAACACTGATAACCTAGCTGTAGAGAACCCGAATACGAACGACCGTGTTGAGAATGGTCCTATTCCACAAAACCCTCCACCTTTCAACCCAGCTCACATTGACCAGCTTGTGACGCAGTGTAGGATCGATATATTTATTGTGTTGATGATTCAGGTGGTCTTGGATGATCAAAATACATGTTTGCCATTTTAGAGAGAGAAAGTAGAGAGAGGGAGTTTCTTGCTAGAGAGTTGCTTTGTAAATTATGGAATGTTAGATTGAGAAGCTCCACCCCTTCCATGGATGAAAGGGGTATTTATAGTAACATACAAATACGTCCTCCTTTCGGACTGTGGATCAGGCATACAGTGGGTAAAGACCCGTCCTTCCTCCACGGTGTTGCTCTAAACTAAACTACGCTACAAACTAACTAATAAACTGCTAAATAACGTAACTAACGACAAGTCTATGAGCTAACCTATGCTAGATAATATTTGGGGTGACCGACTCTTTACTTATGGAATTTCCAATTCCTAACAATCTCCCCGTAAGGGAGGTCACCCCATGTTTTACATTTCGAATCCTAGCATTCTATTTAATCTTCAGTCTTGAGCTCGTAGACTTTAATTCTTCAACATCTGCATCTTTGTGCTTTAGCAGCGATTCTTCAAAGTCCATTTATTTTGTACTTTCAGTGGAGGTCTTTAACCGATCCACGTCTTGATGATCTTCGAGCTTTCTTTGAGATCATCAACCACAGTAAATCTCTGGATCACCATTTATTGTGTTGCCATCATGTGAAGTTGTGACTTTCGGACCGACATGCTCACACTTTCGGATCATGACATCTTTCCATCGAGTAGCGGAAGCTTTCTTGGTTCATGATATTTGCGGTCGTAGCGTAAACATAGTATAAAATATCGAGCCGGGTTATGTAGATATGCACCACCATGATTTCTTCAATTAAGTGTGGATGTTGTAAGCATGCGGCTTTGGATTGACTCCTCAATTACGATCACCGCAACCGTCCAAAAGTACCGCAAACAACAATTAGCAATAAAACACACGAAAGTGTCTTTGATCACTTCGTTGAATTGAGTACATGGCCCACGGTTCCCGTTGATCGATTACAAGTCTTGCTTGTGATCGGTATGATTCGAAGAATCTCCTTGATGGGTTTCGCAGTTGTTCTAGCCGTTCTCAAACCGGCGTCTCAAAGAAGACAACACGGAGTGAGTGAACCAAATAATTGAGATTCACCGATTGATGAAAATTGATTTGAAAACAATCGCGTATTGATTTTAAAAATTGATCTGACGAAGGTTTTATAAGAAAGATCAATTTACAATCAAAAATACTTTTGTATTCGAAAAGAGTACACATTCAATGTCTTGGAGAAAAGAAGAGATTCGCGCATCGAATGACTTTTCAAAAGCATTTTTCAATCGAGATACTTTTGTGTTTGAAAATGAATACACATTCGATGTGCTAGAGAAAAGAAGATTTGCACATCGAACGGTTTTTCCAAAAGTATTCGTCAATTCATTTCCTGGACCAAGGTTGATTCACGAGTGAATCGCCCCATCGTTTATATCCAGTTGTCACAAGTTTGATCTTTTAGAAAGATCTCACATGTCACCCACCAAGAGCTTGTTTGATGTTGGCTCTAGAAGGATTTCCATTATCATCCTGAATATTTTACATATCACTCGGATGTTCTGGCAATACCACAAGGATAATGCGTAGGACTCTTAATATATACTTACTTTCCACATTGTGTGAAACAACAAGTCTTCATTAATTTGTGTCCTAATGAGATATTGTAGATGATCTCTTGGCTCTAGACTCAATTGTGCACATTTGGTTCCTATGCCGGAGACTAGGGAGAGGGTCTCCTTCTTCAATATCAACAATCTCTAAGAGAAAGTCGATAGATAAGGTCGGTTCCCCGTGAGAATGAAACAAGCCCTTTTAAGAGGAACTTGAGTGGTTTGGGAAGTTGTAGTGCGGTCGTCCTTTGGGTCCATGACGTCTTGTCTTCAATATCGATGTTACCTTAGTAAACACCAAGAGCATATGTATTGAACACAGTTACGCCCTAAGGTTGAATTATTGGAGGGCTATTTCTTTTCACCCTTTTCACATTCAATTCTTTTCATTCTTCAACCCCTTCAGTGCTTACCGTGACTTCATAACTAGAACCTTGTTGGGTTTGTTCCATTACTAGCTCTGTCTCAGTCGGCACTCTTCCCATATTCTCATTTTTCTCCTTTTTTCAATATACCTAAGGACTCTGCACTATCTAGTGGATTGTCCCTGGGTAGATCCCTCCGGTTATGGCGGATCGTGGGAACAAATACCTAACCTAACCATCCTTATAACTCCATACATAAAGTAAAATGGTCGGTCTTTTGGTATAGTTCATTCTTTCTTGAAACCAATAGATAATCATTTAGAAAATCAATCAAGGTACTTTTGATACGAGATCTAAGCATTTTGTACCTTAATAGTTTTGATCATTTAGAAAACCTCCCCCTCAACATGTGCATATGATTTAGAAATTGTTTAGCACATGGAGGCAAGAGGACTTTGAAATATTTTCTTTGATCATAATTTTCATAGAAAAAGCCATTTGCTTTTCTTGGTAAAATTCTCCCCCTCAATATGTGCATAGGATATGTGAAATCATTTTATCACATAGAGGAAAGAGTTCATTTGAAGTACATCCACGATCACAAAATCCATTAAGAAACCATTTAAAACTCAATCAAGGTACTTTATGTTAAAACATAAAAGCTTATGTACCTCGATAGTTTATTTTCTTTAGAAATGCTCCCCCTCGATATGTGCTTCTAGATTCGAAAGCGTTTAGCACATATGAGAGAGCAGCTTGCACAATTGAATCAAAACGATCATCTTTTATCAAATTTCATTATTAAATCACAAATTCTCCCCAGATCAAAAATATCAAACCCTTTGAGATTTTGGATCCCAAGTGATATAAAAAGTTTAGAAAACATGGGAGAACATGTGGCCTGGTTTAAATACTCATCTTGTTTTTGGATAAATCCTACTCCTCAACATGTGCATTGTGTATTTGAAATCGTTTGGCACATGGAGGCAGGAGTGCCTATTAATGACTAAAACCGATTCCATTAAAACTGATTTGAGATTTAAATCACGATCTCTCCCCCGATCAAAAGTTTCAAACCAATTGAGATTTTGGATCCCGATTGATTTAAATCATTTAGAAAGTTTTAGGGAAAGACATGGCAAGATTCAACTTTTGGAAAATGACAGATAAGGACCATTTTAAGACATTAAAGATTGTTAGTGTCAGGTATGATAGTTTTTAGGAGATCTTTAAGTAAAATAAAACAATTTCACAATCAAACAAGAACAGAAAAAATTTCATTTTGAAAGATCTTGATTCTTAAAGACAAATCATACCATGACATAACATTAAATCTTTAGATCACCACTTATTTTGTACAATCCGGACTTTTATGAAGATATATTGTTTGAAAATATTTAATTTGAAATCACTTAAGATTTGACAAAATAAAGTCCGGTTGATTTCAAAAACTTTGAATCAGATTTATTTTCAAAACAACATTTTTTCATTTTCAAAAACAATATTTTTTCAAAGTTTTAGAAAAATGGTATCATCCACTACTTTTTCCTGCAGAAGATACGTTAGGTGGTTGAGAAGCTTTTGTTGTTATTGTAGGGCTGGAAGAAAACCGTCTGCAGATGCAATGAGACTTCTTTACGTTGCATTTATGCCAACTCTCCATTGAAGTCAGATTAAGCTCTGTTTCTTTATTTGTCGACCCAAGATATAGTTACCCTTTTCTTTCGGCATCCAATCATCATATTATGTGGGATCCGGATCGGGAACATTCTTATACACCAATATACCTGCATACGTTAGTGAACACACATACAAATATATGGTGGTCGACAACACCCAAACAACAATCGACTAATAAAAGTCAATCCAACATATCAATCAGTTCGTATAAAGCATGGGAATTATGTGTTCATCAAACTATAATCATCTAATCCTAACAATCACATCCTAGAAACCTAGTCCTTCAACATAGGCAATTATATATTTTTAATTAAGCACGTAGGATAATTAATAAAGTCCGTTAGATGATGTAAATTTAAAAACATTCTCCCCCTCAATCAATGACTCATTTTATGAAAAGGTTAAAAGCGCTGAATTCATTGATTGAGTTTTAAATTTTATAAAAACACTGAATCTGATTGTTTTTAAAGCAACTCATTTACCACCATTTTGTTAAAACAACAAATATTTTCCTGAAGAATTTTAGACGAAAAAACATTTGTGTAGGAATAGCAGTCCTTCGACATACTTTCCTCAACCAATATTTTGAAAATTGATTAAGCGTAGCACTTTCCTTCTTTGAAAAACGGGTTGCTATCTGAAATAATAACAAGCCATTGTTTAAGCGCGGGTCACAGTCTGAAGTAACTGCAAGCCATATGATTTATGACATGTATAGAAAGAAATATTTACACCTCCTGCTCAAACTTCATCTAAAGTCCCGTGCCATTATTGAATGACATTTCTAAGACCGTAGATGTTATCGATACCAGAAGACATGTCTTGAAAAACAACATTTTTTGTCTTTTTCTAATTTTCTGATTTTTATGGGTTTTTGTTGATTTTATATTTTTCTATTTTGTTTTGCTGGTTTTATATTTTTGTATGTTGCTTTTTGAAAAATATTTACAAAGATAGTTTAGATGATATAGTTAAAGAAGATGATGATACGAGTACCGAGATAAGGATATCGAGCAGCCCCGTTGTAGAAGATAGAAGTCATCATCTCTTAAACATTCACCACCAAAGCTTCCAAGGCTCTTGAATCGAAGAGAGAAATTGAGCCACTTGAAAGTGAGACTTTGGTAGCTGCCCCCCCAAACCGAAAATCCATGTGATGAGCAGATTCGAAGCTCTATTTCAAGCTTGCCTTAGCCAGGTACACAGAGAAGCACACCATTATCATAAATTCCGCTGCTCCTTTTAAGAACGATAATCGATGATCTCCATTCGGGGTAATATCATCAACAAGAACAGCAACGTATCATCCCACTCTTTAAATTTCTTCTCATATTTCATTACCAGTGAAGTCTGAAGCAATCCATTCCAAAAAGTTGTCAAGAGACCACTTCCCCCGAGTAGTTGAATAGATGTAGCCCGTCTCTTAGAATAGAGCTCAAGAGCCCGAATACACAAATAGAGTTCCAAAGAATAAATGATACAACCACCCAATGCACATTTATCTTTCCTGATAATTGTGTATGAAGCTCAAGAACCCGAATGCCCAAAGAAAGAATAACCGATAACATTGAAGAAGCATGCCGAATCACTGATTATCTCTGTGGAGGACTATCTCTGCGGATGTCAACTCCGGAATAAGTGATTATATCTCTGAATCACTGATTAAGCCCTCAATTGAAACAATGAGCATCCCCAATGTACACAATCTCTCTCCCCTGATGATTGTGATAACTTCAAAATCATCACACACTTGTGTACCTCTTTTATCTTCAGAAACATTCTATTATATCACTTCCCCCACGTAGTTGGAATAATAACACTAAAAGCCTTGATGAGTAAAACCTTGAGATTCTCTGCGGTCATGACAATTATCTTCCCGGGATATCTTCAATCACTTAGAAGAGTTAAGTTCATCAAGTTTACTCGCCATGAGTCAAACCTTGGGTTTCTCTGCGGTAATAACATTTGTCTTCCCGGGATATCTTCAATCACTTAGAAGAATTAAGTTCATCAAGTTTACTAAGCTTTATGTTTAGATGTGTGTCTCCTTCCCCTTCTGGTTTTGACACTTGAGAATCGACAACATATTTTAAGCCCAAATACTTGAAATCTTTTAAGAAGAACATCATTAGCTCGGATGTATACATGAGAATCAACTTGCTGAAGAATGTGAGCAAGTCTAATTGGGGATTAAATCAGACATTTCACTCTCCCCCAATTAGTGCTCTCCCCTAAACCGACAATATTTATGATGAATGCTTGAATAAGAAGAAGTCTTTAGATAATCAAATGCAACTCGTCTTTAGTCTTCTAACATGTAGCAGAAAATGTAGAACCGACTGTGGACTCGACCTTCTTCAAGATTGTCCAATTGGGGAATAGAAAGTTAACATCTTCATCTCACCAAATGCGTTCCAATTACCTTATATGTATCAAATCTCCTTAACTAGAATCCCTCCCAATCAAACAAGAATAGAAAGATGTTCATCAAAGAAATCAGCCCAGCAACTAGAAGCATTTTGACATTTAATCATATCAGCCCGTGTAAAGATGTCAACCAACGGCTCTTAGAAGAAACTCCATGTAGAAATGACCTGATAAGAAGAAGCTCGGTTCTTACATGAGTTTGGGGCCGTTTGACCATTTATTCTCATATATCAATCATCATGCGGTAGTTTCACACTTCTTCTCCCCCTCAAGAATTGCATACGAAGATGTCATTCTTGATTAAACAAGTGATTATCATCCAAATGTATTCTATTCACACTTCTACCCCGTAAGATTAGCACAGGATGTCACCATCGTCATTATAGTTGAGCAAGTGGAATAAGAAAACAATCAATAGTAGCCCGGTTCACTTGATAAACGAAAGCACATTGAAAAAGCATGAAGCCTGTTGATGAGAATGGTCATAATAGAGAAGATTTCTTTTCTTCAGAAGATAAAGCACACTGACACGTATACTTTTCTTTTCTTTAGAGTAGGAGGCATGAACTGATGTGTTCATACGTCATAATCTCTCTCTTTTCATCATCTCTTGGCAAAACATGTAATCAACCACCATTATCATTCAGTAGGCTCTTTGTAGTGACGGTGATGGAATAACCAATATGACGAATTTGACCCGAGTAAACTAACCCGAACTCGTGACTTAAACTTGCACATATGTAACAAAGCGGTGCCGATTTCCATTAGCATCTCTAAGTACTCTCTAAGTACTCTATACTCTTCAACCAACCAACCATCAAGTATAAGGCGTACATTACCTCTTGAAAATCCACAATTGAGCGTGACCTTTGAGCACTACAACGTAACTCCTTAAAGTGATAGTTATTTTGTAGTGGTAAGAGCCCAATTCCCCAAGTGGTAAAAGAAAAGGTAAAAGACACCCAACAATAACTAGATTTCCAAGTCTTCGTTTTTGATAATAAGCTCGAACAAGGATCATGAAGAATCTTCATCCAACCATCCCCGATACCTTCAGATACTAAGTACACTCGCCCGTGATATTTCACTTCAACCTCAAATGAATAATAGTGAATTAACTCCGTTGTCACATCTTGTTAAAAGCTCAAATCTAGTCTCCTTTGACCTTAAAAGTGAACTTTGATAATGGTTTCATCCCGACCATGGTTAAAAGCACATAACCCCGTAAAACCATGTAATAACCAAACTGCCATGACGAATATCCAAACACACATCCAATTCATGAGGTACACCCTTTTATCCATTCTTCGAAGCAGAAATCGTAGCACCAGCATTATCCCGAAATACGCTTTCCTTTCTCCAAAATGGTTCCATCAATACGGGATTTTACAACTCTATGGTTTAAACCGAAAAATAGTTTCTTTCGCGGGATTTTACAAAACCAAGAATAAACCGTAAGATAGATCCAGAAATGCACTTTACTATTACCAGGATGTTTCAATTGTCACGGGATTTTACAAGTCTATGAGTTAAACCGAGAAATAGATTTTTTCGCAGGATTTTACAAAATCAAGACAAAACCGAAACAATGTCAGCGTGAATGTGTTATGACAACTTTGGTTTCGGTGAATATCTGTTTTAGGGGAACATGCAGTGGTTCATCAACGGTTCATTAACCAACGTCAAAAATATCATCAACCATTCAATAAATACTTTGGTACACACATCATTCACGCATTCTGTCGGCTGTTGCTGTGACCACTTGAAGAAGTAAACCCGATATGTGAAACTTGATCATGAAGTGAACGTCCCCAGATTTGTTACTTAAGCTTGTACTAATCCTTGTGAAGAAGAAACGGTGTACCCAATGTACAAAACCTCTTGACGTATCCTCAACTTCGTGAGACACCGAAGTGATGGCTATGTTGTGAGTTAAGCAAGAAAGAATCACAAACGTAACTAAATAGCCAAGTCTTTATCACATCCAATAAACACCCAAACAAGTCATCTTCGCGGAATGGTTGAAAGAAAGAAGAGGAAAATAAGTAAACGTGCCAGGAAGACCTCACTTCAAGTCCAACTAAGAAATATCGTCCAAACAACCCCATAGTCAACTTATATTATACAATAATTCAAGCGGTGACAAAATATCATTCGTGGAAATGTATATACCAAAGTATCAACTAGCATACTACAACACTCTCATCATCATACCAAATCTCATAATCGAATCTCATTATCGTCAAATCTCATCAGCCGCATATTATCCAATTATGAAAGGCCCATATCAACAGTAGTCGTAAACAAATGTATCATCAGTTGACCGTTTATGACTAAACAAAGCTCTTTGTCACAAAGTATCGAGAGTAATATGTCAAAATTCATTACTTGTGATAATAATCATTCGGATAACACAATTGTAATACCACTTGCAGCCCAACATCAATAATCAATCTTGCAGCCCAACCCATATCTCACATTAACATAAGTCCATACTCGATTCATCCAAGGCCCATGTATGCAAGTCAATATACCCATTTAAACACAAAGATCACCACACGTATATCAAGGCAAAACAATATAACAAAGCTAACTCCATTTCATCATTAATATCATAACACGTATTATGTCGTAGCTTTATATAGACGTGTTAATAATATTAGTTACATACCAAAGCCCACCTCTTGATCCCATTTAAACTTAGGTCCAGCCCATTGAATGAATAAATTCACTCGGCCCATTAATACACAGACCAAATCATAGGGTACATAAAACGCATTATGTGAGGCCCATGTTTGATCCAGAAAAATGCATTACCCTAATCATAGGGGATATAACACACTTACACTTCACATACTAAACCTAATCCCAATATTACACATACCAAACCCTAATCATTCACTATCAAAAAATCCGCCCCCATTCACTACAGTCACATATCCGAAACCCTAATCAACCTCATTATCTCAGCCCCTAAAAACAATACATCGCCTCCCTTATCAATATCTAATCCATACCACATCATGGTATCCACAAAATGAACAAAATAATTTTATCTCGCCACAGGGTTGGCTCGAGACGATGCTCAACTTATCCACAGGGATGGTTAGTTGGTTCATCGATGTGGCTTCAATATCTAATGTCAAAAGGTCTTCAGGTAGGTATAACATATACCCTTTTGTTTGAGTTTCCGAATTAGTTTCATTTTGAACGAACTAATGAAAAAGATGTAACATAATTGTTATATTCTTTTCATTCTCTGTTTCGGATATTAGCAAAGGGTTTTAGATCTATGATGCATAAGTTCTATTATGTGAAGATCGTTTAAGGGTCTATGTATTTTAATGAACCTCACACAAAAGAAACAAAGCTGAGATCAAGATTCAATTCGTTTTAATTCATTAAGCATATGACTTGTCCTTCACGAATCAAATGACAAGAAATGACATAACATAGTTGTTATTTACTTGACTCTTGGCTCGAATATGAAAAAGCTTTTAAGATCAATGATGTATTCCTTTGTGGTGATATGGATCTGAAAAGGTCATGAGAAATCAATAACCCACGATAAGGAGAAACTGAGATCATTAACTTTTGAACGAACCAAAGAGACGGAGCTAACATCCTTGTTAGTATCTTAAACTTTTAAGATTCGGATAGTACTTTAAAGAGTATGTAATGATCGATGATGGATGAAAACTTTTGTGTCAAAGACCTTGGAGTCTTAATATATCATTGAGAGACACGAAGAAAATTCTCTGAGATCTTTGTACATAATACTTAGTTTTGATTACTAGATATTGTTGAGAGTAGTTGTAGGATGAGTTAGAGATGATTTGAAATGATGGTTTTCTGAAGTTGAATGAGTCGACGTTTGGTATATGATTTCTGTTGTGGTCGTGGGTCGTTCATCTTCATCTCTTCTTTGAAAGGCAAGTCGCTAGATGAGTCTTGGTGTTAGGTTGAAAGATGATAGATCCAACTGTGGTCTTGATGAGTATCTTGGTTCTTGTAAATTGGTCATAAGTCACACTCTTCTTCATCTCCTTTCTGTCCAAGTCAAGTCGCTATAAAAGTTGAGTCAAGTCGCTAACCATCAGTGACAAGTCTCTAGGTCTAAGATTTGTGCCAAGTCGCTAGCGAGTTATGTCAAGTCGCTATTGAGTTGAGTTGACTAAAGAGTCAACTCGCTACATGTCTCAACTCGCTACACGTCTCAACTCGCTACCATGAGTAAAGACTCATGGCAAGTCGCTACCTTAAAAACAAGTCGCTACAGTAAGTAAGTAAACAAGTTGCTACTTGTTAAAGAACAAGTCGCTACTATGATATTCCGGCGAGTTTTCCGACCATTTTTCGACCATAATCAAAGACCCAGAAAACAACATAAAACTGTGCTCTAGATGACCCATTTTAACCACTAAACAACTGACCAGAGTAACACATAAACAAGACAGTCAAGAGATGAATACTTTCGAAAGACAACATAAAAACTGTTAACATACCACAAACATTTTAAAACCAACATTGATACCAAAAAGAAGACATGTAAAAACTGTTCATCACATAGGTATGAAAAGTATTTTTCCGACCATTCAAGACACCAAAAACAGTTTCCAAGATGATCAAAAAAACCATAAACACAACACAAAAACCATGTACGAAACCACACAAATCAACACAACAAAATAACCTTGGCTCTGAAACCATTTGTAGGATCGATATATTTATTGTGTTGATGATTCGGGTGGTCTTGGATGATCAAAATACATGTTTGCCATTTTAGAGAGAGAAAGTAGAGAGAGGGAGTTTCTTGCTAGAGAGTTGCTTTGTAAATTATAGAATGTTAGATTGAGAAGCTCCACCCCTTCCATGGATGGAAGGGGTATTTATAGTAACATACAAATACGTCCTCCTGTCGGATTGTGGATCAGGCATACATTGGGTAAAGACCCGTCCTTCCTCAACGGTGTTGCTCTAAACTAAACTACGCTACAAACTAACTAATAAAATGCTAAATAACGTAATTAACGACAAGTCTATGAGCTAACCTATGCTAGATAATATTTGGGGTGACCGACTCTTTACTTATGGAATTTCCAATTCCTAACACGCAACGTGTCGCTGAACTGCTAGCTGAGTCAAATCTCTCTAACACCTCTTGTGGAACCCCAATGCTGAATCGAACTCAAGGTTGTACCTACAAAGAGTTTCGATTCTGTGGTCCCATCGAGTTCGGAGGAACTGAGGGAGTAGTTTACCTAACTAGGTGGTTGGAGAAAACTGAATCTGTGTTTACCATTAGCAACTGTGAGGAGGATTGTAAGGTTAAGTATGCAACATTTACCTTGAAGGATAAAGCGTTAACCTGGTGGAACAACTATCACAGATCCGTAGGAAGTGATGTAGCTTATAGCATGACTTGGACCCAGTTTAAGACTCTCTTGATCAAGGCTTACTGTCCTAGAAATGAAGTTAAAAAGCTAGAGATTGAGTTCTGGAACCATAAGGTTAAGGGTACCGACATGACGACTTACAATCGTCGTTTCCAAGAGTTGTCGTTGCTTTGCCCTGATATGGTTCACACTGAAGCCCTTAAGATTGAGAGGTATACTAATCTATTTCCTTTAGCTACTCGAAATGATGTCATCGGTGCGAAGCCGATTAATTTGCATGAGGCAATTATTGTGGCTCGGTGTTTGATGGACTCTTATGTATTAGAAGTAGTAGACAAGGGTAAGAGTGATAGGAGTTTGGGATATAAAAGACAAAGTCTTGAAGAAAGTCAAAGTACTGCTTAATGAAAGTCAAAGTATTGCTCAACATCAAAGTACTGCAAAGCTAAAGAACTGCTATATCGTTTATGGAAAGCTTTGTAATTCTAGAATATTCTTAGTTTAGTTTAGTATTACTTGTCGTACAAGGATTGTAATTGTAAACCGACTAGGGTATTCCTTATGCCTATAAAAGGACCCTAGATTGGCATTAGAGTGCGAATTACATACGCAATATTAGAGAATATTAGAGTTTATCAAGTTCGATATTAGAGTTGTTAGGGTTGTTAGTGAATCTGTGTATCAAGCAGGTTCAAAGTATTAATAAAATCGTTGAAGTTTAAAGTTATTCTTCTTAGCTTTATTGAAGTAGTTTCCGCATACTTAATAAAGTAAATTCAGTGTTTCATTGTTAGTAACTTAGGATTTATCCGAGGTTGCTAAGCCCTTACAAGCTACATAGTTAGTTTGGTCAGAGTATATCGATCCAACAAGTGGTATCAGAGCTTGTGTGGAAACTACGATTAAGAAGAAACCCTTAAAACCGATTTAACTACAAACCCTAAAGATGTCATTGAAGTTGCACCACCCCATCCATCACCTCACTCGAATTCCTATCATCAAGAAGGAGAATATGATCTACGGAGCATGAAGATGAGGCGATACATTGCTATTACGGACCATGCACTGTGGAATGTAATTGTCAATGGTAATGAAGTTATTGAAGAACACAGTAGAAGTTCTGGACAACCTAAACCACCTAAGCCTATCTTGCCGGCACTACGATGAAATCAAGAAAAGGCTCTCAACATCTTGTTGTCTGCTATTCACGATGGTCACCTACTCAAGTTCCATGATGCTAAGGATGCAAAACAACTATGGGCTGCTCTCAAGACAAGATTTGGAGGTAATGATGCTTCCAAGAAGATGCATAGAAATCTGTTGAAGCAACAGTTTGAAACATTCACTTGTTGGTGAAAGAGAAGGTCTTGATCTTACCTATGATGATTCAAAATCTCCTTAGTATGCTAGAGTTATACAAAGCGAAGTATCTGTTGAAGATGCAAACACGAAGTTCTTAAGAAGTTTGCCATCCGTATGGCATGTGATTGCTACTATGATCGGAGGACAACTGGTTTGGACACTATGGACTTTGATGATCTTTACAACCACTTAAAGGTGTATGAGCATGAGATGAATGGCCAAACAAGTTCAAAATCTCACAGACATTGCTTTTGTGTCTTACGAAAATAGAAGCGGTACTTCCACTAAAAGTCTTGCTTATCACGCTCAAAATCTTGTTGGTGATAAACAACATATCTACACAACCATGACTACCCCCACCTCATCACCACCAAACACCATCCACTCTGATGAAGTTGTATGTTCATTCTTCGCTCAGCAAGCCACTTTACCTATTACTTATGAAGAAGATTTGTCACAAATTGAAGAGGATGCTCTTGAAGAAATTGATATAAGGTGGCAAGTTGCTATGATCACTGCTAGGATCAAGAAGTTCATGAAGAAAACAGGAAGAGGCATTGACTTCAAACCCAAACAGGGTATAACGTTTGACAAGTCCAAGATTGAATGCTTTAATTGTCAAAGAACTGGACACTTTGCAAGAGAATGCAAGTTTGCTAAATATCGAGCAAATAGAATGATTGAGAAACCCAAGCTTGAACTAAAGGAAATTCCTATTCTTGAAACAAAAGCTTTGGTTGCTCAAGAAAATCTATCGAGGTTGGTGAGTCTTGAATTTGATGATGAACCGATAACCTACTCTATGGTTGCGATGGAAGAGTTTGATTGGAGCACAACTTTTGATGAGGAACCGAGATTTTGCTTTGGGATCAAGAGATGGTCTTGGAAGCTTTGATTGGAGCATGGAAAGTGAAGAAGAACACATTACGCTCGCTATGGTAGCTACTTCACCAAGTTCACCCACTATCTACGAGGTATGCTCTAAGTGTAATGATTTTTATCAAAAGTGCTTAAAGATTATGTAACTGAAAGAGATAATTGTAGAAGGGCTAGGTGCGAGGTAGTGGTTATCAAATAACTTTAGAGTCAATGGAAGCCAAAATTATAACTCATGAAAATAATGAAATGGCTTGGGCGAGAAAAATATGAGCAACAGGATTATCAATTAAAATTAAGTGAATGGAAGTTAGGATGTAAGGTTTACGAACTTGAAAAGATGACTAAAGAAAGGGATGAATTGTTAGAAAAATTTCTTTGCTTGGGAGAATCGGCCTTTCACATGTTAGTTTTGTTGAAAAGCAGAAAAGAGCACACATTAAAAGCGGCCTAGGTTTTGGTATGGATTTTAGTAGCAGAGAGAGAACCCACTAGTGATAAGGAACAACTTGATTCGGAGGAGATAACAACTAGTGATGATGAACTCATTAGCTCGAGAGAGAACACATCTAGTAATGAGGAATCAATTAGTCAAACACCTCCTGAATTTAAGAAAGACAAGGGTTATCATGCAGTCCCTCATCCCACTGGTAGTTTTCAACCACTTAGGACAAATGTTTCTTGTTTTGGAGTAGACAATTTAGAGTTTAGGAAAAAGCTTACTGGTCAATCTAATTCAGGTCCATCTAGTTCTGAAACCCCAAAAGAAACAGTTGAAAAACCTAAGGATGATAATGTTAAGAGTCACGGTACCTTCAACTCAAAGTATTGCTAAACATTCAGCAGTACCTTCAAGAAAAACTTTTCAAAATACTGCTAAACCTTTTTGGGATAATTTTGGTCAAAATAGTTTTCATCATTCACCAAAAAGTCAGGTTAGGTTTGGTCATAGAACTAAAGGAAGAAATTTTGGGAGTATGGGTCAAAAATTGTGTTTTGTTTGTTGTAGTCTTGATCATTTGATTAAGAACTGTGACTTTCACTCAGAATATCTAAGCAAATTCTCAAAGACCAGATCTACCAACCATAAGCCAATGGAGAACAAACTAGTTTGGAATCACTCACATAGGGTTAACCACAACAATTTTCAAAAGACTATAGGTACCCTCACCAGAGAAGACCTTTTTCAAAATCACCAGTACCCTCAAGCACTTTTCAAGGTACTGATAAGCCAAAAGATTCTCAAGCAGTACCTTCTCAAAGTCTTGCTAGGTTTTCACCCAATCAAGGTCTTGCTAGCACTTTTGGAATGGAAGCCCTAGGAGATCCAATTACTATCAATCTAGAAGGCGTTACACCTCAAAAGAGTATCTAGATCAAAGAAATCTACACAAAAGTTAAAACCAATTGGGTTAAGAAAGAAATGATGGGAACAAACAGTACTTTCGATGAAGTAAGAGTGAAACAGAGAATTTTGTTGAAAATAATAAAGAAAATTTTGATGAAAAAGAGAGTTTTGTTGAAAAACCAACACAAGTTTTGGAACAACCAAAGATAATTGATCATGTGCTTAAAAACAGTGGAGATTACATACTTAAAGAATTTAAGTATGTCACTCCACAAAGGGAACACAAGTCAGTAATGGCTTGGGTTCCTAAAATTAACTAACTCTTTCATCTTTGTGCAGGGCAACCCAGAAGAGGAGCTTAAAGATCATTTAATTGTTGATAGTGGTTGCTCTGGAAGCATGACAGGAGACAAAGAGATTCTGTCAGATTTTAGATCTTATTTTGGAGGAAGAGTTGCATTTGGGAATGATCCTAGTGGAGGTAGAATTCTTGGCAAAGGAACCATCAAGGCGGGAAGCATAGATTTTGAGAATGTTCGTTATGTGAAGGAGCTCAAGTTCAACCTTTGTCGGTCTCTCGGATCGTGACAAGAAGCACCTGTGTTATTCAACGACACGAATGTCTTATTCTTTCCCACGAGTTCAAGCTTGTTGATGATAACTTGGTATCTTGAGAGTACCAAGAACCAATGATGTGTATAGTCTAGATATGAAGAGTCTTAACTCTTCTGAAAGAGCAACATGTTTAGTAGCAAAGGCAACACTTGAAGAAGCACATATGTGGCATAGAAGATTAGGCCATGTGAATTTCAAGAATATCAACAAGTAGGTTAAAGGAAATTTAGTTAGAGGTTTACCTTCTAAAACATACAAGAATGATCACTCATGTTTGGCGTGCAAGAAGGGTAAACAACACAAAACATCATGCAAGAAGATTGAGGAAAGAACTATTAGAGAACCTTTAGAGTTCTTGCACATGGATCTGTTTGGACTGTTTACATTGCAAGCTTAAACAAGAAGAAATCTTGCTTAGTTGTAACGAGATGATTGCGATAGATTTAGTTGGGTCTTTTCTTGGGATTTAAAGATGAAACCTTTGATGCTATTCATGATCTTATAATAGCCCTTGAAAACCAATTGAGACTCAAAGTAAGAGGTATTAGATGTGATAATGGGATGAATTCAAGAACAAGTTTATGGATGAATTTTGTGCCAAGAAAGGAATCAAGAGGAGTTTAGCATTGCTAGAACTCCACAATGAGAATGGTGTTGCGAGAGAAAGAACAGAACCTTGATAGAAGCGGCGAACAATGCTTGCGATTCCTATTACCTATTCAATTTTGGGCTTTGAAGTTGTAAATCTTGCTTGTTATGTGTTGAATAGAGTATCGATCACTAAACCTCGGATGAAGACACCTTATGAGTTGCTTATGGAAACAAACCTAACATCGTTTTATGAAACCTTTTGGATGTCCTCGACTATTCTCAATACTATTGATGCTTTGGGAAAATTTGATGGCAAGTCGGATGAAGGATACTTATTGGGTTATTGTACCAATAGTAAAGGATTTAGAGTGTACAACAAGGTCACCAAAAGGTTCAAGATTGTCTTCATGTTGAATTTTAGAAGATCAAGAAAATCAAAAGGGTAAAGGTCACGATTGGATGTTTGATCTTGATGTTTTGACTCCTTCTATGAACTATGTTCTGTTAGAGATGAGAATCAAGTTGTTCACAAAGAAGAAGATTTACAGTACATTGTTCATGGAGTCAATATTAGACACGATGTTGTTCACGATGAAGAACCTATATCTATTGAGAAGGAGAAAATCTTGATGAACCAAAATCCACTTTGTCTGCGAAGATCAAGCTATTCAAGATGAACTTAATAGGATGCTTTTCAAGAAACAATAGCACAATCTTATGAGGATGAACAAAGAAGAGCTTATGAAGAAGCAAAGAAAAGGGTAAGTCTCTGATTACCCTCACGGTACTTTGGATCACGATACTTTGGATCAAAGTCTTTGCACCAATGTGAATGATGCCGATGATTTGAATGATCCTAACATGCCTGGATTAGAAGACACTGATGATGAATTAGATGATGAAGGTATTTTCTCAAATTCCAATGAAGGAGCTGATTTCACAAATTTGGATGATGATTTTGAAGTTCCACAGACTCCTACATTAAGAGTTCATAAAGATCATCCTGCTGGTCAAATCATTGGACCTTCTACTTCTGGAGTGCTCACAAGAACCAAAGCTAAAGGTTTCTCTAAACCACATAATGCTTTACTTAGCTTTGTGTATAAACAAAACAGGATGAATCATAAGGATCAACAAACGTGTTTATTCACTTGTTTTATCTCTCAAGAAGAACCCAAGAATGTAGCTCAAGCATTAACTAAAGAGAGTTGGGTTGAAGCCATGCAAGAAGAACTTCTTCAATTCAAACTTCAAGAAGTTTGGGTACTATGTGATCTACGAGATGGAAAGAAAGTCATTGGTACAAGATGGGTTTCGAGTTAAGAGAGATGAAAGAGGAATGTCATCAAGAACAAAGCAAGATTAGTTGCACAAGGATATAGACAAGAAGAAGGAGTGGACTATGATGAAGTGTTTGCTCTGTAGCAAGGATTGAAGCCATTAGAATATTCCTTGCTTTTGCATCTTATATGGGCTTTCTGTTTATCAAATGGATGTCAAGAGTGCCTTTCTTTATGGCAAGATTACGAGAGGAGGTCTATGTCAAACAACCTCCACGGTTTTGAGGATCCTGCACATCCAAACAAAGTCTACAAAGTTGTTAAGGCTCAGTATGGTCTTCATCAAGCACCTAGAGCTTGGTATGAAAGACTCTCCACTTTCTTATTGCAACATGGTTACGGAGAGGAGCAATTGATAAGACTTTGTTTATCAAGAGAGACAAGAAGGATATCATGCTTGTTCAAGTCTATGTAGATGATATTATTTTTGGAGCTACAAAAGCAGTCTATGGTGAAAGAATTTGAGAAGCTCATGCAACAAGAATTTCAAATGAGTTCCATGGGTGAATTAACTTTCTTTTGGGGCTTCAAGTTAAACAATCAAAGGTGGAATTTTCATTAGTCAAGACAAGTATGTCATGACATTCTTAAGAAGTTTAACTTGATGCTATGAAACTGTCACCACACCCATTAAAGCTATCAACTCATTGGGAAAGGATGAAGATGGACAAGTTGTAGAAGTCAAGCTTTATAGATCAATGATTGGTCATCTTATGTATAGCGCATCTAGACACGATATCATGTTTGTTGTCTGTTTATGTGCAAGATATCAAGTCTCACCTAAGGTCTCTCATATGAATGCAGTCAAGAGGATTTTTAGTTATTTGAAGCAACAACCTAAGTTAGGGTTGTGGTATCCAAAGGATTCACCTTTTCACTTGGAAGCTTTTTCAGATAGTGATTATGCAGGTGATAATTATGATAGAAGATCAACCACTGGAGGATGCCAATATCTTGGAAGAAGATTAGTTTCATGGCAATGTAAGAAACAAACCATTGCAGCAACATCATCCATTGAGCGAGAATATGTTCTTCTTTGCAAGTATGTGTGGACAAGTATTGTGGATGCGAGAATCAACTCTTGGATTATGGATTCAATTTTAAGAATACTCCTATCAACATTGATAATGAGAGTACAATTTGCATTGTGAAGAATCATGTTTATCATTCCAAGACCAAGCACATTCGATTAGGCATCACTTTATTCGAGATTGTTATGAGCATAGGCTCATTAATGTTGTCAAGGTCCACACGAGATGACAATGTAGTGATCTACTCACAAAAGGATTTGATGTTTCAAGATTCAATCATTTAGTGGTGAGTATTGGTATGATTAACTATTAAGCTACAATTAAGGGAGGACTTATTAGTTAGTTAGATAGTCCTATGCATTGTTTGAGGGAGGCAATACAATGCTTTTGATGTTTTGCCATTGTGAAGAAGAGGATGGAAAAGTCTTGCTTATTGTTTATCCGAAAATCTTGCTCTGAAAATCTTGCTTTGGAAAATCTTGCTTACGTGGAAAGCTTGCTAGTCTTGTCAACGTCTTGTTCCAACGGTCAAAAGATGGGGTAAAATTCAAACAACGGTAACTTTATTAATTGGGTTGTGATTTTTTAAAATCTTACCTATAAATAACTACCCTCCGATTTTCCTTTCATCTTAATACTTATCCATCCATATCTCTCTTCTCATATTCACATTCACTATTCATCGCACCCATTTTTCTTATAACAATATTCAATGGCGAATCGTAACACAGTTAGTAAGCATAACATGGTGGCTAACTTGGACAAGACATCGTCCAATGTTCCTTTTCATGACATAATTGATTTCCTCACTGGATCATCAATCAATTATGCTCTTTTGGTCGAACCTGATGTTATTGAACCTGGATTCAACAATTTTGGGAAACTGCTAGATCTCATATGGAAGAAGATGAATCATACATTCAGGCTAAGGTTGCTGGGAAGATAGTTAGAGTTACTGAAGCTTCGATTAGAGAAGATTTACTGTTTGATGATGCAGAAGGGGCCATTCGTTTTGACAAACAACTTCTTTGGGATACACTAAGGGATATTGGGTATGAAGGGTCTCTAACTGAAACAACTTTTAGGAAACCCTTGTTTAGTCCACACTGGAAGTATCTTGTTCATGTCTTACTTCATTTCATAAGTTCCAAGAGTACTTCATGGGAACAATTTGGTTCAAATATAGCATTTGCTATGGTGGG
Organism: Chrysanthemum lavandulifolium; assembly: GCA_022545495.1. Taxonomy (NCBI): domain Eukaryota; kingdom Viridiplantae; phylum Streptophyta; class Magnoliopsida; order Asterales; family Asteraceae; genus Chrysanthemum; species Chrysanthemum lavandulifolium. The sequence continues at coordinate 80,208,611 of CM040239.1, read as the reverse complement.
ATTAGCTACCAATCGCATATTTAACTTTTCCATAATGATTCTTGATGGTATGCTATCCTCATATCTCCAATGGTTCACCCTTTTTAATGTACCCAAGATTTGTTCAAGTCTTCTTCAACAAACAGCTTAAGGATGTACCAAAACCTTCAAGCTTATTACTTGTTGTTGTACAACCACCAAAGGTGTTCACTTTCATGGCTAGGAAGAGTGACAAATTCTGTGGGAGGGATACACCTTTAACTACTCACATGATGGAGATTGTACAAGCGATTAGAGATGAAGCGCCTGAAAGTGAAGAACATGAGCCTTCATTTCTAGGGAAGGTCTTGCTTCTCAACGTCTTGCTTCACCACAAGGTCTCGCATCTCAACAAGATATTGCTCATGGTGATTCGAACCGGTAAACCCACCATCCTCTCCCAATGATTATACTTCCACGGATGGGTCTCAAACATCCGGAGGAGATGAGGAGATATGGCTTCGAGGGTCAAGTTCGGATAACTATGCTTTGACAAGGGAGCTATTGAGGTTAAAGAAAGATTATGAAGCTCAAGTTGCACAACTGGTGAAATTGAACAACAAGTTTAGAAGATTGAAGAACTTTGTCTGGCCATTAGTTCAACATCACAGGTTGTGGGTGAAGTCACAGAAGAAGAAAGGAAAGAAATTTAAGAAGACTTCAAAGGGCAAGAAGGTTCACAAGCAGTCTTCATTCCAATTGGGGAGGATATTGGAGCAAGAAAATTTGAATGAAGATGCTGAACATTATGAAGAACCAACTTTTGATTGAACTTCAAAGCTTGAACCTCAAGTCTTGAAGCTCAAGTTAATATTCAAAATCTTGAGCCTCTTGAGCCTCAAAGTCTTGGTGTACAAAGTCTTGGAGATCAAGTCTTGATCAAAGTCTTTGATCAAGGTGCTGCTCTTCAAGGAACATATAGACAAGAGCTAATTACACCAAGGACCCTAAATTTTGAAGAAGAAGTTGGTCCTTCAACAGTCTTACATGAAGAAGAAGCTGGTCCTTCTAGTCCAATCCAGCAAAAGGAGCACACTGCTAGTGATGATGAGACTGTTGCTCAGATATTGCAAAACTTGTCAAGACCAAGAGGTGTTAGTATTCCTGGAGTTGAAGAACAACCTCAAGCTTCTCAACCTGCTTTAGATCCAAAGGATAAAGGAAAAGGTAAACTGGTAGAAACAAAGAAGAAGAAGAAACTTACTTTGGCAAAATTAAGAGCTATTGAAGTGGCTAAGAATGAAGAAGCTGCTAGGAAGCTACAAGCTCAATTGGATGCTGAAGTTGCTATACCAGAAAAGCCAGCTGTTATACCACAAAGACCACCTAGTATTGCTAAGGAAAGGAATGCTATGATGGCTTATCTGAAGGGTAGAGGATATACAGGTCTGCATAAATTGAAATATATATAGATGAAAGACTTGTATGATGCTGTTAGAGAAGCTTATCAAAAGGAAGTGGCTGTTATTATTCCTTTTGATGATGAAAAGATGAGGATGCAAGAAAAAGGAGCTTAAAGAGAAAAAGAACAACTGAAGATGAACAACCATCAAAGAAGATAGAATTGAGAACATATCTGATTGATGAGTGAGGAATTATCTTAGAGTTGTAGATTTTGAGCATCCTAAGTCCAAAGATGTTGCGATAAAGAAGTCTAAGATGTCTACATTTGAAGTTGTAGAATCAAAGGATGGAGACTATCGATGTTCCATAGAAGATGAAAGCTTTAGAGTATTTAATTTGCTATGGGATATCTGCACATGATAGATAGAGAGGATCTGTTTCACCTATATCAACTAGTGCAAGAGTATTTTGAGCATATTCCTTCAAGCTGGAGTTGGCTTAGTCTTCTTGGGAGATCGATAACTATCTGGGAGACAAAGAGACAAGCACCGATGAAATCTGCAAAACCAAGAAGTTTGGGAGATTACTAGTGGAGATTCTTTGAAGAATCGAGTGCATGTTTTAGAGTTAGAAGATGGGACCATGATTCATATGTTAGCGAGAAAGAAGATATCCACTTACAAGAGATCTTATGAGAAGAATGCTAGATCATGGTATGGAAGTTGAAGAGGAGAATGAAACGACTCTTATGGTCATCGAATTATTTATCAAATGGACAACTATGGTGATGATGATGCATAAATCTTGGTATGATTCATAATTGTATAAATTTTTGAAAAATCGATACTTTATTCAAAATCTTCTTTGGACAAACAATACTTTATCCAAACTATCGCTTGCGACACAAAACCGATAAAAGATTTTTAATAGAAAATAAGCAAACTTTTGTTAAGTGCAAAATATTTTGAAACAAAAGTTAACGACAACAAATGGTTTTGAGATGGTTACAACAAAGGTTATCGATCCACCATGTCTAACAAAAGGATGGCTAATCCATGAGCAAACGGCTCGGTAAAGATATCTCAAATCCGTTGATGGTTGACAACTTGCCAATAAGTTGTATGGTAATCAACTCACCATATCTGCAATAGTGAAGAGTTGGCTAGCCCACAAGAAAAATGGCTTGTGGTAAAGGCGTGGAAAAACCATTTATATGGTAATTAGTTCACCATGGTTGCAAGAACTAACTAGTCCAAAAGTGCGGCTTTTGGTAAAGACTTAACAAATCCGTTGATAGGCGATGATTTGCTAAAAATCATATGGTTATCAATGTACCATGGTTTTACACACCTAAACATTGGCTACTCGAGTTAATGGCTTTGGTAAAGAGACATCAAAATCCATTAAATTTTCAATGATTCACCTCTCACGGAGTTTACACACAGGAAGTGATGAGAATAGTGAAACTTTATGATCGATGTACAATTTGCCATATGTTCTTGAGTAGTGAAAAGATGAAGATTCTTGATAATTTCTTTGAAAAGGATTGCTTATAAAGACTACTTTGATGATGATAATACAAGCACAAAGAGTACAAGACAAATCGAAGATAAAGACACAATCTTTCCTTGAAGACAAAGATGTTAAAGATATAGATACAAAGGAACTTGAAATCAAGCAAGTAGAATTCAAGTTAGGGAGGATTGTTGGGATATAAAAGACAAAATCTTGAAGAAAGTCAAAGTCTTGAAGAAAGTCAAAATCTTGCTTAATGAAAGTCAAAGTCTTGCTCAACATCAAAATCTTGCAAAGCTAAAGAACTGCTATATCGTTTATGGAAAGCTTTGTAATTCTAGAATATTCTTAGTTTAGGATTAGTATTACTTGTCGTACAAGGATTGTAATTGTAAACCGACTAGGGTACTCCTTATGCCTATAAAAGGACCCTAGATTGGCATTAGAGGTACGATTACATACAATATTAGAGAATATTAGAGTTTATCAAGTTCGATATTAGAGTTATTAGGGTTGTTAGTGAATCGTGTATCAAGCGGGTTCAAAGTATTAATAAAATCGTTGAAGTTTAAAGTTATTCTTCTTAGCTTTATTGAAGTAGTTTCCGCACTTAATAAAGTAATAGAGTAAATTCGGTGTTTCATTGTTAGTAACTTAGGATTTATCCGAGGTTGCTAAGCCACTTACAAGCTACATAGTTAGTTTGGTCGGAGTATATCGATCCAACACACCTTAATGATGTACCCGTCGTTAAAGAATTTCCGGATATGTTTCCCGACGATCTGCCAGGGATTCCACCTGTTTGACAAGTGGAATTCCAAATAGAGTTGATACCCGGTGCTGCACCCATAGCCCGGGCACCCTATCGACTTGCTCCAAGAGAATTGGAGGAACTGTCTGAATAGTTGGTATAGTTTTCAGAGAAGGGATTCATTCGACCAAGTTCGTCACCGTGGGGAGCACCGGTGTTGTTTGTGAAGAAGAAGGATGGATCATTTCGGATGTGTATTGATTATAGGGAGTTGAATAAGTAGATGGTGAAGAATCGATATCCGTTACCTAGAATAGATGACCTGTTTGACCAACTCCAAGGAGCTAGTGTCTTTTCCGAGATCAACTTATGATCTGTTTATCACCAGCTTAGAGTTCGAGAGGAGGATATCCCTAAGACGGCGTTTAGGACTCGTTATGGGCACTATGAATTCCCGACAACTTAAGAAGCATGAGAAAAACTACACCACCCATGATCTTGAGTTAGGTGCTGTAGTGTTTGCTCTTAGAATCTGGAGACATTATCTGTATGGAACCAAGTGCGTAGTGTTTACCGACCATAAGAGCTTGAAGCATATCTTAGATCAGAAGGAACTGAATATGAGACAACGTCGCTGGTTAGAGTTCCTTAGTGATTATGACTGTGAGATTCGTTATCATCCTGGTAAGGCTAATGTTGTGGCTGATGCACTTAGTCGTAAGGATAACATTCCACCATTACTCGTTTGATCCCTAGGAATGACCATTATTTCGCCTCTACCATCTCAAATCTTAGCCGCCTAGGCTGCAGCATTGACGGAAGAGAACCATCCTTATGAGAATCTGCATGGACTGGTAGAAAGTGAAAACGGCTTCTTGAAGCGTTCCGATGGAACCTTATGCTTCAGAGACAGAAGTTGGATACCATTTCATGGTGGAATCCATGAGTTGATTATGCACTAGTCGCATAAATCAAAATACTCTATTCATCTCGGAGCCGATAAGATGTATCAGTACCTTAAGAAACTCTACCGGTGGCCTAACATGAAAGCCGACATAGCTCAGTATGTCAGTTGGTGCTTGACTTGTTCTAAGGTAAAGGTCGAACACCAGAAACCCTCAAGACTCTTAGTTCAACCCGAACTCCCAGAATGGAAATGGGAGCGAATCACCATGGACTTTATCACCAAATTACCGAGAACAGCTAGCGGCAATGACGTTATCTGGGTAATCGTAGATCGTTTGACTAAGTCTGCTCACTTCTTAGCCATTAGCGAGGTCGATAGTCTCGACAAGCTCGCTCGACTGTACCTTAAGGAGATAGTATCGCGTCATGGAGTACCGATATCTATCATTTCCGACCGAGATAGCCGTTTTACATCCCACTTTTGGAAATCCTTACAGTCAGCATTAGGAACAAACCTGGATATGAGCACTGCATATCATCCTCAAACCGATGGTCAGAGCGAGAGAACCATTCAGACCTTAGAGGATATGCTTAGAGCCTGTGTTATCGATTTTGGCAAAGGCTGGGACAGACATCTCCCTTTGGCCGAATTCTCCTACAACAATAGTTATCATGCTAGCATTAAGGCCGCACCATTTGAAGCACTCTATGGCCGAAAATGTTGTTCTCCTATTTGTTGGGCTGAAGTTGGCGAGAGTCAACTTACCAGTCCCGAACTTGTCCTAGAAACCACTGAGAAGATAGTTCAGATTCATAACGGTTTGCAAACCGCTCGTGATAGACAAAAGTGTTCTGCCAATAGGAGACGTAAACCTTTAGAATTTTCAGGTTGGAGATCGTGTTATGTTAAAGGTTTCTCCTTCGAAAGGAGTGATTCATTTTGGAAAGCTTGGAAAAATCAATCCCCGATGTATTTGTCCCTTTACAGACCTGGAAAGAATCGGACCAGTAGCTTACCGCCTTGAGCTATCATCGGAATTGAGCAGTGTACACAATGTCTTTCATGTTAGCAATCTTAAGAAATGTTTTTCGGAGGAAAACATAGTTGTGCCTTTAAGAGATATCCGTATTAAGGAGAAATTGAATTTCGTTGAGGAACCGATTGAGATCATGGATCGTGAGATTAGACGGCTGAAGCATAGCCGTATTCCAATTATCAAAGTTCGTTGGAACTCCCGACATGGACCGGAGTTCACTTGGGAACGTGAGGATGTATTCCGTAAGAAGTATCCTAAACTCTTCATGACATCAAGCAACTTGGAGTGAAACCCGGGATGGGTTTCTTCTGAGGCTGGGAGGCTGTGACAACTGGCAATTTAGGGAGTCTATTTTAGGTAATCGCATTACGTTAAAATAAACCGAGTTTTTCCTTTAACAATATCTTTATCGACCATGACTTGATTTTATATCGTCTATTGGTTTTTATGACTTATTTCATTATTGGATGAGTTATCGTGTGAGTTTTAACTCTTTTTTATAGGCACTATTCGATTCAGCACTATAAAAGCCTAAAACGAGAAATAATGTAACTTTTAGACCGTAACTTGAAAATTGACAAATAAATAGTCAAAACTCGTGGAAAAATATAAATAACGATAATAGAAAGTCGAATGAATGTCGTGGGACGATCGGGGACAATATATGAGCTCGGGAATGGGTAAACGGGATAGTTTACTGAAAATGACGACCAGGCCCTCCTTTTCCCTCTAGCTAGCCCCCTCCCTCCCTCTCATTTTTATTTTGGTCCCTAGCCAAAAATATATAAACCCCATCCCTACCACATTCTACCCATTTGTTTCTCTCACTAAAAACACACATATCATCACTTTCTCTCTCTAACTCTCTCTCCTCCAAACTAATAAAACCCTAACCCTAAACCACCATTGGCCGCCTCCACCTCCGGCCACATTCCGGCCAAAATCCGGCGAGTGACACTACACCTCCACCACCATCTTGTAGATCTCTCATCCATATATAAAACTCTCACAAAAGCCTACATTAACACCTCCAAATCTTGAAAATAAGATTCGTGATTCTAGGGTTTTCATTAAAACTTGTAGATCGGGTTGTAAAAAGGTAAATGGAACATGGGTCAAGCTTGTTTTGGCCTTGAGAAGCCACGTATGGGTCATAATAGGCTCATACATGGTCGAATTTTTAGGGCTTTTGGGTGAAACATGGGATTAAACCTAATTAACACTTAAATAAACATGTAGCTAGTGATTTGGTATCATGTGGTGTATCATATTGTTGGTTTTTTACATTTTAGGTCATGTTTTATGTTTTTGATTAGGAATAGATGATGGGTTTGATGTTTGGTTAATGATTGGAGGTTGATTGATTGTGTTTGGATGTTGTGGTATTGATTTGGGAGGTGTTTGGTTGTGGTAATGGGCCGTACAAGCCACCAAAGCCAAGATGGGTTGTGGTTGGGTGGCGTGCGTGACCCACATGGACCAAGGGTCCGGGTCGAGTCGTTGTGGTAGCTTGTGGGTTGATGTTGTTGGTGTTTGGATGAGACGCGTTGAGCCGAAAAGTTTCTAGAGCTTGTTTGGTTCATGTGGTCTTAACCGTGACTGTGTCATGACCATTAGGGTCATAACATTGGTTTCAGGTATATTTGGTTGGTTGATTGGTTGGCGAGATTGATTTGAGTTGATTTGGGATTGAATTGCGCTATTATGACTTTTATTTGCACTTGATATATATAAATTGTCAACTTTGAGCAATGTCGGTGTTACTTTGACTTTTTAGTCAATAGTTGACCCCGACAACGCCGTAACATGGACTTTAGTATAGTTTGGACTATTGATTGATTAAAAGCCGAGAAGTCATGACTCGTGCTTGTGGACTCGAAACGAATAACGATATGAAACTAATATTGAAATTTGATGAAATGTATATATGAAAATGCTAATAAACTATGAAACATTAATAATAAAAAAAGGTTTTTATACCAAAAATATCGATAACAAGACTTGCCTTGTTATTTATTGTTTTAAAATAGAAACTAACGACTAAAATGGAAAGGTTTTATAATAAATAAGTAATTAATGTTTCGAGTGCAAGTTTATCGAAATATGCCAATTATGGGCATTTAATAATAGTTTCAAGTATTTATTTAATTATGTTGTGTGCATGGGTTACGGATAACCTAACATTAATAGTGTTGATCCACGTGGGTAGCGGACTTATTAGGTTGACGAATCTAATAAGAGCCCGCTAGGTACGCTGGGTAACCTTATTAATGGGTGAATTATCCTTATGACTCATTAGGATGCGACCGGTTCATGGGACAATAAGCGACACGAATAAATAATTGAGTTTATCGAGTTGACGAATTCGATAAGGTCTACTATTTATTCCGAAACTTATTTGACTATGGAGCTTATCGCTTAGACGTCTCATTGTGTTGCATTGAGTCACATATTGGTTATTTGAATGCATTCATGGCATCATATTGAGTCGATACACCCACTAGAGGATACCAAACACTAGGACTAAATGGTGAAATAAGACATTTTTGGAAATAACGAAAAGGAATACATTGGGGTAGATAACGTTTATTTTGGGAAATATATATTAAAATTGGTTTACATTAATAGGTTGTGCCGAGTCGATAGTTGTTGTGTCGTGATTAGTTGTTATCTTCTGCTAGTGTTTATTTGTGCGTTGCTTACTTGAGGTGAGTTTCATAGCCCCGCTTTTACCTATGTGTTTAACTAAATTGGGGTGAGAATCATGGTACTGTTTTTGGATCTTTAAAACTATTTGGATTTGCTTATGTGCTTGACTGTTTAGATAGATGTGCGGTAGTTGTTTCCTTAGACTAGGGTAGCAATCCTAATTACTATAACATGTTGCATAGCTAAGAGTAGACTTCTACCTCGACCTAGTCCAGGGTTAGCAATCGTTCTAGACTTTGTTACGACAGTGCTGGACTAGAGTCGCTGGGGCCCGTTGTGATATTGGATATGACATGGTTTGTGATCGTTTGTGTATCTATCTTAAGTCTCGCATAGCAAATCAACTCCTACAGGTCCACTATGTTTTTATTGAACTTAAACCTATGAACTCATCAGCGTAAGCTGACCTTTTAGCATTTTTTCTCAGGTATTTAAGTGATGTTTGGAGTACGTGTTCGGTGGAAGATTGGCAAGGAGGCATGGTTCAAGGATCATATTTGACTCTGATAATTTATGGGGACCTATTTTATTAAATCATGTTTGGGCCTAATATTTACATTTTGGGATTAATGTTTTGAATATTTAAATTTGGGATTGGTTTTGAATGTTAAATGACTATCTTGTTTGCTATACTTGTGTGAGATACCAATCCAGTCGTAACGCCCCGAAAACTTGATTAAGTTTTCCGCTGTACCAAGATTTGGGGGTGTACACCCATGTTTGGACCCAATAGAAGTTCTCAAGCTTCTTATCAGCAGGATTGATTTTGAGTTCACGCATAACAACCAACAATTTAGTAGCAATACAACTAATCATCATTTGTTTCCAGGTTCCTCGATTAAATACATCCTTCCAAGGTGAAAGTACAAAGTAAGCTGACGCATCACTCGGATTCCAATCACGAAAGAACATGCTCCAGTTTTGTGCGTATAGTAGACAGAACCTCGAGCTTGTGACCCAACAATACCAACCATGGATGAATCCAAACTTGTATAGGGATAGTATCTTGACGTGGGTACGTGAATCCACAGCATCAGACAACTTTGGCATGACTACATGATCGATGATGGTTTGAAGGACTAATTGAGGTAGTAGTTCTTCCCATGAATCAAGAAGCTGCAATAATGGCTCAGGGTGTTTGGGTTGCCAAGTATTCGTGATTGATATCCTTACAACAGGGAAAAAAACCTCCACTAAAAGCCGAGAGTAAAGTGAATCTGATATCTCGTCGCCCTGTAGTAGATCTTTCGATATTGATACAGCACTCAAGTATTGGTCGTCTTCTGGCTTAACAAGTGGATCCCATCCAACAAACAGCCTATGAAACAAATCAAATGCAAAAGAACCTATGCATCACTCTTTCCCTAAACTTGTTGCTAAGGCCCGTATGATGTATCTAAATTTATGAATACGAGTTAAGCATATGTAACATTACTTATTTTCTTTCATTTGCTTGGCCATCAATTCTATTTCATTGATTGTAATAACATGACTTGAATCTCATTCATTTAAAGACAAATTATATGCGACATGGAAATTTTGGATGCATAATTATCCGAATATTTTTCGGTTTATTAAGAACGAAGATGAGGTTGAGTTTTTGAAGCTTGTTTCATGGAATCCATCCTAGTCTGTTACTGAATTGGAAAAGAAGGTTTTATGCAACAAGACAAAGTATAAATGTGTATGGACTAAAGTACCCTCGACTACATAACAAAAATCAGACATTGACTTTGGCAATCGTGGTCAAGGGACTTGTCTAGAGTATAAAACCCATGTTTTGGACCTCCAGCGATGAAAACGCCTAGGTTTTTCCCAATGTGATGCGCAAGTACATGTTTAGGGACTAACGTGTATTTTAGTCTTATTATTATTATTATTATTATTATTATTATTATTATTATTATTATTATTATTATTATTATTATTATTATTATTATTATTATTATTACTATTATTATTATTATTATTATTATTTAATATTTTGAAATTGAATGATTGTGACTGGTTAACGCCTTGGTCTTAACAAAATCGAGGTCGACAACTTAAGTGTTTTAAAATATTGTATAATGTGCATTGTCAAGTGATGTTGCTTGAATTGGTTATTCTGGATATTGCAGGTGTCGTTTATACTTGGAATCATCCCAATTTTTGTAGCTTGGTTATATTCAGAGTTCTTCGAGTACAAGAAAACCGCAACCTTAAAGACGTGAGTTCAAACATAAGTCCCTAATTGTAACCTGGTCATTTTATAGATGCCACATGTTTCACATTATAGCAATGACATTGTTGTACAAGCGATTAGTTTATGTTTTATCCCTGGAGAATTGACTTTCACTATCTTGGTGTCGTTAAACTTCTAGAATTAGATGGCATTGTGATTTAGAATTACAAGTTATTTGTAACTTGCTTAGCACAACCTCAATAATGACACGTAATGGTTGCGTTTTTAGTAATTTACTTTGATGGATTTCAGTGGCAGAAATTCTGATATCAGCTTGGTTAAGTTGGGCAATAATACGGTAAAAGAAGATGATAGAGCTGCTTTATTGGAAGGGGAGTTCTCCAATCAGCTTCTCCTAGAAGCCATACTTCGTCTATTACATCTCCAGTTGTCAAGTTTTGACGGCCACCTGTTGTTTATTGTTATTTTCTATGGATAAAATTTTATAATGGTAGCAGACTTATACAATCTTTTCTTTTTCCATTAGAGATAAGTTTTAACCAACTTGACCCACTACCATTCTTTTAACAAAATGTAGTTTTGTGCATTTTTAAGGTATATGGTTCAAATAGAGAAGGAAGGACCATAGATAAAGTCGAAATTGCCTCTAGTCTACAGTATGCCGATCATTTTGATTGTAAGTTAGTCTACAGAAGAAGGCTCGTCGTTTTATGTCATTAAATGATCACTCAGTATAATGTTAGCAATTAATAGTATATTTTGTATATTTTGTTTCAGGTCTACTTCCCAATAGAAAATGGCTTGATTGGAATGCCAGGATGAAGATAGCAGCAGGTGCAGCCCGAGAATTAGCGTATCTGCATGACCAGATGAACCCGCCTATTATATAACGGGACTTGAAGTGCTCTAACATTTTATTAGACGAAGATTATCATGCCAAGTCGCCGATTTTGGTTTGGCAAAGTGGGCCTCGTTAAAATATTACGATATTTAATCTATACATTCTCATTTGTTTTGTTGATGACAAACATGTAACTTGTAATACATAACGTAAAATGTATAAGTTAATTGTAATTATATTTTGTCTCAACACCCCTCGATGACTCAAGTCCTTGTATGCTACAACACAGGTTCGTACATGTTTGTTATGTTGCGTTATGATCAAACCCCCAACAAACCATTAAAACATGTTTAGTTAAATAGTTTATGTATAACACCTAGTGTTTAAATATTGGATAAATATATACATAACTAGTATGTATTATAATGGGTAATATAAATGGGTATAAACTTAAGTATTTGACCCATTGACCAAATACATTGAATGTAGTTGGGTAAAACCCAAAGTCCATGACCCATACCCAATGTCTAGATACATTGTACCTTGGTGGGCACTCAAAACCATGGACTAGATGCATTGCATCTTGTAGATACATTGAATCTACTTGGTACCCATAACCCATGACCCATACCCAATGTCTAGATACATTGTACCTTGGTGGGCACTCAAAACCATGGACTAGATGCATTGCATCTTGTAGATACATTGAATCTACTTGGTACCCATAACCCATAACCCATGACCCATGACCCATGACCCAAAAGCCATGGGTAAAAGGGAGCGTCCCATGGATCCCCAGTACTACACTTGACGGATCCCTCAAGGGAGGGATCTGTGGGATCCGAGGAACATTAGCTATTTTTCTTCTATAAATAGTGAGCCATTTCTTCAATGTTTCACACACCTTTACACATAGTTTCTCTCCACCATCTCTAGAATATTTAGATCATTAGGAAACATGCAATCCACCCTCATCACATATGATCATAATGCTTCTAACTTTCATTTGTTGTAAGCATACTCCCGAAGTGATCCTCCAAAGCAAGCTTAGAGATCTTGCATCCTTACCTACTAAAGTGATCACCCAACACAAGCATACAAGCACATGAAGATCTTCTACAACAAGCTTGAGAAACTTGTCATCTTCATTCATAGAAGACTAACTACATCATGCTTTGTGTTCTTGATGTTTAGTTTAGGACTTCATATCCATTAGACGCATTGTCTTGGATATTGTCTAGTATCATATTCTTGTATCTATGACTAGACTAGATGGTTTATGTGTTTGTGCCATAAAACACAAGGTTTGTTATGTTAGGCCACAAAACATAACGGGTATCATAGATGTGTCGTAAATCTATGACTAAACTAGAGGGTTTATGTGTTTGTGCCATAAAACACAAGGTTTGTTATGTTGGGACGCAAAACATAATGGGTGCCTAGAAGTCAAGTCACAAGGCATTAGTGAAGGGTGCCTAGAGATCGAGTCAAAGGCATTAGTGAAAGGTGCCTAAGGTGTACATTCGATATGGTGTGATTCGATGTACAAGATAAACTAGTATTGGGTCAAAGGATATTGTTATCCTTGTTGCTGTTGTTATAAGGAGTGAATCTCCTTTGGGGTTAGTTGTTGGTGTAGTGTTGGGTAGTAGTTCCTCCATTGTAATGGAATTCGGTATTTAGCCTAGTACCGGATAAAGGGTAGGCGACGTTGTGATAGGTTTGGTTCTACCTCGTGGAAGAACTCGGTGTTTAGCTTAGTACCGGAAAAAGTGTAAGCGACGTTGTGTAAGGTTTCTCCGCCAAGAATGGAGTTTGTTGATCTAGTAAAGCAACTCTCGAGTAGGTGACTCGGGGAGTGGAGTAGGGCAAGGAATGTGTCCTTGTAGCCGAACCACTATAAATCCTTGTGTTGGTTTGTCTATCCTTTTACTTATCGCTTTACTTTTATTCTTGCATTACATTGTTTATTTTCTATGTGGTTGATGTCTATGTTTGTGATACATACTTGGTCTTTCATATAGTCATAAACTGTATTTAACACTTTACATATTATGACACGCTTGATCAAGAAAAAGCAACTGGACTAATAATGGTGAAACTTGATTTATAATGAATCATTAATCTTGCGGAATTTTATGTGATGTTAAGGGGTTGGCCTTACATGCCGTAATGCGTTAAATGTATCCTCGTGTCGAGATTAGCAAATGCAATGGTTTATACTATATTTGATACAAAAGTTTTAAGTTTGAAACGGAAATGTATTCACCCCCCCCCCCCCCTCTACGTTTTCACAATTGGTATCAGAGCGGGTTTGCTCTAGTTTTTAAAACAAATGGTTTTAAAAATGAATAAGGTCCTTATATCAAATTTTTAGTGAAGTCAAGCATAATATGAAAAGTGTTTTGTTGATTTTTTTTTTCTTTGAAGTTTTGTTGTTAGATATCTTGTTAATCAAGCTTTAATAAAGGTAAAAATGGATAATATAACTTCACTAAAAAGTCTACAAAGGTTAAACCTTTTCGTCGGGTCAAAACATGTATTTTTGTAATTCTGTGTCAGATCCGCGGATCCCTTAGGTTACACTGGACGGATCCCTGAGAAGACAGTTTTTGTCTGAATTTCAAAAATTGATAACTAATTAACCGTAAGTCGTTAGAATTCGTGCCACCTATCGTTTTAAAGGTATTTGAGTCTACTTTCATTTAAAATGATTTCATAAACTGATTCAAAACAAAATTTTATAGAATCATTGATTTATAATAGAAAGTCATTTTTCGGTCATAACTTTTGCACAAACTTTTGATCTAATTGGAGACAGATGTTTTCATCTTTGAATAACAATGTGTCCTCTTTTGAAATTAAGGTTTTGATCATATTTATAAAGGAAACTAATCAAGCTTGGTATACATGTCTAACACAAATCGATGAAAAGAACTTTCGTATGCTATGTTAAATGATAAATTATCTTCCTTGCATTACTTGATTATTTGCTTATCTCAAATAGCTTTTGTGCTTATTTTATTGAATAACATATGTGGTTTCCTTACCTTGCTATTCATTATCTTGTTTTTCGATTTAGTAATATTCTACTAATCAATGTGCTACTTGAAGGAGTGTTTGGGATAACATCTAGTATTGTTGAAAATGTTAGTTTTATAAGTTGAAAAATGTTTAAAACATATAGCACACTAAATGGCTTTTTGATTGAGTTTGTCATGTGTTCAACATAAATGTTTTATGTGCTTATATGATTTTTTTGATTTCATATTTTCTTGTATCGTTTTCTAAAAACAACTAGAATGTACATCGGATCATAACCTACACTTGTGTGGATGATGTACTCTCCCGTTTTCCTTTTCATGATCGCTCTCCAAGCTTCATAGTAGGATTGACAACTTGATTATTTCATCCGATATACTCAACTAAATTATTTTGCAACGCAAATATAATTTTTCATATCCGAAAGTCCAAACTCTAGCTTTCCAACAACATATGTTGAACTAGCTCATCAAACCATTTTTTTTGTTCACCATATGGTCAACTTTTATATTTGACATCTTCGTCACCTTAGTTGTTTCAAGTATAATATTAATAAAAACGAAGCAAAGTATCATCATTGTGACTCTTCGATAGGCCATTGTAGGAATATAGATTTTCCTAACTTGAGAATGAATATTGGAGAACTTATTGCACTAGAAACTCAATTTGACCTAACGGTTGAATTGCTTCCTTGATAGAAGTTGGGTATGTGGAATCGCCCATAAAAATGGTCGTGTTTAGCCGTAATTGAGCACCGCTAGTAATAGTCTCATATTCATTCTCTCACTTGAGAAATTTATACTCTTATGTTTTCCTAAAGTAAGTTTACAATGGAAATACTTTGCATTGTCTTAGGATTACTAATCAAACAAGTTGTAAAATTAATTTTTCTTTTAGTTAATCACAACCACTTGCCTCATCAAGCGATTATCTTGCTTTGATCGAGAAGAGCTACATGACTTCATGGACGAAGCTCATTGTATGCTAATCATCATCCGTAATAAGTAGATTGTCCTAAACTAGCACCTCACAACTCTTTTGTCTTGAACACCATCATATGCTCTTTTCTTTCAAGACACATACCTTGCATGTCATTGTTAGTGTAAATGATTTACTAATCTAGACCGTATATTTGTTTTAGGCTTCTTGAATAGTGCTTGTTAAGTTTGCTAAACCTTTGTGTTATTTGTGAGCTCGATCTCATTTGATTGCCTATATGTGATCTCTACATGCTCTCCTTGCTTTGCTTAACATGTATACATGTGTGCTTGCTGTAAAAATCATTAGCTACCATCAATCATTTTCTCTTGATCATTTAAGTCCATCTTCATGTAAGACACTTAATAGACTGAGTAACTTAGGATATGTAGGTGTTAGACCTTGCTAGAACCCAATCACCTCTTTTCACCTCATCTCATTAGCGGATCCCTAGACTTAAGCTAGCGGATCCTCTAGTGAGGAACCGTGGAACCGTGGAACAAGAGGGTACATTATCTCTTTAGATAATCATTTCAAATTTCCTTTTTCCACACAAGCACTTGTTCAACACTTAGGATTATCAATTTCTTATATGTTTATAAATGAGTTGCATTTATATGATTCTTTACGTGTTCTTTCTTTTCGTTTCATGATTTTATGTGAACAATTTATCCATTTGTATAAATGTTTTCCTTTTGTACTAACTCTTTTGGATTCTTGTAGGATGACTATGGTCAATTTCATCATCAAGTCAAGTTGTGCTCATTCGCACATTTGTTTCTTTATATTCCTAATCTTGCATCATACTAACCATCTTACTCCACTTTTATCACTACTCACAAAGTCATCATGTCTACCACCTCTATTGAGTCATTAACCAAGTCAAAGATTCACCTTGATATCTTTCATCATCATCCCTTACTAATCTTGAGTCTCTTTATTACGTAGTAATATTTGACCTCTCATCACCTCTACCACAACTTCCATACCTCTAAGTCATGATGATGATTTCTATCATTATCACCGTGTCCAAGGTCTAGTTTATGAAGTACGTGATGAAGTATGTCTCATGTTCCACCACATCCTACTTGTGTCAACCACAAGCTTATTGTGTCAACCACATCCTACAAGTGTCTCACTACCACTACAATTCATGGTCGCTCAACCATCCTACACAAACATCTATGTTGTCAAAAGCCAAGTGAATTTCGTAATGAAATGCGTCTCATCCCTAAGCACATTTTTTTTTCTTTTTCTTACCTTGAACAAACCTTACAACCTCTAAACCAACCATGATAATGCAAGTAGTAGGATTATTCTCTTTTTGACACTAATCCTTTCTTTGTAGGATCATATATATACACTTTGATGTGTATGGGATTCTCGTCTATTTATGGATGAAATTTTACACTAATTCTTTCCTTTGTAGGTTCACTCATATACATGGTTTTGTATATGGAGCACTTGTCTTCGGAAGAAGTTTACTTATATTTTCCTTGTAGGTTCTTCTAGATGCCCTCGAGCTAGGGGGAGCTTCCGTCGAGCATTTACAAAGTGCATCATATGACTTACTCGTCCAAGGACGAATATAATTTTGCACTAACTTTTTGTTCTGTAGATTTTCAAAACATACTAGGAGAACTTGATGCTCTCAATAAAGGGGAGTTTTTCGTCAAAGCAAAAAAAATCCATTGCAAATTTTTCAATACTCTTGTCTTAGCCTTCCTAAAATATTTGACGCCCTTAACAAGGGGGAGCAACCGTCAAGGGGGAGCATGCACACATTCATTCTTCAAAATTCCTTTATGTTTCAACAAAAGGAAGATTTCTTTCTCATCATTTATTATATTTTTTCTCTTAACACTAACCTTGATGTAGGTTAAGCCTCAAAAATTTGATCCATTAATCCGTTGGCAACAATGGTTATAATTCAAAGGATCTTTCTATTTTTTTGTATGATTCTCTAGGTTCCTCTTAAAGGCGAGATCAACACCTCTTAAAGACGTGCAAGCTCAAGGTCATGAGTTGCTAAGCTTCGTCATTAGTGTTTCGTGTTGAAGTTATTGGCGTGGTGTGCCAATTGGAGCAATAAGGTGTCTTTATTTTAACTTCACTAGGGATGATGCAAACTCGCCATTCTTGGGAGAAATTAATTTCAAGGATACACCCTTTTTGTTTCGACAAAGGGGAGAAGAGTGTAAACGGAGAAGGTAATGTATATGAAGTACGGACACAAGTAACTTTGACATTTTACCTATCTATTACGTTTACATATATTTTGTCATTATCAAAAAGAGGGAGATTGTTAGTGCAAATATTACGATATTTAATCTATACATTCTCATTTGTTTTGTTGATGACAAACATGTAACTTGTAATACACAATGTAAAATGTATAAGTTACTTGTAATTATATTTTGTCTCAACACCTCTCGACGACTCAAGTCCTTGTATGCTACAACACAGGTTCGTACATGTTTGTTATGTTGCGTTATGATCAAACCCCCAACAAACCATTAAAACATGTTTAGTTAAATAGTTTATGTATAATAACTATTGTTTACATATTGGGTAAATATATACATAACTAGTATGTATTATAATGGGTAATATAAATGGGTAAAAACTTAAGTATTTGACCCATTGACCAAATACATTGAATGTAGTTGGGTAAAACCGAAAGTCCAAGACCTATACCCAATGTCTAGATACATTGTACCTTGGTAGGCACTCAAAACCATGGACTAGATGCATTGCATCTTCTAGATACATTGAATCTACTTGGTACCCATAACCCATGACCCATACCCAATGTCTAGATACATTGTACCTTGGTGGGTACTCAAAACCATGGACTAGATGCATTGCATCTTGTAGATACATTGCATCTTGTATGTACATTGAATCTACTTGGTACCCATAACCCATAACCCATGACCCATGACCCAAAACCCATGGGTAAAAGGGAGCGACCCACGGATCCCCAGTAATACACTTGACGGATCCCTCAAGGGAGGGATCCGGGGAACAGTAGCTATTTTTCTTCTATAAATAGTGAGCCATTTCTTCATTGTTTCACACACCTTTACACATAGTTTCTCTCCACCATCTCTAGAATATTTAGATCATTAGGAAACATGCAATCCACCCTCATCACATATGATCATAATGCTTCTAACTTTCATTCGTTTTAAGCATACTCCCGAAGTGATCCTCCAAAGCAAGCTTAGAGATTTTGCATCCTTACCTACTGAAGTGATCACCCATCACAAGCATACAAGCACATGAATATCTTCTACAACAAGCTTGGGAAACTTGTCATCTTCATTCATAGAAGACAAACTACATCATGCTTTGTGTTCTTGATGTTTAGTTTAGGACTTCATATCCATTAGACGCATTGTCTTGGATATTGTCTAGTATCATATTCTTGTATCTATGACTAGACTAGATGGTTTATGTGTTTGTGCCATAAAACACAAGGTTTGTTATGTTAGTCCACAAAACATAACGGGTATCATAGATGTGTCGTACATCTATGACTAGACTAGATGGTTTATGTGTTTGTGCCATAAAATACAAGGTTTGTTATGTTGGGCCACAAAACATAACGGGTGCCTAGAAGTCAAGTCACAAGGTATTATTGAAGGGTGCCTAGAGATCGAGTCAAAGGCATTAGTGAAAGGTGCCTAAGGTGTACATTCGATATGGTGTGATTTGATGTACAAGATAGATTAGTATTGGGTCAAAGGATATTGTTATCCTTGTTGATGTTGTTATAAGGAGTGAATCTCCTTTGGGGTTAGTTGTTGGTGTAGTGTTGGGTAGTAGTTCCTCCATTGTAATGGAACTTGGTATTTAGCCTAGTACCGGATAAAGGGTAGGCGCCGTTGTGATAGGTTTGGTTCTACCTCGTGGAAGAACTCGGTGTTTAGCTTAGTACCGGAAAAAGTGTAAGCGACGTTGTGTAAGGTTTCTCCGCCAAGAATGGAGTTTTTTGATCTAGTAAAGCAACTCTCGAGTAGGTGACTCGGGGAGTGGAGTAGGGCAAGGAAGGTGTCCTTGTAGCCGAACCACTATAAATCCTCGTGTTGGTTTGTCTATCCTTTTACTTATCGCTTTACTTTTATTCTTGCATTACATTGTTTATTTTCTATGTGGTTGATGTCTATGTTTGTGATACATACTTGGTCTTTCATATAGTCATAAACTATATTTAACACTTTACATATTATGACACGCTTGATCAAGAAAAAGCAACCGGACTAATAATGGTGAAACTTGATTTATAATGAACCATTAATCTTGCGGAATCTTATGTGATATTAAGGGGTTGGCCTTACATGTCGTAATGCGTTAAATGCATCCTCGTGTCGAGATTAGCAAATGCAATGGTTTATACTATATTTGATACAAAAGTTTTAAGTTTGAAACGGAAACGTATTCACCCCCCCCTCTACGTTTTCACAGGCCCTATTGGAGACAACACCCTCATGTCTAAACACGAGTGATGGGTACCTATGGATACTGTGCACCAGATTGAGCATGAATATGAAAGGAGAGGACGAGACCACTGATTAGTTAGTTGGTTAATCCTTGTATGTAATTTTCTGGTTCAACAAATTGAATATTTGAGGCTTATATCATATTTTAATAAAGTAGCTTTCCTTATTTTATTGGTGTTTGATTTAGTTTGTTTTTTTTCTTTTTTTTGGAGTGGATGGATGAGATTTGAGAATGGTTTTGGTGTTAATTTTAGAGAGAGAAGCAGAAATTTAGAGAGAGAAGCAAGAAAAGAGATAACATGAGGGTGGTGGTAGTGATGGTATAACTTTTTTATTAAGTACACCATTCGTCCCTAAGGTTGTACCAACAAAATAAAAACAATAAAATGACCTTTTTGCCCTCATGTGCAAGGCACATGGCAAAAGATAATAGACGTTAACTAACGGAAAATGGGTCAAGGTACTGATTTATATTATTAAAACCTTGTTTTGGACTCCTCACGATGAAAAACGCAAGGTTTGTCCCAGGGTAATGCGTGTGTACAAGATTAGGGACGAAAGGTGTACTTTAGTCTAAAATATATTGTATGTATCAATTTTCACAATCATTTTATAAATTTGGTAGTTGACATTTCCATCTCTTTGATGATTCTTAACAACCGTAATGAAAAACATCAAATTTCTTTTTATGGCTTAGCTAGGTCCTATAACTAAGATAAAATAAACTCCCAATTTTAACCTATCATGTCTTGCTGAGTTGTGCACTGCAAGTCTAAGACTATAAATTTAGAATGTACAAATACGGTTTTGTCGAACAAAATAAGCCAACCACGCTAGAAAAGTCAAATACGTACGTACACACAGTGACATTTATCAATCAGCTATAAATATTTGTTACTGAAATTCTGAAAATAATAATGTATATTACTAATGTAGCAAGTGAAGCAGGTACTATGTGTGAGAGAGAAAAAGAGAGAGAGAGAGGGATGGGTGGCAAGAAGTCCGAAGCAGAAGGAACCAAAGAGACCAAGGCTTTAGACCAAAGAAAGAAGAGGTGAGGAACCAGGTAATCAAGTTCTTCGTTTCCAACATCCCAGATAGGTGTAGACCTTGGGACTTGGCGTCTAGACTCAAAGAATACGGCGAGATCGGAGGGGTATACATTGCTAGAAGAAGGAACAAAGATGGGTAGAAGTTCGGGTTTGTGAGCTTCAAAGGGGTGAAGGATTGGAAGGATTTGGAAGATAAGCTAAAGACGATAAAGATGGGAGGATTCACCATGTCCATCAATGTAGCGAGACATGCCGAGGAGAATGAAAAGGCCGGGATTATTAATAAAAGGAATCCAACAAGCTTTGAGAGGCTTGAGAAAGTTAAGGCCACAGGTAACACGGATAGTTTCAAGAACGTCCATGGAGGCAGTCGAGGTGTTAAACAACATGGTTTCTCTTACAAAGATGTTGTGGTGGAGAACGGGGCGAAGACTTCTAAAGAAAAGACCATTAATTTGGATAGGGGGAAGTGGCATTGTCTCAGCTTCATGGTAGAGCTCTGGTTGCTTGGTGCAACAATATTAACACTATCACAAATATTAGCTCTTTGTTGGGAAGCTTGGGTGAGAAAGGAATGGAGATGAAGTATGTGGGCGGGCTTTGCATCCTCATATCGTTCCCAGGCAAAGAAAGTTCTCTTAAATTTTTATCCAAGGAAGTAATATGGAAGACATGGTTTACTAAGCTGGAACTATGGTCAGGGCAAAATATTCCATACAAAAGACTGGCATGGATTGGAATCTTCGGCGTGCCGCTTCACTTATCTTCGGCCTCTACTTTCAATAAAATCGGAGAAGCTGTTGGAGAAGTTATCTCACCTTCTACAGCGAATGATGGTGAAACTAATAAGTCGGTGGAAGGGGTAGGCATTCTCGTCGATGTTGGTACGGAAATAATGGAGTCCGTTACATTAACATGGAGAGGAAAATTATTTAAGGTATGGATTAAGGAAAAAGACTTCAACTGGAGTCCTTGCTGCGTGATCTATAATAGTAATGGTAGTAACACGGCGGGGCCTGATTGGAAAGCTGTCGGAAAACAGGCAGCGAAGGAGTGTAAACCGGCAGCGGCGATGGAAGAAGGCGAGTGGAGTGGTCCGATGAAGGAAGACGGAAAGTTCAAGTATGGGAATGATAATTTCGTGCATGGGGAAGGGGAGAACATGTGCAAAGTAGAACACGGGGCATTTAATGCTGGGATAAGGAATAATAATGATATGGGGGGACAGGAAAAATCCTTCGAATTCTCTTCGTCGAATTTCGAGAATAAAAACGGTTCCAATAAAGAAGGTGTTAACATTAAGTTTGAGGAGGAATGGAGTAATAAATTTTGTGGGCTTTCTTCTAGGCCCAGGAAGAGGCCTAGAGACTCTGGTCCTTTTTCTTTGGATGGGCTTTTGGGCCTCAACAATCATAATACTACTAAGGGAGCTAATATAGAGATCAATAAGCCCAACTCTAGGGATAAGTTAGAAGAAGCAGAGAATGACTATTCTTCCTTTGACCTTAATAATAGTTTTCACACTCCAGAAGAAACAAAAGGTGAACACGTGATGACATCTGACGTTGGGTTGGAATTTTCAAGGAAAGAGAAAAAGCTAGATGAAGTTGACATTGAAGAGGTGCTCAAGACCAAAGAGATAGGAGCTTCAATTGGAGTCGATCTATCTAAAGCTTCCGCTGAGATTCTGAAGGCGATAAAGGATGAAGGCATTAATCAGGTTATCCAATGAATTGCCTTTCTATTAACATTAGAGGGATGGGGGGTGACTGCAAACCAGGTTGGATTAAAGGTATCATTATAAAAGAAAATGTCTCTTTTTTAGCTATTCAAGAATCACAAGTGGGAGGAGTTTCAGTTGATAGAATTAAAAAATTCTAGGGTAAAAAAAATATGGAGTGCGAGGTTGTTGATCCTACGGGCCACTCAGGGGGTCTCATTAGTGTGTGGGATCCTCTTTGGTTCAGGAAAGTTGAAATGATAAAAAAGGATAATTTTCTAATTTGCAAGGGTATTATTAAAGGTAATAATTTCCCGATTTATGTTGTTAACGTCTACGCGCCTCATCACATTTGATAGAAAGTTAGAGTCTGGAACAAAATTATGGAAATCAAGATTATAAGAGGGGATTGGTGGATCTTAATGGGGGACTTCAATTCTGTGAGAACGAAGGAGGAGCGAAAATGGTCGAAATTTAAGTCTAATAGCGCTAAGGATTTTAATGCGTTTATTGACAGGGCGGATCTTTTTGAATACGAGATGAAAGGTAGCAGGTTTACGTACTTGAAAGAGGACGAGAAAGGGAAAAAATTCAGTAAAATTGATAGGTTTCTTGTCAGCAGAGAGGTGTTGGATTGTTGGCCTAAAGGTATCCTTAGGGCTCTTCCTAGACTATATTCGGATCATAACCCGATTTTATGGTCTACCGTGGATAGTAATTTTGGTCCTAAACCCTTCCATTTTTTTAATTCTTGGCTCGATCATCCGGATTGTGATGGGGTTGTTCACAATTCGCTGGATAACTTCACGTTCAATGGCCCTCCAGACATCATTCTTTTAGAAAAGTTTAAATGTCTTAGAAATAATTTTAAGAGGTGGATTGATGAGAAGAAGATTAAGGAGGGAGAAGAGTTAAAATTGTGTAAAAAAGAGTTAGAGGAAATTGATTCGCTAATGGAGGATTCAAAGTTGGATGATCAAGAGTTATGGACTAGGATGGAATGCAAGAAGAAAATTCTTGAATTCGAGGAGAACAAAGCTAAAGACCTGAAGCAAAAAGCTAGATGTAAATGGAACGTGGAGGGCGATGAGAACACCCGTTTCTTTCACGGGCTCATCAACAATAGAAAAGTGGTGAATTCTATTCCTGGCTTGATGATGGGGGACGTTTGGGTGAACAATCCTAAGAGGGTCAAAAAAGTTGTCTTCGAATTCTTCAGGTCCAAGTTTAAAGAGTATATGCCTAGTAGACCCAGAATTATTTGTGATTTTAAGACTAAACTTTCAGATATGGAAGCTAAGGGGTTAGAATCTAGGTTCACCATGGAGGAGATTAAGATTGCTGCTTTCGGTTGTGGTGAGGAAAAAGTGCCAGGTCCCGTTGGTTTTTCTTTTAAATTCATTAAGAGATATTGGAGCTTATTGGAGAAAGATTTTTATGATGTATTGGTGAAATTCTACGAGGAAGGGAAGATAAACAGGGGATGTGGTTCTGCCTTTATCACTTTGATTCTAAAGGTGAAGGACCCGGGTAATTTGAACGATTACCGTCCGATCACTCTCATTGGTATCATCAGTAAAGTGATTTCCAAAGTGTTAGCGAATCGCCTAAAAGGGGTCCTGGACAAAGTTATTTCTGTTAACCAGTCGGATTTTTTGAAAGATAGGTTGATTTTAGACGGTCCGTTAATCATCAACGAAATGATTTCGCGGGTGAAGAAGTGTAAAAGCAAGGCGTTCGTTTTCAAAGTCGACTTAAATATGGCATACGATAATGTTAACTGGGAGTTCTTAATATCAGTTATGAAGCAAATGGGCTTCACTGATCGTTGGTGCAAGTGGATTAGGGGAATTTTATCTTCAGCCAGGTCCGCGGTGTTAGTAAACGGATCTCCTTCGTTCGAGTTCCAATGTACTAAAGGTATGCGCCAGGGCGATCCCATTTCACCGTTCCTATTTTTAATAGTGATGGAAGGGTTGTCCAGTATAATGAGGAAAGCTCAAGCTATGGAGGTGATGAGTGGGTTCAAATTCCCGAACGATGGTCCTAATATTTCCTACCTTTTACACGCGGACGATTGTTCTTTTATAGGAGAGTGGTCCGATTATAATCTGGCCAACGTGATAAGAATCCTGATGTGCTTTCACTTGAGCTCGGGTTTAAGAATTAATATTGGCAAATCCCACATTATGGGAATTGGAGTTGGTGAAGACGAGGTTAAAAGACCAGCAGACTTGATGAAGTGTAAAGCGGGGTCCTTCCCGTGTGATTATTTGGGTTTAAAGATAGGGGGTAACATGAACCGTATTAGTAGTTGGGATTTTTTGACGGATATTTTCAAAAATAGGCTTTCTAATTGGAAAGCTTCGAGTCTATCCATAGGGGGGAGAACCACCCTCATCAAATCTGTTATGGAAAGCATTCCTACTTATTATTTCTCCCTCTTCATTGCCCCGGCTAAAGTGATCAATACCCTGGAAGGTCTAATTAGAAGATTTCTTTGGGGGGGAATAGAGAGAAATCTAAAATTCATTGGGTAGCTTGGGAAAAAGTTTCGTCGACAATCCGTGATGGGGGTCTTGGTTTGTCTAAATTAAAATAGACCAATGAAGCGTTAGTTGCTAAATGGCTTTGGAGATATAGGGTGGAAAAAGATAGTCTTTGGAGAAAAGTGGTTGATTCGACACACGACGCTAAGAGATGTTGGTCCCATATTCCTTTTCGTAAATTGTATACCAGTGTGTGGGGGAACATTGCCAAAGCGATATCTAAGATGAAGGTGGGGGAAGTAAACCAGAACCAGATGATCAAAGGAGAATGTGGTAACGGTAAGGAGATTCGGTTTTGGTTGGATCCTTGGGCTAGCAATGTGGTGCTTAAAGATAGGTTCCCGGGGTTGTTCAAAAAGGAGAAGGAAAAAAAATGTAGGGTGAGTGAAAGGTATTGCAACAAGAAAGGTCAGTTTTCCCTCAATAATTTCGATCATTTTACAGCTGAAGAAGAAAAGGAGCTTTTGAGTTTCAATAAGGAGATGGAAGGTAAGTGTTTAAGGGAGTGTGTGGACAAATGGGAATGGATAGGAAGGAACAATAAAACTTTCTGTGTCAAAGGAGTTAAAGATTTCTTGCTTAGTCGGTATGACTATAGTAACAAGTTCTCTTTTAAATGGTCAAAATGGATCCCGAAAAAGTGCAACATTTTCATGTGGAGGCTTAGGCTGAACAGAATTCCAACGAGTATGGCTCTTAGAGACAGGAAATGCTCCTTTGGCTCTACGCTGTGTGAACTGTGTGGCCAAGAGGAAGAGAACTCCGATCATTTGTTTTGTTCGTGTGTGGTGTCTGCTGAGATCTGGTATAGAGTTGGGCGGTGGATTAAGACTCCGCCTTTGTACATGTTTTCTGTTTTGGATTTGTTCGACATACATAGGTGGGGAGTTCAAGACAAGAAGAGTAGGAAGGCGATTAAAGGAATTATCTTTATTACGTGTTGGGCCATTTGGAAGGCTAGGAATTTGAAGAAGTTTGAAAACGGTCCCGTAGTGGTTAAAAGGATTATGTTAGATATTATGGGGTATGGTTTTTTATGTTTAAAAAACCGAGGGGGGAATTCTAGTTTGAGTTGGGAAAAATGGTGTAAGTTCGAGTTGTTGTAATCGGTTGTTTTTGTTAGCCCCTTCGCTTATTTGGCGTTGTTTTGGGCGTGTGTGAATAATAGTTAACTTTCAAAACAAAACAAAAAAACTAATGTAGGAGTTTGGTTGATTCAAATAATGATCACAATTATTGTCTCACTTTATGCAATAACTGTAATGAGATTTGCTAGTGCATCATCACTATGCATCATGATGTAGCATTCAGCAAAACACGTGTGGTTTAATGATAGTTTGTGCATGTGCACTAGATGTGAACCAATACTGTTGGTGAATGAACCGTTGGCATATATTGCTGTCTTAATTGACTTTACCCAACTCCTTTAATTTCCGTTATATAGAGTCCTTCACTTTGAAAGCATAATCAAACTATCCATTCTATGCTAATTATCTTTCCTTTTCATGTCACTCTCATCTCTTTTGTTGTGTTGTAAATCTACTTAACATATTACCTAGAGATCCTTACGTATAAACATATATATAGTAGGGTTTTCTTTTTATAAACTTAGGAAGGATCCATTAAGATGACAAAATCATTGGGTAGGAATGATAAAAATAAGAAACAAAACAACAACGGTAACATTTTAGGTTTAGGAATCGGAGTGAAGAAAGGGTCACGGACTCCTGAAGAAGACCGGAAGCTGCTATCCTACATTCAACAATGTTGGAAAATTTAGTGCACTTGTGGGATTAGTTCACACCTTGTAATGGGTTAGGAGGTACGGAGTGTACACCCATAAGGTCCATGAACACCACGACTCTTGTAGTGGTTTGTATTGGTAGTGCTAGTGGAAAATCTTGCTTGTGGAAAGTCTTGCTTGTGGCTTCCATCGATAGGCGGTGTTTCCACCGATAGCGATGTTTCCACCGAAGCTTATGTTTCCACCGAAACTTGTGGATTCCATCGCTTGTGGATTCCAGGCGGCAAGGTATCCACCGATAGCACTATGAAATCTTGATGAAAGTACCGCTTGTAACGGTTTTGACCTATTCAAGTGGCAGTTTCAACTGCTTAATGACCACGTTTAATTGGTCATGTAACCACTAACGGCTATAATGGGGATAATTATGAGGCTATTAATGGGCCGATTAATACTCATAATTCCATTTGATTAGCTTAGAGTAAACTCCTATAAATAGGAGATCTGATTATGCATGAAAACACACAGAAAACGTAAACACTTATTAGCGAAAGGGTTATAGAATTGTGCCTAATTCTCTAACTGCATTTGGTCTTATCCCAAGTAGATATTCGTGATACCCAGGCATTAGGGTCAAATAGTTTACTTTGGAAAGTGATCACACGATTCCAAGTGATATCCGGTAACCACCTAGTGGTATCTGTTACTGCTGACTATTTATTGTTTCTGTTGAACAGTTATTGATTATCTATACCCTGCTTTGGGACGAATAACCACCAACAATCAAAGTAAACTATTTAGTGATAATCAATGGCAACTGCTGCTATGAAACATATGGCTTCAAACTTTGCAAAGCTGGACAAGTTTGAAGGGGTGGACTTTAGGAGGTGGCAGAAGAAGATGCACTTCTTGCTGTCAAGCATGAGTGTGGTCTATGTGCTGACTACTCCAATTCGATGATGGGGATGATGCTACCGTAGAGCGGATCGGGAGGAGGAGCAAGTGGGAGAATGATGACTACATATGCAGAGGTCTTATTCGAATGGTATGTTTGATTCTTTGTTTGATATTTATCGAACTTTGAATCTTCCAAAGAACTGTGGGATTCCTTGGATGCTAAATATATGGTGAGGATGCATCAAGTAAGAAGTTCCTTGTTAGTAATTTCACAAATTACAAAATGACCGATTCAAGAACGGTTATGGAACAATACAATGAACTTCTTGGAATACTTGGAAGGTTTACACAACATCAAATGAACATGGATGAGGCTATCAAAGTCTCTTGTGTCATTGACAAACTCCTCCTTCATGGAAAGATTTCAAGCATACCTTGAAACATATGAAGGAGGAGTTAACTCTTGTTGAGTTGGGCGGTCATCGCACATTGAGGAATCTCTCAAAGTGCGGGATAATGACAAGCCAAAGAGTAGCAATGCTCTTTGGACCATCTGTTGTCAATATGGTGGAGCATAACAACTCCACCAAGTACAATGACAACAAAGGCAAACGCAAATATCATGATAACACAAGGCGAGATCCAAACAAGAAGGCAACACCTACTTGTTGGAAATGTGGCAAGACCGGTCACATTAAAAGGGACCGCAAAGGTGTTAAAATTGGTGGTAAAGCCAATGGATCGAGCACTAATGGTTCGGGGAGTGGTGGTTCACCAACTCACCGAAAGGTGTTAGGAATTAGAAATTCCGGTATTAAAGAGTCGGTCACCTCAAGTATATGTAATCGTTAAAAAGCTCGTAGTCGTAGTTCTTTTAAGTTAAGTAGTATTTAGTTAAGTAACACCGTGGAGGACGGACGGGTCTTTACCCACTGTATGCACGATCCACGACCCGATGTGTGGCGATTTATGTAAGACTATAAATACTCTCTACCTCCCAAGGTAGAGTTGGAGCTCATAATAATATCTTTCACTTTCTCTCACTAAGTTCCCTAAACCTCTAACTTTCTCTCTAGAATTCCACTTATCGCCACCTTGTTGTTATGGTTTGATGTGTATGTGAAAACTAATATCTAACAATTGGTATCAAGAGCCATGGTTAGATCATATCTTGCACATCTTTGGATTTCTAGTGGTTTTAGGTGGTTTTGAGTTTGAAAAAGTTTAGTGGTTTTGCATCATTTGGTTGATTTCTCGTGTTAAAGTTTGGATTTTGTTAGTACTTTTATGTTTAGAATCATCACAAGTGTGTAGGTTTTCATTTGGTAAGCTTAAATCATCTTGGTTGGGTTGTTTTGGATTGAAAAGTGATGTTTATGTGGTTTTTCTTGCTAGCGACTTAACTCACGGATTACTTTCTTCGTAGCGACTTGCTTTACAAATTTGTAGCGAGTTCGATTTTAGACCTAGCGACTTAGATCTAGCGAGTTCTGATACAAGTAGTGGACTCTCCACTACGGGTAGCGACAGTGGTAGCGACTTGGTCCGTGTGAGTTGCTCTTTAGCGACTTGTATCTTTAGCGACTTGAGTGGCAATTCTTGCCAAAATTTTGCTAGCGACTTGAGGCTTAGCGAGTTACTACTAGCGACTTGCATTTGTCTAGCGACTTGGGACTGTAGCGACTTAGTGGTGTAGCGAATTAAGTGTTAGCGACTTGGTGCATTATCTTCTAGCGACTTGGGTGATTGTTTACGGTTTTCTCTTGATTTAGTAAAATCCGTGAAAGAATCTATTTCTCGGTTTAATCATAGAGTTATAAAATCCGTATTATCATTTAACATGTCTACCAACGTTCCTACTATCATCTCCTTTGTTGCGAGAGGATGTTCAAGCGGTGGGTCGGATACTCGTCCACCCATGCTTGCCAGGCGACTACGATTCTTGGGCTCAGCGAATCGGTTGTCTTGCCTTGGAAAGGAAAATGGTGTCAACATTCTCAAATCCATTGATGAAGGACCATATCGAGTTGAGGCGACTAGAGACATACTTGATACTAATGAAGATGGTACTCTGTTTACGGAATGGACGGACCTAAAATGTATGATGAGCTTGATGATAAGGATAAAAGAGATTCGATCACGAGATATCGGGGCTTGAACATTGTTCTTCAAGGTCTTCCTAAAGACATCTACAAGGCGATCAATCATAACAACGATGCAAAGGCGGTTTGGGATAATGTTAAGATGCTTCTCTCGGTTCGAATTAACTATGGAAGGCAGAGAATCCCACTCTATGGCCAATTTGAACACTTCAAGATGAAACCGGATGAGAATGTCTATGAGTACTATGTGAGATTTCATAAGTTAGTGAATGACATGAGGAACATCGAATGACTATGCCTAACATTCATTTGAACTCAAAATTTGTGAACAACATGAATCCCGAATGGCACAAGTTTGTCACCGTGTGAAGCTCACTAAAGGATTGAAGAATACAAACTATGAGCAACTCTATGCCTTCCTCCTTGAGAATGAGAGACATGCTATGTTTGAAAAATTGATTCTCAATCGGTTCAAAACCAACCGAGGAGAGACAAGCTCGTCTAATGACTCAACGCCTTCTACTCAAACATCGGAATCACAACCAAAGCATCACAAGTCATACCCTTGGGTAATGGTAATCACAAACTCATTCACGATCCTATGTTCAAACAAGGCGATCTTTGATGCACACGTGGGTAACTTCATTAATCAACTAGCTCTTGATTAGTCAAAACATGAATTCTCTCCACAAACCAACAACAACCTCGAGCGACATCTAACCCACACAATCAAGCCACCGTTAAAGATGGAAGGATCGTGGTGCAACCGATTCGGGAAAGGCAGTATGATCGGGGAAGAGGTGGGTGGGAGAGGTTATGTTGGCAACGAGAATCGAGGAAGGAATGGTAACCAAGGTCAAGCTAAGCCAATCAAATGTTATAAGCGTGGTGGTGAGGACACATTGCAAGGCGCACATCTCCAAAGCGTCCACGAATCTTGATTACTTGAGAGATAAGATCTTTGCGGCACAAGCTCGGGACAATGGTCTTGCTTTGGATGAAGAGGAATTCTTTGTTTCTTCTTGAGGGCAATGCCAAGACCTATGATGCGAGATGTGGATGAGCGACCTATTCGGAGATAGGTCACAATCATCAAAATGCCTTTCAAGTCGTGATTGTGATGCATACGACTACGATGTGGATGATGGACCTCTGGCACACACAATTTTTATGGCTAGCATTTCTCCAATGGTTTCTCCCAAGGTCTCTTCTTCACCACTAGTTGGTCCATCCCAAGACAAACTTATCTCGGAGGTATTAAAACTATACGATAATCTTGATGTGCAGCGGATGCATGACAAAGTACAATCAATGAAACTATTGAATCAAATGTTGAAAATATGGGTAATATCGATATTATCCCATATGATCAATCGTGAAACAAAGTGAAAGTGAAGGTGTACCAAGTGATGCATCTTCTGCGATCAACAATGACTATGTTTTTGATGAATACCTTGCATGTGCCCACGATGATTACGTAATTTACGAACTAAATGCCTATAAAGAGCGTGTTGCTATTTATGAACAACGTGCAAAATTTGAGTTGACCACTCGTGAGCGGAAATGGATGACCAAGTACGTCGGTCATTAGAAAAAGTAACTTTAGAAGAAGTATTGAAACAAGAATTAAATTCCTTGCAAGAAAAACTTTCTAAAACATTAAGCAAAACAAGAACTTCAAGAAAATGTGAAAATGCTTAAGCAAGAATTTAATGCAAAGGAATCAAAACTCTTGAGAGACTTTTCTAATCGAAAACTTTGAAAAACAAGCTTGAAAACAAGTTGTACATACAAGGAAACACCATTCGATTGCTCACATGGTCACTAAACATAGAGTTCTAGCGATAAGCATAGTGTTCCCATTATAGATAAACCCAACCACGAGTGCGGAAGATAGCAAAAGCGACTCAAAGTGTGATCTATGATGGGCGAGATTCTTAAACCTAGGCAGAAACCTAGTTGCGTTGAGTGCCTTTGAGGAAGATAAGAAATCGGATGAAGTCACTAGGGAAAGGATGAACAAAAATTAGATAACCCTAAATGCAAAGAGAAAAAATAATTATCACTCCCCATGACTACAAGAAGGAAAAGCTGGATTTCCTTGAACATGTTTAAGCCTCGGACATTGTTGACTCCGAACAAGTTTTACGGAAAAAGGATTTAGATAAGCGAAAAATGAAAATATTGTTGAAACAAACCCCCTTTTGGAAAATGCCTAGAGCGTTGTGTATCCTCCTAATACACCAATGCATCTTGTTCCTAGAAAAATTGCCACTAAAAGCAAGACCTTAATTAGCCAATATGTTATATTTCAACTATTTGTTGATTTTGAGAAAACTTGCAAGAAAAGGATCACACCCAGCGGTATAACGGAAGGAGAAAGGGTTTTGAGCAAATGAAAGAATGTTATTTAAGCGAGGTCATGCCTTTCTTTAAACTTCGAAAGATCACTTTGAGAGTCTTAAAAGGGATAGAAAGCGATATCAAGGGAATGGAAAAGGAATTTGATGCAATGGTAGTTGAAGTTAGTGATTATGAGCGTGCACTAAAATATAATGAGATTGAGAGGAAGAACTTGCATACCTTAAATGAGACTCTTATCCTTGAATGTGTTGCTCAAGATATTTTTTCAACTTTGCTTCAAAATGCTCTATTAATGCTTCCAAATTTCATGAACTATCTGTTGCCACGAAAGTCTCCCATGATCGTGTCATTGAGCTTGAAAAATCTAATTCTAAACTAAGCGAGAAAATTGAGCTGGATGATCACGACAATTTGGTTAAACATTTTCTAAACTAGAAGTTGAGTATTTTAATTTACAACTAAAATATCAACATCTTAAAGAAAATGTCAAAACTTCAAATATCAAGACATCATCGGATGCTCGAGTTTGATGCGAGTTTTCAAATTAACAAACGTGATGAGCGATTCAAGCTCGATGCAACACAATCGAGAAAGTTGAAAGCCCAAATCTCTCAACTAAAGGGTCAAACGAACAATATGACGGGCTCCCAAATGCCTCCTCCTTTAGATTCTCGAAATTCTCAAGCGTTTCATCTTCAAAACCTAGTAAATGCTTTACAAAAGGAAAGCGAAAGTTTTTGAAGAAAATGAAAAGGTTAACGTCATTTCAATGAGTTATTTGAATCAATTAAAGTCACTCGTAACAAAAATAACGAACAAATAGCTTCATTGCAAAAGGAAATTGAGAATCGAAGAGTCGGGTAAAAGGAAAATGCCAATGACCAATGGGGAGAATGTTGTATCAAAGGTTCACTCTTGTAATAAATATGCTTTATGCGTGACTTATGTCCCTCCTCATCTAAGGAACAACAAACTTGCTATTCAAACATACTTCTCATCCCTTAAGGATTGCCTAGAATGTCTGCGTGAGATTGTTGAAGAGGATAAGTTAGAAAACCTCATGATAATGCAATTGGACATGCATGCTTATATGCCAAACGATCTCAAGAAATCTTAGAATGCTTGATCACAATATGCCCAAAGTCATTAGGTGAGAGAGTTAATCCTTTGATTCCATGCTCGATGCCTAATGCCAAGTATGATATGCACTCGATTCCCAATGTTTTGAATGTGAACCGTAGTGTGCCTTTAAGTAGTTGATTCTAGATCATCAATGCTATGAAAGAGAACTCAAGTGTGCCTTCTAGGAGTACAAATCTCGATACCGCTAGTTTTAAGAATGTGAACCGTAGTGCACTGCATGTAGTTCGGATCGGCACATCTAAGCGGTGATGCAAAGAGTAGTTAAACCAACTAATGTTCCCATTCCTCTACGAGAGTGTCGGTGACATTAAAGGAGAGAAGTCAAAGTCTCAAGACAATACAAGGAATGATAGGACCTCTCAAGCTAAGAATGTGCCTTTGGAAGAGAGTAGAAGAACAATCTAGGAACTTTAAGCTTGAATTGAATAAAGCGAATCGTGTTGATTCTAGTATTAGCCATAGGCGTCTTGTAATTAATTGAATTACGATACTATTTGCAAACCTTGCACCGATGTCTGCTTGAATTACATTTCTAATCATGAATGTGGTGTTAATGTTACGCCTCTTGATGTTAATTGTTCGATTAATATTGTTAATGCTAAAATTCATGCTAAAAAGGCTAAAAGGCAAAAGCGAAGAAAGTTAGAAAGCGGTGGAAACCCACGGAAGAACATTCGATAAAATAGGCTTTTATTGGATACACATTGGTCATAAGACTAATCGAGATAATGCCCACTAGTAAATGGATGCCTCTTGGTAGAACTATTCCCTTAAGAAGTGATCACTGCTGTGAGCAGGGCTATCTGAGACACTAGTATTGCATCTATTCACAATGATTCTATTGCCTCACTTTACGATATGAATGCTTCTATTTACGAAGTGGGTGTTCCAACTGTTGCTACTAACCAAATGGAACCCATTCTTGCATGGGGATCCCAATTATCGATTATCCATTCTTATGCATGTTCAACTGCGGATCGTTCAAATCGTTACGTGGTACACGGACTCAGTTTGTTCCAAGCATATATTTGGAGACCGGTCTCGGCTCATAAACTTCGTGAGCAAATTCATCGGAATTGTTAGATTCGGTAATGATCATTTCGGTGCTATTATGGGTTATGGAGATTACGTTGTTGGTGATAGTGTCATCTCTAGAGTTTACTATGTGGAAGGTTTGGGTCATAATCATTCTCTGTTGGTCAATTACGTGATTACGATCTAGAAGTAGCCTTGAGAAAACATACACTTTGTTAGAGATCTTAATGGTAAGGAACTGTTAAAAGGAACTCGTGGCTCAAATCTTTACACCATCTCTATCGATGACATGATGAGGGCTTCTCCAATCGCTTGTTATCAAAGGCTTCAAAAACAAAGTCATGGTTATGGCATCGTCGTCTCAATCACTTGAACTTGGCACCATCAACGATCTTTCGAGAAAGGACTTAGTTGTAGGTTTACCTAGACTAAAGTATGAAAAGGATCATCTTTGTTCGACATGTCAATTGGGAAAAAGCAAAAGTATGCCCATAAACCCAAACCTACTAACTCATCACGAAGTTCTTCATATGATTCATATGGATTTATGTGGACCAATGAGGTGCGAGAATATCTTTGGGAAGAAATATGTGTTAGTTGTGGTTGATGATTACTCTAGATTCACAGGTCAAGTTCTTAAGGACAAAGGATGAAACTCGATATCATCATCAAACTCATCAAGCAGTGCGAGTTCGACTAAACAAAGCGTCGAGTTATCGAGCAGACAATGGGCGGGTTTGTCAACAAACAACTTAGTGAATTCTATGAAAGCGTTGGAATCGACCATCAAAGAAGTGTTCCACGAACCCCTCAGCGAGCGGTGTAGTTGAAAGGCGAAATCGTACTCTTGTTGAAGCCGCTAGAACAATCTTGATCTACTCAAAGGTTCCAATGTTTCTCGGGTGAAGCAATTGCCACTTGCATGCTACACACAAAATCGTTCCACGATTCACCTTGTTCATGGAAAAACTCCATATGAACTTGTCCACAACGAAAACCTAATCTATCTTTCCTTCGTGTGTTTGGTGCATTGTGCTATCCAACTAATGAGGTCAAGACTTAGGCAAACTTAGGGCTAAAGGCGACATTGGAGTATTTGTAGGATATGCATCAAACAAAAGGGATACCGAATCTACAACAAAAGAACCCGAAATATCATGGAAACAATTCACGTTACGTTTGATGGTGACCGGTCAAATGGCTCTGGACACTCCACTCGGGACCCGCACTTCAAAAGCAGTCCCATTGGTTCATCCCTTGTTCCAAACTCCTCTCAAGAAACTCCATATGTACCTCCATCGAAGATGATGTAAAGAAATTGTTTGATCCTATGTTTGATGAACTGTATGATTCAATTACTAATGAGGTGTTGATCCCTACAACGAGAGGATGCTCATATTCCGATGAATGAAGTCAATCCTTCGGTCTCAATATCTTTAAGTCAAGAAGCACTGCTGCGATCCTTGATCTCATCAACAAATCATCATTCTTCAAATGTACATCATGGAAATGTTTACGGCATCAATGATGAAGTTAATCCCTTTGCTACTCACGAAGATGCTCCATTTGAAAACATATTTGCTACTCACGAATCATCATCGAACCATCTTCTTGAGAGACATCGACTCGACTACCTCGGTTCCTCAACAAGCGCCACATGAACACCTCGGAAAATGGACTCACGATCATCCATTAGACAACATCATTGGAAATCCCTCTCGTCTGTATCAACCCGGAAACAACTTGCAACCGATGCCTTATGGTGCTTCTTCAACTCCGTACTATCTAAGATCGAACCAAAAGATGTTAAAACCGCCATGAATGAAGATAGGCGGTTCAATGCCATGCAAGATGAAATTCATGAGTTTGATCGTCTTGATGTATGGGAGTTAGTACACCTCAGGCGTGCTATGATTATAGCTCTTAAATGGATCTTCAAAGTGAAACTTGATGAGCATGGTGATGTGTTGAAGAACAAGGCTCGATTAGTTGCTAAAGGATACCGTCAAGAGGAGGTATTGACTTTGAAGAATCTTTTGCTCTGTTGCTCGAATCGAGGCAATCGAAATCTTTTTGGCTAATCTTGCTAGTAAGAACATGGTAGTCTATCGGATGGATGTGAAGGCGGCATTTACGAGCGGAGATCTTAAAGAAGTCGTCTCGTCGGCCAACTGAAGGATTTGTGAATCAAGAGCATCCTACTCACGTTTATCGTCGAAGAAGGCTCTTTACGGTTTAAAGCAAGCTCCAGGGCATGGTATGATACATTGTCAAAGTTTCTTCTATCAACGGATTCACAAAGGAGCGATTGATCCTACATTGTTCACCGAAAGTCGAGCAAACATTTAACTCATGTTCAAATTTATGTTGATGATATTATTTTGCCTCGGCGGACCCAATGGAATGTGATCGTTTTCTAATGAAATGAGTTCAAAATTTCAAATGTCAATGATGGGACAAATGTCATTTTCTTGGGATTACAAATTTCACAAAGTCCGGAGGCATTTTCATAAATCAATCTAAATATGCAACGAGATCTTAAAGAAATTTGGATTTGATTCAAGTGACCTGTTGACACCCCATGATTGATCGAACCAAACTAGATGAGGACCACTCGGGGATCATGATTGACCAAACGAAATATCGTAGTATGATTGGATCACGATGTACCTCACGACTAGTAGACCGGACATCTTGTTCATTGTTTGCATGTGTGCTAGATACCGAGCTAAGCCTACTAAAAGCACCTTGAAGCGATTAAGCGGGTCTTCGGTATCTCAAGGAACCATCAATATGGGACTATGGTACCCGAAGGACACGGTATGTCACTAACGGCCTATCACGAGATCTTGATCATGCGAGTTGTCAAGATACACGTCGAAGTACATCCGGAGGTGCTCGGTTTTGGGTGATAAGCTTGTGGTGGTCTTCAAAAAGCAAATGAGTACTTCTATTTCCTCTACAGAGGTGAATACATAGCCATGTCATCTTGTTGTGCTCAAATCTTATGGATGAGATCTCAATTATCGACTATGGCTTTGAATTCAACAAAATCCTCTGTCTTGTGATAATAAAAGTGCTATTGCTCTCTCATGCAACAATGTTCAACACTCAAGAGCAAAGCATATCGACATTCGACATCATTTCATCGGGAACAAGTGGAAAAAGGTGTGGTGGAACTATATTTTGTGAGGTGCGAATATCGGTTAGCGAGACATCTTCACCAAAGCTCTTCCAAGAGAGCGTTTTGAGTTTATTCTTCCACGTCTTGGTTTGAAAAGCCTTCAACGAAACTCTCAAACGTCTTGAGGAGGAAGGCGAGGAGTAAAGGTCTATCTTCATCTATCTCTTGTAAATATTTATTCGAAAAACAAAATACAAAATTATAAAACTCTCAAAAATCAAATAGAAAATTATAAAACGTTCAAAATCCATAAAAATCTGAAAAATTCGAAAAAATCTTCAAAAATATTGTCAATTTGTCATGTTTTTCTCGGTTCGATAATATCTACGGTCTTTGTGATGTCATTCAAAGAATGACACGGGTCTTTAGATGTTGTTCGAATTCCAAAAAAAAAAAAAAAAAAAATATATAAAAAATATATATATTTTATATATATTTGGGAAAGAAAAAAAAAAATGGTTTATTGTCATTTTCGAGCAATAACCGGTTTTAAAAGAAAGAACGAGCCATGTTTTACCATGTTTTCAAATTCCATGCTCGATTCTATAAACATTTTCTCTTGAAAACCAAATGCTTTGAAAAATAACTCGGTCTCTATTTTTGATAATCATCGGGACTTATTTGTCAAAATCTCTATCTCTCAATCAACAACCTATGTCATTGATTGAGGGAGAATGATTTCAATTAAATTAAAAAGTTATTTGGCATTAAATTGTTTTCAAAAGATATTCATGCATGTTTTATCAATGGAGTTTAAAGTCTTAAAATCCGATCCTTATCGATTAAAACGCTTTCATAATCAAGTCACAATTCCCTTAAAGCTTTCAAAATCAATTTAAATCAATAAGAGATCACAAATCTCAAATGATTTGATAATTGTGATCGGGGAGAATGTGTGATTTAAATTGGTTTAAGCGATAATTCGGTAAATGGTTTTATAAGGATGTACATGCTATCACCTTGCACATGTGACAAACGATTTCAAATTTTCCATGCACATGTTGAGGGGAGCATCTATCTTAAACCTATGATTTGAAATGTGATCAACTTATCTCAATGTGCAAGTTCCTCTAGTATGTGCAAAACTCTTTTCAAACCTCGAGGCACATATTGAGGGGAGCAAATTATGGAAACCTCATCCTTCCGGAAATGCTATATCTACTTGATTTGATGTGGGAAGTGATGTTGATATCTTTAGAAAATGGTAATCAAAGAAGTTAATTCTTTCTCTTGCCTCCGTGTGCAAAACATTTTCAAATACTTGATGCACATGTTGAGGGGAGTTCTCGTTCTAAAATATCAAAAACAATTCGGTACAAAATGCTTTGATAATATATCACAAGTATCGAATTGATTTTCAAATGGTTTTCAATTGGTTCCATATGGCGGATGAACAATACCAAAAGACCTACCAACTTTACTTTATGTATGGTGATATAAGGATGATAAGGTTAGGTTTTGTTCCCATGATCCGCCGAGCCGGAGGGATCTACCGAGGACAATCCACTAGTTAGTGTAGAAGTCCTTAGGTATGATGATAAAAGGAGAAAAGTGAGATATGGGAAGAGTGCGGACTGAGGCCGAGCTAGTCTTGGAATAAACCCAACAAGGTTCTAGCTATGAAGTCTCGGTAAGCAATGAAGGGTTGAAGAATTAAAAGAATTGAATGAGAAAGGGTGAAAACAAATAGCCCTCCATTTATTCAACCTTAGGGCGAAACCGGGTTCAATTCATATACTCTTGATGGTAACATCGGTATTGAAGACAAGGCGTCATGGACCCGGTGGCGCACCGCACTTCAACTTTCCAAACCACTCAAGTTCCTCTTAAAAGGACTTGTTTCATTCTCACGGGGACCGACATTATCTATCGACTTTCTCTTAGAGATTGTTGATATTGAAGAAGGAGACCCTCTCCCTAGTCTCGACACACGGGATCCAAATATGCACAAATTGAGTCTAGAGCCACGAGATCATCAATAAATCTCATTAGGACACTTTCAATGAAGACTCTGTTTCACACAATGTGGAAAGAGATTATATCTTGAGTCCTCGCATTATCCTTGTGGTATTGCGGAACATCGAGTAATGTGTATACATATTCACAATGAAGATGGAAAGCCTTCGGAGCCAACATCATACAAGCTCTGGTAGGTGGCATGTGAGATCTATTATATGGATCAACCATGTGACAAGCGAGCAGAAACAATGGGGCGATTCAATCTCTTGAATCAATCACAGTTCGAGTTATGGATTGACGGATACCTTTGAAAAACCGGTCTTTGTGCTTAAAACTCTTTTCTTTAGCACATCGACCGTGTACTCATTTTCAAACCAAAAGGTGTTTTATGATTGATAATTGATTTTCAATAAAACCTTCGTTGTATTGCAAAAACAATTTCTATTGAGCAATACGATTGTTTTCAAATCTCTTTTCATCAATCGGTGGACTTAAAATTATTTGGTTCACTCACTCCGTGTTGTCTTCTTTGAGATGTTCGGTTTGAGAACGACTAGAGCATTGCGAAACCACATCAAGGAAATTCTTGAATGATACGATCACGCGGCGGTACTTGTCTTGATCAGCGGGGAACCGTGGGCGTGTACCTCAATTCAACGAAAGTGATCAAAGACACTTTCGTGCGATTTATTGCTAAGCTGTTGTATGCGGTACACCCGGCGTTTGCGGTGATCGAATGAAGCGGTCAATCCATAGCCGCATGCTCACTTAACACATTCATCTCAAAAGAAATCATGATTAGTGCATCAATGACTCGATATTTTCACTCCATGCTTACTTCTGCTGCGCCAATATCATGATTCAACAAAAGCTTCCGCTACTCGATGAGAAGATATCATGATCCGAATGTGAGCATGTCGGTCCTAAAGTCACAACATCACATAATACCAACACCACAAAGGATGTCTCGAGATTTTGATAGGTGATGATCTCAAATCTTGGCTCAAACTTATTATCACGTGGATCGGTAAAGACCTCCACTTGGAGTAACCAAACATGCAATGTGAAGAATCAATGACTACGAGCTTAGGAGCAAAGGACTACATCAAGAATGCAAGATCAATTGTTAATGTAATATCTATTTGTATTCAATGTAATTTTGGTACATGATTGAGGTGACCTCCTTAGGGAGATTGTTAGGAATTAGAAATTCCGGTATTAAAGAGTCGGTCACCTCAAGTATATGTAATCGTTAAAAGCTCGTAGTCGTAGTTCTTTTAAGTTAAGTAGTATTTAGTTAAGTAACACCGTGGAGGACGGACGGGTCTTTACCCATGTGTGGCGATGCACGATCCACCTCCCGTTGTGTGGCGATTTATGTAA
The DNA here is from genome assembly GCA_022545495.1 of Chrysanthemum lavandulifolium. Taxonomy (NCBI): domain Eukaryota; kingdom Viridiplantae; phylum Streptophyta; class Magnoliopsida; order Asterales; family Asteraceae; genus Chrysanthemum; species Chrysanthemum lavandulifolium. The sequence continues at coordinate 80,167,648 of CM040239.1, read as the reverse complement.
GACTATAAATACTCTCTACCTCCCAAGGTAGAGTTGGAAAACTCATAATAATATCTTTCACTTTCTCTCACTAAGTTCCCTAAACCTCTAACTTTCTCTCTAGAATTCCACTTATCGCCACCTTGTTGTTATGGTTTGATGTGTATGTGAAAACTAATATCTAATTTACGGAAAGAAGCAATCAATGATGAGATGGATTCCATCATGGGCAACAACACTTGGTGTTGGTTGATCTACCTCTGTTGCAAACCTCTTGGTTGCAAATGGATTTTCAAAAGGAAAATGAAGGTAGATGGAACTATTGAAAAGTTCAAGGCTAGACTAGTCATTCGGGCTTTAAACAAAAGTCGGGAATAGATTATTTTGATACTTATGCCATTTGGCTCGTATCGATTACCATAAGATCACGATTGCTATGGCATCTATTCACAATCGGTTATTCATCGGATGGATGTGAAACGGCTTTCTTGAATGGTGAATTGGAAGAGGAGGTTTATATGAACCAACCTCGGGGCTTCATCATGCCGTGCAATGAAAACAAGGTGTGTAAACTAGTTAAATCTCTTTATGGATCAAGCAGCACCTAAGCAATGGCACCAAAAGTTTGATGAAGTGGTTTTGTCTAGTGGTTGTGTTCTTAACCAAGTCGACAAATGTGTATATAGCAAATTTGATGAATCGGTAAAGGAGTCATCATTTGTCTATATGTTGATGACATGTTGATCTTTGGCACCGACAAAAATCGAGTTGACGACAAAGGAATTTTGTCATCAAGGTTCTCCATGAAAGACATGGGGAGGCGATGTTATCCTTGGTATAAGGATTAAACATGAAAGTAATAGAATTTCTATCTCTCGGTCTCATTATATTGAGAAGGTACCGAGGAAATTCAATTACTTTGATTGTACTCGATGAGTACACCTATGGATACTTGTGAGAAGTCGATGCTAATCATGGCAAGGTCAGTATCTCAACTTGAGTATTCTAGGGTAATTGGATGCGATGTATGACATGACTTGTACAAGACCCGATATTGGTTTTGCGGTGGGAAAATTGAGCGGTATACTAGTAATCCTAGTGCTCATCAACGCAAGCGATTCAAAGAGGGTTCAAGTATTTGAAGAGAACTATGGATTATAGTCTCTCATATCTTGGTTACCCATCGATGTTGGAAGGTTACACCGATGCAAGTTGGATCGATAACATCGAAGATAATTAGCTCTACCGGTGGTGGGTATTCCTACTTGGTGGAGGAGCAATTTCTTGGGCATCCAAGAAGCAAACTTGCATCACCGGTTCAACAATGGAATCGAATTTGTGGCTCTAGCATTTCTTTGGTAAAGAAGTCGAATGGTTGAAAAACTTGCTTCTTGAGATTCCATTGTGGCCTAAACCTATAGCACCTATTTCTATCGGTGTGATAGTGCACTACATTGGCTAAAGCTTATAGCCGATGTACAATGGTAAGTCTAGACACTTAGGTGTCGGGCATAGCATGATTCGTGAGCTTATCATGAATGGGGTGGTATCTATAGAGTTTGTGAGATCTCAATGTAACTTAGGCGATCACTTGACGAAGGGTCCGGCTAGAGACTTAGTTATAAAGTCTCGCTAAAGGGATGGGTTTAAGTCCAACTTAGTCACCGAATGCTAGGACACCCACTCCTCCTAAGGAAACTTGGGAGCCGAGTTCAATGTGGAAAGTCGAACATTCGGTAGCACGAGCACATGTTTTATTTACATCCTAAGGTTGTGCTCGAAATCTGCGAAAGGAGGATGAAGTATTTACTTCTCAATGGTTAATTTTCTTTGAAAAAGTGCTTGGCGGAGCATGACTAAAGAGGAACCACCTATGTAAATGTTGAAGTTTTGCCGCTCAGAAGCTTTGGACTTTTAGCTTTTACAACATTTATGAATTTGGATATGGACACATGGCTTGTATAGTGTCGGGAGCTTTTAAGTGTTTGAAAACTTGTGTATTTTATCTTGGTATTCAAATGGGTTGAAGGGTTCAATTCTTAGAACACCACGATTCTCGAATATTTGAGCGTGTAATTTACTAAGATGGAAATTCAATCCTCGTGACATTTTCGTTTATGCACATGTTTTGCTTGATGTTTATTTTTCATGCAAAGGAAGTGAACTAAATTTAGGGAGGATTGTTGGAAAATTTAGTGCACTTGTGGGATTAGTTCACACCTTGTAATGGGTTAGGAGGTACGGAGTGTACACCCATAAGGTCCATGAACACCACGACTCTTGTAGTGGTTTGTATTTGTAGTGCTAGTGGAAAGTATTGCTTGTGGAAAGTACCGCTTGTGGAAAGTCTTGCTTGTGGCTTCCATCGATGGCGGTGTTTCCAGCGATAAGCGATGTTTCCACCAAGCTTATGTTTCCACTAAAACTTGTGGATTCCATCAAGCTTGTGGATTCCAGGCGAGCAAAGTATCCACCGATAGCACTATGAAATCTTGATGAAAGTACGCTTGTAAAGGTTTTGACCTATTCAGTGGCGGTTTCAATCGCTTAATGACCACGTTTAATTGGTCATGTAACCACTAACGGCTATAATGGGGATAATTATGAGGCTATTAATGGGCGATTAATACTCATAATTCCATTTGATTAGCTTAGAGTAAACTCCTATAAATAGGAGATCCGATTATGCATGAAAACACGTAAAACGTAAACACTTATTAGCGAAAGGGTTATAGAATTGTGCCTAATTCTCTAACTGCATTTGGTCTTATCCCAAGTAGATATTCGTGATACCCAGGCATTAGGGTCGAATAGTTTACTTTGGAAAGTGATCACACGATTCCAAGTGATATCCGGTAACCACCTAGTGGTATCTGTTACTGCTGACTATTTATTGTTTCTGCTGAACAGTTATTGATTATCTATACCCTGCTTTGGGACGAATAACCACCAACAAACAATATGGACATGGAAGTTGGCGTTCTTTGCTCGCGAAAGCTGGTAAGAATCATGTCACCTTCCTTCCCATACATGCATGTGCATTGTAATATATTTTCCATAAGTTTTTATGTGGTGCTTTGTGATTTCTGGCTTCTCACTAGTTTTTCCAATGAATTTGGGGTTACAAAAAGTATATTTCTCGTAACCTAATTAGTTAAGCGTTATGTAGGGCTTAAGAGATGTGGAAAGAGTTGCCGCTTGAGATGGACGAATTATCTAAGGCCTGATATAAAGAGAGGAAAATTTAGTTTGGAAGAAGAAAAACAAATTATTTAGCTTCATGCTCTTCTTGGTAACAGGTACGATTTGAATGACTCGTATCATGGGTACCATTAGAGTAACCAACTAGATCAAACATTTCGTTTCTAATACTAGCTAGTTGTTCTACGTTTAGATGGTCAACTATTGCTGCTCACTTGCCAAGGAGGACAGATAACGAGATCAAGAACCATTGGAACTCACAGATCAAGAAGAGGATGACTAAAATGGGCATTGACCCAATGACCCACAAGCCAAAGAGTGGCACCCAACTCTTGGGTACCAACCGAACCACATGGCTCAATGGGAGGTCGCTCGGCTCGAGGCGTAGCTAGACTTGTTCGAAGCCCAAGAACCATCTAAACCAACTATCTCATAATCATGTGTCACCTCAATCTATCCACGACTTTCACAAAACTCCCACAACACTTCCCCCATAAAATCTACCATTCCTTGATGTGCTAAAGGAATGGCAAGGGAACTTATGGTCAAATTACTCTATTAACAATGAGAGTCTCCAATCACTCATCTTGAGACCAAAAGTTTCCGTAGCAACACCTGTCATGCGAGTATTGAGCAACATCGAAAGTAATGGTACATGTGGTCAAGGTCCTACCATGAAACATAATGATCAAATCGAAACACAAATGGGGCCATTTGATGAATTCGAGTACGCTAATGATGCAAATTTCATCAATGATGATCCTTTGAGATCCCCAGAATTCTGGGAAGAATTTGTGGATGTTTTGAATGGTGGTGGAATAGTCTGACCAATAACTTTGCTTTGATGGTGATAACACTCAGATTGTGCATGTTTTTAGTAGCATTGTGTGTACTTTTATATCTGTTATTTGGTTATATTTGTGTGATTTTAGTACTTAATCGTATCTAGAGATGTTTGTCTAGTATTTATAACCAAGTGCAGAGAAATGGAGGAAAATGTGGAAATATGCAGCTAATCGAAGATTCCCGTCTCATTAAAGCTAAATCCCAAGTACCTTTGAAGACCTTAGTGATTGAAGAACCAAGTTCTACTAGGCAGTGATGAGAAAAGATCAAGTTTTATATCTCGGAAGATCCAACCGGATCCGTTACACCTTCACCGGATCGGTTGGAATTTGGTCGGAATTAATGTTTTTGCCATAACCGACCGATCGGTCGCAACCCGCAACCGGATCGGTCGGCGTGTTATTATTGAAGACCAGCCGGATCGGTTGGTCGTATGACCGATCCGGTTGGAGAAGCTGCAGTTGTCAAATCTTCATCACTAAGCTTCCCCTTTGCATCCAAACGATTCTAGGTCCTTCTCTTGGTGTATTCTAGTCCCTTCCTTACTCCTTGGAGGCCAAGTTAAGCATTTAACACCCTAGGCCTTGGAAATAGTATAAATAGAGGCTAATTGTGAGCATATGAGACACACCTCAATTACAAAGCTCTCTACTCATCAAACCAAGCCTTAACCTCTTAAAATTCGTCCTTAGAAATCCAGAGAAGTTTGGAGTTCCAGAAGTTCCACCTTTGGAGGCCAAAATACTAAGAAGTCCACCACGATCCTTTGGGAATCATTACTTCATCATTTGTAATCTTATTCCAAGCATTGTAAGACTTTTAATCATGTTTTCTAATGATCAAAGTTATGAGTTTATGTTCATGTTTGCTATGAGTGGCTAGTTTCTTTATACACTTGCTTAAATGATGTTAATTATCATGTGATTAGTTAGTGATTGTGTTAACATGTTTTAATTCAATTTCAAGTTAATTCTAAGATCCAATTGTGCTAAAGTTTCATAGTGACATTTGTTAATCAAGTTTGACTAATTGGTAATAATCGTTGGGGTCGAAAGAACTTCGTGTTATTCAACTAGTCATAATCATTTTGTCTATGGATGATTGTTTTTACCCATTATTCTTGATTATACAAAGGAACTAAGGTGTGGTTGTAATAGAAACGCTTTTTGATTATCAAATTGGATTGGTTGGAAACATCTAAATGGTCGTAAGATTAGTTGTTGAGAATCAATTGTAGCCTTTTGTCTATGATCGGTTACCTTTTGTATTGACCATTTCTTAAGCAATTTGATGAACTAGTGGATGTTTTTGTGTTTAAGTTTATGAAAGTAGACTTATGAAACTTGAATTGATCTTGAATTGATTGGTTAAACTTAAAGCTTGTTTTTTATGAACTAAAATCTTGACGAAGGTTTAACTTGTAAGAACAATAGATTAGTTTTTAACTAATTATCACAACCAACATGTTAAGTAGTTAACACAATCACATTAATTTATGATATGATACTAGTTTAAGCAAGTGTAGTTTTTAATCATCTGAATTTCATTATATATATTTGCTTTGTTATATGTTTTGGATAGACTCCGTTAATTCAAACTTGTGCTTAGATTCACTCAAATCCCTGCGAACGATCCCGACTTACCTTCATAATCTTGCTATAACGGACGAGTATACTTGCTCGTATGTGTTATTGGTAATATTGGTAATTCACCTTTTATAAATTTAAAACTTGCACCAACCGGGCACATCAGATGGCTTCACCACCAGCTTCCTCAGTGTTTTAAGATAGGTCCTACTATTCTTACACTAATTCTACTATTTAGACCCTAAGTCAAAATTTAATTTTATTGGGATAAGGTAAACCCAAAATGTAAAGAATTAATTAATCTACATGTAATAATTAAATCATAAATGAGACCCAAGTCATTGATTTATTTATTTTAATTTCTACTTGACTTGATTTTAAATATCTATTATGTTGTGATTACTAATCAAATGCATGATCTATGATCATGGCAAAGAACACATTCACAATTGAAAGCCAACTCATGGACCGTTATCCAAACTCGTCTTTTCTTCTTTCTATGATATTAGCATAGTTATCTAAAAATTTAATGTAACATAATACAAAACATTAAAACCACATATGTTACAATTATCAATATGAATCAAGCAAAGTTATTGACTAAAGGAATACTAAGGAATGTTCATTATATTTTTTCATTCCTTTTGCTTTTTCTTTTCCTATTCCCTAATTTGAACCAACAGTGCCCTTAGTATTGGTAAACTTCATTTAGTAACACTCTCGTGATTGAAAAAATGAATGAAAATTACTTGATAAAATTTTAAATTTTATGTTTATATATTTGTTTATTTATATATATATATTTCGATAAGTAAAATTTAAAATATATATATATATATATATATATATATATATATATATATATATATATATATATATATATATATATATATATATATAATAATATATAATGTATTTTAAATGATTAGTCAAAGTATTTTAATGATTATATCATCATTAGTGCACATTTAACTATAAAAGTAACAAATTTAATAATTGATATATTAATGAGGGTTTATTTAGTGAAAAATATGAGTTTATTTAGGGGGACCCTTTAAGATAGACAAGCTAGAATTGTACGAATAACCATAGAAAATAAGTTCAGATTGTGTCTACATTTATGTCTTAGGAAGAAAACATAAAACTAGCATAGCTATAACCTTGAGTCTAGACAATAATAATAATGTTCATGTACTTGGTTTATGAAATCTAACAGTTCTTAATAAACATATCAAGTTTGTTAGAAGGGAATGTCTAACCAATGCCCTAAGATTTGTCTTTTGTGGTTTTTAGTTACACAAATGGTCCTTATAGTTGACACATAATTACATATTTAAACGGGGGACCCACATAAATAGTTATGATACACCACAAAAAGACAAATTTTAACCAATGCCTTTAGGGCATTGGTTAGACATTCCCTTGTTAGAATTATTCTTTGCATATTTGTATATAGGAGAGACTGACAGATAATCCCCCATGTTTAGCTAGTTCGTAAGGGTGTTTGGAATTATGTGTTAGTTTTATGGACTTAAATTAATAGTCGTGAGTTAGGATTCAACTCGAGACCGATTGCACACTTTATGTATGAAATTTAAAGTTTAATAATTAAATATAAAATCTTATATGTAGTTATTATTTATACGAAACGAATAACGAACGTTAAGTAATTAAACGTAATAAACTAACGGTCGTTAAATCTTAATAAACCTATCAAGTTTGTTAGAGTTTTTTTTATTCCACAGACCCAAATTGTCTTCGTTTGGTGGCTCTTAAAACACTAGTACAGTATATGTTTTCATATTATCTTCTCTGTTGAATGGTTATGTAACTAATACGTAAATTTGCGATGAACAATGAAAAAAGGAATCAGCTGCATTTATGAACTACCTAACAGATTTACTGATAAGTGCATTTAATACCGAATCTAACGTATCATACGACAGAGGCCAGGTTTACAAATAAATAATTGCATAATGTCTTTTTGTGAAATAGTTTCTGTTTGATCATTGATAATATATTGTTATGTGGGTTAGATTTAGGGGTGGCAATCGAGTCGTATTCGTGTTAACCTATTCGGGTTCACGTGTTGGCGGGTTAGTATTGCCTTTACTCAAACACGATCCATTTATTAATCGTGTCAAGAAACTCAACCCTAACCCAGACCTACATAACACGTGTAACCCATTTGTGACTCGTTTAACCAATTTAAGTAAATAGGTCAAGCGTTGAATAAAGTTGATGGTTTGTCGATTTAACTAGTTTAAATGCAAAAATTGATATAAGGATCTAAAATATGATAAGAATAACATATAAATAACTATGCGACAATTTTCTGAATTATAAGCGTCAATTTTCATGATATATAAGGTATAAAATTATAATTCACTCATACTAAGTAGATAAAAAAAATACATTTAATCCACATCCAACATAAAAACCAGGTTATATATTTTATTTTTAAGATCTTATATACTTAAACGGGTTCATGGGTTGACCTGTTTAATACTTACTCAACCCAAACACGACCCGTTTATTAAACGGGTTAGACGGTTTGACCCGTTTTTGACCCAAACCTGTTTATCCTCAACTCAAACATGTTTAACTTCGTGTCGAGTTCATGTCGTTTACTGTGTCGTGTCGAAAATTGCCACCCCTAGTTAGATTCATCACCAACAACAAAAATCCAAAGAACAAATAAGTATATATTAGATTTTTATTTTGCTTTCATCCAACGATAAACCAAAAAATAATAAAAGAAGTGCAAAATTGTCATTATAACTCATTTAATATAAAAACTCAATTTCCACCTTTTATTAAAGGGATTAAGTCGTAGAATAGCAATATACTTTTTAAAGTGTACCGTTTTGGTACGTGTACTTTTTTAAAGTTGTAGAATAGCAATGTACTTTCATAAGTGTTCCAATATGGTACGTGATGATGACGTGTCATACCCGAAAGTCTGGCACGTGGCACAATTTATAGCGTGACACATCATCGTGACATACCAAATTGGAACACTTATGAAAGTACGTTGCTATTCTACAACTTTAAAAAAGTACACGTACCAAAATGGTACACTTTAAAAGTAAATTGCTATTCTACGACTTAATCCCTTTATTAAATACAACATATTTTGCAAATGGTAGATCTTCAAGCTCCGAAAAATACACCATCGCGACGAGAATTAAATCATCTTTCTATAGATATGCAATTTTATATACTTTTGACGAACTTTTTTTTTTCAAAATTTCCGTCTAGAAAAATCCCACGAGATTCGTAAAAAAATCCCACGTGATACGTAAAAAATCATTTGTGATTTGTTATTTTTAAAAAATCACAAGTGATTTATAAAAATGAGTAAATCACTGTTTTTGAGTTTTATACTTTTATGTCACAGCTTTTTAGGGGTAGATGTTTTTTATATGGTTATTGAAATGAGCTGTTGGAATCTCTTTATTAAAACGTTGTATGTTGTTATACAGAATCCCATGTGATTATCTCTGATCCTTTGTGATTCATATAGAATCCCATGTGATCCATAAAGATACTTGAAGAGTATCTTTTATGTGATTTATACAGAATCCCATGAGATTCCGTATGAATCACTTGGGTAATCTTTATGAACTACAAGTGATTCATCAAAGAATCTCATGGGATTCTGTATGGATCACATGAGATTCTATATGAATCACAAGGGATCAGAGAGAATCACATGTGATTCTGTATAAATCCCATGGGATTTTCATTTTGCTTTATATAAACTGGAAGTACAAAATCACTTGAGATTCTATTTTTGTTGTGTAATGTATGAGAAAAATTCTTGTTCACTTTGAATATATCTTGTTTACTTTGAATATATCATGTTTGTTACTTATATTCTGTTTGATCACATGGGTAATCTGTATGAATCACATGCGGTTAGGGATGAATCACAAGTGATTCATCAAAGAATCACATGGGATTCTGTATGAATCACAAGAAATTCGTCAAAGGATCACATGGGATTCTGTATGAATCCAAATACGGCTTTGGGTTCTCTTAATCTACAAATAGAAACATCTAATTTTGTAATGGCTTTTTATACATTTTTTAATCATTCACTTAAATTTCGCTATGAAATGAAATTTAATAAACATCAACTTACAAAATGAACTGTAAGTTCACATCATCCCAGTGCTTCACTGTAAAGCACTTATAAGCTATGTCAAATTAAAATTCGTCATACTAAAAGAAAAAAACAAAATCCAAAGCCGTATGTAAGTCTACTTTTTATCCACACAGCTTCTAAAAGTAATTTGTTTGAGTAATCATTAGTGGTCAATACATGCTCGTGGACAACCTAAACCCAACCAGCTTTGACGCATTATTAAATCCACCTGACTTGCACGTAATTTGATTTGATTCGGGTGACCCATGGAGAAGTCCAAACCCACCCCACACATACCAAGAACTAGAAGAGACCTGCTCGTTTGTCCCCAACAAGTGCCGAAGAAGACGATTCGAGCAACGACTCACCTTTAGATAGTGCTATTTCAAGTCGTATGTCCATTCAATAGCAATGATTTAGATCAATTTTACATTTGGGGTTAGGGTTTGTAAATTAGGGAAACTGTTTGGTGAGAGAGAATTGGGGAGGGTGAGACAGTTTAATGAGAATGTAAATGAGGAGGGTGAGAAATGGAGGATGTAATTAAATGAGAGAGGGTGTCATAAAGTTACAAAACTACCCCTCATGCTATTTTAAAATGGCGGGATGTTGTTAAATCTAACCATATAATGAAAGTTAAATCAATGGCTAGAATTAGATGGTTTGATCTTTAAATAAATCTTGTTTTGCATTGAAGTTTTCTTATATTGTTATTAAAAACAAACAAAAATACTCTCTTCGTCTTTCACGTTAACTTTTTTGATTGTATATAATTAATTATCCACTTCTAAAAATAAATATAAAATTTTGATCAGATTTACCATATTACCCTGGCCGACTTGAAATTAATATTACTAATTTCAAAGAAAGCTTTAACAAATTGTTTAAAGGTAAATTTGGCATTCTGCAAAAAAGAAAAAAGAAAGAAAAAAAAATATCAATAATTATGTATTTCTTTAAATTGTTTGTTTTTTTGGTGAACAATTACTTTGGAACGAAGTAGTAGTAATTATTAGTAATGTTTCTGTGCTTTGATTTATTCCCTGAATAATATTTGCACGGTCTCTACTTATAACAATGAATGAGTAACTAAGTGACCTAGATAACGAAGAAAGCAAATGCACAAATAAGGTTACACATTAATAAAGTAGTTTTGTTAATTTGGAATTATTTATATTATGGAAAGTTTGTGGTGAACATTGGGTTAATAGGAGTTACTTGAATAACAAGTCGATATTTCTTATAAATATGATCATTAGCTTAAGAATTATGTGGAAAACTAGAAGGGGGGTTGAATAGTTTTACCAATTTAAAACTTCCTTTTAAATATTTAGATCGACTTATGTCAATCTATTTAGTTGTTTATGTTGGACGTTGATAGATAGATATATAAGCGTGTAATGAAAGATAAAGAGTAAGAAGCACATAACCACGACACGAGTATTTATAGTGGTTCGGCTACAAGGACACCTTCCTTGCCTTACTCTACTCCCCGAGTCACCTACTCGAGAGTTCGTAAACACTACACGACACCAATCTCCTTATGGCGGAGAAGCCTTCACAACGTCGCCTACTCTTTTTCCGGTGATAGGCTAACCACCGGGTTCTTTCACTCCAAGGTGAACTACACGTATCACAACGTCACCTACCCTTTATTAGGTACTAGTTTAAGCACCTAGTTCCATTAATATGGAGGAACTACTACCCATCACAACACAACACCTAATTTCAAGGAGATCCACTCCTTGTTACAACACCAACAAGGATATCACCATCCTTGGAAACAAACTAATACTTATATGTATATCGATGCACCTCATCAATTATACGACCTAGGCATCCTTCACTAATTCCTTTGACACAACGCTTGGCACCTTTCACTAATGCCTTGGTCTTGACACCTTTAGCATTCTTCACTAATGCTTTTGACACAGACGTGAAGCACCTTTCACTAATGCTTTCGTCTTGACTCTTTCGGCATCCTTCACTAATGCCTTCAACACAACATCTCTACAGAGGAAGAAAGAACTATCAACAAGAGAACCTTAGTTGTCTTGATGATGATGAAGCATGGCAACTCATGGACTTGAGCTTGCTCGACTTCAAGAAGTGGTGATCTCGCCTTTAAGAGGAACCTAGAGAATCACACAAAAACAAAAGACAAACTACATAGAAAGATCCCTTAGGATCAGTGGTTAGAGAGGTACAATACACGGAGAAAGTATGTGTGAAAGTGGTGAGCCAAAAGGAAGAAATGGCTCACTATTTATAGAGGAGAAAACTTCTCGTCCCCGGATCCCATCGATCCTCCCACAAGGATCCGACTAGCGTAAAGCTAGGGATCCGTGGGATGCTCCTCTTTACCCATGGGTATTTTGGTTATGGGTCATGGGTCATGGGTTATGGTTTGATCCATGGGTCTTTTACTAGATACAATGTATCTCATGGGTTCAATGTTCCTAGTCAAGTGGTTTGGATAAAACCATGGGTTATGGGTCAATACCATTTGTTAGTTTTTACCCATTTTAGTATATACTAGTTTAAGTATATATTTACCCAAATATGTAAACACTAATTGTTGTACATATGTATTACTAAATCATAAAATCACTTTATACTTGTTTTAGTGTTTTATGTGAAAACGTAAATGTGTTAGAAAACTATTGGCTCAAACAGTTTACGTATTTTATTTGTTTCGTTAAAATGATTTTATTGTTATCGACAAAACATTAGAAGATCGTAAAATATAAATAAACATTTTTACGGCTTATTTGTATTAACAATCTCCCTTTTTTGTTGATGAAAAAACATAAAATTATTTTAAGGAAAAACTAAAATTCGTAAAAGTTCGAATTGGAGTTTTTACTCTCTTCTCTCCCTTTTTGTCGAAACAAAAAGAGCGTCGAAAAGAAACTAACACAAAGTTTTAAGAAAAATATGTAAAAAGAAAAGATGTAAAGTGAGTAAGTGACGGGAATGGTTCTCGTCTTAACTCCCCCATGACGAGTCCATCCCTTTGTGAGGGCGTCAAGTATATAAAAATAAGTGAGCTAACGTATTGCAATTATGTTTGCAATTGGTTCGTCCTTGTGACGAAAGATGCTCCCCCTTGAAGATTGCAACTTTGCAATGGGGTGTCATGAAGAGTAATCCAAATAAGGATCAACTTGCAAATGGATTTGCAATCTATGGTTTGACACAAAGCTCCCCCTAGCTTTATGGTGTCAAAATCTTCATGTGTATTTTGAAAATCTACAAAATAAATGTTAGAAAACAAGAGTATAGTGCATAATTTCCTGCAAATAAAACTCAAGTTAGTAGTAATTTGTGCTTCTGGACTACGAATCCCACGGTTCCCTTTATGGAGGGATCCGTCTAGGCCATTTCTAGGGATCCGACTGTCTGGTGACAGTTTCTTCTGCAATGAAGATATGCCAAACAATGCTAATGCAGAGGTGAAATATGTATATAATTGGCAAGCATAAGCACAAAGTAACATGGCATATAAGTAATCGTTCAATAAAACCAAGAGATAATCAAACAAATCTCTAAAACTAAGAGAATGATCTAGCCATATATTTTCTACTAATAGGTTACTAAAGCCTAGAATGCAACAAAGTGCTCGAGTCTAAGGATGAGTAGACTTGTTGATTTGGTCAAATCTTTCAAGAAGATGATTAAACATGAAATGTAACTCATTTCGTACTTCTTGAACAAGTCCTTGGGTGATTAGACAATTTGGGCAACTATTGCCTAGATTGGGAATCGGAGGGAAATGGTTGTTTTGAGGAGGCTCTACGAACGATTGTGGGATTTCATTTTGAGGTGTGGGATGAGGTTCTACTAAAGGTGAGGGTGGTGGTATGTCCTCCATATGATCATGTCCATGATCGTTCCTTGTTTCCCAAGATGGACTATTCGGTGTTGTGGGTGGTTCCCTATTTAACGAGGAAGTTGGTGAGTGGGAGGTTCTTGGTGACGAGTGCTCTAATGCATTGAGATTTAGGTGAGGAAGAGGCTCATTAAATCCATGCTCAAGAAATGAGGACTTAGACGGCTTGCTAGAACTAGCTATGTTTGGTTTTGAGCTAGATGACCCTTTTTGTAGCCCAAAAGGTTTGATGCTAATCCTTGCGGTTTTCTTAGCAATTGTTGAATTAGTTTGTTGAGGTGGGATTCTCCCATTGTCATCTCTTATGGGAGATGATTCGGTGGATGAGATTTCATGGATCATATGACCCTTTTCTTTTGGATGAGCCTTTTGTTGAGGCGTTGTTGCTAAGAGCTTTAGTCATGGTGGTGATAAGGATGCTATATGAGCTTTTAGTGACTGATTTTTGAGAGCTAGATGAAAGTGATGCCCTAACCTTAAGAGTGTTTGGTTTATAAAGGGTAATTTGAATTAGAGAATTAAATTCTTGGTCACTAAGAGGATTAAGCATGCACTTAGGATTTTGATCAGCTCTAGAGAGACAATAAATGAAATCTAAAAGTGGTTAGATAACCAAAAGGTGGTTTAAAATAGAGGAGGGAAGCTAGTTTTAGCTTTCTGCAACCATGGATCCCGCGGATCCCTCTCACCAGGGATTCGTCTGGTTATAATCCAGGGATCCGTCTGTCAGACAAGTTCTAGGTGAAATGATTATGCTTTTGCAAGGTTTATTACCTATATATTTTGAGGTTTTGACTTAATTTTGAAGTTTTTAACTGGTGGATATCTTAAATGCTCAACCATAAGGGGTGATGATACTTTATGATGGTTTTGGGTAAGAGAATTGACTTTAGATAATCTAACTAAGTGTTTGACAAGAATACCATTTGATTTGATATGGAGAAATGGTGGTAATTAGTCCTAGAAGTCAGATGATGACTTAAGAGAAATTTACTAAAACTTTAAAAAATAAAGAAAAAATGAAAAACTAGTTTTGAGCCTAATTTTGATTCACAAGTGATTAAGACCAATTTGCTAAAATTGATGGATATACCAAACTAAGTGTTATGAGATGTGATAACTAATGTGTGAGTGTTGGAGCAGAAATATGGTGAGTTTTGAGGAGTTGATAAATTAAAAACACATTGAAATATATCCTAGGTAAGCCATGGGTGAGTGTGAGGCTTTCAAATATATGAGGAAGACTTAGTTGGCTCTAATGTCTTATGTTTGACTAGTGTGCGTTGATCTATTGAGCTATTTTGATGTAAGCAAGTCTGTTTTGCTCATCAGTAGTCACGGATCCCACGGTTCCCTTTTGGGAGGGATCCGGCTAGTTATAATGCTGGGATCCGCCTACTGCAGATCAGAAGGCTTTCAGCAGATGTGCATTTTTGCACTTTTTAGTAAATGCTTCTCCTAGTTGTTTCTATAGGGACTAAATGCAAGAACACAGCATATATAAGACTAGGGAGAGCTAAAAGTTCCTAAAATGAGTGACGACGACCACTTGAATATTTTCAAGGAGTCGTAAAATCTCATTCTACAAGTTCCTAAGTTACGATTGTTTAGTGCCAAGATATGGCAAGACCTACCTACTACACTATTCTACATAAGCATTGTTTAAGTGTTACAGCCCATTGTTTGAGATTGTTCTTCACAAATTTAGGTCCTATGACCTTACCTCATTTCTCCTCCTCTTCCCGTCTTCGCCCATCATCCACTCTTTATCACACCGTCTCTACTTCTTTTACTTCAAGAAGTTGGCGTAACACTTGAAGATTCCCTTGGTTTGTTGCCATTCGGGTGATGCATTAGGGATGTCCGGAAATTGGTTAATGTAGTCCAAGGGGTCGAGATTGGTATTTCCGAGTGGGTTGCTACTACATTCACCTTCTCTTTGCCTCTCCCTTTCATCTGAGGAGTCCGTGGGTGGGTGAGGCCTTTTGCCATCTACCATAAACCTTGTAGTTCTTCCCTCGGTTAATGACACTATAACCTTGTTGTAAAAGCTATGATCATAGGATTGCGGAGAAGGATCTAATGCAAAGATGAATTTAGCAAGGCGGGTTAGGAGCATTGCATACGGGAGCACCATTTTGTCCATGCTTCTTACACTTGCCATTCTCTTGATCATGTAGTAGGCAAGGTTAAAGCGAGTCTCGGTCACTAGGTAATAGATCATGAAACTTAGACACGCATTGGGGTGATCCTTGTTTCCTACTAGGCACAACACATTCTCCCTCACCACATTTTCCCATTTCCTATACAAGGCATACATCTCGGAAAGCTCCATTTGGAAAGGATCCCTATAGATCAATTTTGAATTCCTAGTGACCCTTGATGGGGATGCTCTTGGCATGAACACGGTGTCCCTCACCGTGGTTGCTTCCGGAATTAACATGTGGTAGATTTCATGATTATCAACCATAGTGTGTAACTCTTCCAAAGACCACTCATTAGAGTACATGCAAACACCTTGATATGGCACCCCTATTATCCTTCCAAACTCCACAAGCGAAAGAGTGTACTCATGCTCATTTATGGTAAAGTTAATAGAGATGGACCCATCATCATTTCTAACAATCCCCATTGTCTTGTAGAATTCGAGTACAAAACCGGGCAAATTTGTTCGTTTATGTCCAATAAACAATCAAACCCAATAACTCCAAAAACTTCTCTTATGTCGGTATTGGCAAGAAATGATGGTTCTACTACTCGACCTTCGTGAAAGAGTCTCTTTTCGAGCATTTTAAAGGCTTTCCTATCGTCTGGACTAAGTCCATCCTTTCTATGGTACATTGGTATGTAATGAGCGGTGTCTTGGTAATCTTGTTGTTTGTTGCTTGGCATGATTGTTCCTAAACAATACAACTACAATGTGGTGTTAATTGTAAATAGTAACCTAGAGGGTTTGACCACAATTTTGCTCTCATCATCTTTGTTGAATTCAAGAAATGTGTTTAATTTGTATTAACAATGTTAATTCTTTGATTTAGATTATCTTATAAAACAATGTGGTGACAAATTATGATAAACCCATTTGAACCCAACTCTTAACGATGAAGAAATTGTGATCCTAGAAATCAAGGAATTAAATTAACAATGTAGTGAAGATTATACTTACACAAGTGATTGTTATGCTTGAGAGAAATGATCAAATTGCTCCTTTGAACAGTATTTGTGTTCTTGTTCGTGAGTCTTTGAGGTGAATGTAATTGTGGAACATCCACAGTGATCATTATTAACTTATCATGTCTTCTGTTGCACGGATCCCGCGGATCCCTCTCATTTGGGATCCGGCTAGTGTAAACGCAGGGATCTGGCATGACAGCAAAAATCAGCTTAAGCATTCCTTGATAACTTTGGTTTGGGAGTTCTAAAAGCTCCTTGAATTTGATGTTTAGTCTTAATAACTTGTGATTAGAGTTTATTGACGGTTTAGTACTAATCCTACTAGACGTGGTTCCCTTTTTAAGAATTAGTCACAATTCTTAGAAGGTTTGTCAAAGATTATGATAAAATCCCATTTTATCATAATACAAGAAGTTTCACACGAAAATTTATTGACATAGATGGAGTGTCAATAATTCCTTTGTGATGGATAATGATTAAGGTTATCGAATAACCAAGAAATCATTATTACGAGTTGGTAGTGTAGTCTATACAAATCAATCGAAGAATACTATTCTTGATGATGACTTTAATATAGATAACTACTAGAGTAATTACTAATAGATATTAATTATGCAACTAAGATTTTAACAATAATAAAACAAAAGTAAATTATTAACGATCATACCTTAGCTAAATATTCTTTTTAAGAAAAGAAGTATTTAGATGAAATGCTTTGTGATCTTCTTGGAATCTCCAGATTCATGTGTGAGAAACACAATACTAAAAACATTCTTTTTGCGAAAAGAAATATTTAGATAGATTCTTCATGATCTTCTTGGTACGCCCAAATCCAAGTATGGAGAATACTTAACAAGGAAAATGTTAGAACATTCTATCATTGTCGAACAATAAACATTATAACTATTTTTTAAAACATGACTTGAAAAATCCTTCTTTTTAGTTTTCAAACATACACGGATCGTATCAAGTTTTTAAAGTACAACATACTCTAAGAAACTTGGTAACGAAGCTCTGATGCCAATTGTGGAAAACTAGAAGGGGGGGGGTTGAATAGTTTTACCAATTTAAAACTTCCTTTTAAATATTTAGATCGACTTATGTCAATCTATTTAGTTGTTTATGTTGGACGTTGATAGATAGATATATAAGCATGTAATGAAAGATAAAGATTAAGAAGCACATAACTACGACACGAGTATTTATAGTGGTTCGGCTACAAGGACACCTTCCTTGCCCTACTCCACTCCCCGAGTCACCTACTCGAGAGTTCGTAAACACTACACGACACCAATCTCCTTATGGCGGAGAAGCCTTCACAACGTCGCCTACTCTTTTTCCAGTGCTAGGCTAACCACCGGGTTCTTTCACTCCAAGGTGAACCACACCTATCACAACGTCGCCTACCCTTTATTAGGTACTAGGCTAAGCACCTAGTTCCATTACTATGGAGGAACTACTACCCATCACAACACAACACCTAATTTCAAAGAGATCCACTCCTTGTTACAACACCATCAAAGATATCACCATCCTTGGAAATAAACTAATACTTATATGTATATCGATGCACTTCATCAATTATACGACCTAGGCATCCTTCACTAATGCCTTTGACACAACGCTTGGCACCTTTACTAATGCCTTGGTCTTGACACCTTTAGCATTCTTCACTAATGCTTTTGACACGGACATGAAGCACCTTTCACTAATGTTTTCGTCTTGACTCTTTCGGCATCCTTCACTAATGCCTTCAACACAACATCTCTACGGAGGAAGAAAGAACTATCAACAAGAGAACCTTAGTTGCCTTGATGATGACGAAGCATGGTTGGAAATATTATGGTTGAATAGGCTTGAGAGAACTATCAACCAAAGAACTATCAACAAGAAAGAACTATCACAACTCTATTATTGATGAAATAGTAATTATATGTAATGTTCTTGTAATATCTATTATTATTGGAAATATTATGGTTGAATAGGCTTGAGAGAGCTGAAACAATTGTGTCGGGCCGTTTGTTTTTCGTTTACAATTTCCTAAATTTGTTAAGTTGTTTCTAGTTGTGGTGTCTCATCTCAGCAAGTTGTATCAAAATGATGCTCATGAAGAAGGAATGACACAATTCGAAGGAAACCAATACGTGAAAACATGACTAAATTGTATTTGGTTCATCGGGATCTTCACATCTATGGGATATATAATACTCAAGTATGTTAACCGTTGGATGCTTATAAATTTTTGATCAAAGATTTCAAAAATTTAGATATGACTAAAGGGATTCATAATTAGATATGACCGGATGGTCTAAGTTTGATTGCTTCAAAGATTGGTACCCTTTTGATTCTAGATTCTTACACAAATATCATGTGTTTGGAGTCATGGGGGCGCAACAACTATGCAAGAGCCTTGATAGAAATTAATTCATCTAATGAATTGAGAGACAATTTAGTGTTGGTTGTTCCAAATCTTGAAAGGAGTAGGTATACCAAAGAAAACATTTATATTGAATATGAGTGGGAACCACCTTAATGAAAGTACTTGTTTGCTTTATGGCCATTTGAATGATGATTGTCCCAAAGTCTCCCCTAAACGTGTGGTGAATGAGATTGGTAAAAGCAAGGATATTTATTCGGGTGTATCTAAAAGGCTTTTTAATGATGGTTTTACAGTTGTGAAATGTAAAGGAGGTAATACTAAGAAGTTCAATGCTATTCAAATAATCAAATTTGAGTATCGGCCGATTGCTCCTAAGAATACCAAGGCTTCTCCTTCCAAAGACAACACAAAGGATTCTACTTCCAAGGACAACACAATATAGGCTTCTAAGTCTAGACAACCAGCAATGGCTGCTAAAGTGGTTCATACCTCTAATGCTTTTGGTGTTGTAAGTGATTTGGATGAAGGTTTGAATGTTAATGTAAAATCCAGCGGTGAGGTTAGTACAAGCAATGTGAATATCGCTACTACTATTGATGGAGGACACATAGTAAACAATGACAACATCCCTAGTTCGTCCAATGCTCCTCCTCCTTTTATTTCGAATAGCACATCTGACATGGTTAAAGATGGTAAAAAGGTAGGTAATTTGTTTTCTAAGATTGGGGATTTGGTTCTTTCGGATAGTGATGATGATGAAGTTCTTGAGGACTACAATGAAACTAATAGTTATATGGCTTTTGACGGTTCTAAAAGTGTTAGTGGCGCGTGCATGAAGAGCTTATATGATCAATGAAAGGAGGACACCCATGATCAAGACCCTTATGATGATGCTATCTTTTGCTGATTATGGTTTGACTAGTGCCCAAATAAAGTATGCTAACGCATATGACATTAAACTCCATGGTCAAATTAAATAGGTGTTTGTTTTATTTTGCATAAATATGGCATGTCATTTCTTATGCTAGTTTAGGTTTTAAGCACTGTAGACGCTTTTGGTTTGCCTTTTTGGGCTGAGATGGGACTCACCCACATCCGTTGTCTTAATTATTTTTTTGGAGTAATAATATCTTATCGGGGGAAACCCTTTTACTCAAAAAAAATAGATGTACCAAATGAGATATAAAGTTTGCTGAAGTTTTTGTTAGAATGTTGCAATGGTGAGTTTATTTTGGATGAATAGTTTGGGCGTCACTGAATGCCAGTTGAGCATGATGAAATTATACATGTTGTAAAAGAGATATTGTTTAGCGTAATTGGGATGTAGATAAGTTGTTGTTCAATAGTTGTTGAGGTGGCTCAATAGAGCAATTGATTTAATGTTTTGAGTCGAAAGTTTCTTGTGTTGAGATTAAGTGGCATGCCAGAGTTGTGAAAATGATGGTACAAAGTAGTTGGATATCATTGAAGAGGCGACAAACATAGAAGAATACAGAGGTGTTTGTTAGGTACCTTTTAGATTCAAGTAATGGAATCATTCATGGTAGTAATGGTGCATTTGGTTTGTAAGCGGGTTCAAATCGAAGTCGGATTTAGGAAATGTTTGAAAGAAAAAGAGGAGAGAAAGAATGTAAAATTATATAAAAATATGCATGAATTATAATTTGGTACAGATTAAAAATATTATTTGTAAAATATACTAAAAAGAGAAAAAAAAAAAAAAAAACATATTTAAAAAGAAAACAACTATAATTTATGGCTCGCGTTATGGTTATGTGATACTTGTTAGTAATTCTTGTATGTTTCATCCAAAACCTACCGATCCATAATGGAATGAGTGTTTTTAATTAGAGTACATAGTATTATTTCAAAATCATTGTACGAAATAATACTTTTAAAATATCAATCTATTCCAACAACCTAAAACCCTTCCACCAAACAACACATAATTGTTTGGTATTCATCTTTTGATTCAAAAGTGAACCACAAGTAAAATAAATGAATATGGACATGCAAAGTTGGTTTTGAAAATCCAAACCAAAGTTGCACTCACTTCGCTATTGTCACTCATAATCTATATTTAAACTAACATTAAAAAATGTGAAGACCCCACTTTACAAATGATAACACTACAAAATAATCTTTTAAACTAAATATTAAAATTTTCTCTTACCTCATTTTCTTTTATACTAAAACTCAATCCTATTCTAAACCTTTCTACTGTACAAACCAAACGTCACTTAAGTGTTGTTAACTATAGTTCTAATAAGCTTAACGAGCCTTTTTCTTCAAGTGATGGACTTTCTTCGACTGATAATTTCTGTTTGCAAAGGTTTAAAATGGGCGGTTCTATTCTTCAAGTGATGGACGACTTGGTCAAGGTAGGACAAACTATGAGATACAATATGGAAGGTTGCATGAAGAACATTGAGCCATTATTGGCTCACAAGGAGATTGTAATGTTGTTAAATGATTTTTTTGTCCTCAAATATTCAAGGACTTAGTCATAAGGCCAAAAAAAGGTGGGTACCCATAATTTTCCAAGTCATTAATTAATCTTAAACACAAAGTATTCTATTATAAAGGTTATTTAACCATTTCCACGTGTTAATTTTTCAATTAAATCACGAGACAACCTTTTGTGCATGACGACAACGAACTAAATTTAATCTACCGATTCTTGGCATGTTATCTCTAATTCAAGCATATTTTATAATTTTTATATTTACGGTTTTAAAATACTTACATTAGCTACATAAACTTTCATTTTTGTATTTTACAAGCATACATAACATACCGAATACCTTAAACATTTTTTTTAACTAATACACTACTACATATAATATGCTACAAAAAGTCAAAATAATTCTTTTCCTTTCCCTTTTGATCGAGGACACAACAACAATAAAACAACATGGGAAACTCAAATGTTGTTTACAACATTTAAACTCTAAACACCTCACCCTACCTAGCTTAAATTAAGGCAATTTGGACTTGAACCATATTGTTCTTTTAACCTCAATTTAGGGGATATGATCCTCTCAAGTTATAAATAACTTGATGGATCAAGTTAAGTAATTATCAACCATTGAATCAAATTCAATGGCTTAAATCAAAAGAATATGAGATGATTTGAGCTATTGAATTTAATCCAATGATTAATACTTGCAACTTGATCCATCAAGTTATTTATAACTGAAAGAATCTCACCCAATTTAGCCACCCCTACTAGCCTTTTATTATTATTATTATTATTATTATTATTATTATTATTATTATTATTATTATTATTATTTTTGATAAGTTAACAATACACCCCGTGTAAACAACTTTACTTATGGTTCTTGAATCATACATCTTTTTTGATTCAAAAGTGAGCCACAAGTTTAAAAAAAATAAAAAAAATAAAAAATAATAATAAAAATTGAATACCAACATCCAAGGTTGGTTTTGCAAATCCAAACCAAAGTTGAACCTACTTCACTATTACCATTCTCAATCTATACTTAATTAAACTAACATTAAAAAAATGTGAAGACCTCATTTTACAAATGAAAATACTAATAAATTTTTTTTTTAAATTAAATATTAAATTTTCTTCTTACCATTTTTTTTTCATATCAAAACTCAATCATAATATGCTTCTAAACCTTTTTACAAACCAAATGGCATTTAAGTGTTGTTGTGAATCTGATTAAGATAAAATTTTAATAGTTTATTCATATTCATACAATAGTTTTTTAATTCAAAATTACCTTTATAATGAAAATTTGCGATGTTTATTATATCGACAGGAGTTACTAGAGAACAAGTTGATGTTTTCTTGTGAATAAAAATCATTAACATGAGATTTGTAAGGTTGTTAAAAGTGTTGAGGAGTAAATAATATCGAAAGTTTGTGCATCTTCATCATTTGAATCTCATATCTTTATTGAATCTTTCATTAAAAAATTTCATTAATGAAATAGGTTTGAGGAGTCAAACCAAAGTAAACAATTGTGTTTGTGTTATATATTAATTTCAATCATCTTTGACTATTCAGTGTATAATCTATACTACTATATAAAACATTTAAGTTGTGGAACTACAAAAATTAAGATAAGGAGCTTAATCGTTTAAATGACATGTGTCACTTCTCTAACTAAAAATAACAAAAAGGAGGGCTCTAACAAACTAAAATAAAGAAACCGATAATGGGTGACACACGTACTTCTTAACTAATTAATCACTTTTATTTTAAATTTAAATATCTTTAATTCGTTTAATTTTTTATGATCTAATTTCCCATATTTTTAAAATTTTGTGCTCTTTAATTCAACATCCATTTTGATATATTTTATGAGTTTTAGTTTTTACATTTTAGTAGGTTTATTTTATTTTGATTCAAATTTTTATAACTTTAACCTTTATTTCAATCAATACAAACTTTATTTATCAAAATCATTTACTTTTGGGAAAATGTTTGACGGGAAAGAGATTGTGAAGATCTTTTATATCGGAATAATGATTTCACGGAAAGATACTGAAAACCAAACAAACACATACAACTAACACATATACATTTGGAGTGTTGTGAAATGAATTCACTAAACGGGTAGGGAATTGAGAGGAGAGTTGGGTTAGCAATTCATTTACTATATTTATTATATAACTATATTTATCGTCGCCGCTGTGCACAGTTCTCCAACTAGTTATTTTTAATGCAGACAACTATTTTTTACCATATAAAGTCAACCTTACATGTTTTAAGCAGAAATTAAACTTACTTACGTATATTTAATTGATGAGTTTTCACACAACATAAACACATGCTCTCTAATTTACTCTCGATCGGCTATATTCATTATATAATATTTTGTTCTTGTGTTAGATCTCCAATAATACAAATAATATTTTGATAACTATTGAAGAAGCACCTATATATAGTTTCTTTTTCTTTTCGTCTCTAGTACCTTGTTAGTGGGTTTGAGGCCTTGAGTTGCTTGGTTCTGGATCCCTCTACGCCCTTCATGTCCTAATTTCTAGTGATCGAGTTAATTAACGTTACAATGTACTCCTGATCATTTATGCGGCACATATCATCGGAAACATTAACATGAACCCACATGGCTCAAGAGTATAGATATGGAACGTGCTACTAAGAAAAAAGGTGCGTAGTGATTTCTGCAATGATTCACTGGATTAAACACAACAAACGCTTCACTACTAAAAACGAATACACAAATACCAGAAAGGAAAAACAAGTCTAGGATTAAAAGCAATTGATATGAATGATTCATGCCGATTTTTACTCACCAAGATTTTGATAAGAAATAAAACAATTGCATGGCCGTATATATAGAGTACTAGGCGTACTCCTTATTAGGTCTTTTTATATAGTTAGATCTGATGATAAGTGTTACACTTTATAGTTGTTAATTATCATTGTTATTATATGCTTGGTCAAATATAACTAAATAGTACAATATGCGATCTTGCTCATGCATGATCATATAAGATCTTTGAACCGCAAAGTTCACACAAATATATACGCGTAGTACGTAAAACAAGTAAAGCTTATACAAATAGGACGGGACAAACTCTTCTTCGGCTCACCATTGTCATTGCTATTAGATCACCATGTTCTTGTAAATGCATTTTTTTTTCTTCTTTTTTTGCGTCACAATATTCAGTGGGCTCATGAATTGTTGTATGTTTGATATCTAACATCCTTTACTATCATTCCAGAAATTAGGTCTAGGCATTATGTACGATTCACAATGACTTCTTCAATGTTGTCGGTCTCATTTTCATTCTTCTTTTCAGAAAAGTCGTCATAAAATGCCCAATAGTGAAAAGGACATTTATTTTTTATGTTAATTATGGAAATACTGAAAATGACACGACAAGACAATATTTCTTACGGAGTATAATTTTGGTAACATCTTTTATACAGCTATATTTGGCTTTCAATATTCTTATCCAACTAGTTATACAAAGTGACTTCAATTTCCATGAGTGATCCATGAAAGGTAAGTTGGAATAGCCTTTCTATTCTTATGAGCGATCACGATTTGTTCCAAAGATTCCAAATGATCCAAGCTATCTTAAAACAATGCATGCTTCAAAACCAACACGGATCACATCAAGTGCCAATGTCACTTATTTATCAATCATTTTTAGCCAAGATGGTATGAGTTGAACTCTTAACTACAACGAAATTTGATATAAACACGAGTTTGCTTTTAAAAACATTGCTATTAAGAGCATACGATGTGGAAGAAATCGTCCCTCGCCGTCGCTGACATGGACGCTCGCCGTGCCCCGTTGTCACACCGGGGTGGCTCGCCGTCGGCCGTCGTCAGCTTTGAAATCGTGGGGACGACGAAGATGGTTTCTGACAAAAGGCAAAGAGTTTTGTTTTTAATTTGTATCCGTTTTGTAACGGATATAAAAACGTTTTTTTTCTTTTTTTTTTTAAAACCCACCACTCACTCTATAAATTAACATAACATTTCATACAATTTTTTCATATTCAAGCAAAACAAAACCATTCAAACTTGCTGAAAACATGAGTTATGATAGTGGATCATCTTATTCCGGCGATAGTACTCTTGAAGAGTTAACGGAATTAGAAATGTTTATTAAAGAGTTCGAGGCGGAGCAAACGTTGCAGAAACAAGCACCCGGTCCTTCAAAGCGTCGTCAATATGTCCCTCGTGAACGTGAAATTGCTGAAGCACGTCTTCTTGCTGACTATTTTGGCGACAACCCAAAATATACGGACGCTAATTTTAGACGTCGATTTCGTATGAGCCGTCGTCTATTTCTACAAATAGTACAAGGTATTGAAACTCATCATCCTCTTCCTAAGCATTTTGATTTCTTTAGAGTGCGACCCGATGCTAGGGGTGTAATGAGTTTTAGTGTGATTATGAAATGCACATGTGCCCTACGCCAATTGGCTTACGGGATATCAGCTGATGCATTAGATGAGTATTTACAAATAGGTGAACACTGTGCACGCGATTGCCTAGATTGTTTTCTTATGTGCATAATCCAACTATTTATTAAGGAGTATTTAAGAAACCAGATGAGGATTATATTCGTCACATATACCATGCACATAACATTGTTCATGGGCTTCCGGAATGTTGGGGAGCATCGATTGTATGCACCGGGAATGGAAAAAGCGTCCAGAAAGAATGGCAAGGCCAATTTCATAGAGGTGATAAAAATATCCCACTATAATGCTTGAAACTGTTGTTTCATACGATTTGTGGATTTGGCATGCTTTTTTTGGGTAGCGGGTGCGAATAACGATCTAACGGTTTTAAATAATTCTCTGTTATTCGACGACTTGCTTGATGACATCGCCCGAGGTTGAGTTTGAAGTTTATGGGTGTAAATTTAAGCAAGGGTATTATCTAGTCGACGGAATCTACCCGGTGGGCATCTTCGTCAAGTCATTTACTGATTGCAACTAATCCAAAAATGCCGCATTCAAAGCGAAACAAGAAAGTGCTCGAAAAGACATCGAAGAGCTTTTAGTGTCCTCCAGGACGTTGGCATATCATTGCCCAACCGGCGCGTGCATGGACCTGTTGGCAAGTTACGGAGAATCATGTACGCGCATCATAATGCATAACATGATTTTGAAAGATGAAAACTTTGCGATATCGATATTGTTGAAACGTATATTTCTCCAACACCAAATTTACACAGACATGGATTGAGCGTTGCCAAGTGCAAAGAAAAAGCCAAAGAACTACATGATAAACGCAAACACGCAAAGCTTCAACGATGTCTCATCGAGCATGTTTGGCAACAACTTCAATGGGCACAATTTCAACAACATAATCCGGATAATTAGTTTCGTTATAATTTCATGTATTTCTTGCGTATATTTTTTTTTCGTATCTTTTTTTTATGTTTAGTACGTTTTTTATTAAGTTATGTGTTGTATTTTTAATTTGAATGAAATGAATTTATTTAGTTTATTTGAAAATGAAAAGTGAATAAAAAAAAATAAAGTGGTAGTGGTGGGCCTCAAATGAAGAGGTTGAGATTTGTTATAAGTGAGGAGGGGGTTTGTTGTGGTTAGTTGTGAAAAAATAGGATATTGATGTGGCGCTGAGGTGGCACGACGACGAAGTTGAGGTTTGTTATGACACCTGAAGCTCTAATAGAATGATACGGATGGAGTAATTAAAATTCACATATGCAGAGGTACTGTATTGCCGAAGTTTCTGCATTGGTTACTATTTGTTTATCCACACGTACACCACGTACATAACAGGAAGCATTCAAGTTTTGCATGCTAAATTATTTGTTTCAGTACGTCTTTTCAATCATAAATGTGTCACTAACAAAAGTAACTTTATCGTAGCCGACAAGAATTTGGTACAGACAAAAACATTTCTAAATCATGATATCAATGGTAATATACGAGTGTGGAACCGTAGCGACGCAATGATTAACTTAGAAATAATTTGGATAGGACTATTTTTGCCAAATTCTTTATAAAGGACTTACTTTGCGTGACACTTAAACTTTAGGGCTATTTTTGCCAACTTGAACTTACTGCAAACGACACTTAAACCTCGAAATTTATTTTTGCCAACTCAGAAAGTTAGCGATTAATGAGACACATATCGTGTGAAGAGCTAATGTCCTGCCTAATAGTTATATTAATAATTTGGGGATAGGCTATAAAGACACTCAAATCTACAAGTAGTTTTTTCATATTTATAATTTTGTTTATATTATAAAATTATGAAACGGAAAGTGAGCAATAAAAAATATAAAGTTTAACAAGTTAAAAGTATTAAACTGACAAAAAGTACGGAACAAATCAGAACTGATAAAAAATTGTGTTGTACCGTAACCAGGGGGACAAAGGGTGTAGAAAGTACACAAAACATTTATATTTTATGTGGGCCAGGGGTACCAATAGTAGAACCCTATATTTAAATGATACTCCCGCAATCCAAAAATAATTGTCTATAGAAAAGAAAAAAAAAC
The DNA here is from genome assembly GCA_022545495.1 of Chrysanthemum lavandulifolium. NCBI lineage: Eukaryota > Viridiplantae > Streptophyta > Magnoliopsida > Asterales > Asteraceae > Chrysanthemum > Chrysanthemum lavandulifolium. The sequence continues at coordinate 80,139,437 of CM040239.1, read as the reverse complement.
ACACAGTTTAAGAAAACATCGTTATTACAACTTTTTACTTACTTTTTGTAGAATAACAATTTTACCCGTAACTAGTTAATTTAGAACTTCTTAACATTTTTAATAATAATATTAAGTGATGGTAATATGATAAACTCAAAATAATTTCCTATCTATTTTTAGAAGTTGACAATTAATTTAGGACAACTTGAAATAAAAATGTGGTCAATAAATATGGGACGAATGGAGCATTTGAATTATGTATGAAAATCATGACCAATGATGGAGCTACTTGAAGACAAGAAAATGTTTATTGGTCTTTGTGCCTCCTACAGTTCTACAACACGGAAATTATATTTTCGGCAAAGGATAGGTTATAAAAGACCCCCAAAACTACAAGTGATACCTCAATATTATGTTTTCTTTTTGTTTTTGTTTTTTACTTTTATAAATCTTTTTTTATTTTATAATTTTGTTTATATTATAAAAATGTGAAACAAAAATAATAAAGTTTAATGCAATCAAAAGATTAAACCCAAGAAAAGACGAAATATAAACCGATAAAAAGCAGATTGCCGTAAACAGAGGGTCAAAGGAGGGTGGATGTTGTACTTTTTTGTACTTATTGGTGGGCTAGGAGGGGGTGCCAATAACACAACCCTTTTGGCAATTGTCAAGCTTTGCCATTGTGATGGCTAATGATATGAGTGATGATTTTCACACTGCAACTATTGATTAGTACACTCAAAAGAACAAGCACAGGGAGCATACTGTTATATATGTACAAATGTTTAAAGCATGAAATGAAGTGTGTCAATCAATATTGGAGTGTGCAAATCAGAGATAACTAATTATAATGCCCGCACGCATATATGCTTTTTCTAAATTTTTTAATAATGTATTTTATCTATTAAGAATTAAATAGCTTATCTTTTGTTTTGTTTTAATTATGGTTCTTAATTTTGGTTTTTAATTATATTTTGACGCACGTGATAACGGTTCATATATAGTTTTTGTAGGCTTTTGCATATATATCCACCTGAAAATGCAAAATTGCATATATATCCAAAGCATGCATAAAAATCATTGTACTATGTGCATAAAAAACTTGTAAAAAGGATATATATGCAATTATTCACTTTCGGAGGGATATATATGCATTTTTGCCTTTTTGTAGAGACATGATTACTATACATTTCCGAACCATGAGGCAATTGTATTAAACTCATAATATTGTGAAATTCTCATGTAACAGAACACACATGTTGCTTTAACAAATAGACAGACATGTAAATCTTTAGTACTTTTAACTTGCAAAATTAAACAAAAAATTACTACACATTTCCCATATGAACACATTATTGTACATTTACCATATGAATGAACCATGAGGCAATTGTACTAAACTCATAACCTTGTGAAATTGTTAGGATTTAGAAAATACATAAGGAAAAGTCGGTCACTCCAAGTATAGTCTAGCATAAGTTAGCTCGTAGACTTAACTTTATTAGTAGTAGTAGATTAGTTTACGTAACACCGTGGAGGACGGACGATTCTTTACACACAGTACACCCGATCCACAGCTCACCCGATCCACAGCTCACAGGAGGGCGTTTATTTGTAACTAAATAAGCCCTCTCCCACCAAGGGAGAGGGTTAGAGCTTTCACTTCTCTTAATCTAATCTTCCATTTTCTCTTTCACTTTCTCTCTCTAGAAAAGTCTCCCAACTCTCTTTCTCTCTCTATAACTCTTGCTAAATTCGAATCATACTTATTGTTCTTTGTGTGTTATAATAACCAATCTCTTACAATTGGTATCAAGAGCCATGGTTTCATCATATATCTTGTGTGTGCTCAGATTTGGTGATTGGTTCTTGTGTTTTAGTTTGGTTCGAATGGTTTTATGTGCTTACAGATATTTTTAGATTGATTTGTGTGTTACATCGTTATATCTTTGTACTTTCATGTTTAGGTTTGTTAGATTAGTTTAGTTTGTGTTTGGTAAGCTTGTTTCATCAATTTAGGTGAAGATTGTTGTGTATTCAATAGTTTTGAGTCTTGTTCTTGATTGAGATTTGACACATTCTGCCCTGCGATTTGACACAATCTTGATTGCGGTTTGAGGATTTGTGTCTGCGATTTGAGGTTAAAAGGACTAAAGACAGTTGCGGTTTGAGTATAAGACAAAACTGTGATTTAGCATTTAGCAAAAAGACAAAGCAGTGTGAAAGTGACTTGCGTACTTGCATGAAAGTGACCTGCGGTTTGTCCTATAGCATTGCGATTTGAGTCTGCGATTTGCCCTTTCTATGGTATGAAGATCTTGCGGTTTGCCCTTTCTTCGGTTTGAAGATCTTGCGATTTGACCTTTCTGTGGTTTGATGATCTTGCGGTTTGCCCTTTCTGCGGTTTGAAGATCTTGTGATTTGTCTATAGTTGCGATTTGAATGGTTGTGATTTGAGCTTTTGCGTTTTGAAGACACTGCGGTTTGATAAGTTTTGGTTTGACAAAGTTGCGGTTTAACCAAGTTGCGGTTTGACAAAGTTGCGGTTTCACCAAGACTGCGATTTGAGGTCATTGCGTTTTGAGGTTTGCGGTTTGCTTTGTTTTGCGTTTTGTGTCCTGCGGTTTGTTTGTCACAGCTTGCGGTTTGCCTATTGTTTTTGACCAAAGTTGACTTTTTACGTCAAAACTTCAAACGGCCATAACTTTTGAACCGTAACTCCGTTTTCAGCGAAATACCTGTCAAAACGACCGGAACAGCCTGAATATTGTAAGGTTTCACTACAAAATCGTGAAACAAATTTTTTGAGGCCCAAATCCCATCCGAAACAAATTTTGAAATCAAATTTTCGCATCAACATCATACAACAAAACAACATTTCAGCTAATCCTTCAAACAATCATCACTCCTAACACACAATCTTCTATCATTGTGCCGATCCGTAAGTTATCTTAACACGTTCAATTGGTCATTGTCTCACGGTTTCTTCTTGATTTTGTAAAATCCCGCGAAAGATTCTATTTCTCGGTTTAAATCATAGATTTGTAAAATACCGTGCACGTTAACATCATGCCTAACACTTCGGATTCAGTTGTATATGAGATACTCAAATTGTACGACGTGATTGATAAACAGAAGATACCCAACAATGTACAACAGATTAACATGTCTGAGTCGGATAATGCTAATATGAAATCTTTGGGCTCGAATTCACACGAGAGAGAGAGTTGCCCCAATCACTGCAATTGCGATCTAATGCAAAGGTTAATTGTATAGAACCTTTTTGACAACTTCATTCACACCTCACAGTACTTTTAAAGGGAACTGGATTCAAGATGGGATTCGTACGAGCATTTAAGACGTTTTTCGGTCAAGATGTACAGACTTTCACAGGCACATTGTTCTTGAACTTAGAGCAACTTAAACAACAACTTGACAAAGAAAAATTTCAAGAAGCCGGATCCAAGGCTGCACTTCAGGTGATCAACAAACAATTTCAGTCATTCGTCAATGGTGAATACGGTTGGGATTATGAAGATGATATGACAAAAATGTGCTTTACTAGTCACACTGGAATGGAAGCTGTTGTGTTCAGAGAAACATTATTCCAACACATGAATAATGTTAAGAAGTACACTGAGGAAAGAGCACAACACAAACTTAAGTATGATGACAAGGTGAATGAATGTTGGGTGCAATCAAGAGATACTATTGTTGATCCGGGTGAAGCGTCAGATGCTGGATCAGTTGTCACTGAATGCAGAGGATCAGAGACGGATAAGCTTGACACAACCAGCAGTTCAGTGACTCTTGTCACACAAGATGTGGATGCAGATATCAGACCGGTAAATGAACAGGTGTCATGTGCTGAGGTACCCTTAACTGTTCAACATAATGCATCTGCTAATATACTTAAATAAACTGATCAAGATGCTGAACATGATTTTCACAAATGTTCTTTGGCTGAGGCTGAGTCTGAGATTAAATGTTTCAAAACAAATGACATGGTTGATAAAGAAGCGTTTAATGAACTTTCAAATAGATTCTCACAACTTGAAAAACATTGCATTTCACTTGAAATTGCAATACAAACAAAGGAGGAAAGTTTTCAAACTAACAAACCATGTAAAAATTCAGAATTTCTTGAATTTCCTGAAATTTTTGAAATAAACACTTTGAAAGCTCAGCTTCAAGCCAAAAATTCGACAATCAACAATCTGAAGAAACTAATTTCTGTCATGAATGAGAAAAGTAATATAGTCAAGGATAACCATGACATCTATGTAATTAAATCAAGAAATATCAAATTGGTACTTTGTATAGCTAGATTACTTAAGGAAAATGAGACTTTGAAAATGTATCACATAGATCTTAGTGACTCTGTCAAAGAAACTATAACTAATTCTTTGGAACAAACAACATCTTTGATGGTCAAAAATGATGAACTCAAAGCTCAACTTCAGGACAAGGGTTTCACAAGTATAGCATTAAAGAACGAGCTTAAAAAAATTGCAGGGAATATTGTGAACACTAAGTTTACAAAACCATCAATGTTGGGGAAACCAGTTTTACAATCTAATAGAAATCAATCAGTTGTTAGACAACCGAATGCGTTTAGATCTGAGCGTCCAAAATCTTCAAAAACTCGGTTTGCCTCCCAAGTTGATGCGAAACAAGTTTTGACAAAACCAGTCACTCCACATTATTTGCCTAATAAAAATGCTTCTGGCTCTTTTAAACCTCAACAAGTAGCTACATCTACTCCCAGCTCCTCTAGGATTAGTTCGAAAACAGTTTCGAAACCGAGCATTAAAATTAAAAATTTATATGACATAAATGACATGTACAAGAACTATGATCTAGAAAAGGTTAGGAAAAGGGCACTACTTCATAAGGATGGAATGTTAGGTTCACAACCTCGTATGATGCGTCCTGGTTTATTGAGGAACATAGCTAAGGTTCAACCTGTTAAGTCTAGGATTTACAGTTTGTCATCTACAATGCATAAGAAGCAAAACAAACCTAAAACTTCTCCTAGGTGGATACCAACTGCTAAATCTTTGGAGGCTGGGAATAACGATAAGTTTTCCACTATGCATAAACTTAACAATCATATACCTTGCCATAAGTGGATACCGACCGGTAGAATTTTAAGGATGCCGGACTTAAGTGGATACCTACCGAAAGTCGCTTCCGATGGCAAAACTATGGTTGACCGTGAAACCCCCAAGGGTTTGGATACTGATGTCACTAACCCATATATATGCAATCAAGTTTGTAATGTTAGTGCAGGTAGTCCTTACTCAGTTGCAGGTACATCGATCATTCACTACATAGGAAGACTCAAAGTCTGGATGACTAAAGCACGAATTTCTCCTGATTCAGGAGATCAGGAAAGTCAAAGTTGATGTATGTCTGCAATGACGTTTGAACACATCAGTTCAAGCCTCGTTCTTCAACGAAAATGACGTTTGAACACATCAGTTCAAGCCTCGTTCCTCAATGTTAACAATATGGTGTATGCCAATAACACTTTAGGCCCCGTTCCTCAAAGAAAAGAAAGGCGTCAGCTTCAATACGCTTTATCTTCTTGTTTATGACCATTCTCATCAACATGCTTCATGCTTTTTCCATATCCGTTAAGTCATCAAGTGGGTCTACTTACCTTTGATCGTATTCTTATTCACTCGTTCAATCAAAAATGGCAACCTCATATGCAATTTTTGAGGGGGAGAAGAGTGAATAAATTACATGGTGATGGATGTTTGTAAAATGGTCATACGACTCTCTTCCAACGCTTAATGTTCCACTTACTAAGGATGACTGGTATTTATTGTTTCAACCTATGTTTGATGAATACTTCTAACCTCCAACGAATGTTGAACATCCAGTTCCTGAAGCTCCTGCTCCGGTTCCTGCTGACTCAACTGGTTCACCTTCTTTAATTTCCATTGATCAAGATGCACCATCTAGAAGTACAACTCAGACTACTCAAGAAACCCTGTAGGTCCAAAGGTTATGGATCTAACCAGCCTTGTAAGACAATAACTAACTTGGATAAATCCAAACTAATTATGTGAAGAACTCTTAACAATGAGTACTTGATGCTAATGCGGAATATTAACAACAAGCAAGAAGGACACAATGATTACTAAATAACTTTTTCTATTGATTTCTAAAACTCAATACATAACAATATACCTTTAGGATTCCTTTATACTCTTAGAAAAACCTAGTATACAAAACTTGTAGAAGGATAAAGATATCTCTTCCTAAGATATCTCTATGCGTACATATCCTTCCCTAATATAACTCTAACAAACTATTCTGTTTTAACATAAACAGACTTAACTATAAATACTAAACAGTATTAACTAAGGTCTGTCAGACTTAACTTTGTACTGGCAGACTTAACAACTAATTCTAAGCCTACAAAACTTAACATTTATACTACCAGTATTAAGTCTGATTACATAATTCCCAACAATCCTCCCCTAACTTGATATTCACTTGTGAACTTCAAGTTCTTTATACTCTTTGAGGATCTTGGAATTATCCTTGAGCTGTGTAGGTCCAAAAGTGTATGGATCTAAGTAGCCTTGAATGACTTATAATAAACTTGAATAAATCCAAATTTATTATGTGAAGAACTCTTAACAAATCTTGATGTGTTAATGCGGAATCTTAACACACAAAGTATGAAGAACACAAGAATAACTAACTTCGTATTTTCTATTACTTTCACTCAAAGGTTAAGGCTTACAAATCATAACTTTAACCTAATACCTTAGGGATCCTTTTATACACTAAGAAAACCCTAATTGACTACAAGACTTGTAGAAGGGTAGAGATATCTCTTCTTAAGATATCTCTACGCGTACATATCTATTCCTAATATAACTCTAACAAACTATTCTATTTATATCATAAACAGACTTAACTATCAACTATTAGTTCTGCCAGACTTAGCTCCATTAGTACTAGTAGACTTAACTACCAACAGACTTAATTCTGGCTTACCAGACTTAACTACTAACACTACCAAAATTAACACTAAACATACTTAAACACACTTAAATCTGTTTTACAAAATAAAATTCCCTACAATCCTCCTCTAACTTTATCTTCACTTGTGAACTTCAAGTTCTTTTGAACTCCTTGAGGATCTTGGAATTATCTTTGAGCTGCATCTTTGAGATTTCTTCCTTGTATGTTCTGTGCAGCATTGTATCAGCAATTTATCAGCACTCCATGGTCTTTTCTGCAACTGTGACTGTATGTACATCAAGTCATAAAAGTTTCATACTATTCTCATCACATCCAGGTGTGTTAACTCCTGTGAGAGGTGAATCATAAGAAATTTTAATAAATTTGATGTCTCTCTACCAATTAGCCATTACTATTGGAGTAGCCAATGTTTTGGTGTATAAGACCATGGTACGTTGATAACCATTTGATTTTTAGCAAACCAACAGCGATCAACAGATTTGAATAGTCTTTACCAAAAGCTGTACCCTTTTGGACTAGTCATGGTTTTCCACTGCCTTTACCACAAGCCATGAACTTGTGGGCTAATCAACTATTCATCTACACAGATATGGTGAGTTGAGCACCATACAATTTTTGGCAAATTATCAGCCATAAACAGATTTGAGATATCTTTACCAGAGTCGTTTGCTCATGGATTAGTCCGTTCTTGTGTGGGTTAGACATGGTGAACTGATAACCATATGTTGTGACAGTGCAAAGCACTTTCACCAAGTGAAACCCCTCAAAATCCAATTATTACATTTATCAACTAATAAATATAACACTCAACAACTTAAGAAAATTATTCCAAACACTTTTAAAATTTATTGCTGTTGAGCTTTTGATTCAATCATTTTCAAAAGCTGATAACATACATTATCTTTTATCTCACCTAACAACTTTTTATCAAGCATGTCACTGCAAGTCTTACTTGAAAGTGGATAATCCACTTCAGTTAGCATATAAACAATCAAATTTTCTAACTCCAAGCAGTGAACCTGACATGTATGAAAGTACCTCCATCTGCTTATTTGTTCCTGACTTGCTTGATTCCACATCTCATTTGCTGCATCAGGTGGCTCAAACATTGTTTTTAGATCTCCCCAGAGGACTTTTCAAACTCCTCCTCAGGTGGTTGATTACCATGCTTTTCCATCATCAATTCATATAATGTCTTCAGATCATCCCTAGATAAATCACACAGCATACCAGGAAAATTTACATATACAATGTCAGCATAATTCTCCCTTACCACCTGATAAGCTGCCTTGCTCCCTGTTTTGATGATCTGAATCTTTGCTATCTTAAATGGATGTACTGGGCCTTTCCTTTGAGAGAACTCCTCACCAGACTTAACAGATGCATTGGCAGACTTAACTTCAGGAACACTGCCATACTTAACCTCAGTATCAAAACCAGACTTAACTGCATCATCACTAGCAGACTTAACATCAGAACTTGCAGTCTCTTTTTCTGATTTCCTCTTCTTCTGACTTAAATTCTTGTCCAAGATCTCAGCTGCTTCAAGACTTTGAGGACTGATTGTCTCCTCAGAAGATTTCTTTGTGGGTGTTCTAAAATTTGATCCACCCTTCTCCTCCATATTCCTCCCCTGTTTGGGAGAATTTTATTCACCCTCTGAGTCAGTAATTTCTACACCCTTAGCCTTGAATTTATCTTCCAACCTTTTGAATCTCTTAACCAGTCTAATCACAGTTTCAGCTTGGGTCTTTGTGGACCTCTGTAGATCTTTTTCCAATTTATCTATTCTGGTTAGCAGTTTAGGAACTAGATTGATGAGCTCCTCCTGAGATATGAAAACTGGATCTGATGTGGTGCTAGGTTTTGAAGGTTGTAAGTTAGGAATTTCAGGTGAGTCTTCCTCATACACTGGTGGGGAAGGTGGAGGTGGAGTTGGTGTTCTCTGTGGTGGTGGTGGTGTTGGTGTTCTTTGTGGTGATGGAGTTGGTGTTCTTTGTGGTGATGGAGTGGGTGTCCTTTAAGCAGTCTCTTGTGCCTCAAATGCAGTAGCAGCAGTAGATGTACCTATAGGGTTAGCAACGACAGGCAACATAGCAGGCAGCAAAGGCTTGTGAATCCCTTCAAACCCCCTTTTCATATTTAAAAAAATCTTTTTGGTGACGGGGACAACAATATATTGTTGCTTGTTTGCAGTTTCTACATTTAAAATCATTTGTAGAAATCTAGGGTACATCAAAAAAAATTTCTCTTTATTAACATTAGTAACCATAGCATCAAAAATCATTTTGGAAAGTTAAAGAGTCTACCAGTGGATAGACAAACCAATGCAGAAGCAATAGTGCTTCCAAATTGATCCTATCCACCACTTGGTACAAAACAATAATGCATATATCATCTAACTTGTAACATTTCTGTATATTAATGCCAGAATTAATGATATCATAAAAATACTCTCACTCAAAAGTACAATTAATATACGACTTGTTACAAAGCAATAATGCATAAATCATCTAATTTTTCTTTTTTATTAAAACACTCACTAAATGAAATTTAAGAATCATTAATAATATAATTAAAATACCCCGTCAATCAAAAGTATAATTAATATATCAAATGGTACAAAACAATAATACATCAATCATTTTATCATTTACATCTTTAAAACACCCATTAAATGAATTTTACAATTCATTAATGATATTATAAAATACCATTCACTCAAAAGTACACCTAATATATCACATGGTACAACAATAACGCATAAATCATCTTATCTTTTCTTTTAAACACCCGCTAAATAAAATTTATAAATCATTAAGTGGATAATAAAAACCAATATTTTATGTAGTCAAATTTTCTGACACCATCTTTTTCGATCACGCAACGGACCACCATTTACCACCACAACTTAGCAATATAGACACCACTAGATGGTGCTAAAGCCGCTATTTTAAAACACCCTTTATTTTTAATGATATATTGCACGTCCTAAACGACTAGCAATATCGTCGTTGCATTGTGATGCATATCTGCCATTTTTTTTAAAGCAATGTTGTGCGGTAAAGTTGTTCCATTAAGTTAACGCCATGTGTTAAGTTAGCATCATGAAAACATATAATCGTGATAAGACTCGCTATAAAAGCTTTTTATTATGTTACTAAACGTGTAAGTAAGAAAACAAACTAATTTTCAATTAATAACCTCTTTGTTGGACATTCTTTTTTTCCTTCTTTAAAAGCAATACATTGAAAAAACCTTGCTATAGCCAAAAAAATATAATCACACGGGTACCTGTCACCGCAACGCGCGGTTACCTGGCTACTTATATTAAACGTGCATAAAAGTTTCAACATAAATGCATACAACAACAAATATCTAAATTCATATTTGCAAACCATACAATATTTAAACCATTTTCGGTAGCGAAAGCGATAGGCATCATCAGATAACATTGGACAAGGAAAAAATGAAAAATAAATATTGAACCTTACTTTTTTTTTTATCTATTATTAAACGCAAATTTAGAATGTGTGTAAGTCATGTATACACAGTGGTAACTCAATTGTGGAAACAAGCGTACACAACAATTACTTGATACAATCAAAACAATTTTGCAGGCTAGAATTCTATCAAAAAATGAAAGTCGTTATCTTGTGATTAAAGGAAACATACGAAACATTAAAGTGTTACAATTTTATCTTTTCTTTGTATTTGAGCCACGTAAGAGCCCATGAAACAATTTTACATACCAAATAGTTTATTCACAGAAGATAGCTTTAACTTTATTTTTTATTCTTTAATTTTTATTTGTTCAAGTTTGATGAGACTCCATTAACATATAATATGACACATTTCGAATCACACAAACATATTTATAAACGTGCAAACAAAATATTGGTAAAGACAAATTATTTTAGCTATCCGAATATACGGATTATTATCTATTCAAAAACGATGGCTAAGATGCCACATGTAATGTATAGACATTAGCCATCAAATATTCATAATGAACACATTAAACTATTATGCCACAACGATTTTAGAATACGATAATAACCACATAGATAAGATAAACGAGTACAACTTACAGGAGGCCGTAGCGAATGTCGACATGATGTAGAGAACACCTTAAGCATAAACTAATTTCTCTCCCTTGAGCCACTTGAGTGTAAAGAGCTTGATGGATAATAATTCTACTTGTGTGTGTTAAGATAGGGAAAAGACTAGTTTATATAGGGCTTTTACGTTAGCATGTCCATCAATGCTAACAAATATAACGGTCAAGATATAATGAACCACTAAGAATATTCATCATAATATTGAATTTGATTGATTACACATTAAAAGATTGGTAACCAACAAATCATTGTGAGATGTTAAAAACACTGTGACATAATCATGTCACATTTCTTATACAATTCATCATGTACTCATGTTTGGTCTTTGATTAAATGATTAGTGACATAAGAATACACCCATCACATGTACAAAAACGTAATAAATATTTAAATAGTCTACTGATAATGTTAGTGTTAGTGAACCAAAGAAAACTAACCCAAGTACACAACTTATTTGCATTTTCAGTACATGCATGCTACACGATCAAGATGATTAATCATTTTCATGTTTACATCATTTTTTTTTTTATCATTTTAAGTGTTTAATTTCAAAACTTGTAATGTTCTGTACATAATTTGCTTTGATTCTGAAAGCACGTAGTCACTGGTTGATAATGGCATTAAAAATAATTTGTGGCTCACATCTATGGATATGTGGAACATGTCAGTAATTTTTGTATCATTCATCCAAAACCTACCGATCCATAGTGGAACGAGTATTTTTTATTAAATTACATAGTATTATTTCAAAATCATTATACCAAATAACACTCATAAAATATAAGTCCGTTCCAACATCCTAAAACCCTTCTACTAAACAACACTTAAATATTTGGTATACATCTTTTTTGATTCAAAAGTGAGCCACAAGTTTAAAAAAAAAATAAAAAATAATAATAAAAATTGAATAGCGACATCCAAGGTTGGTTTCGCAAATCCAAACCAAAGTTGAACCTACTTCACTATTGCCATTCTCAATCTATACTTAATTAAACTAACATTAAAAAAAGATTAAAATACACCGTTGGTCCCTAAACTTATATCGGAGGATCGCGATGGGACGAAACCGGGCATATTCATCATCGGAGGTCCCTATTTCAAGGTTTTCACTGCACATGTTCCTTCGACCATTTGCTGTTAGTCGAGGACATCTCGCGTTACATTTGTCTTTAGTCCAAGGGCAATTTTGACATTTCCATATTTGAAGCGTGCTCGATACACTTTTCGTGGTGCGACGAAGAATAGAGCCTAATAAAAGCAACTCATATTCACCACTCATCCCTAAAGTCTCTCTACCAAAACTAAATCTTATCCCGAATTTTTCCGATCTACTTGTAATAATGGTTCGTTGTGCTTGTGGTAGGCTAGTCATAGTTAAAACTTCTTGGAATAATGTCAACGCCGTGCAGCGATACTATGCATTCTGTTCGGTTGGCTAGTATTCTACATAATAATGGTTGTATTTTTTTTAATTTAACATGTTTAGTTAATAGTTTCATCTTGGAGTCGACTTTTAAGTGTGTTCAAACGTTTGTTTTCGATTTTTAGGGATCCGGTGTCCCATAAATGGGTGGTTGGATCCACCATAAACCACCGAGGCAAGGGAGGTGTTCCTCACTTGCAAAGGCATATCCAACAGAATGAGGCGGCGTTGCAAGAATGCCAACAAGCCCTCATCGGTGAGACCATGGATACTATAGACGCAATGCCCGGCAAATGAGCTAGAGGCTACTCAAGCCGATACCCTAGTGAACTCCTCCTCGGAAGGAGAAACTCTGTGATCGAGGAATTTCGTGTTTTCTCCCGGATACTCATCATTGCCATATGTGTTTGGTTTATCTATTGGGTTAGCAATGTAGGTGGTTTTTTTCTTTTCGATCGGTGGTATGTATGGTCTGTGTAAGTAGACGTGTGGCGATGTGTAAGTAGAAGTGTGGCGATGGTTGACTTTTGAAAAGTCAAGTTTTTATGTAGTTTGGTCCTTCTACAGTATTTGTAGTTTTACTTTTATCATTTAGTCCTTTTGAGTGTTATGCCTTTAATACTTTCTCCTGCCCCTTATAAATGATCAAACCCACCTTAGTTGCCACACAAATATTATGTAAGTCAAACCACACCTTAGTAAAATGATCAAACTCATAACAAAGCTACAAGTATCAAAGATGGATGAATGATGAGAGATGGATGAACATACACCACTTTCGAGTATCAATATAAACTTGATATGGTGTTGTTCATCCATCTTTCATCCTTCATTCCTGTTTGTCATGATAGAATAACCGTATCCAACTCGAAACCCAGATACAAGTATCAAAGATGGATGAATGATCAGTGATGGATGAACATACACCATTTCTGAGCATCAACATAAACTTGATATGGTGTTGTTCATCCATCTTTGATCCTTCATTAGTGTTTGTGATAATAGAATAACAGTAACCAAACTCAAAACACAAATCCAAGTTCAACAGATCCAAGAACCATAAAGAACCATAGACATATGAAGTCTCAAGGATGGATGACCAGACACCACTTTTGAGTATCAACATAAACTCCATATGGTGTTGTCCATCCATCTTTGATCCTTCATTAGTGTTTGTGATAATACAATAACAGTAACCAACTCAAAACACAGATGTATGAAGACTGATAACGCTACACGCGTCGTTCGGGGTCAAAGGAACTTCCTTTTCTTCGAGCAAGTTTTATAACACCCTAGGCAGTGAACCTAATCGTTGTAGTGTAGTAATTTGGGTAAGCCACGGGTATTGATATCGTTCTCTAGGGGAATAGGAATGCTAGTAAGGAGTTACTACGCTAAGGTTAAGGTTGAGGAAGATTTTTATCTTTTATGTTTTATGAAAATAGAAAGGTACTAATCTCGGTATTGGATTTGGGGGTTGGTATTTCTACCGATTACTCTACTATTATCTAATTATCTAAGCTAAGGTTGTGGGAGTCTATGTCTAATTAATGTGTGCTCGTATGATAGTTTAAAGATGTGTTTACTTACTTTGTATTACTCCTTAATTATCTCCTATTGATGGTTGAGTGTCACGTCTTATTCCTAGTTGCGTTGTGTGTCTAAAGTTGTAGGGTATGCGTTTCTCCCTAACTCTTTGAATTTACCAAAGGGTCTTGTCTACAAACCCACTAGGGATTATAAACTCCTACTCTAAGGCGCTTTGGATGGTTTAGCCTACAACTACTCGGTAATTATACTCTAAGGTTCACAAAGATGAATCAAGCATTAAGTACACAACGAATGACCTATCGCATTACTAGATCATTAATCAACTAAGATAAGAAACAACCAATCAATATTCAATAATTAAGTTTCATACTTCCTAAGCAAACACACAAATAAATTAGCGGGACATGGAGAACATGCAAGCATACACACAAATAATCAAAGACATAATTGAATTAATGAAACAAAGACTTATCTTGGTGTAAGATAGGGTTTAAAACCCTAAAATCTTGTACAAGACACCTTAGGTTCGGTTTTAGGTTTTACTCCAAAGACTCTCCACCCAAAGACCGAAAACTCGGATTCTATATATAAGATTACAATTGCGGCGTCACCTTATGTTTAGTGACGCCGTGTCGCCGCCATTGGGGTTTCGTCTTGGCCACGTTAACCTTGCGACGGCGTCACCTTATGTCCGTGACGCCGTCCTCTTCGACCGACGTCGCTGGATTGCATCTAGGCCGTCGAGATGTGACGACCTACTCTTCCACGCCTAGACGCCGTCACTTGAAAATACGAGTTTGGGTTCGGATCGTCACAATAATTTTGGGACGGCGTGCATGTAGCACCGACGCCGCCGCTAATAGCACCGACGCCGCGCTTCTACTTTCAAAGAATCGTGAGTGTCTCGATTTTGACTTTGGCCATTTTCTTCATATATTCGTGCCTTTTCGTCCAAATAAGTGCCATTCCAAGATTTTGCCTTCACGAGACCTAAAAGTGAAAAGGAACGATATTAAGCAATAACGGATACAAAGTGATCAAATAAGGACTTAAACGACCCTCAAATGGTACCTTTTAAAACCTTATCAAATATCCCTACACTTGTTATTTGCTTGTCCTCAAGCAAATGTGCTTTTAGCCAATTAATTTATAAGTTAAGGGTCATGAAGCATTAATTCAAAATGGTCCACAACACATATAAGCCCCAAGAAAGTCATAACAAGCACGGAATTACATACTAGCACCTCACATGGGGTGTTTGGATACTCACATCTCTCTCGGTGTATAAATGAAATATAACAATATAGGAAATGGAAGATAAACACTCATTAACCGGTCCTAGTACATAGATTACCATAGGCTTGAGAATAGATCAAACCTCCATCGCTTTGGCGTAAGCACCTAGGAAAGACTATCAAAGAGGTCTTTAAAGGGTTGTTACGTTAGGCTTACGGTAGGGAAATAAGGGTTTGGTGGGATAGGCTATTTGGTGGTGGCAAGTCAAAAATCTTTATGTTAACTGCATATGAAGAATGGCGTTGCTAAGCCAAGACTCGACACTCTAAACTCTACATAACTGAAATAAATAAACATAAATTTAAAGATAGATGTAGGATGGTAGCCCGTATGTGTATATATATATATATATATATATATATATATATATATATATATATATATATATATATATATATATATATATATATATATATATATATATATATATATATATATATATATATATATATATATATATATATATATATATATATATATATATATATATATATATATATATTTTATTTTTTTTTTTATACACTTTTACTCTACCATCCTCTATGATAACATCAAAATACTAGGGATTTGAGGCATATCCCTACACTTGAGTTTTATTACTCTAACACTAATTTGACCCGAATTGAAAAGATCAAAACACTTGGGGTACACTATTACGCAAACAAAGGGAATTTGAATTTAACGTTCCCTTTCCGTCATTTCATAAACTTTAACTTTTCCCATGAATCCCAATCATCCCAAAACTGTATACAAAGGATATGACTCGACTTAGCAACTTATGCAAGCAACTAGATAATTGAACTAAGGGTTTAGGGTGATAACAAACAATTGCACTAAAAGTGAGTGCATAAGGGGTAGGCTAAGGCGATTTGGGTGTATATTTGGGGGTGGGGTGTAAACAATGCTCTTCATTGATATTCCGGAAAAACCGAAATATCACGAGAACCGCAAAAAGGATAGGCTCGAGGGGTTAACTAGGGTATCGTGTACTAAAATGAGTACAACGCAGGGTGTGGGGAATTACTCAACCGAAGTGGATGAAGTAATTATATTACGGTATCAAACAAGGGTTATCCTAATGCCTCTTATCATTTAGTTATTCCTAACTACACAAGTGTAGCCTCACTTGCGATCTCGAATGCATCACAAAACAAGTTCTAGAATCTAATATACTACCGGTTCACACTCTAAGCATTAAAGATGAATGCTTTAATTCCTACTAATCTAAGGCGATCCTCACATTTTGGTGGAATTTGGGTGGTAAAGGGTTTTGTGCTAGTCATATAACTTCCTATCCGTGAGACGCTTTTGTTAAGACTAATGGCCCACTCTTATATGTCATAAAAATTTAAATTTGGTGCCAAAATTACCCTAACCGACATTTTCTCATGGTTTATTACACAATCACAATTGACAAAGCAAATAGTCAAGGATAAGCATAGTTTCAAAGTTCCGCTTTATTTTCCTCCCTACACTTAAACCGAACATTGTCCCCAATGTTCCCCGAAAGTATCAAAGTTATGATAAAGAAGGTAATTAAAAACGAAAGAAACTAATACTCCCCGATTAGCTCGGTAGGATCCGTGTAAAGTGGTGGTTAAATTCTTTTCAAGAAGAATTATTACGTGAAAAGCTCCTTCCAGCCTTATGTAACTTCTTCTTGACAAACTAAACCTCGCACACTTGAAGAAAACCAACGAAACCTTCGCGTAAAATCGGCGGTAATAATATATATAAGACTCGATTTAAACTAGGATATAATGCTTGTGGAATGGATGTTTACTGAATTTCTAAGAAAATTAAGACCGGAAAATTCCAAAATTTATAAGTAACTTCGAAAACGAGAGAAAGTAATCGATGTTTTACTCCTTCCCGACGCCGTCAGTTGCAATCCGGACGTCAGTTATCCCGACAAAAAGCGGTCTCGATTTTACGGAAAAAATTCGGAAAATTTTCATCTTTAGAATCTGGAAAATTTTACAAAACATCCATTATGACTCGATACAAGCATTTGACTCGAACAAACAAACAAAAATATCTTTTAGTTAATTGTTATTCTCATGTTTACGTTTCTTTTGAAAACGTGTAATCCTCCCACACTTATCCCTTATGTAAAATACCTTTATATGCAATTAAGACGAGGTTAAAAACAAAATAAAGCATTTTACAAATTTAAACATGAGGATAAACAATTAATAAAAGATATATGACACTAACAAGCAAACAATTAAGCATGGGTTGCCTCCCACGAAGCGCTTTTCTTTATTTAAGAGTCTTGTAGCTAGACTCGTAGTCGTGCTCCTACGCATCGATATACGTAAGTCTATCCTCAACAATGTCGTAAGGATCAAACTTATCATTCAAGTTCCTAGTAGTACGCTCGGTTAAATATGCCTTTTCAAACATCTCACCATCGGGATCATAGATTTGTATCCTAATGTGCCACCTTCCATTACCATCACTAGGCGGTCTATTCCAATCCCATTTGTTTCGGTTCTCAACTATCCACTTATTCATGACAAGGTTAACGGGCAAGCTTCCTAGGAACTCGGTCATCTTCCTAAATACTAAGGCGTCCTCGAACGGGTTCACTTCTATGTCCCTAGCCATTTCTTGTTCTTGGAAAGTTGCTGCACTAGCAAAGGCTTTATCTAGGTAAAAAGGTCTTTGGGGGCCTATGATGTTCTTATCAATCCAAGGTCCATATCTAGAAGGCTCTCTATCCAACCTTATCTCTTGTGGAATTTCCTCATCCTTGTAGTATGTATGCTTTTTAATATCGTAAACGGATCTAGCACTCCCCTCTCCTACAACTATTTTGGACATCTTACAATCGATGATGGCACTAGCGGTAGCTAAAAATCATCTTCCAACTAGTAATGGGCATGTCGGGTCCTTATTCATGTCTAGCACATGAAAGTCGGCCAAAAGAGTTAACTCTCCTACATGTATTACCATGTCCTTTATTATTCCTACCGGACGTGCTATACTACCGTCCGCTAGACCTAAGATGGTTTCCGTTGGTTCAATTTTTCCTAAGTTAAGGCTTCTATGGAGGGACAACGGAACAAGATTGATGCATGATCCTAAATCGGCTAGAGCATCGAGTGGCTTGGAAGTTCCAAGCCTACACGAAAGAGTAAATAGCCCGGGATCGTCTAACTTCTTAGGTAAGTTGTTTCACACAAAAGCGGACCCATGTTTTCCAAGCCTAAGTTCTAACTCATATTTTTCTTTTAAAGCATTATAGTAAGGTGCATGAGCTAAGACTTCAAGAATCGGTTTTTCTTGATGGAGTTCCTTGTACTCCTCCTCTAAACTAGGGTTGGATTCTTGGCTAACGGGTTTCTCAAGAGTAGGCTCTACCAAGGGTGCCGGGCCTTGGTACCTCTTGGATGGCTTGGAACCCTTTTTGATAGCATTTACCGAGTGAACCGTTGGGTGAGAGGGGCATGGATTTGCACTCTCCATGGTGAACTAGAACATGAAGTCGATGCAATCGAATTCACTTTTGGGTTCTTAATGGTATCGCTGGGAGTGCTCCAACTTCCCGCTCATTGAAGGCTTTAAGAGGGCATCAAGCTTGGTTGTCATCTCGCTTTGTTTTTCTTAAAATCGGCTTCAAGCTTATTTAATCGAGTTTCTTGGGATGACAAAAATCTAGATGCAATTGCCTCAAGATTAGTGGGGTTCCGGTATTAGAAGAATTGAACCTAGTAGGCTAACTAGATGAGCTTGAGGTGTGTTTGAGTTTTGGTTCCACTTAAGGTTAGGGTGATTTCTCCATGAGGGGTTGTATGAGTTTCCTAAGTTGTTTTGTTCGGGTTTGAAAGTGTACCACTTCTCCCCCGCTCCGTCGGTGCGTATGGAGGCGTAGTCCGCAAAAGCTTGTTCGGAGAGCCTTGTGCAATCACGAGTGTCATGGGGACCACCGCATAACTCACAAGGTGGAGTGATTTGATTCACTTGTCGTGAGGACTTAGGATTTCGTAGGAACTCATGAGGAATTTAACTTGATCTTCAAGTTCGATCATCCCACGGCCGGAAGAGGCAAGGAGATTGCCTTGACGGTTTTGGGCACTCACGGAGGTCATCCCAACTTTCGTTGTCATAGAGGGCAAGGTCCTCTATTATTTCCCATGATTCTTCTGCGGTGAGATCACTAAGTTTTCCACCGCCGCTTGGTCTATAGATCGCTTAGTGGGGAAGTTGACATGATCATAAAAATTTGGACTTGGAGCCAAAGATCAATGCCGTGATGAGGACTTTATGAAGTAAGTCCTTGAATCGGGTCCATGCTTCAGAGAGATTCACCTTGACGTTGTTGGAACATCAAGATGTCATTCCTAAGCTTAGTGGTTCTCCCGGTGGGAAAAATTGAGCAAGGAAGCGAAGTAAGATCATCCCAACTTGAGATGGAGCCGTGGAAGTCGCTCAAGCCAATTACTAGCTTGGTCCCGTGAGAGAATTGGAAGAGACGCAGCGCGTGGTCTCCCGAGTAGTAGCATCAAGGTCGATGGAATCGGCGATTTTGAGGAAACCTCGATGTCGATTTGGATCTTCTGAACGAAGTCCATGGAATGCACATCCGCTTTGCACCAACCGGATGGTGTCGGATCGCAGGCCGTAGTTTGGGCTTGGTCGGAAGCTCAATGGTGTTCCTATAGCCTAAGTGGCTTGGTCTCGAGTACTCACCAAGAGTACGGGCTCTTGGCGGGTCATTTGGTGGTATGTTGATGAATGGTAGTGGGTTATCACCTTCCATGATGAAAAGTGATGGGATTACAAACAAAGGTTACGAAGAAGGGGATAGACTAAGAGAAATCTAAAATGAGAAAAGGTTTACTTGATAGGAATCAAGCAAAGAAACCTAAATGAGGTGGACTACTAACTAGCTATTCTATTCCCGTGGCGCGCCAAAACTTGATAACGCTACACGCGTCGTCGGGGTCAAAGGAACTTCCTTTTCTTGAGCAAGTTTTATAACACCCCAGCGCAAGGAACCTAATCGTTGTAGTGTAGTAATTAGGGTAAGCCACGGGTATTGATATCGCTTCTCTGGGAATAGGAATGCTAGTAAGGAGTTACTACGCTAAGGTTAAGGTTGAGGAAGATTTTTATCTTTTATGTTTTATGAAAATAGAAAGGTACGAATCTCGGGTATTGGATTTGGGGGTTGGTATTTCTACCGATTACTCTACTATTATCTAATTATCTAAGCTAAGGTTGTGGGAGTCTATGTCTAATTAATGTGTGCTCGTATGATAGTTTAAAGATGTGTTTACTTAGTTTGTATTACTCCTTAATTATCTCCTATTGATGGTTGAGTGTCACGCCTTATTCCTAGTTGCGTTGTGTGTCTAAAGTTGTAGGGTATCGTTTCTCCCTAACTCTTTGAACTTACCAAAGGGTCTTGTCTACAAACCCACTAGGATTATAAACTCCTACTCTAAGGCGCTCTTTGGATGGTTTAGCCTACAACTACTCGTAATTATACTCTAAGGTTCACAAAGATGAATCAAGCATTAAGTACACAACGAATGACCTATCACATTACTAGATCATTAATCAACTAAGATAAGAAACAACCAATCAATATTCAATAATTAAGTTTCATACTTCCTAAGCAAACACACAAATAAATTAGCGGACATGGAGAACATGCAAGCATACACACAAATAATCAAAGACATAATTGAATTAATGAAGCAAAGACTTATCTTGGTGTAAGATAGGGTTTAAAACCCTAAAATACCGTACAAGACACCTTAGGTTCGGTTTAGGTTTTACTCCAAAGACTCTCCACCCAAAGACCTAAAAATTCGGATTCTATATATAAGATTACAATTGCGACGGCCACCTTATGTTTAGTGACACCGTAGTGTCGCCGCCATTAGGGTTTCGCCTTGGCCACGTTAACCTTGCGACGGCGTCACCTTATGTCCTTGACGCCATCCTCTTCGACCGGCGTCGTGTCGGATTGCATCTAGGTTGTCGAGTAGCGACGGCCTACTCTTCCACAACCTAGACGCCGTCACTTGAAAATACGAGTTTTGGGTTCCGGATCGTCACAATAATTTTGGGACGGCGGCCGCCATAGCACCGACACCGCCGCTTTCTACTTTCAAAGAATCGTGAGTGTCTCGATTTTGACTTTGGCCATTTTCTTCATATATTCGCGCCTTTTGTCCAAATAAGTGCCATTCCAGCATTTTGCCTTCACGAGACCTAAAAAGTGAAAAGAACGATATTAAGCAATAACAGATACAAAAGTGATCAAATAAGGACTTAAACGACCCCTCAAAATGGTACCTTTTAAAACCTTATCAAAGACTCTAAAAACAATACAATAAAAACACAATTAAACCCATACACTAAAATGACATGATTTCATACATAACGCAAATGGATATATTTCCAAATGCATAACATTTTGGAGTCTACAAAGTTCGAAACATACATTGTTTAAACACAAAAAATATTGTTTAGGGAATACATATTCGATGGATAACATTGGCTTTCATATGCATAACTAGCATTTTTTGTGGTGAAGAAAGCTTTGTTGCTATAATCTTGGTCTTAGTCCAAAATTGCTTTGGAGACCCACCGTAGCAAAGATCAACTTGACTTCCAGATTGAGACCGACCACACTTGGTTGATCATTACCCGCATAGTTGTCACCAGTAACCTTTGCCTTCTTCTTTGATGTAACTTTTGGCCGGATGAACCTGTTTTTGAGACTGTTGTGTAGTGCCTTGACTTCTGTAACACCTCCTTGCCCAAGACATGTTTTCTTGTTGTGACCAAGATTGCCACAAATACCACAAACCACACTCTTACCGTGACCGTGACAAGTTCTTGGTTTTTTCACAATTATCATTTTTAGTAAAAGCCCCAGTTCTTTTCTTTCGTGGCCTACCTAATGGTTTATGATGTTTAGGTGGAAGAATGGTTGTAGGCACTGTGACTTATACCAATGCTCATAACCGCTTATTGGCTGGATGTGGTGTTTGTAAGTTTCTTCCCAAGTCTTAAGCAAGTAACATGGATGAACCCATGATTCAACAGATCCTATTTGCATTCCATTCAACCTCATACACCGTGGGTAGCAACAAAGATGTTTACATGGCATACCAGAAGCTCCCATCTTCTACATGTACAAGCCCTAGCTTCAACATTCACAACACACTTGTCTCCCCATCCACCGACCTCATACTTTTCTCCTTCAACCCGTAGCGGTGTACTTATAAGCCTCTTTCTTGATTGCATCTAACATGAGTGTTGCCTTTGGTGTTAATGTTCCGCACATTTTTGAATCACATTCACAATGTTCACTATTCTTTTCATACAAGACTTCTAATGTATTCCAAAGCGAATGATCGGTTGGTGCCTATCTCCCACTAGTTTCCCATTGAACACCTCACACATGTTATTAAGTAGCACATCGAATGAGCCCTCCCTACAACTTGTTTGGTTAGGTTCCTTAAAAATGTCGTAGAACAAAAGATGTACAAGTAGACATAGATTTGGTTAGGTACCGAAAATGCGACCTTGACCAATGAGTTGGTGTATCTTACTTAACCAAGCATGGGCGTGTTCGCTAAAACTCTTGAATTCCAGCATGGTCGCCTCAAATTGTTGGACGGTTGTTGCTGCGCACATCTCCACAAATGTTCCTTGTATGCTTTAGCATTCCATTGCGATTTCATATTATCATGGATGTGCTTCAAACAATATCCGTGTTCAAGACTAGGAATACTACTGCTAACGCCGGAATGATACCCCACAAATAAACATCAATTCCTTACTAATACAATTTGCATATAAGGAAAATACAAGTGATTCTAATCAACAAAATGTTAACATCACCTTTTTCCCGTCGATAAAAGTGTAGTTTGAGTTTCGTTGCAAGTCAAGATCATCTCTTAGACATTCAAGAAACCAAATCCATGAGTCTTTGCTTTCATCCTCTGCAACCGCTTATGCTGCTGGTATATTCCATTGTTGTTTTCTATACCGATTCTTGTTAGAAGTCGCCGTGAAAAGGACCCTCATAAAAGCACCATCTAACCCCAACAACTCTCTTTGACAAGCTTTGTATCCTTCCTTCAATGCGCCTAAGCATACATACATTCTCTTGAAAACTCGGTTGGACTTGTTGCATCATTGCGGTTTGTACACTTATCCTAACTGCTGTATCCGGGTTAGTTTTCGCAACTCTTCAACATAGTCTCTTAAAAGGGTGTCTGCTTATGATCACCCCTAATATCATTTTCGCCTTGTTTTTGCCCTTAATGCTTTTTGCATAGACACCGAACTTCAAACTGCTTATTGAGGCGATCTTGAATGTTTCGATTGGAATATCTGGATTGACTTGAACTTGGTCAACTATTTGCTTGAAAGAAACTTGTAGTCACAAGATTTAATGTCTCTTGATTGCAAACATCCGTGTTCATCCTTGAAAGTTCGAACAATCCATACATCTTTATCTCGTATTTTTGGCTACATACAACAACCATGGACACTCTGTTACTTGCTCCTTGCGCTTTGCAAATACACATCCCTACCGAGGCCTCTAGTTATCGGACCATTTTTCCTCTTTGGGACTTTCCCGACTCAACCTTTGGTTATTCCACAAACATGTATTTGTCCGAGACACCTAACCCTAATTCTCTGCTTGTCATTCTTAATTAGTTGCAATTTCCTCCTAGTCTTTATTGAAAGCATGTAGATCCTATCTTTCACTTCTTTGCGTTACAAAACTTTGACCACGTAAAAATATATTTAGTCCTCTGTTTGTCTCGCCTCACTTAACTTTTGTTTCTTGTATGCCCTCAATTTGTTCCTCCTAATAACATACTCATCCTCATTCTCGTAACCACTTGCAAAATCAATATCATCTAACAGATCCAACTCATTTTTCTTAAAAAATCATGTGGTAGTGGTCGGTGGTACCTATAGATGGTAAATCGTAGTCTCGGTCACTTTGAGCAGTTAACATCAAAATCGTGCCCTCAAAAGTATTAGCCTCATCGACAACCGTGTTTCCATCACCATTGTTCTCAATATCATCATCGTCCACTCATATAAGTGTCATCCCCACTCACATTGTCATCACTTACAACTTCATCGATTTCACTAACTCGCACAGATTTACCTTTTGGATATGATCCACGAGGATTACATGTTCCTCCTCATGATGACCAAACTCTTGATCATTTTGAGATACCTCTTAAGGACTATCTATTTGGATATGCTCAATATGTTTATCTATATGTTGGTTGACATCACCGCAACATCTTCATGATGATGCACCTCTACAGTTGGAAACAAGGGTTGTGTTTCCGCATCCGACTAGATTGTACCAAAGTATTGACTTCCAAAGGTTGATCTTTAACCTCACATAAGTCCTCTACCACAAACTTATTAACAATGTTTTCTAAGAACAATTTCTTTGAACAATATGGAACAATAGCAAGAGTCGCTTTTTCTTTGTTGCATCCACATCGCCAATAATCGTCCTAATTGACTTTGGTGACATTTGATCAACGTCTAATGTTGTCTTACCGCTTTCAACATAAACCTCTATCATCTTATGGTCATCAACAAGATCTTTCAATATTTCTAAATTAGCACTCTCACTTAAGCTATACAAACCATCATCTAAATTACTACCAGCTTAACAAAGTAATAGTAATTTTTGAACCGAGCTCATAACCCAATTCATACATAAGCACATCCAACTCTTCAACCGACACACTATCAACATCAACCAAATCAACTAAACTTTCCATACCTCCAACTTATATTCTACTGTGCCAAGACTTAAAGACACCATTGTGATGAACCCTCATACTAAACATTTTAGATCTACCACCGAAAACATGTCAATATATGTTTGAAGCATTCTATAAACTTAATTGGGAAACAATAAATACCACAATTACAAATTCCAATGATCAGAATCAACAAAAAAAAGCAAGATCAGTATTTCTTCTTAGCGAAGTCGATAGGGGCGGTATCATCAATGGATAACCCGACGTCTTCTTACTTTCCATAGGGTAAACTCCATGTTTCGGTTTTATGATCGATAAACAGGGTTTTGTGACATGCAATTAGGGTTTGTGAATTCGATAATTCTTGTAACGAAAGTTCGGGACGATTGATAATACTGACTATGTGTTTATTAGGGCGGAAGAGGGTTACATTACCCGTGGCAATAATTAAGAAATTTTTAATTGAAATATGGAAATGTCAAAATTGCCCTTGGACTAAAGACAAATGTAACGCCTTGAGATGTCCTTAACTAACGGCAAATGGTCAAAGGGACTTGTAGCGAGTGAAAACCTTGAAATAGGGACCCCCGACGATGAATATGCCCGGTTTCGTCCCATCGCGATCCTCCGATACAAGTTTAGGGACCAACGGTGTATTTTAGTCTTAAAAAAATGTGAAGACCTCATTTTACAAATGAAAATACTAATAAAAAAATTTTAAATTAAATATTAAATTTTATTACCTCATTTTCTTTCATATCAAAACTCAATCATAATATGCTTCTAAACCTTTTTACAAACCAAATGGCATTTAAGTGTTGTTTTGGATCTGATTAAGATAAATTTTTAATAGTTTATTCATATTCATACAATAGTTTTTTAATTCAAAATTACTTTTATAATGAAAATTTGCGATGTTTATTATATCGACAGGAGTTAATAGAGAACAAGTTGATGTTTTCTTGTGAATAAAAATCATTAACATGAGATTTGTAAGGTTGTTAAAAGTGTTGAGGAGTAAATAATATCGAAAGTTTGTGCGTCTTCATCATTTGAATCTCATATCTTTATTGAATCTTTCATTAAAAATTTTCATTAATGAATTAGGTTTGAGGAGTCAAACCAAAGTAAACAATTGTGTTTGTGTTATATATTAGTTTCAATCATCCTTGACTATTCAGTGTATAATTATTTTTAATGCAGACAACTATTTTACCATATAAAGTCAACCTTACATGTTTTAAGCAGATATTAAACTTACTTACGTATATTTAATTGATAGTTTTCACACAACATAAACACATGCTCTCTAATTTACTCTCGATCGGCTATATTCATTATATAATATTTTGTTCTTGTGTTAGATCTCCAATAATACAAATAATACTTTGATAACTATTGAAGAAGCGCCTATATATAGTTTCTCTTTCTTTTTGTCTCTAGTACCTTGGTAGCGGGTTTGAGGCCTTGAGTTGCTTGGTTTTGGATCCCTCTACGCCCTTCATGTCCTAATTTGTAGTGATCGAGTTAATTAACGTTACAATGTACTCCTGATCATTTATGCGGCACATATCATCGGAAACATTAACATGAACCCACATGGCTCAAGAGTATAGATATGGAACGTGCTACTAAGAAAAAAGGTGCGTAGTGATTTCTGCAATGATTCACTGGATTAAACACAACAAACGCTTCACTACTAAAAATGAATACACAAATACCAGAAAGGAAAAACAAGTCTAGGATTAAAATCAATTGATATGAATCATTCATGCCGATTTTTACTCACCAAGATTTTGATAAGAAACACTACAACAATCGTGACTTTCGCAGGAGAATTATCAGGGCTTTCGCCGGGGACATGTCCCCTGCGAACCCTACTACCGGGGACATGTCCCCGGCAGAAAACCCCCGGCAATACCCTCTCGGTAATACTTTCCCCGGGGACTAAATCCTACTTTTACCGGGGACATGTGGGTCCCGCACCAATTCTACGCTGGTCAAGCACGTCCGATGTGGCACTTTCTTTTGCCGTGGACATGTCCCCGGGGAAAAGGGTAAATAAATATTATTTATAACTCCTTCACCGGGGACGTGTCCTCGGGGAAACTGGAAAACTAATATTATCTATAACACATTCGCCGGGGACATGTCCCTGGAAATCACTGACCCATTTTGCGTAAAATTGTCAAAATGGGTAATTTTATTTTTCCGGAATTTTTCGAAAAATATACAATGTAACAACCTGTTTTCAGAACCTATTTTATGCTACAACAACACAAATTCGCTAAACATAATATCATATATAACCAAATGGTCCAAATTCGCTACAACACAATCGATAACATAAAATGTGTTTCCAAAATCGCCAATGGTCCAAAACTATACATAAGCTACCTATACGCAAATGGTCCAAAACTATACGTATAATCCATTTAGCGGGAATCCTAACCATGTTATTCTCTACAAACATATCCTAACACATAAGGCTCGAACTCGTGTTCGCCAGCGATTTTGTCGATTGATTTACGATATCTTACGCTTATTCGGTTTGTCCAAAGCTTAACTGCGTATTTTAAATAGTTTAGGGTTTTAGGTAATGAGAACTATCTAAGCATCGGGTATCAAAAAGACCCTTTAAACCATTAGGGTTGAATTGGTCATTTTAATAATTAGGGTAGGATGGTGGATTTTGGGACCTAAACCAAGATCTTGGCAGGGTGTTGGGGGTCCACCCCCTTTCATGTGTAATAGCAATTTAACTAGGTTAATGAGATCATGTTGTTTATTTTGCTTGTGATACAAAAGATTTGATCATGTTTGCTTACGACTTTTTGAACAGTGTGTCTAGGGTATTAAGGGTTGGTGAAAACATGAGAATGGTGTTAGTGTGTCTAGTTAAAGTGCTATTACACCATTTCTGACAACATTTCATTCTCCTTTTACAATGATCTTCCCAAAACTCACCAAATTCTCTCTTATATTATTAAACAACAAAAATGAAGTTAGTGGCGGTGACACGTGGCCTCGATGGTTCTGGCGAGGAGGTACACGGTTTCTTGGTCCGATGATACGGGGAAAGTGTACAACCCATTTCTTATTACGGTTTGTTATGGTTACACGATGATGAGAGTTGAATCTTGAAGGGTAGAAAGGTGGTGCAAAATGGTTTAGCCCCGCTTTGAGAGCTCATAATCACAGTGTTTTGGTGAGAAACTCCATGTGTATGTGAGAGAGGGGTCGAGATTATAAGAAGATAGATGAAAGGGTTTGTAATGATAGTGATGACGAGTGAAGTGGAGTTAATGAGGCACCCTCACAAACCCTTTCATATCTCTCGCCACCATTATATCTCTATCATTAGAGACCCTTTCGTCTCTCTTCTTATCATCTCTGACCTCTCTCTCTCACACACACACATGGAGTTTCTCACCAAAAAACATACACTAAAAACACACAATAAAAACACTCTCAAACCAAGCTAAACCCTTTGCACCACCTTTCTACCCTTCAAGATTCAACCTCATCATCGTAACCATAACAAACCGTAATAAGAAATGGGTCAGACACTTTCCTCGTATCTTGTGCCCAAGAAACCGTGTACCTCCTCGCCAGAAACCATCGGAGAAGCCACATGTCACCGCCGCTAACTTCATTTTTGTTGTTTGATAATATAAGAGAGAATTTGGTGAGTTTTTTGGAAGATCATTGTAAAAAACAGAATGAAATGTTGTCGGAAAATGGTGTAATAGCACTTTAACTAGACACACTAACACCATTCTCATGTTTTCACCAACCCTCAACCCTAGAGACATTGTTCAAAAAGTCGTAAGCAAACATGATCAAATCTTTTGTATCACAAGCAGATGAAACAACATGATCTCATTAACCTAGTTAAAGTGCTATTGCACATGAAAGGGGGTGGACCCCAACACCTTGCCAAGATCTTGGTTTAGGTCCCAAAATCCACCATCCTACTCTCCTACCCTAATTGTTAAAATGACCAATTCAACCCTAATGGTTTAAAGGGTCTTTTTGATACCCGATGCTTGGATAGTTCTCATTACCTAAAACCCTAAACTATTTAAAATACGCAACGACATATCTTACCTTTTGGTCTCGGCTTGGCCTCGGCTTGGCACCCGTGACACCCTATATTCCTACAAGTATAAAAGCAAAGCACATAATAAGCGGTTACAGATACATTAAATTGATTTCTATCTTCATAACGCATATATTCCTACAAGTCGCAAATCTAACTTGGATACATTTACTTGAGCAAAAGTAGTAGTAACGTGAATGCCAAAATGACCAATGTATGACACAAATAATAATAGGAACAACTTAATATCTAACTTAATGAACATCGTCGCCGAAAGAAACTAGGAGCTAATACGCAATCTAATATCTAACTTCACATACGAATGCTATTAATCAAAAAATCGTATCAATCTACTTTCAACAGCTAATAAAATGACAGCATTTCCAGCTAACTAGATATATTGCTATAAAACATCCAACTTCATAAACACGAAGCCTAATCAGCCCTTCAGCAGCTCAAAAGCAAACAAACACCCCGCTTACAATTTTTACAATCGTTAAAATGATAACAACAAAACAAACGCATTGTCCGGTTAACTTGATAAAGAATATTAGTAACATAAATACCTTATAGCAAAAATTCACACAGATATCACAAATACAAAGGCCTCTCCACGGCCTCAACACACCACCAGCTTCTCCTCCAAACACACACCGGAACAACACACCATCAGCCTCCACCGCCACAACTCTGAACCTGGAAAAAGAAAAGAAAATACAACTCAATATTATTAAAAGATTAAATATTTACACTGATAAGAGGTGTGGCGTATAAATAATTAGTGACCAATGCCACCAAGCTCATTTGCCTCACCCCAAAATCTTTAGCCATTATCTTCAAAACACATTTCCTATGATGTAGTGGTGGTGGAGGTGGTGCGGTGATGGAGGTGGTGTTATGAAGATGAAGATGAAGGAGGTATGGTGGAGCAAAGAAGAAGAATCGTGTGTGTTTGGTTTTTTTTTTTTTTTTTTTTTTTTTTTTTATCTCATTTGTGAAACAGATATGTGTTAATAATTAAGGTCATTTTTACGAAGAGTTTTCGCCGGGGACATGTCCCCGAGGAAGGTTATGTTTGTCTTTTAGCAAGATTTTTGCCGGGGACATGTCCCCGAGGAAGGTTATGGCGGGATAAAGTAAAAAGATGGGAGGGAAAAATAAAAAAATCGTGAAAAGTTTTCCCGGGGACATGTCCCCGGCAAAAGGTGTTTAAATCAATATATATGTTGAAAAAAAAATCTTTATTATCATTTTCAATAACTAAAATTAATAACACATCAATTTAAATATAACCTAAAAATTTTCTATGGTATACGTATCATGTTAAACGCCCGAGTATAGGTGCTATGGTATACGTATCATGTTAAACGACCGTGTATAGGTGCTATGGTATACGTATCATGTTAAACGGCCGAGTATAGGTGCTATGGTATACGTATCATGTTAAATTACCAAGCACAAACGAAAACAACAATCCATGCAGAAGCTATTTTCTTCATTCTTTTAGCTTCGGTGAACTACCATTGTTGTTACCTTGGGCGCCATGAATGCCCTCATTATACGATCAAATGTTGTACTCAAGAAACCACAAAACTTTTGGTACATCGTAACTTTTAACCATTTTTTTGTTTAACTATCTTTTATTAATCGGGACATAAAGCTAGTCTGTTTCAACGGCCGAGTATAGGTGCTATGGTATACGTATCATGTTAAACGACCAACTATAGGTGCTATGGTATACGTATCATGTTAAACGACCAACTATAGGTGTTATGGTATACGTATCATGTTAAACGACCAACTATAGGTGTTATGGTATACGTATCATGTTAAACGGCTGAGTATAGGTGTTATGGTATACGTATCATGTTAAATTACCAAGCACACATGAAAACAACAATCCATGCAGAAGCTATTTTCTTCATTCTTTTTAGCTTCTTGGTGAACTATCATTGTTGTTACCTTGGACGCCATGAATGCCCTCTGTTATACGATCAAATGTTGTACTCAGTAAACCACAAAACTTTTGGTACACTGTAACTTTTAACCATTTTTTTTGTTTAACTATCTTTTATTAATCGGGACATGAAGCTAGTCTGTTTCAACGGCCGAGTATAGGTGGTATGGTATACGTATCATGTTAAACAACCAACTATAGGTGCTATGGTATACGTATCATGTTAAACGACCAACTATAGGTGTTATGGTATACGTATCATGTTAAACGACCAACTATAGGTGTTATGGTATACGTATCATGTTATACGGCTGAGTATATGTGCTATGGTATACGTATCATGTTAAATTACCAAGCACACACGAAAACAACAATCCATGCAGAAGCTATTTTCTTCATTCTTTTTAGCTTCTTGGTGAACTACCATTGTTGTTACCTTGGACGCCATTGCTTCAGCTTCCAGCGTGTTTTCTCCTCCAACACCAT
This sequence comes from Chrysanthemum lavandulifolium, assembly GCA_022545495.1. Classification (NCBI taxonomy): domain Eukaryota; kingdom Viridiplantae; phylum Streptophyta; class Magnoliopsida; order Asterales; family Asteraceae; genus Chrysanthemum; species Chrysanthemum lavandulifolium. Next base: position 80,107,732 of record CM040239.1, on the reverse strand, counting down.
TGCTTCAGCTTCATCTTTTTCCTTCCTTTGCTTGACGAACTGCTCAAACATTGCTTCAGCTTCCAGTGTGTTTTCTCCTCCAACACCATCAGCTTCACAGTCTAAATACACCCTGTAGAATGGCTCTTTCCTTAACCATTACAGAATGCGGTCTTTCATCAACGGGTCTATGTTCTTATAAGAACCATATTCATCGTAAATTTCTGACCCATACGTATCAAAAACTCGAGTAAAGAGATATATCGACGATAAAACCAGTAACCACTCTTTTTCCGGCGTATAATCAGCCATTATATTGTTACGTGTGTTTTGTGAGAATTGACAATTGGGTTATTTATGTTTTTCCAAGCATCGGGGTTAGATATGTATTAATAGTTGCAATAAAGTGTATTTTTTTAAATATTGCTTTTGCCGGGGACATGTCTTCGGGGAAAGGTTTGGCGGGAAATTTCCCGCGCACAATTAGCATGCTTTGGACTTTGGTCAAAGTTTGGTTAAGGTAAAATACATTTTCGGCGGGGACTAGTCCCCGAAGAAAGATTACGTTGAATTTTGACTATCCGGTCAAATTTTGTTAAAAATCCAACTTACTTTTGCCGGAGACTTGTCCCCGCGGAAAGTATGCGTTGAATTTTCCACAACAAGTCAGCGAATTCATGTGCCACGTCAGATTCAATTTTGTCGTTTAGTGACTTTCGCCGGGGACTTTGTGTCCCCGGCGAAAGTCTCCTCGCCCGTCCATCCGATTGTTGTAGTGAAATGAAACAATTGTATGGCTGTATATATAGAGTACTAGGCGTACTCCTTATTAGGTCTTTTTATATAGTTAGATCTGATGATAAGTGTTACACTTTATAGTTGTTAATCATCATTGTTATTATATGTTTGGTCAAATATAGCTAAATAGTACAATATGCGATCTTGCTCATGCATGATCATATAAGATCTTTGAACCGCAAAGTTCACACAAATATATACGCGTAGTACGTAAAACAAGTAAAGCTTATACAAATAGGACGGGACAAACTCTTCTTCGGCTCACCATTGTCATTGCTATTAGATCACCATGTTCTTGTAAATGCATTTTTTTTTCTTCTTTTTTTGCGTCACAATATTCAGTGGGCTCATGAATTGTTGTATGTTTGATATCTAACATCCTTTACTATCCATAGACAAAAAAAAAATACACAGTTTAAGAAAACATCGTTATTACAACTTTTTACTTACTTTTGTAGAATAACAATTTTACCCGTAACTAGTTAATTTAAAACTTCTATAATATTTTTAATAATAATATTAAGTGATGGTAATATGATAAACTCAAAATAAATTTCGTATCTATTTTTAGAAGTTGATAATTAATTTGGGACAACCTGAAATAAAAATGTGGTCAATAAATATGGGACGAATGGAGCATTTGAATTATGTATGAAAATCATGAACAATGATGGAGCTACTTGAAGACAAGAAAATGTTTATTGGTCTTTGTGCCTCCTACAGTTTTACAACACGGAAATTATATTTTTGGCAAAGGATAGGTTATAAAGACCCCAGAATTACAAGTGATACCTCAATATAAAACTGTGAAACAAAAAATGTGGAACAAAAATAATAAAGTTTAACAAGTCAAAAGTATTAAACTGGTAAAAAGTACGGAATATAAAGTGATAAAAAACTGTATTTTACTGTAAACAAAGGGTCAAAAGAGGGTGGATGTTGTACTTTTTTGTACTTATTGGTGGGCTAGGAGGGGGTGCTAATAACACAACCCTGATGGTTAATGATATGAGTGATGATTTTCACACTTCAACTATTGATTAGTACACTCAAAAGAACAAGCACATGGAGCATACTGTTATATATGTACAAATGTTTAAAGCATGAAATGAAATGTGTCAATCAATATTGGAGTGTGCAAATAAGAGATAACTAATTATAATGCTCGTGCATGTACGAGGTTTTTCTAAATTTTTTTAATAATGTATTTTTATCTATTAAAATTAAATAGCTTATCTTTTGTTTTTGTTTTAATTATGGTTCTTAATTTTGGTTTTTAATTATATTTTGACGCACGTGATAACGGTTCATATATAGTTTTTGTAGAGACATGATTACTATACATTTCCGAACCATGAGGCAATTGTTTTAAACTCATAATATTATGAAATTCTCATGTAACAGAACACACATGTTGCTTTAACAAATAGACAGACATCTAGATCTTTAGTACTTTTAACTTGCAAAATTAAACAAAAAATTACTACACATTTCCCATATGAACACATTATTGTACATTTACCATATGAATGAACCATGAGGCAATTGTACTAAACTCATAACCTTGTAAAATTGTTAGGATTTAGAAAATCCATAAGGAAGAGTCGGTCACCCCAAGTATAGTCTAGCATAAGTTAGCTCGTAGACTTAACTATTAATATTAGTAGTAGATTAGTTTACGTAACACCGTGGAGGACGGACGATTCTTTACCCACAGTACACCCGATCCACGGCTCACATGAGGGCGTTTATTTGTAACTATATAAGCCCTCTCCCACCAAGGGAGAGGGTTAGAGCTTTCACTTCTCTTAATCTAATCTTCCATTTTCTCTTTCACTTTCTCTCTCTAGAAAAGTCTCCCAACTCTCTTTCTCTCTCTATGACTCTTGCTAAATTCGAATCATACTTATTGTTCTTTGTGTGTTATAATAACCAATCTCTTACAATTGGTATCAAGAGCCATGGTTTCATCATATATCTTGTGTGTGCTCAGATTTGGTGATTGGTTCTTGTGTTTTAGTTTGGTTCGAATGGTTTTATGTGCTTACACATATTTTTAGATTGATTTGTGTTCTACATCATTATATCTTTGTACTTTCATGTTTATGTTTGTTAGATTAGTTTAGTTTGTGTTTGGTAAGCTTGTTTCATCAGTTTAGGTGAAGATTGTTGTGTATTCAAGATTTTTGAGTCTTGTTCTTGATTGAGATTTGACACATTCTTCCCTGCGATTTGACACAATCTTGATTGCGGTTTGAGGATTTGTGTATGCGATTTGAGGTTAAAAGGACTAAAGACAGTTGCGGTTTGAGTATAAGACAAAACTGTGATTTAGCATTTAGCAAAAAGACAAAACAGTGTGAAAGTGACTTGCGTACTTGCACGAAAGTGACCTGCGGTTTGTCCTCTAGCATTGCGATTTGAGTCTGCGATTTGCCCTTTCTACGGTTTGAAGATCTTGCGGTTTGCCCTTTCTGTGGTTTGATGATCTTGCAGTTTGCCCTTTATGCGGTTTGAAGATCTTGTGATTTGTCTATAGTTGCGATTTGAATGGTTGTGATTTGAGCTTTTGCGTTTTGAAGACACTGCGGTTTGACAAGTTGTGCTTTGACAAAGTTGTGGTTTAACCAAGTTGCGGTTTGACAAAGTTGCGGTTTGACAAGTTGTGGTTTCACCAAGACTGCGATTTGAGGTCATTGCGTTTTGAGGTTTGCGGTTTGCTTAGTTCTGCGTTTTGTGTCCTGCGGTTTGTTTGTCACAGCTTGCGGTTTGCCTATTGTTTTTGACCAAAGTTGACTTTTTACGTCAAAATTTCAAACGACCATAACTTTTGAATCGTAACTCCGTTTTCAGCGAAATACCTGTCAAAACGACCGAAACAGCCTGAATATTGTAAGGTTCAACTAGAAAACCGTGAAACAAATTTTTCGAGGCCCAAATCCCCTCCGAAACAAATTTTGAAATCAAATTTTTGCATCAACAGCATACAACCAAACAACATTTTAGCTAATCCTTCGAACAATCATCACTCCTAACACACAATCTTCTATCATTGTGCCGATCCGTAAGTTATCTTAACACGTTCAATTGGTCATTGTCTCACGGTTTCTTCTTGATTTTGTAAAATCTCGCGAAAGATTCTATTTCTCGGTTTAAATCATAGATTTGTAAAATACTGTGCACGTTAACATCATGCCTAACACTTCGGATTCAGTTGTATCTGAGATACTCAAATTGTACGACGTGATTGATGAATAGAGGATACCCAACAATGTACAACAGATTAACGTGTCTGAGTCGAATAATGCTAATATGAAATCTTTGGGCTCGAATTCACACGAGAGAGAGAGTTGCCCCAGTCACTGCAATTACGATCTAATGCAAAGGTTAATTGTATAGAACCTTTTTGACAACATCATTCACACCTCACAGTACTTTTAAAGGGATTTGGATTCAAGATGGGATTCGTACGAGCATTTAAGACGTTTTTCGGTCAAGATGTACAGACTTTCACAGGCACATTGTTCTTGAACTTAGAGGAACTTAAACAACAACTTGACAAAGAAAAATTTCAAGAAGCCGGATCCAAGGCTGCACTTCAGGTGATCAACAAACAATTTCAGTCATTTGTCAATGGTGAATACAATTGGGATTATGAAGATGATATGACAAAAATGTGCTTTGCTAGTCACACTGGAATGGAAGCTGATGTGTTCAGAGAAACATTAATCCAACACATGAATAATGTTAAGAAGTACACTGAGGAAAGAGCACAACACAAACTTAAGTATGATGACAAGGTGAATGAATGTCGGGTGCAATCAAGAGATAGTATTGTTGATCCGGGTAAAGCGTCAGATGCTGGACAGTTGTCACTGAATGCAGAGGATCAGAGACGGATAAGCTTGACACAACCAGCAATTCAGTGACTCTTGTCACACAAGATGTGGATGAAGATATCAGACCGGTAAATGAACAGGTGTCATGTGCTGAGGTACCCTTAACTGTTCAACATAATGCATCTGCTAATATACTTAAACAAACTGATCAAGATGCTGAACATGATTTTCACAAATGTTCTTTGGCTGAGGCTGAGTATGAGATTAAGTGTTTCAAAACAAATGATATGGTTGATAAAGAAGCGTTTAATGAACTTTCAAACAGATTCTCACAACTTGAAAAACATTTCATTTCACTTGAAATTGCAATACAAACAAAGGAGGAAAGTTTTCAAACTAACAAACCATGTAAAAATTCAAAATTTCCTGAATTTTTTGAAATAAACACTTTGAAAGCTCAGCTTCAAGCCAAAAATTCGACAATCAACAATTTGAAGAAACTAATTTCTGTCCTGAATGAGAAAAGTAATATAGTCAAGGATAACCATGACATCTATGTAATTAAATCAATAAATATCAAATTGGTACTTTGTATAGCTAGATTACTTAAGGAAAATGAGACTTTGAAAAGGTATCACATAGATCTTAGTGACTCAGTCAAAGAAACTATAACTAAATCTTTGGAACAAACAACATCTTTGATGGTCAAAAATGATGAACTCAAAGCTCAACTTTAGGACAAGGGTTTCACAAGTATAGCATTAAAGAACGAGCTTAAAAAAATTGAAGGGAATAGTGTGAACACTAAGTTTACAAAACCATCAATCTTGGGGAAACCAGTTTTACAATCTAATAGAAATCAATCAGTTGTTAGACAACCAAATGTGTTTAGATCTGAGCGTCCAAAATCTTTAAAAACTCGGTTTGCCTCCCAAGTTGATGCGAAACAAGTTTTGACAAAACCAGTCACTCCACATTATTGGCCTAATAAAATTGCTTTTGGCTTTGTTAAACCTCAACAAGTAGCTACTTCTACTCCCAGCTCCTCTAGGATTAGTTCGAAAACAGTGTCAAAACCGAGCATTAAAATTAAAAATTTATATGACATAAATGCTTGTACAAGAACTATGATCTAGAAAAGGTTAGGAAAAGGGCACTACTTCATAAGGATGGAATGTTAGGTTCACAACCTCGTATGATGCGTCCTGGTTTATTGAGGAACATAGCTAAGGTTCAACCTGTTAAGTCTAGGATTTACCATAAGTCATCTACAATGCATAAGAAGCAAAACAAACCTAAAACTTCTCCTAGGTGGATACCAACTGCTAAATCTTTGGAGGCTGGGAATAACGATAAGTTTTCCACTATGCATAAGAAGCTTAACAATCATATACCTTGCCATAAGTGGATACCGACTGGTAGAATTTTTAAGGATGCCGGACTTAAGTGGATACCTACCGGAAAGCTGCTTACCGATGGCAAAACCATGGTTGACCGTAAAACCCCCAAGGGTTTGAATACTGATTTCACTAACCCATATATATATGCAATCAAGTTTGTAATGTTAGTGCAGGTAGTCCTTACTCAGTTGCAGGTACATCGATCATTCACTACATAGGAAGACTCAAAGTCTGAATGACTAAAGCACGAATTTCTCCTGATTCAGGAGATCAAGAAAGTCAAAGTTGATGTATGTCTGCAATGACGTTTGAACACATCAGTTCAAGCCTCGTTCTTCAACGACAATGACGTTTGAACACATCAGTTCAAACCTCGTTCCTCAATGTTAACAATATGGTGTATGCCGATAACACTTTAGGCCCCGTTCCTCAAAGAAAAGAAAGGCGTCTGCTTCAGTACGCTTTATCTTCGAAAGAAGGGAAATCTTCTTGTTTATGACCATTCTCATCAACATGCTTCATGCTTTTTCCATATCCGTTAAGTCATCAAGTGGATCTACTTACCTTTGATCATATTATTATTCACTTGTTCAATCAAAAATGGCAACCTCATATGCAATTTTTGAGGGGGAGAAGAGTGAATAAATTACATGGTGATGGATGTTTGTAAAATGGTCATACGACTCTCCTCCAACGCTTAATGTTCCACTTACTAAGGATGACTGGTATTTATTGTTTCAACCTATGTTTGATGAATACTTCTAACCTCCAATGAATGTTGATCATCCAGTTCCTGAAGCTCCTGCTTCGGTTCCTGCTGAGTCAACTGGTTCACCTTCTTTAATTTCCATTGATCAAGATGCACCATCTAGAAGTACAACTCAGACTACTCAAGAAACCCTGTAGGTCCAAAGGTTATGGATCTAAGCAGCCTTGTAAGACAATAACTAACTTGGATAAATCCAAACTAATTATGTGAAGAACTCTTAACAATGAGTACTTGATGCTAATGCGGAATATTAACAACAAGCAAGAAGAACACAATGATTACTAAATAACTTTTTCTATTGATCTCTAAAACTCAATACATAACAATATACCTTTAGGGTTCCTTTATACTCTTAGGAAACCCTAGTATACAAAACTTGTAGAAGGATAAATATATCTCTTCCTAAGATATCTCTACGCGTACATATCCTTCCCTAATATAACTCTAACAAACTATTCTGTTTTAACATAAACAGACTTAACTATAAATACTAAACAGTATTAACTAAGGTCTGTCAGACTTAACTTTGTACTGGCAGAATTAACAACTAATTCTAAGCCTACCAAACTTAACATTTATACTACCAGTATTAAGTCTGATTACATAATTCCCAACAGTCCTCCCCTAACTTGATCTTCACTTGTGAACTTCAAGTTCTTTATACTCTTTGAGGATCTTGGAATTATCCTTGAGCTGTGTAGGTCCAAAAGTTTATGGATCTAAGTAGCCTTGAATGACTTATAATAAACTTGAATAAATCCAAATTTATTATGTGAAGAACTCTTAACAAGATCTTGATGTGTTAATGCGGAATCTTAACACACAAAGTATAAAGAATACAAGAATAATTAACTTCGTATTTTCGATTACTTTCACTCAAAGGTTAAGGCTTACAACTCATACCTTTAACCTAATACCTTAGGATCCTTTTATACACTAAGGAAACCCTAATTGACTACAAGACTTGTAGAAGGGTAAAGATATCTCTTCCTAAGATATCTCTACGCGTACATATATATTTCTAATATAACTCTAACAAACTATTCTGTTTATATCATAAACAGACTTAACTATCAACTATTAGTTCGCGGACTTACCTCCATTGTTACTGGCAGACTTAACTACCAATGACTAAATTCGCCACTGACTTAACTACTAACACTACTAGAATTAACACTAAACAGACTTAAACACACTTAAATCTGTTTTACAAAATATAATTCCCTACAATCCTCCCCTAACTTTATCTTCACTTGTGAACTTCAAGTTCTTTTGAACTCCTTGAGGATCTTGGAATTATCTTTGAGCTGCATCTTTGAGATTTCTTCCTTATATGTTCTGTGCAGCATTGTATCAACAATTTATCAGCACTCCATGGTCTTTTGTGCAACTGTGATTGTATGTACATCAAATCATAAAAGTTTCATTCTATTCTCATCACATCCAGGTGTGTTAACTCTTGTGAGAGGTGAATCATAAGAAATTTTAATGAATTTGATGTCTCTTTACCAATTAGCCATTACTATTAGAGTAGCCAATGTTTTGGTGTATAAGACCATGGTACATTGATAACCATCTGATTTTTAGCAAACCAACAGCTATCAACAAATTTGAATAGTCTTTACCAAAAGCTGTACCCTTTTGGACTAGTCATGGTTGTCCACTGCCTGTACCACAAGCCATGAGCTTGTAGGCTAGTCAACTATTCATCTACACAGATATGGTGAGTTGAGCACCATACAATTTTTTGTCAAATTGTCAGCCATAAAAAGATTTAAGATATCGTTACCAGAGTCGTTTGCTCATGGATTAGTCTGTTCTTGTGTGGGTTAGACATGGTGAACTGATAACCATATGTTGTGATAGTGCAAAGCACTTTCACCAAGTGAAACCCCTCAAAATCCAATTATTACATTTATCAACTAATAAATATAACACTCAACAGCTTAAGAAAATTCTTCCAAACATTTTAAAATTTATTGCTGTTGAGCTTTTGATTCAATCATTTTCAAAAGCTGATAACATGCATTATCTTTTATCTCACCTAACAACTTTTTATCAAGCATGTCACTGCAAGTCTTACTTGAAAGTGGATAATCCACTTCAGTTAGCATATAAACAATCAAATTTTCTAACTCCAAGCAGTGAACCTGACATGTATGAAAGTACCTCCATCTGCTTATTTGTTCCTGACTTGCTTGATTCCACATCTCATTTGCTGCATTAGGTGGCTCAAACATTGTTTTTAGATCTCCTGAGAGGACTTTTTCAAACTCCTCCTCAGGTGGTTGATTACCATGCGTCTCCATCATCAATTCATATAATGTCTTCAGATCATCCCTAGATAAATCACACAACATACTAGGAAAATTTACATATACAATGTCAACATAATTCTCCCTTACCACCTGATAAGCTGCCTTGCTCCCTGTTTTGATGATCTGAATCTTTGCTATCTTAGCTGGATGTACTGGGCCTTTCCTTTGAGAGAACTCCTCACCAGACTTAACATATGCATTGGCAGACTTAACTTCAGGAACACTGCCAGACTTATCGTCAGTATCAAAACCAGACTTAACTGCATCATCACTAGCAGACTTAACATCAGAACTTGCAGTCTCTTTTTCTGATTTCCTCTTCTTCTGACTTAAATTCTTGACCAAGATCTCAGTTGCTTCAAGACTTTGAGGACTGATTGTCTCCTCAGAAGATTTCTTTGTGGGTTTTCTAAAATTTGATCCACCCTTCTCCTCCATATTCCTCCCCTATTTGGGAGAATTTTCTTCACCCTCTGAGTCAGTAATTTCTACACCCTTAGCCTTGAATTTATCTTCCAACATTTTGACTCTCTTAACCAGTCTGATCACACTTTCAGCTTGGGTCTTTGTGGACCTCTGTTGATCTTTTTCCAATTTCTCTATTCTGGTTAGCAGTTTAGGAACTAGATTGAAGGTTGTGAGTTAGGAATTTCAGGTGAGTCTTCCTCATACACTGGTGGGGAAGGTGGAGGTAGAGTTGGTGTTCTCTGTGGTGGTGGTGTTGGTGTTCTTTGTGGTGATGGATTTGGTGTTCTTTGTGGTGATGGAGTGGGTGTCCTTTGAGCAGTCTCTTGTGCCTCAGATGCCGCAGCAGCAGTAGATGTACCTACAGGGTTAGCAATGACAGGCAACATAGCAGGCAGCAAAGGCTTGTGAATCCCTTCAAATCCCCTTTTCATATTTTCAAAAATCTTTTTGGTGACGGGGACAACAATATATTGTTGCTTGTTTGCAGTTTCTACATTTAAAATCATTTGTAGAAATCTAGGGTACATCAAAAAAAAATTCTCTTTATTAGCATTAGTAACCATAGCATCAAAAATCATTTTGGAAAGTTAAAGAGTCTACCAGTGGATAGACAAAGCAATGCAGAAGCAATAGTGCTTCCAAATTGATCCTATCCACCACTTTTAGGACTCATACAATGGACGAGATGATGCAACAAAAATCTCCATTGTGGTGTAAAAGTGATTTTCCAAAAGGTGAATGATCCTTCAGTTGGATATCCAATGTTTTGAAGTCCTTGAGAAAGTTCATCATTTGGCAACATTGTGATCCCTGAGGCATCAACCAATTGAAGATAACTTCTGACTGATTCCTCAGTGACAGAATACTCTAAAGTACCAATAGTTGCAGTTAATTCTAATGTCCCATCAACAAGAGTTCTAGCAGTGGCAGTCTGCCAGAACTGTTTGACTAGGGAGATATAGATAGTGGGATTATGAGTGAGAGCATACCTAATATGGGTACCTTTTAGGAAATCCACTATCTGTTCGAAACCAGTACTTTCATTTGGCTTCTTGAGGTAGCCCACTTGGTTGTGCTTATCATTGAACTTTAATTGAGCCATAATCGTGGTGAGTTGTAAGCACTGGTATTGCGGCGTGAGTTAGGGCTAATGCTGGTGAAAAGACTTTATCAAGAGAAAAACATCTGAACATTTAAAGATTTTAAAGAAAGTAGATAATGGATAAATATTGTGGAAAACTAAAAGGGGGGGGGGTTGAATAGTTTTACCAATTTAAAAATTCCTTTTAAATATTTAGATTGACTTATGTCAATCTATTTGGTTGTTTATGTTGGACGTTGATAGATAGATATATAAACGTGTAATGAAAGATAAAGTAGTAAAGCCCATCACCACAACACAAGTATTTATAGTGGTTCGCTACAAGGACACCTTCCTTGCCCTACTCCACTCCCCGAGTCACCTACTCGAGAGTTCGTAAACACTACACCAATCTCCTTATGGCGGAGAAGCCTTTACAACGTCGCTTACACCTTTTTCCGGTACAAAGCTAAATACCGAGTTCTTTCACACCAAGGCGAACCACACCTAACACAACGTCGCCTACCCTTTATACGGTGCTAGGCTAACCACCGAGTTCTTTCACACCAAGGAGAACTAATCCTATCACAACGTAGCCTACCCTTTATTAGGTACTAGGCTAAACACCTAGTTCCATTACTATGGAGGAACTACTACCCTTCACGACACAACAACTAATCTCAAGGAGATCCACTCCTTGTTACAACACTCTCAAGGACATCACCATCCTTGGAAATAACAAATACTTATATGTATAACGATGCACCTCATTGATTATACGACCTAGGCATTCTTCCCTAATGCCACTTGATTTGATTCTTAGGCATCCTTCACTAATGCCTTTGACACAACACTTGGCACCCTTCACTAATGCCTTCGTCTTGACACCTCTAGCATTCTTCACTAATACTTTTGACACGGACGATAAGCACCCTTCACTAATGCTTTCGTCTTGACACTTTTGGCATCCTTCACTAATGCCTTCAACACAACATCTATAGAGGAAGAAGGAACTATCAACAAGAGAACCTCAGTTGTCTTGATGATGATGAAGCATGCCAACTTATGGACTTGATCTTGCTCGACTTCAAGTAGTGGTGATCTCTCCTTTAAGAGGAACCTACAGAATCACACAAAAACAAAAGACAAACTACATAGATCTCTTGGATCTGAGGTTAGAGAGATATAATACTTGGAGAAAGTATATGTTAAGTGGTCACCAAGAAGGAAGAAATGGCTCACTATTTATAGAGGAGAAAACTTACTGTTCCCTGGATCCCGCGGATCCCTCCCACAAGTGATCCGTCTAGAACAACGCTAGGGATCCATGGGACGCTCCTCTTTGCCCATGGGTATTTTTGGTTATGGGTCATGGGTCATAGGTTATGGGTTGATCCATGGGTTTCTTTCTAGATGCAATGAACTTGGTTAAGTGGTTTGTATAAAACCATGGGTTATGGGTCAATACCATTAGCTAGTTTTTACCCATTTAGTACATACTTGTTTTTACTTATTTTAGTATAAACTTTTTTTTACCCATTTTAGTATATACTTAGTTAAGTATATGTTAACCCAATATGTAAACACTAGTTGTTGTACATGTGTATCAAGATCATAAAATCACTTATACTTGTTTTAGTGTTTTATGTGAAAATGTTAGTGTGTTAGAAAAACTATTGAATCAAACTATTTACATATTTTATTTGTTTCGTTGAAATGATTTTACGTTTGTTATCGACAAAACATTAGAAGATCGTAAAATATAAATAAACGTTTTTACAGCTTATTTGTATTAACAATCTCCCCCTTTTTGTTGATGACAAAACGTAAAATTATTTTAAGGAAAAGCTAAAATTCGTAAAAGTTTGAATTTGTATTTTTACTTTCTTCTCCCCCTTTTTGTCGAAACAAAAAGTGTTAAAAGAAACTAACACAATTTATGTAAAAGAAAAATTTGTAAGAGAAAATGTAAAGAGAGCAAGTGACGGGAATGATACTCGTCTTAAATCCCCCTTGACGAGTCCATCCCTTTGATAGGGCGTCAAGTATATAACGTAAATAAACTAATGTTTTTGCAAATATGTTTGCAAATGGTTCGTCTAAGTGACGAAAGTGTGCTCTCCCTTGAAGATTGCAAAGTTGCAATGGGGTATCATGAAGTATAATCCAAAGGCGGATTAAGTTGCAAATGATTTTGCAATATCTTTTGACATAAAGCTCCCTCTAGCTTTATGGTGTCAAAATCTTCATGTGTATTTTGAAAATCTACAAAGTAAAGGTTACAAAACAAGAGTATAGTGCATAATTTCCTGCAAATAAAACTCAAGTTAGTAGAAATTTGTGCTTTTGTACCACGGATCCCACGGTTCCCTTCTTGGAGGGATCCGTCTAGGCATTTTGGAGGGATCCGGCTGTCTGGTGACAGTTTCCTCAGCAATGAGAATGTGCCAATCAATGCTAATGAGGAGGTAAGATATGTGTACAATGTAGCAAGCACAACACACAAAAAATAATCATGGCATATAAATATTCATTCAATAAAACAAGAGATAATCAAACAAATCTCTAAAACTAAGAGAATGAACTAGGCCATACAAGTACTACTAATGCTAATGAGTTACCCGAACTCAAGATTCAACTAAAAGCTTAATGATAATCAAGGACAAGATAGGGTTCCTAAATGTTCTAAGTTTGAGCTTGTAACTAAGATGCTCATTGTTGTTTAGGCTTGTTGACCTCTTTGAGACGTTCGAGGAGGTGATAAAACATGAAACGTTGTTCTTCACGTAGTTCATGTATCAACCTTTCAACATGTTGACAATGATAGCAATCCTGGTCATGATTTTGAACTTCTTGAAGTGGAGGTTCAAGTGAAGTGGGTTGAGGATCTTCAAATAAAGGAGGAATTGGTGGAGGCTCATCAAGTGATGGCTCTACAATGTGGAGGTAAAGAAGTATCAACTTCCATGTGGTCGGGTGGTTGACTTTGATGTCTTCTCATAATCCAAAATGGACTATTGGGGGAAATAAGAGAGGTTGATAATGGAGCAAGTGTTGATTCAACACTTTGATTTTGTTGCCCAACCTTTTCAAGGGAATTAGTTGGTAGTGGTGGAAGGTGAGATGGCCAAGGAGGTAAGTCTTCTAAATTGTGAGAATGTGGAGATGATTGTGAGGTGGCTCTAGGCACTAATGATGTTGGTTGAGTTGTGGAAGGTATGTTTGGTTTAGTAGAGTTTGGTGATGATATCCTTGTGGGAACAATCCTTTTTAGTTTGATTGGTTTCTTTGGTGTAGGGGAAATCCTAGCATTTGTGGACTTAACCGGAGATGATTCGGTTGAGGAAACTTCGTGTATGACCCTAGCAAGTTTCTTGGGTGGTTCTTGGGTGGATGAGTTAGCACTAGTAGCCTTTCTCATGATGAAATGACTAATGAAGATTGTTGTAATTGCTGATAATTGTGTTTGTGTTTGATGACTAAAGTGTTCTAGCAACATGGCTTATAAAGGGAAGAATTTGACAAGTGCATTTAAGACTTAAGCCACTAAAATTCTTAGAGATGTGATGATTTAACATGCACAAGATTGAAGTTCAGAGTTTCACTGATCTAGAAACTCATTTAAGATGAGATGGAGTGTTTGAGTGAGCAAGATGAGCTTGAAATGATTGTTTTAGCTAGAGTTTGACTTAATCTGTCAACCGGATCCCGCGGTTCCCTCATTTGAGGGATCCGGCTAGGCTAATCCTAGGGATCCGGCTCTCAGTAGTTATGAGAGTTTTAGAAATGAAGTTTCTAAGAGCTAAAGCCTATATCATCTTAAGTATTTTCAGTTCTCCTGAGCATCTAAGATGAGGGTGTACTTGAATGAACAAGAGTAATGAGTGACATAGCAAATGATTGCTTTTTATAGAAGGAAAATGGGACTAAATGACTACCAATGGTTGTTCAAGGATAACACTAAGAGTTTTGGTGGTGTCAAGTCATAATAAATGATTATAATGATCAGATTTTAGCTTGAGATGGAATTTGAAAAATTCTTAAAAATCAAAAGAATTTCAAAAACCAATTTTTGACTTATTTTGAGATAAAGATGATTAGAAGCAATTTCCTAAAATTGTTCAATATATCTACCTAAGTGTTTTGAAAGGTGAGAAACAAGTTATGAGTATTGGAACGGAAATATGGTGAGTTTTGATGTGTTGATAAATCAAGATACATTTTGACTAAGATCTTATGTAAGCTATAAGTGAGTCTAAGCCTTTCACATCCTTGAAGTGGACTTAGTTGGGTTCTAATATCTTATTTTAGCTAATGTGATGTTATTTAGTAAGCTATCTTGATGTAAGGGATGCTGTATTGTTGATCTGATGTCACGGATCCCACAGTTCCCTCAAGGGAGAGATCCGTCTAGGCTAATCCTAGGGATCCGGCATCTGCAGATCAGAATCCTCACAGAATAATGTGCAAAATTTGAACACTAATTAACCATTAAACAAAACAACAAAAACAAGCATGTCATCACAAAGTAACACTTAATAATAATGAAGGAAGTAACAATATTCAAATTACCACAAACCAAAGTGTTAAAACATGATCATTCACACATAAGTTAAGTTAAAAATAAGCATATTCCTATTGTATCTTTCATCAATTCTTTCTTTTCCTTTTTGATGACTTTGTGAGGTTGTAAGCTAGGTTTTGAATCATGCCCCTCAATTGTTTGAATTCCGCGGTTTCGTTTGAAATGGTTGGAAGTTGTTCGTAGTAATCGAAGGGTTCCAATTCAATGTTGGCTATGGGGTCGACATCTTCTTCTTCCTCATTTTATTCTCCTTCCGAGGAGTCCGAGAGAGCTTTAGGTTTCTTCCCATTGACCATGAAGCATTTAGAGGGTATTTTGGTAAGAGGTACCATTACATGATCGGCAAAGAAATGATCATTGTTGATAGGAGATGGTTGCAATGCACTAACATACTTACAAAGTCGTGTTAGGAGCATGCCATACGGAAGTACCATATTGGAAGCTTTCAATACCCCGACCATTCTCCTTACCATGTAAAAGGCGAGGTTAAATGGCTTTTGGTGGATAAGACAATAGATCATTTGCACAAGACATGCATTTGGATGATCTTTGTTACCAACTAGGCTAATGACGTTTTCCCTAACGATTTCTTCCCATTTTCTAAACATTGGATGGATTTCAAAAAGTTCCATTTGAAAAGGATTACGGTGAATGAGCTTCTTGTTTCAGTTGAAATGAGATTGGTCGGCTCTTATTTTGAAAATGGTGTCTCGGATGGTTTCAGGTTCATCAAGAGGAGTATGGTACATTGGTTTAGAATTAAGTGCAAGGTTTTGAGTGTTAATTGCCCAATCTTGAGAGTACATACAAATTTCTTCACAAGGAATGCGAAGAACTTGAGCAAAGGTGTTGAGGGTGAGAGTGAAGTTTTTTTTATTGATGATGAAAGTGATTGAAATGCTATCATCGGCGTTTCGAATGATCCTAATGCTTTTATAAAACTCAAAGATGAAAACCGGACAAATTTGTTCATCAATGTCAAGAAGACAATCAAAATTGATCGCCGAGAAGACTTGACGAATGTCGGTATCCTCAAGGAAACATTCCTTGATTACACGACCTTCGTGAATAAGTCGTTTTCCGAGCTTTTTGAAGACCTTGCAGTCGGTTTTTGAGAGTTCCTCATTTCGATAGTAATGAGTAAGGTAATGGACGGTATCATGATGATCTTGTTGAGTGGCTTTAGGCATGGTTGGTCCTAGAAACACAAATTTTCCGATTAGGTAAAATTAGTTGAGATCGGTTTATGGTTTTGATTTGTATTAACAATGTTGTAAACACGATGTGATCTTAATTATGTTAAAAGCCCCTTTTCATGATTAATTTGAAAACCCTAATTAAAGTAATTGATTAGAGATTTGTGGAACCATAAACCCTAGGATGAGGATGATGAAAATTAGAACAAATTAGTGTAATTACTTACAATGATGTTCTAGAGAGGAATACTTGAGAGCATGGAATCCATTGAGAATGAAATCAGTAGTTTAGTCGTTTTTGTGTTATGTGAGTAGAGGGAAAAAGATCAGTGGTGTTTTTGAAAGCGATAGTGAGTTACATTCTCTGGTTCCCCGGATCCTTTGTATTTGGGATCCGCTAGTACAACTAGGGGATCCGCTACTATGGATGTAAAAAGGGTTGTTTGGCATTATTTTTGTAGTAGGCTTATAGATAGCTTACTAAAAATAGTTTGGAGGTATCGATGAAAGATTGTTTTTGACGATGGGTTTGATGAATAACATATCAAGGGTTCATATGTGACGGCGTTAGTTTGATTTAATCAAAAGGAATACTATTCGATGATGAATAAAACGGAAAAGTGATGAAAGAGACTTTTAAAGATGTTAGCAATTACTAAACAAAGAGAACTATGAAATAAATAAACTCATGTAACCTATCTAATGAAAAGTAAAACCTACCTCTATGCTTCTTGTTTTGGTATAATACCAAAAATACTTCATGAGCTTTTAGGGTAATCATTTGTACTTGGTGTAAGTAAGTTGTGATTACTTTTAGATTCTTCCTTGAATGTTGACTTCATTATTCTTTGAATAGAAATGAAGGTTTTGGAGAGATCCTAGCATGAAGATTTCTTGAAACAAAAATTGTTAGAATGATCTATCAATGTCCAACAAAATGATTTACAAAAAAAAACATGACTTTGAAAAATCCTTCTTTGTAGTTTTCAAACATACACGGATCGTATCAAGTTTTTAAAGTACAACATACTTTAAGAAACTTGGTAACGAAGCTCTGATGCCAAATGTGGAAAACAAGAAGGGGGTTGAATAGTTTTACCAATTTAAAACTTCCTTTTAAATATTTAGATCGACTTATGTCAATCTATTTGGTTGTTTATGTTGGACGTTGATAGATAGATATATAAACGTGTAATGAAAGATAAAGAGTAAGAAGCACATCACAACAACACAAGTATTTATAGTGGTTCGGCTACAAGGACACCTTCCTTTCCCTACTCCACTCCCCGAGTCACCTACTCGAGAGTTCGTAAACACTACACCAATCTCCTTATGGCGGAGAAGCCTTCACAACGTCGCTTACACCTTTTCCAAGACAAAGCTAAATCTCGAGTTCTTTCACACCAAGGCGAACCACACCTAACACAACGTCGCCTACCCTTTATACGGTGCAAGGCTAACCACCGAGTTCTTTCACACCAAGGAGAACTAATCCTATCACAACGTCGCCTACCCTTTATTAGGTACTAGGCTAAGCACCTAGTTCCATTACTATGGAGGAACTACTACCCTTCACGACACAACACCTAATCTCAAGGAGATCCACTCCTTGTTACAACACTCTCAAGGACATCACCATCCTTGGAAATAAACAAATACTTATATGTATAACGATGCACCTCATCGATTATACGACCTAGGCATTCTTCCCTAATGCCACTTGATTTGATTCTTAGGCATCCTTCACTAATGCCTTTGACACAACACTTGGCACCCTTCACTAATGCCTTCGTCTTGACATCTCTAGCATTCTTCACTAATTCTTTTGACATGGACGATAAGCACCCTTTACTAATGCTTTCGTCTTGACACTTTCGGCATCCTTCACTAATGCCTTCAACACAACATCTATAAAGGAAGAAAGAACTATCAACAAGAGAACCTCAGTTGTCTTGATGATGACGAAGCATGGCAACTCATGGACTTGAGCTTGCTCGACTTCAAGTAGTGGTGATCTCGCCTTTAAGAGGAACCTAGAGAATCACACAAAAACAAAAGACAAACTACATAGATCTCTTGGATCTGAGGTTAGAGAGATATAATACTTGGAGAAAGTATATGTTAAGTGGTTAGCAAAAGGAAGAAATGGCTCACTATTTATAGAGGATAAAACTTATCGTTCCGGATCCATGGATCCTCCCACAAGAGGATCCGTCTAGCACAACGCTAGGGATCCGTGGGACGCCTCCTCTTTGCCCATGGGTATTTTTGGTTATGGGTCATGGGTTATGGGTTGATCCATGGGTTTCTTTCTAGATACAATGAACTTGGTTAAGTGGTTTGTATAAAACCATGGGTTATGGGTCAATACCATTAGCTAGTTTTTACCCATTTAGTATATATTTGTTTTTACCCATTTTAGTATAAACTTGTTTTTACATATTTTAGTATATACTTAGTTAAGTATTAAATTTTATTAATAAGTATCCATATATATACTTCTTACCGCCTAAGAGTAGGTAACGGTACTATTAATACAGTAAAAACGGATTTTCCCTCGACCAGCACTAACGGTAATATTTTTGCACTACCAGACTTAGAATAATCAAACAGACTTAAATGTGACATCACCAGATTTAACTCTGAATAGTAGCACATCCATTAGTATAGCTTCCATACCTCCCATATCTTTGATAGATATTGCATTTCCCTGAAAAATTAGTCTAAAACCAAGAGAAATACAATAGGTAGATCTTAAAAATAGAATTAACTCAAAGATCTACCAGAATTAATTAATAGAACAACCAAAGGAAATTGTTCAAGCACAGCAAAGATATTGTAGCAAACACAGAAATCAATATATTTTCTCAAAATCACCAAATCACACCAACACAAAGATGTTCATAATACTTCCATAAAAATCTAACTATTCATAGGGTAGCCTATGCTGCCTCCAAAGGTAACAGAACCTCCTTGGACTTCCTCAAACTCCTCCAAGTGATCCTTGTTACCAGTCATATAGAGCGTCCACTATTAACAATTTCTCTACTTCCTAGCTTCTGGTGTGGATGTTCCTGGATATCAAAAAGAGAAATTAGTTTCTCTTGGGGACCCAGGCCTGTAGAGGCTTGGGTCTACCTTGTGGACCTTAAGAATTCAAAGTATAAGCTGAAAATGGTCCACTATTATTCTTGGAGTGTGGTTTGGTCTGTCTCCAAGTATAACCTGCTGAGGGCTTAACAACAGTCCCCCAATTACCCCTTGTAGCATAAGATTGAAACAATTTAGCTGCATTATTATCTATGGGTCTTCTTACAGGTGAGGAACCATAATGAAGTCTTTGATTAAATTGGTTCACCTGTGGTTTTCTAAACTTGGGACTGGGTGAAGGACTGGTAGGTTTTGATTTAACATTCATATACCCAGAATTAACTTTAGCTTGGCCAGACTTAACATGACCATTATTAACTCTAAACATATTACCGTTATTAATGTTTTGCCTACCATAATTAATTTGTACACCAAGACCCACCGCCTAATGTAATTAATGTATACTACCAAGATAATGTGTCTTGGTCTTGTGACAAATTGATTTGCATAGTTAATTCTATTTGTATTATTACACACTGGTCTAACTAACCCGTTACCAGTATTTACAGCCATTTTCTATCTTAACTCAGCCTTCTTAGCCATTCTTTTCTCATGATAGTCACAGTCTCTTATCAAATGACTTAGGCTTCCACATACAAAACAACTCTTCTTTGTAAAAGAGTATCCTTCCCCAAGCTCTCTCTGCATTAACCTGTTCTAGTTCTTTCTATCTACTTTAGGTGTCTCAGGTTTGACCTGTTGCCTAGGGCTTTGGACACAACTAGGTTTAACAATTTCTGGTTTAGATACAAAAGTCTTGACAGATTCAGCTTGTTTTGGCACATAAGTCTTACTGTTTAAAACTGGTTTAGAAATCTTTATGGGCTCAGACTTAAGTTCTAGAGAACATTTAGAGATACTTCCAGTGGATCCTTAACTGTCATTAGATTGACAGGAAGAATACTCACTGGTCTTATCTTCTGAGACACTGGTTCCAGAACTCTTCTCACTGAATCCTTTACTGTCATGGAATTGACAGGCAGGAAATTCAATGGAATAGTCTTGAGAGGCAATTGTTTCAGGATTTCTCATTTTGCTGTAATCAAATAAAGACTCATCAAACTATTGTTCAAGTTTAGGTGTGTAATCTTCATTAAGTGGTGGTGGAACTCCTTTATAATTATTAGTTTTAGCAAATCTATTATAAAGTGGTTTACCAACATTGTCTTCTTCTGAACTACCAAAAATACCAGGTTTCATCTCTTCTTCATAACTTAACACCTCACTATCTGATTGAATCTGATAACCTAAGCCCAATTTACAACTAGAGCTTATGCCAGAATTAATTAACCTGTGTAGAATTTTAGAAGACTCTCCCCAAGACTTGACTATTTTCTTTAACTCATCTCTTTCTTGTTGAGCTTTCATACCTATTCTTTTATATTTTCTTATTCATCCTTAGCAAAATTATCATTAGCTTTAAACATTAATTTTTCATTTAAAGATGAATTTTGCTTTTGAAGGTTTGAAATTTGTGTTTCTAAGGTTTTTAAAGCATTGGTGTAAGCCAGAATTTGAACTTCATGTTCTCTCAACTGAGTTAATTGCTCATCACTTGGTGTTTTAATAAGATTATATGTATCAACACATAGTTTTGAACATAAAGGTACCTCACTGTTTTAGCCAATGGCCATGAAAGCAGAGTGGCTGGTAGACTCCTTATCAGTATGTTCTCCCCAATTGATAGCACCTCCATCCATGGTCAGTAGCCCAACCTTTTGATCTTCCTTCTTCTCAGCCTTCTTTTTCAAATAGGGAGACTCCTTCTTTTTCCTATCAGTTGTAGCAGGAGCCTTACATTCCCTTGCAAAGTGCCTAGTTTGATGACAGTTATAGCACTCAAACTTCTTTTTATCAAAGCCAACTGGAGTCTTTGGATCATAGCGGACTTTTCTACCATGTATCTTGAAGAACCTGTTCATCCTGATAGCTATCATGGCTATATGCCAATTAATATGCATCTCTTCAATATCTGCATCATTGATCTGCTCCAGATCTTCATTGAGCAAATCTATTTCTTCTGATGATCTAGCAAAGAGTGAGTAGATAACTTGATCAGCAAATCCAGTAGGTGCCCCTCTTTCTACAATACTTATTAAAGTAGTACTATAACTGCTACCAGACTTAACCTGGTTAGTACTGTTCTTGCCACGTGATACAAAAGCAAGATTCTGAGAGCTAGAAGAGGATGGTTTTGACACATTATTAATCTCCTGTTCAAAAACCCTTTGGTTGTTGTACATATCATCAATTGATATGGTGTCAATTTTAGGTCTGGTCCTCATGGTCATTGCCAGACTTGACCATTCTTTTGGCAAAGACATGAGGAATTTATGGTTTGCATCCTCATTAGAAACACCAGCACCATGTCCTCCAGTTGTGACAGAAGTTGTTGAAACCTGTCATAGCCCTTCTCTAATCCTTCAGCACTGGAAATAGTAAATGCCTCAAATTATTTCTTGTATA
Organism: Chrysanthemum lavandulifolium; assembly: GCA_022545495.1. NCBI lineage: Eukaryota > Viridiplantae > Streptophyta > Magnoliopsida > Asterales > Asteraceae > Chrysanthemum > Chrysanthemum lavandulifolium. The sequence continues at coordinate 80,085,683 of CM040239.1, read as the reverse complement.
CAACCTTCTGCATCTTTTTGGAGTTTTCATTTCCTCCAAATCTTACCTTGATTGCCTCCCAGATTTCCCTTGCATCATCCATCCCATGAAAACGTCTGATATGATCTTTGGGGAGTGCCATTAGCAAGATGCTTTTGGCCTTCCTCTCCTTCTCTACAGCAAGGATCTCAGCAGCAGTGACAGGTGACAACACAGTATAAGTGCCATCTTTTCCTTTGGTAGCTCTCTTTTTGGAGTTTCCCTTCTTTATCACCTTCCAAACTTCATTGTCTGTATACTCTAAGTAATGCTCCATCTCCATAGCCCAGATGTCATATTCATCATTCTTTAGTGGTGGAAGCTTCATGTTGGAGATGTTTGTATTGTTTGTGATTTGGGGTTGTTTGGGTTGAGGGTTGTCTGCTCCTTCTTCATGGTTGGATTCTTCATCACTGTGATGTTCAGAGTAGGTTTCAGTTTCCTTTTCACTTTGTTTCTCAGACATGCTTGATGTTTTCTGATTGGAATGAGTTTTTGTTTTTGTGTATCTTTAACAGCTGAGTCCTTCTACAGGCTCTGATACCACTTGTAAGTCCAAAAGTTTATGGATCTAAGTAGCCTTGAATGACTTATAATAAACTTTAGAAAATCCAAATTTATTATGTGAAGAACTCTTACCAAGATCTTGATGCGGAATCTTAACACACAAAGTATGAAGAACACAAGAATAATTAACTTCGTATTTTCTATTACTTTCACTCAAAGGTTAAGGCTTACAACTCATACCTTTAACCTAATACCTTAGGATCCTTTTATACACTAAGGAAACCCTAACTGACTACAAGACTTGTAGAAGGGTAAATATATCTCTTCCTAAGATATATCTACGCGTACATATCTATTCCTAATATAACTCTAACAAACTATTCTGTGTATATCATAAACAGACTTAACTATCAACTATTAGTTCTGCCAGACTTACCTCCATTGTTACTGGCAGACTTAACTACCAACTGACTTAATTATGGCTTACCAGACTTAACTACTAACACTACTAGAATTAACACTAAACAGACTTAAACACACTTAAATCTGTTTTACAAAATATAATTCCCTACAAGCTGCATCTTTAAATGTTCTTCATTCTGTGATCTATGCAGCATCATATCAGCAAAATATCAGCACTTCATGGTCTTTACTGCAACAATGACTGTATGTATATCAATTCATAAGAGTTTCATGCTATTCTCATCACATCCAAGTGTGTAAACTCCTGTGAGAGGTGAATCATAGAAAACCTAATAGATTTGATGTCTCTTTACCAATTAGCCATTAATATTGGAGTAGCCAATGTTCTGGTGTGTAAAACCATGGTACATTGATAACCATCTGATTTTTAGCAAAGTAGCAGCTATCAACATATTTGATTTGTCTTTACCAAAAGTCGTACCCTTTTGGACTAGTCATGTTTTTCCACTGCCTTTACCACAAGCCATAAACTTGTGGGCTAGCCAACTCTTCATATACACATATATGGTGAGTTGAGCACCATACAATGTTTGGCAAATTGTCAGCCATAAACGAATTTGAGATATATTTACCAGAGCCATTTGCTCATGGATTAGTCAGTTCTTATTTGGATTAGAAATGGTGAACTGATAACCATTTATTGTGTTAGTGTAGAGCACTTTCACCAAGTGAAATCCTCTCAAAAGCCATTTATATTTATCAACAACTCAAAAACAGCTAAGAAAAATCTTTCAAACATATTACAATTATTGTTGTTGAGCTTTTGATTCAATTAATTTCAAAAGATTATAACAAGCATCATCTTTTACCTCACCAAGTAATTTCTTGTCAAGCATTTCCCTGCAAATCCTGTTTGGAAGTGGATATTCCATTTCTGTTAGCATATAAACAATTAAGGTTTCTAACTCCAAACAGTGAACCTGACAAGTATGGAAATATCTCCATCTGATGACTTGTTCTAGATTAGCCAGCATCCACATCTCATCATCAGCATTGGGTGACTCAAACATAGTCTTCAAATCTCCCAGAGGACCCTTTCATACTCTTCTTCAGGCCTCTTGTCACCATGCTTTTCCATTAGAAGCTGATACAGTGTCTTCAAATCATCCTGGACACATCACTTAACAAATCAGGAAAGTTTACATATATATTGTCAGCATAGTTTTCTCTTACAACCTGGTAAACTCCCTTGCTCCCAGTTTTGATGATTTGGATCTTGGCTATCTTTGTTGCAGCTGCTGGACCTTCAGGAATGGTGCCCATAGTGAATTCTTCAGCTGAAGGTTCTTCAACCTTGTCCTCCATGTAAGCTTCTACTTCCTTCTTGATCACAGTCTTACTCTTCTTTAATTCTTTCTTTGCCTTGAATTTCTTTCTAGTCCACTTAATAACAGGTTTTGGAACTTCAACTTCATCCTCCTTCTTTATAATGTTAGGCTTATCAGCAACTTTTTCAGCTTCAGCTACTTGTGCAACTTTCTGCTTATTAGCCTCTTCTGATTGAAGATTAAACCCCTTTCTTTTAAGCTTTGAAACTTCCAATTCAGAGTCCATAGGAGTAAAGCTTTTAATTTGCTCCATTACTTTTTCAAATTCTGCTTTTAACTCATCAGACTTCAATTTCCTTAATTGAGTTATTTTCCAGCTGGGATGACCTTGACTTTTGATATAATTGAGTTCATCCTTTCCCTTTGCCTCTATTCCCTGAGAAGCCTCTTCTTCTCATTGACCATCTCTACCATCTTTCTAGCAAAGTCTTCTGCTCCAATATCTGGTAGGATGTCCCTATTCACTTCAAGTCTAGCTCTGATGGTGTCCCAGTCTTCATCAGTGTAGTACTTTGTAGAATCTAGAATTTTAGCTTGTCTTTTTCTTTGATCCCCAGTTAGTTCTGGTGGGCTCTGCAAGTTTTTAGCAAGCAGCTCATCATCCATTTTTTGTCTTGCTAACGTGGCTGCTGCAGCTGCATCCTCTGCTTATATTCTGGAAATCTCTGCCATGCTAGCTTCATCTTCTAAAATTTGTCTTTTTGTCTTTTTAGGCTCAGAAGTTTCTTCCATAATCCCTTTTCCTTCTCTCTGGGTGACAGATTCATCACCAGACTTAAATGGAAGGCTAGCATAACTAATATTTTCACCACCAGACTTAACTGCTGCACTAGACTTAACTTCATCTTCACCAGTATTAATATATTCTTCAAAGCTAGTATTAACTCCCTCCTCAAAAGTAGACTTATCCTTCTCACCAGAACTTGCAGCATCAATCTTCTTCTTAGTAGGCTTCTTATGACTAAGATGCTTCACTAAAATATCAGCTGCTTCCAATCCTTGAGGACTAATTGTTTCCTCAGAGGATTTCTCCTTTGCTGGTGTTCTGAAGACAACTCCCTCCTGCAAATTCCTCTCCTGTTTGGAAGAATTTTCTTCACCTTCTGAATCAGTGATGTCTATCCCTTTTTGTTTGAACTTTCCTTCCAATCTTTTAACCCTTTTAACCAATCTGATAACAGCATCTGCTTGGGTCTGCTTAGATTTCTTCAGTTCCTTTTCAAGCTTATCTATCATGTTTAGCAATTTTGGAACTAGAGTGAGAAGTTCTTCCACAGATAAGGAGGTTGCCTCAGCTGTAGGGGTGGGTGTTGGAGGTTGTGATTGATGACTCTCTGGTGGGTCTTCCTCATCTACTGGAGGTGAAGGTGGTGGTGGAGTTAGTGTCCTCTATGCAGACTCTGGTTCGTCTGATTCTGATTGTGATTGTAAAAATCACCAAATCAAATAAACAAATAGATGTTTATAAAACACCTATTATGATCTAACTATCCATATTGTAGCCTATACTACCATCATTGGTAACAGAATCTCCTTTGACTTCCTCAAACTCATCCAAGTAGTCCTTGCGACCAGTCATATGCCCAGAACATCCACTGTCAAAGATGCCTCTATCTCCAATGTTCATGTAAGGATGTTCCTGCACAGAAAAGAGAAATTAGTTTCTCTTGGGGACCCGAGCCCTCAGTGCTTGGGTCCGCTTTATGGACCTTTAGATTTGACAAGATAATGTAAACCGGTCCACTATTATACTTGGAGTCTGGTCTAGGACTCCATTTATAACCTACTGAGGCCTTAACATCAGATCCCCCATAACCCTTTGTAGCACCAGATTTAAAAGTGTTTGCTGCATTTTTGACCAATGGTCTTCTAATAGGTGAATGTGATTTTGCCAAATTTCTTCTATGTTGGAAGACATTCACCTGGGATGAGGTACTAGTGTGTACTGGTTGTCTATGTCTAACAGCATTAACATTTACATTACCAGTATTAACTTTAGGCAGACAAGAACTAATATTTTTCCTAAAAGAATTAATTGGCACACCAGTATTCACATTTGTTCTAACAGAATTAACAAATGAACTGCCAGTATTAATGGGTACTGATCTAGAAAAAAAATTCATTTGCATGGTTAATCCTGTTTACATTATTCCACACTGGTCTAACAAAACCATTTCCAGTGTTTACAGGCATTTTTCTTTTAAGCTCAGCCTCCTTAGCCATTCTTTTCTCATGGAAATCACAATCTCTAATTAAATGACTTAGGCTTCCACACAGAAAACAACTCTTCTTAGTGAAAGAGTATCCATCCCTAAATTCTCTCTGCATTAACCCATTCCAATTCTTTCTGTCTAGTTTAGGTGTATCTGGTTTAGTTTGTTTCCTAGGAGTTTGGACACAACTAGGTTTAATTGTTTCTTGTTTAGACACAAAGATGACAGGCTCAGCTTGTTGTGATTAGGGCACATAAGGCTTACTGATTAAGACTGGCTTGGAAATCTTTATGGGTTCAGATTTAAGCTCAAGAGAACATTCAGAGAAATTCCCAATGGATCCTTCACTGTCATTAGATTGACAGGTAGAATACTCACTAGTTTTGTCTTCTGATACATTGGTCTCAGACCTCTTTCCAAAGGATCCTTCACTGCCATTGGATTGACAGTTAGAAAATTCAATGGAATAGTCTTGAGAAGCAAGTGTTTCAGGGTTTTTCCATGTAACACCCCCAAATTTATCATAGTGGAAGATTGTGTCACTGGGTATTACTTCATAGTTCATAGAACAAGTTACAGAAAATGACTCTAAATGAGACATTTTGAAATAAATTATCATTCGATCAAAATATCAGAGTTTAGAAAGAGGTCCCATAAGTTTTTAACATACATAAAATGTACAACATAAAAGTTGTACAGTTTTTCGAATGATAATATATGCATCGTCTTCAAAATATTTTCGTATGCCTTCACATGCCATGCTAGCTTATTTCTTTTCGAACCTGAGATAAACATGCTAAAAAGTGTCAACACAAGGTTGAGTGAGTTCATAGGTTTGTAAGTAAAACAATTGATCAAAAGATATCAAGTTTAAGAAAGCAGTGGGCTACATTGTTATACGCCCATAGTGCGTTTGATTGCCTAACCGGTCAATACAAACGATAGAAACCACATAGGTTTGAAAATAGTAGTGAACAATATAGTTCGTGGTATAATTGCAATGTGTACAATTATCTTCTTGATAGTTATTATTGCTCTAAGCTCATGGTACTCATGACCGATCATATATATATATCACCGGACGATATATATATATATATATATATATATATATATATATATATATAAATAACTTGCCCAGTAGGTATTTTGCCCTATACCTAGATAATTCAAATATAGTGCGTTCGGTTACCGATCCGGCTAACACATACGGGATTCGTCAATCCCGATAGGCCTATCCACAATATTTGCGCTCACTCGTAAGTGATAAGTGGTCCATGATGTTGGGGACTTTTGGCATAAACAACTTAGGCATGCAATAATACAGTCAAGGCATTCAGTTTGCAAGTAATTGTCCATAATAAAAACAGTAGCATGTAATAAAAACAGTAGCATGTATCTCCCCCAAAAGAGTTTATAAAACAATTAAAGAAAAGCTGGGGCTATGAACTCACTACTGTGATTAGCAGCGGAGTGTAACGATATAATGTTTATCAACAGTAGAGTATGACAATATCACGATCTTTAACGATTACCTATGAAAGCATAGAAATCGCGTTTTAGTATGGCGTACGATATAAGTGTACAAGCATATGTAGTTTGTTGGCTTTTAATATAATATTGTACATGAATCCTTAAGTTGATGTGTAACACCCCAACCCGACAAGGGTAGAAGTGTCACATTCTGGTGTCATATCAGAACATACAAATAAAATTTTACAAGCGAAAACCTTAAAGAATAAAGTACCAAGTCATATAGACGAATGACTTACAAGGAAAATACAAAATCCAATATGTCTAAAATAAAATGAAATCTCCAAACAATAGCCCAACAAAATAAATCCAAATAATAAGGTATCTAGGGTTGGTCCACTCAAATAATCCAAACTCTCACCATCAAAGCCCATCTTCAAACCTAACACCGCCGCAGAAAAGAAATGCGGTGAGCTTAAAAGCCCAAAGGAATGATATAACAAAACGAAAACTAAATAAAATCAAATGCGAAATGAAACAAAGGAAACGGATAACAAAGTCGCAATGAAATGAGAACAATGAGTCAATGAGGATCCCGAACACAATTATACGTATATCCAAAACGAGCGAGATAACAAGAAGAATGAAGCAAAGCAAAGTATCGATGACATAAAACAAGCACATACAAACCGTATATACAAGAACCGAAACATAAGCAAACATAGCAGGCGTCGCATCCACACAACATATATGTCATACAATCAAATCAGGAAGTCAAAAGACATGCAAGCCAAACAGATATCTACAAGAAAGCGGAAGCAATTAATTAATAAGTGAGCATGGCAATTTCACAGATTAGAAGCCTTAGATGAAAACATAACAAGTATCATAACAGCGGAAGTACTAACAGCAATCAAAACATGGCAGTCACACATAACAAGTAGGAATACAGTATGAACACTATAATTAAAAGAATTAAAGACATAGCAGGGCAATTAAACAAGTTAACAAGCTAGACTTCATAAGTTAAACCATCTACCACATCAAACCATAGCATAAACAAAAATACAAACATGGCAAGTCAACAGCAAGCAGATAAGGGGACCACGGATAGTCATAGTCCACGAGATAAATCGAAAGAGGTACAAGGGATGAACGGATCAACAATTGGTTTCACACAAGCACGGTTACCAGACAAATCAACGGATCACATAACAGTAAGATAGCATATCATCAGATGACAACAGGTAAATCTTATATCGCATACATACATATCATACAGAGTAATCAGTAGTCATATAAACATGAATATCATAATCAAATCCAATAACATATAATAACCCGGTACGTGAATGGAACCATAGTCTGAAGTAACGGAATTAAAGTGTGACAGATCAATGCAATGGAGTATCTATATCTTGGTAAAAGTGAATCATATAAGGGTATTGAGTAATGAACAAGTAATACAGATTATGGTGCGTTGGAGAATACGGAAGGTACAATATAGGTATATCAAAAGTGTAAGGGTTATCAGAAATCTACCCGAGCCCAGAAACATATCATATCATATCATATCATATCATAAGTAGCCATTGTATTCGGAGGGGTGACCTCGGAATACCATACATAATATGAGGGGAGACCTCAGTAACAAATGGAGTAGCTAACTCCCAGAATTGTGAAGACGCGGATTGCACCCGGCATCATTCACTGACAAAGCTCCAATCGATCAAATCCTCGAAACATATCAAATCTAGGATGCATCCATCGCCCCCAAAACATATAATGGCCAAATCATATACATATAGTGAGCTCATAATCATATCAAAATGGGGACGGTGTGGAACATCACTCAACCACACTAAAGTCATGCCATTGGTGCATCAATGACACGGTCAGGTTAACTTCCTGACTAGGAAACATATTTTGGCTCGGGTATCAAACTGAAGGGTCAAAGCATTTTCATATCATAAGGGTTCATATCAAAGTTCATATCAGAGTTCATATCAAAGTTCATATCAAAGTTTCATATAGTTTCATATCAAAGGGAGCATAGCAGAGTCATAGGGAAGCCCTAATAGAGAGGCTTAGAGTAACGCATAACATATCAAGCTAGAATCGAAAAATGAATACGAATCATGAGAAACCTTAAGAGGTAAGGTCAGAATATCTGTACCTTATCCTGAGCAAATCACAACGAAAGTAAAACCAAAAAAGAAGGTCAATCCCGTCGTCCGGAACCTATATGAATTAGATAACGTTCTATGAGGAGCAGATTACTTGTTTAAGACGGCTTTCCATTTTTAGCAGGTTTCCATATTTAGTAAGTTTTCATTTTAGGTAATTTTCTATATTTAGTAAAATAGCTTTAGGGTTCATATCATTAATTTGTCAATTTAGAGTTAAGTATAATAACTTATTATAATTTAGGGTCTAAAGTGTAACTTATCAAAATTCAGGGTTTATTGCAATAAGTAATTAAACTTAAAGACTTAATATTATCATTATAATAGTTTAAGGTTTTAATATGCCAATTCAAAATTCCAAGGTTTGCATGCGACATGTCCTAAAGATGAGGGTTAAAAGTGTCAACATATTATAGTTCAAGGTTTAGTAAGTAAATAATTAAATATAACATGCATTCCATTTGACTTCATGCGTACAGGAAATTTTAAAGTACTCAATTACATGCTATATTCATGCGTACATGTTAGTAATCTCGACAATCTTTACTCTTGATCGCGGTCTAAAATACTTACTTTTACGACCAAGTAAACGCGTATTATGATTGACCCCCGACTCAACTTCCCGACCCACTTTCAAACATACCAAATGGTTTACCCGTTTGCCCCGCGATCACCCTTAAACATAGCCCCCTGACAATACCAAGTACATGTTTTTCTTAATTCTTGTCTTCATGCTAGGCCTCCCATTCTTAACCAATTTGTTATCGATTTGTACTAACTCATCTAGCTCGTTATTAAAGTGTGACCATGCCGCGCATAAAATAAGTCCCAAAAATAGATTCAAGTCCATGATCAATGCATGCATATACTACTATAACATGTTTCCAACCATACGAATATATGTTTTTATATACAAGAAGCCCCACCAAGTCATGTTTTAATGTATTAGGGAGCATGTCAAGTTGCCTACAAATCAGATCAAAGACCAGGTTATTCGCCATGTACATAGAGTTTTATTTATGATTTCATGACTTTATGCAGTTAATACTTAGGTTAGTCTTAGCTTAGACTTAACATTAACAAGACATGTTTTAAGGTTCAATTGTATGCGCAAGGTGTGGGTACGTCCAGATTTTCAGAAAATAAAAGAGACAACGGTGATCAACGAAGTACCTTAGCAGCGTGTGAAAGGAGTAAGAAAACAAAGATCAAATGCCAACTAATTCAGCACCCTTGGGCCTAGACTTCACGACCAGCAGCAGCAGTATCAAACCAACGACAAGACCAAGTAACCCTTCGTACCACACACGAGTTCAGCCCGTACAAGCAGCCTTCGAACCCTTTCTTTGGAGCTTTGTTGTCGACAGAAAAATAGGAAAGGGAATTGTTTGTTTGCCGTAATTTTTCTTGGGGAGACTAGGGTTTCATGGGGTGAATAATTGAATAAGATATGGGAATATTTTAAATGTGATATGGTGAGTTAAGTTAGGAGAAAAATCAGGGAGACTATGCGTTTTCTTCTTGCCGAAATAAAGGGATTAGGGGACCCATTTCTCACATTTGATTTGCTTACTAAAATTACATTGCAACCTTTATTTATTTGGTCTAGTAAATGTACATGTAACATTTCAATGTGTCATATTCATTTGTGAATTTATGTAACTTTTATATTCAATGTCTTGGGTAACCATAATAATTAAATGTCTAATTAAAATAAGCGAGCTCATTTTATGGTACGGATTATTAGTTGAGGGCATTATGGTCTTTTAACGCGTTCACAATTTAGGGTTTTACATGATGTATCCCTGAAGTGTTATTTAGCCTATAGCCCTTGTATAAATAACATTGTACCATCGTTCGGGCTATCATAATCAAAGCTCATGTAGTGAATGTACGAGGAGGCAGAACACTTTAATTCGTAAATTTAACAATTCGTTAATACGACACTCCGAAGAGGCCTCTTATGATAATGAAATTCCTTACTATTGTTGTACTTGTCATTTGTAAGTAAAGTATTTGACGAGACAAATGTTATATAAAACATGTGTCGTATTTCGTCAAAGACTATTGATTGACTTGTGTGACGATATGATGATATAAGTTGTGTGTCGTGAAGTAGTTTAACATGCCATATGGTCATTTAATTAGTTTATCAAAGTCTAGCAAAGTCTAATCCAATGAACCAAGTTTTAAAACAAGAATCAACCATTAAGTCCAAACTAGCCGTGCGGCTAAATTATGTTTAAACAACTTGAGGTTATATCTAAGTTAAATATCTTGAATCAACACCTTGGCTTTGTTTTGGCCTTAAGGAATCAATATATCACTTAAAGTTTCTCAACTAAGGTTGTTTTCTAGTCAACAACAGGTCAGTTAGTTTTTGTAGTTTTTAGTCTTTGTTTTTCACTTTTTGCTTATGTGATCCTGCATTTTTGTAGAAAAAGTCATTTTGAGAAACATTTGTGCTTACACTTTTGCTGATTCAGACCAAAAAAGGGTCAAAATCGCATTTTAAAATCGTATCTGCAAGCTTTTGTTCCAGCATCATATTTTCATCTAGTAAAACTTAACTAGGCATAACTTTTTAACAACAAGTCCTTTTTAGGTGATTCAAAAGCCCAAATTCATATTTTTATATTCAATACATGTTTATTAAGTTTACTCAAGTCCAAGGTCCAAGGTTTACTTATATCAATAGTCTAATTACAAGTATATACTTATATTTCATTGCAGAAAGTTTAGCTGCACATTTAGTCCCGCTAAAACGACCATAAGTTGAGTTTTACAACTTGTTTTGATGCGCGGTTTTTTCCAAACTTCAATTTTATGTCTTAGATACATTTCATAAAACTGAGTCGACTTCCAAAAATGAACAGAACCATGAGCTTTTCTTAAATAAAATCTGGTGTGCAGATTTTCACATGTTTCGTCATTTAGGCTCTAATTTACTCATCGGGATGAGTTATGAGGTGCGCCACCCGGCGAAACGACCGTAAGACATAGCTCTAAAAGCATTTCTTATTTAATTAACCTCAAGGTTTACCGAGTTGATCAGTTTAATCAAACTTTGAGACTGTTGCAGAATTCAGGTTCATAGAACATACCTAGGACTTGTTTTAGCTTGTTTTCATGGTCACAACCTCATGTACAACATCAATCAAGCCATATTACATATAATACTTATATCAAATAACATCTACTGAATATAAATTATTACAGCCTATTAATACAAATAAGCCGTAAGAACGTTTATTTATATTTTACGATCTTCTAATGTTTTGTCGATAACAAACGTAAAATCATTTTAACGAAACAAATAAAATACGTAAATGGTTTTTGAGCCAGTAGTTCTCTAACACACTTACGTTTTCACATAAAACACTAAAACAAGTATAAGTGATTTTATGACTTAGTAATACATATGTACAACAACTAGTGTTTACATATTGGGTAAATATATACATAATTAGTATATATTATAATGGGTAATATAAATGGGTAGAAACTTAAGTATTTGACCCATTGACCAAATACATTGAATGTCCATGACCCATACCCATGGAGCATGACCCATAACCCATTGCATGACACCATGCTTAAGTCATATATGGATATTATCCATGACCCATGGTTTTAACTCATGACCCATGGACTAGATGCATTGCATCTTGTAGATACATTGTATCTACTTGGATACCCATGATCCATAACCCATGACCCATGACCCAAAACCCATGGGCAAGGGCCCCACGGATCCCAAAGATTACAGGACGGATCCTCAAGTGAGGGATCCGTGGGATCCGTGGAACAGTAGTTGTTTTTCTTCTATAAATAGTGAGCCATTTCTTCGTTTTGGGTTGCCACTCCCACACATACTTTCCCCAAGTATTGTAACCTTCTAACCACATATCTTAAAGATCTTTCTATGTAGTTTATCTTTTGTTTTTGTGTGATTCTCTAGGTTCCTCTTAAAGGCGAGATCACCACTTCTTGAAGTCAAGCAAGCTCAAGTCGATGAGTTGCCATGCTTCATCATCATCAAGACTACTAAGGTTCTCTTGTTGATACTTCTTTCTTCCTCCATAGAAGTGTTGTGTCCAAGGCATTAGTGAAGGATGTCGAAAGAGTTAAGACGAAAGCATTAGTGAAAGGTGCTTAACGTCCGTGTCAAAAGCATTAGTGAAGAATGCTAAAGGAGTCAAGATGAAGGCATTAGTGAAAGGTGCCAAGCGTTCGTGTCAAGGGCATTAGTGAAAGATGCCTAGGAGTTAAATCAAGTGGCATTAGTGAAGGATGCCAAGGTCGTATAATCGATTAGGTGCATCGTTGTACAAATAGTGATAGTTTGTTTCCAAGGATATTGATATCCTTGATGGTGTTGTAATAAGGAGTGGGTCTCCTTTGGGGTTAGGTGTTGTGTAGTGTTGGGTAGTAGTTCCTCCTTTATAATGGAACTCGGTACTTAGCCTAGTACCGGATAAAGGGCAGACAACGTTGTGGTAGGTGCGGTTCAACCTTGTGAAATAACCCGATGGTTAGTCTAGTACCGGAAAAAGAGTAGGCGACGTTGTGAAGGCTTCTTCGCCATAAGGAGTTGGTGTCGTGTAGTGATTACAAACTCTCGAGTAGGTGACTCAGGGAGTGGAGTAGGGCAAGGAAGGTGTCCTTGTAGCCGAATCACTATAAATACTCGTGTCGTGGTTATGTGCTTCTTACTCTTTATCTTTCATTACACATTTATTATATCTATCTATCAATGTCCAACATACACATCCAAATGGATTGACATAAGTCGATTTAAATATTTTTAAAACGAAGTATTAATTGGTAAAACTATTCAACCCCCCTTCTAGTTTTCCACAATTGGCATAAGAGCTTCGTTACCAAGTTTCTTAGAGTATGTTGTACTTTAAAAACTTGATACGATCCATGTATGTTTAAAAACTACAAAGAAGGAAATCTTTTAAAATGACTTTCTTCTATGTTGGATATTGATAGATTAGTCTAACATTTTTTTTCAAGAAATCTTCATGCTAGGATCTCTCCAAAGTCTTCATTTCTATTCAAAGAATAATGAAGTCAACCTTCAAGGAAGAACCTAAAAGTAATCGCAATCTACTTATTTTAAGTACTACTGATTACTTTAAAAGCTCATGAAGTATTTTCGGTCTTATGGATCCTTGAACCATATCAAGAGCATAAAGGTATGTTCACTTTTCATTAGCTAGTTTACATCTACATGAATATGTTGGTACCTTTCTTTATTTTAGACATTAATAATTGCTAGTCTCTTAAAAGTCTCTTCTCGCCACTTTCCCGACTTACTAATCATCGGGAATAGTATTCCTCTTGATCTCTTCAAACTAACGCCGTCGTAAAAAATGGATTCTCGATAATTAAACTATCAAATCCCGTTGACCAAACAATTTTTTAAACCCCAAAACCATTTTTGTTCCATAAGCTATGTTATAACTTATTACAAAAATAATGCCAAACACCCGTTTTCTGTCTATAGTAGCCGGATCCCTCTAGTTGTACTAGCCGGATCCCTAATACTAGGGATCCGGGGGAACCGTGGGACAGAAACCAGCTATACGCCTTTCAAAATCAACCCTGCTCATTTTCCCTCTCCTCACAAAACACAAAAACAACCCAAGAGCTGGTTTCATCTCCATAGGACTCCATATCCTCAAACATCCATCTCTAGAACATCATTGTAAGTAATCACACTAACATGTTCTAATTTTCATCATCCTCATCCAAGGGTTCATGGTTTATCAATATTTCTTAATCAATTGATAAAATTAGGTTTTCCAAAATTGATCATTAGAAAGGGTTTTCACATAACTAAGATTACATTGTGCTTACAACATTGTTAATACAAATCAAAACCATAAACCCATCTCAACAAATTTTGCCAAATTGGAATATTTGTTTTTCTAGGACCAACCATGCCTAAAGCCACCCAACAAGACCACCATGATATCGTCCATTACCTCACCCAATACTATCGTAAAGAGGGCTTTTCAAAAACCGATCACAAAGTCTTCAAAAGACTTGAAAAATGATTTATCCACGAAGGTCGTGTGGTCAAGGAATGTTTCCTTGAAAATACCAACATTCGTCAAGTCTTCTTGGCAATCAACTTTGATTGTCTTCTTGATATTGATGAATAAATTTGTCCGGTTTTCATCTTTGAATTCTACAAAAGCGTTAGGATCATTCGAAACACCGATGGTAGCATTTCAATAGCCTTTATCATCAATAAATGAAACTTTACTCTACCTCTCAACACATTTGCTCAAATCCTTCGCATTCCTTGTGAAGGAATTTGTATGTATTCTCAAGATTGGGCAATATCCACTCAATCTTTTGCTCTTGATTCCAAACCAATATACCATACTCCTCTTGATGAACCCGCAACCATTCGAGACACCATTTTTAAAGTTAGAACTGACCAATCCCGTTTCAACCGAAACAAAGAACTCATTCACCGTGATCCCTTTCAAATGGAACTCTTCGAAATGCACCCTATTTTTAGAAAATGGGAAGAAATTCTTAGGGAAAACATCATTAGCTTGGTCGGTAACAAAGACCATCCATATGCATGTCTCGTGCAAATGATTTATTGCCTTATTCACCAAAAGCCATTTAATCTCGCCTATTGCATGGTAAAGAGAATGGCCGGGGTATTAAAAGTTGCCAATATGGTACTTCCGTATGGTATGCTCCTAACACGAATCCGTAAGTATGTTAGTGCATTGCAACCATCTCCTATCAACGATGATCCTTTTCGTTCCGATCACGTCATGGTACCTCATACCAAACAACCCTCTAAACGGTTCATGGTCAATGGAAGGAAACCTAAGGCTCTCCAAGACTCCTCAGACGAAGAAGAAGAAGTAAATGTCAACCCCGAAGCAAACATCAACTTGGACCCCTTTGACTACTATCAACAACTTCCAACTCTTCCAAACGAGACCGCGGAATTCAAACAATTAATGGGTATGATCCAAAACCTAGCTAACTACGTCATGAAGTCAGGAAAGAGGAAAAGAAAGGATTGAGGAAGAGACATTAGGATTATGCTTAGACATTTGGCTTATGTATGAATGCTTATGTTTTGTTTTAACACACTAGTTTGTGTTAATTTGGATATTGTCATTACTACTCTTATCTATGATATGATTTATGTGATATCATGCTTATGTTGTTGTTCTTTGGAGTAGAGTTTAATAGAAATTAGTGTATATAGTATAGTGCAAAATCTGCATTTCTTTCTGTGATGTGTCTGATCTGCAGTTGCCGGATCCCTAAGATTATACTAGGGGGAACCGTGGGATCCGTGACAATAGATGAGCAGTACAGATTCCCATACATCAAAACAACTCACTAGATCACTTCACACTAGCTAAACATAAGACCTTAGAACCACCTAAGTCTTCTTCAAGCATTAGAAAGCTTCACACAAAGTGCTTTTGATTTATCAACTCATCAAAACTCACCATATTTCCGCTTCAATACTCACACATTGTTTCTCATATCTCAAAGCACTTAGGTGGATATCTTTATCAACTTTAGGAAATTGTTTCTAGTCATCCTTATCTCAAAAAGGGTCAAAAACTAGCTTTTCAATTCTTTCATTTTTTGAGGATTTTTCAAACTTTATCTCAAGTTTACATTTGATCTCTAGGATCATTTATTATGACTTGACACCATAAAAATTCCTAGTTTCATCCTTGAACACCTATTGGTGATCATAAAGTCTCATTTTCCTTCCATAAAAGGCAATCATTAGCTACATCACTCATTGCCCTTGATCATTTAAGTACTATTTCATTTAAGATACTTAGGAAGACTAAAACACTCAAGGAGGTATAAGTGTTCGACTTCACAAACATCATATTTTCCTTTTCTTTGTTGCTGATAGCCGGATCCCTAGGATTAGCCTAGACGGATCCCTCAAAAGAGGGAACCGTGGGATCCGGGTGACAGATTCATGTCAAGTCTAGCTTAAACAATCATTTCAAGCTCATCTTGCTAACTTAAACACTCCACCTCATCTTAATTGAGTCCCTTGATCAGTACAACTCTGAAGTTGACTCTTGTGCATGCTAATCATCACATTCCAAAGGATCTTAGTGGCTTAAGTCTTGAATGCACTTTCCAAATCCTTCCCTTTATAAGTCATCGTGTTAGAATCCCTTAGTCATCAAACACAACATAATTCTCAGCAATTAGAAACATTTTTTTAGTCATTTCATCATGAGGAAAGCTCCTAGTGCTAACTCGTCCACCCAAGAACCACCCAAGAAAGTTGCTCGTGTTGTACACGAAATTTCCTGAACCGAATCATCTCCGGTTAAACCCACAAATGCTAGGATTTCCCCACCACCGACTCAACCAATCAAACCAATCCCCAAGAGGATTGTTCCCACAAAAATATCATCACCAAATTCTACAATTCCTACTAAACCAAACACACCCTTTTCAACCCAACCAACATCATTAGTGCCTAGAGCCATATCATTTACCACCTCACAATCATCTCCATATTCCTTCAACTTAGAGGACTTACCCCTAGGCCATCTCATCCTCCACCATTACCGACACACTCTTCACTAGAGAAGATTATACAACAAAACCAAGGTGTTGAATCAACACTTGTACCGATGTTCATTTCTCCATTTCCCTCTAATGGTCCATTTTGGATTATGAGGAGACATCAAAGTCAACCACTCGAAAACATGGAAGTTGACACTTGACTACCTCCACCATCAACCCTTGTTGAGCCACCATTTAATGTGCCTCCACCAATACCTCCTTCATTTGAGGATCCCCAACCTTCTTCACTTGAACCTGCTCATTAAGTCGCTCCATCTTTACCACCACTTTTTCAAAACCATGACAAGGATTGCTATCATTGTCAACATGTTGAAGAGTTGATACATAAACTACGTGAGGAGCAACGTTTCATGTTTTATCACCTCCTCGAACGTTTCGATGAGGTCAACAAACCCAAACAACCATGAGCCTAAGGATTAAAATGGTGTCCTAGTCTCAAATTTAACTTAGATCGCTTAGGAATCCAACTTCGTGAAAGATTGGACCAAATCAACAAGTCCACTCATCCTTAGACTCAAGCACGTGGTTGCTTCGTATTGGTTACTTATTAGTATTAGTTGAATGTGTATTACATGGCTAAATTATTCTCTTAGTTTTTAGAGATTTGTAGATCATCTCTTATGTTTTATTGAATGATAGTTTATATGCCATATTGCTTTGAGTATATGTTTGTTGGTTGAATACATATATCATTTGGATGTTAACATTATTTGTTACATCACCATTGCTGAATTCTGTTATCAGATAGACGGATCCCTGAGATTTTCCTAGACGGATCCCTCCAAGGAGACCAATTTTCTACTAACTTGAGTCTTATTTGCAGGAAATTATGCATTTTATACTTGTTTTCTAACCTTTATTTTATAGATTTTCAAAATACACATGAAGACTTTGACACCCTAAGCTAGGGGGAGCTTTGTGTCAAACCATACATTGCAAAACCATTTGCAATATAATCATCATATGGATTACATTTCGTTACATCCCCTTGCAAAGTTGCAATCATCAAGGGGGAGCATTATCGTCACTAAGATGAAACCATTTGCAAACATAGTTCCAATGCATTAGCTTAGTAGTTTTTATTTAATTGACGCCCTCACAAAGGGATGGACTCGTCAAGGGGGAGTTAAAGACGAGAACTCTTCCCGTCACTTGCTCTCTATATTTCTTTTCTTTTACACGTTTTTCTTAAAAACAATGTGTTAGTTTTTTTCGACGCTCTTTTTGTTTCGACAAAAAGGGGGAGAAGAGAGTAAAAGCTCCAATTCGAACTTTTACGAATTTTTAGTTTTTCCTTAATATAATTTTATGTTTTGTCATCAACAAAAAAGGGAGATTGTTAATACAAATAAGCCGTAAAAACGTTTATTTATATTTTACGATCTTCTAATGTTTTGTCGATAACAAATGTAAAATCATTTTAACGAAACAAATAAAATACGTAAATGGTTTGAGCCAATATTTCTCTAACACACTTACATTTTCACATAAAACACTAAAACAAGTATAAGTGATTTTATGACTTAGTAATACATATGTACAACAACTAGTGTTTACATATTGGGTAAATATATACATAATTAGTATATATTATAATGGGTAATATAAATGGGTAGAAACTTAAGTATTTGACCCATTGACCAAATACATTGAATGTCCATGACCCATACCCATGGAGCATGACCCATAACCCATTGCATGACACCATGCTTAAGTCATATATGGATATTATCCATGACCCATGGTTTTAACTCATGACCCATGGACTAGATGCATTGCATCTTGTAGATACATTGTATCTACTTGGATACCCATGATCCATAACCCATGACCCATGACCCAAAACCCATGGGCAAAAGGGAGCGTCCCACGGATCCCCAATATTACACTGGACAGATCCCTCAAGTGAGGGATCCGTGGGATCCGTGGAACAGTAGTTGTTTTTCTTTTATAAATAGTGAGCCATTTCTTCGTTTTGGGTTGCCACTCCCACACATATTTTCCCAAGTATTGTAACCTTCTAACCACAGATCTTAAAGATCTTTCTATGTAGTTTGTCTTTTGTTTTTGTGTGATTCTCTAGGTTCCTCTTAAAGGCGAGATCACCACTTCTTGAAGTCAAGCAAGCTCAAGTCGATGAGTTGCCATGCTTCATCATCATCAAGACTACTGAGGTTCTCTTGTTGATACTTCTTTCTTCCTCAATAGAAGTGTTGTGAAAAAGGCATTAGTGAAGGATGCCGAAAGAGTCAAGACGAAAGCATTAGTGAAAGGTGCTTAACGTCCGTGTCAAAAGCATTAGTGAAGAATGCTAAACGAGTCAAGATGTGAAAAACTAGAAGGGGGGTTGAATAGTTTACCGCTTAAAAACTTTTTTTTGAAACTTATTGAAAGATCAATTGATAATGATCTTAGATATGTTAGTGAATGATAATCAATATGCAAACAATATATAAAGAGTAGATAAGGAAAGAAACAATCAAACTACGACAAGTTGTTTATAGTGGTTCGGTCTACAAGTACTCTTTTTCCTTGCCCTACTCCACACCTCGAGTCTCACACTCGAGAGTTTAACTTCACTAGTCAACAAGCTCCTTTCACCGGCAGAGAAACCTGTACACTTTTCTTACATACTATTTCCGATACTAATCTAGATGTCGAGTTCTTTTCAAGGGTACAGCCACTCCCATACACAATGTATTTTAAGGACTAAAATACTAACCACTCACACTCACAAGATTATGATGGTTTGTTACAACAATGATGTATGAATGAACATAAGATCATACAACAAACAAACAAACAAGACTTCCAACAACTTGTTTAAGCTTGAATATTCCTTGATCTTCTTTGTTACAAAAGAGATCACTAATATGATATGAAACTGAGTTAGAAATGTTAGAGAGAAGGAATGTATGATAATATGATGGAAAGGGATGAAAAACAACTTGGTTTGGCTTTGCTATTTATAGCCAAAATGCTCAGCAGGCACCACGGACCCCTCAAAAGGGTTCCGTCTGTTAATATTTGGTGCCGGGTCCGACAAAGAAGATTACCAAAATCTTACCAAAGTAAACCATATCTATCCAAGATTGTGTAAGATATGTAGAGTCTAAATCTACACAAAGAATCTAGTGAAATCTTCTAAGGATTTCAATGATGTACTACATGATGTTATGTGTTTGTTTTTCTATTTTTAGAAATATGTAAAAATACATATGTAATGTTTTGTTTTAAGAAACCAAAACATTCTTGAAATAAAAACACTAATATACATTATGGTTTAGAGTCATATCAAAATGTCAATGCTTGAGTGATGAAGATATTATTTGAAAAGCTTTTTATTAATATCTATTTAAACTTGACAAGCTTTAAGCTTTATAAGAATTAAATTTACTTTTGTTGTTAACAAAACTTAGGTAAAGATCATAAAATATAAATAACGTTAATGACGATATTTGTATTAACAATCTCCCCTTTTTGTTGAGGACAAAATATAAATTTTATTTTTATAAAAGATGTAAAGATTGTATAATAGTTATACAAATATTAGTTTTAGAACTTGAAAGAGAAAAATGATAATGCAAGTATGTCTAATTTAGACATGATGTTGACTTTTTAGAAAGTCAAAGTCTTCATTAGTTGAAGCATGATGTTGACTTTTCAGAAAGTCAAAGTATGCAGTTGACTTTTATAAAAGTCAAATATAACCAAGTTCTATATATTTCTCCCCCTTTTTGTCTTAAAAAAAAGAAGATGCAAGGCGGAATATGTAATGAGCCCGAGCCATTATCTCCCCCTTGATGAATGCTCCCCCTAAATTGGGTGCCAAGAGAAAGATACATGGATTGTGAAAAAGCTACAAAACAATTTGTTAGTAATAAGCATCATCACAAGCATTTCCAAACACCATGTAAGAAGCAACAACAATACAAGAAACACCATTCATTTTTTAAAATTTTTCATGATATAAAATCATGAAAAGGGAACACAATGAAGTGTTAGTACAAGAAAAAAAATTATCCTAAAAAGAATAAAAAGAAAATCATAGAAAAATAAAAATGCTTAAAGAGAATAAACTAGGACCCTCCTATTGAGGTGGTGGATGAGCAAGAGCATTGATGTGCTCTAGGATGTGATTGAGGATGAACCTCATTTTGTCTTGAAGCTCATGGACCATCACCCGGGTCCTTTCGGTGATTTGGGCGGTCCGTTCACAATTGGAGCAACCATGTCTAGGAGGGTAGTATGGTTCATGGTTTTGTGGTGGTGGAATGGTGGAGGTGTTGGTGTTGGTGTTTGGAGTGGTGATTATGGAAGCTAGCAAAGCACTTTGCAATTGCATAGCATCACTAAGATGGGAATCCACCATATTGGAAAATTGGTGGAGGTGATTGAGCTCGGCTTCAATCTCTTCTTTGGTGGGGTGATCCTCCCACATGGATTCCTCAATGTCCTCTATATGAGAGGGCATTGATGTTGTAGGTAGTGGTTGATCCCTATACGAAGGACCATAGATTTCCTTGTGGATGGGATGGAAAAGAAGAGGTCTTGGCCCTAACGGGGCGTTTGGGTCAAAAGATGGACGTGGAGACTCATGAGATATTCGCTCAATAGTACCAAAAGATGGTAGTGGTGGTGGATGATTGGGCCTAGGAGGCAAGTCCTCCAAGTCTTCCAAAACTGGATTTGGAGATGTAGGTGGTGTAGAGAATAACTCTAATGAGATGAGTGTTGGAGATTTTGGAGGTGATGGTGATTTTGATGTTTAGATAGGAGCCGGTGGTGGTGAGCTAGGAGTCTTTGTTGGTGGTGGAGTAGTGATGATGATAGGTGATTCTGGAGGAGGTGTAGGAGTAGCAGAAGTGAGAGTTGTTTCATCTCTTATGGGAGATGAGATGGTTAATGGAGATGACTCGGAAGAGGAGCTTATGTTGATGAAACAACAAGGTCTTACGCTCATTCTAGTGGTTCTTTTGCAAGGATTTGTTGATGGTGAAGACTTAGTCATTTTGGCTTAAGTTTTTGCTAGTAGATGATAAGAGCTGAGAAGGTGTGAAGATGATCATGGTAAAAGCTCTTAATTTATAGGATTTGAAAATTATGGAGAATTGTGTTTGATTTGATGTTAAACCATAGAAGAGATGAGGTTCCTAATGATTTTGAAGTGGGTTTAATGCTAGTCATATCACCCAAGCCAATCCATACAATAAGGATGGAGTGAAGAGACAAAGATTTGCAATAAATGTGTCTAATGATGATAGGATCTTTAGAATCAGATCACCCACGGATTGCAAGGAACCAAATTTTTGGTTCCTTCCTTTATGCAAAGGGCTCCTTGGGTGGATTTTTGAAATTTTCGAGTTTTGGTGGGAAATGGATATCCTATATGCCTAAGTGTGTTACACTAGTTCTAATATGGGTAATAACTAGTTAAGATTAACCTAGAAGCAATGTATGGTAATTTGGAATGTTGAAATAGACGAAATTTAGAAAATTACCTATAGGATCCACGACACCAAAAGTTTACACAGGCGGAACCCTTAAAATGGTGCCGCCTGGTCCGCCAGTACAGGTACGGTGGTACCAAAACACATAACAGACGGTACCAAAATTTTGATGCCGTCCTGTCCGTGGTGACCAGAAATCAACACGGACCATATTATCAAGTGTCAGGGACTTTTTCGAAACCTGAAATTTTGCTTAAAACATGTGACAAAGGCAATCATTGATATTGTCCCTATTTCCTAATGACATTGGCTCTAAGGAGTTCCTCCCACTTCTTAAATTCGCGCGTAAGCTCATTGAGCTCCATACCATATGGATCTCGGTTTACTTCCTTTACCTTTCGGGTGACACGGGTTGGAGCGACCCTTTCGTTAAAAAGGTGCTCACGAATGCATCCTTATCTGCTAAAGGAGTTTGGTAGGGAAGAGAGCGGTCCTTGATTGCATCAAGGATAGTGAGTGACCACTTATCCGAATAGACACATGTACCTTGGAGTAGTCGTTTTGATTGATCCTAAACCTAAGACCAAATTCATCATCCTCATCAATGAAAGCCGTAACACTAGCATAGAATTCTAAAACAAACCTAGGGCAAATGGGTTCATCGATGTCAAGGAGACAATCGAAGTGAATGGTGGCAAGTTCTTGACGGAGATTGGTTCCGTCGACAAAGGAGGAGTGAATGGTTCTACCCTCATGGAAGTATCTTTGCTCAATACTCTTAAATATTTCGACTTGTTCTTTGGAAAGGCCCTTGGTTTTGTGATTTTTAGGAATGTAGTTAAGAGTATCCTTGTGATCATAGAATCTTGCGGCTAACATGGTTATTCCTATGAGCAAGAATTTACATGTTAAAAATGAGAATAAACTTAGCGTTTTGGTTCTAGTGTGTGCCTATATGAAAACGATTTGGAGTTGCGGTTATCTTTTGTTGGGAATTGCCGATTTGAAGATTACAAAACCACGAGCAAGATTGAAGAAAGAAGAAACAACGAGGGCCTAATACGTAATAGTTAGCTTGGATTTTCTAGTAAGCTAAGATTAAGGTTTTTGTAACCACCCTCTAGTATATAAAGAGGGTAGGTGTCTAGGTTACAAGTATCCCTTTAATTTATTTTCATAGAAGACATCTCCTAATGAGAGTCTAGACACACGATTATAGCGTGTGTACATTAGTTGTAGTAGTTTCTTTGTTTTAATTAATAAAGAAAACCTTATTAGTGATGTTGATTGTGTTTATTTTTATTCCACTGTGCATTATTCAATCAATGTTACTCATACCCTAGTTGAGTCCGGATCTTGATTCCAACAATTGGTTTCAGAGCCTCGTGGCTCTCGATCTAGGGTTTATAAGGTTTTCATGTTTTTAGGGTTTATACCCTAATTCATTTATGGTGGCAGAAGAAAAGAGGCAGCAAGAAAAAGGGGTTTTTGAAGCAGCTTGGTGAAGATCAGATTCGGTATGAAGGCTTTATTACTTTTCAACCCTAGTAATTAACATATTTTCGGCTTGATTTGGTGTTCCTACTGGCTGCATATTTTGATTCGTATTGGTTTCTACTGACCGGTTTCTACTGGTAGTATCGGTTGCTGCTGATCAGTTCCTACTAATATTGGTTTCTGCTGATCAGTTGCTGCTAGTTATTCTGGAGTTCCTACTGGTTGATCAGGTGCGTGTCTTATCATATCTCAAAGTGAGTGTGGCACTTTGGAGATAACTTGTTCGTACATTAATGATGTGACAAAGACTTGATGATTCTAGTGAAGGGTGAGATCTACAAAAAGTACTTAATGCTCGCATTTGCTATCGCTTTAAGGAGTTACGTTGTAGTGCTCAGTGTTAGTGAAAGGGCGAGATCTATAGAAAAGGTGCTTAATGCTCACATTTGCTAGTACATCATCTGAGTTTGGAGTCACGTGGATAGTACAAGATATAAGACGCAATGCTTTGGTGTTTCTACTGGTTCTCCATTCCTACTGGTAGACTATTTTGATGATGCTGCTGATTTGATTTTTCTGCTGTTACGATTTATTTCTTTTGTTTAAAAAAAAAGGTTCATGCTGGTTGTTTATTTGGTTTTTGCTGGTCGGTTCCTGCTGTTTGTTCGGTTCAAGCTGGTATAGTATTCTAGGTCCGAAGACGCCCTTGGATTTTGAACAATGATGATGTGTATGGTTTGTTTTGGAGATTCAGTGCATGATATAATTCTTGATTGGAACAGTTACACGCTTTTTACAAATATTTTAGGGGGCATATGATATCATACAGTTCATGATATGATTATTGAGGAAAAAGAATAATCATAAGCATTGAGTGGTTTCTGGTTGATCCGTCTGAGCTCATTGAGACTATCGGCCATTGCATGTGATCGCCATGCATATATTGACTACAAGAATTATCCAAAGACATTTTATGATGTCTTTTTCACACTGAAGGAAGAAATGATCTATGCTACTGAGTTCATGATTCAAGCAGATGGTTAGTATATTTTTAAGGGGAAGCATATTGTTTATATACTTACCATCTACATGCATCACTTGAGGGGAAGCGTCTACGAGTTGCACAAGACCCCTATTAGATGAAGGAGAAGAAGATTTATGATGTGCAACTTATTATTTGTGATGACATGTTTTAGCATTGTTTCTTCATACAGGTTGTTTTGTAATACCAAGAAACTAGAACTTAACCTAGTCAAATTCCAGTTTAAGGGAAGATTGTTGGGAATTGCCGATTTGAAGATTACAAAACCACGAGCAAGATTAAAGAAAGAAGAAACAATGAGGGCCTAATATGTAATAGTTAGCTTAGCTTTTCTAGTAAGCTAAGATTAGGGTTTTTGTAACCACCCTCTAGTATATAAAGAGGGTAGGCGTCTAGGTTACAAGTATCCCTTTCATTTATTTTCATAGAAGACATCTCTTAATGAGAGTCTAGACACTCGATTATAGTGTGTGTACATTAGTTGTAGTAGTTTCTTTGTTTTAATTAATAAAGAAAACCTTATTAGTGATGTTGATTGTGTTTATTTTTATTCCACTGTGCATCATTCAATCAATTTTACTCATACCCTAGTTGATTCCGGATCTTGGTTCCAACATCTCGACTCATTTTATGCATAAAATGGTTTTTAGTGGGGGTGTTTGTCAAACGGCATGAGATAATCCAAACGCTCCTAATTCAATGTAGCTTCATTTGAATATACCCGGGAATGCATATTAGTTATGCATTACCTTTACTATTCAAGAGCATTATGCAAGTGATGAAAATTTACGTTTCTATTTGTATTAACAATGAAAAATTGTTTTCCTACAAGTGAGAAGCTTTTCAAATTTTTTGACATGGGGTGTTTGGTTATTTAGAATTAGGCCTTATAGTCATTATCTTTTGATTAGTGGGAAACATGATTTTTTTATGCAATGTGACAATGTAGTACCTAATTTCAATAACTAGTTATGCAATTTTCCAATTGAATCCATGTTTTGTACAAGAATATACATAATCCCCATGTAGTGATTTTGTGCACAAATTGGAATCCTAGACTCAGAATTAAGAGATGAAATGTAGTTAGGATACTTACAATGATGTTATCTTCAGTGATTAGTGGGTGAAAAATTGTCAACAATGAGTTAGGTATGATGTTGAAACGTTTTGGTAAAGTGGTTTGTAAGGAAGAAGATGTTTTGTAGGTAGTATTTTTGCTACTGTTGTCACCAAGGACTAGACGGCACCAAATAATTGGTTCCGTCTTTGTTGTCGTTTAGTGCCGTGGGAACAGTAGCAGGTTTAAACTAATTTGTTTTGTTTTGTTTGTTCTAAGGTTTAGACTATGTTTTAACTACATGTTTGGTTCCATTAGCCCTAAACCAAGTCTAAGAAGATTAAATGGTTCTCGTTTGAGAGGCTTGGTTAGAATGTCGGTAATGTTGTCTTCGGAGGATACTTTCTTAATTGAAATGTTTCCTTTTTGAACAATGTCGCGAAGAAAGTGATGACGAATTTCAATATGCTTCGTACGAGCATGTTGAACGGGATATTTGCTGAGATCAATAGCTCCTTTGTTGTCACAAAATATAACGATATCATTGAGATGAATTCCGTAATCCACGAGAGCTTGCTTCATCCAAAGAGCTTGTTGACATGCTTTTTCGGCTGAGATGTATTCGGCTTCAGTAGTTGAGATAGCTAGAGCCGTTTGTTTCTTAGCAAACCATGAGGTGAGACAATGTCCGACAAAAGTGCAAATACCACTTGTACTTTTTCTATCGACATAGTCACCGGCATGGTCCGAGTCGACATACACTATAGTTTTTACACCCGTTCCTTTGGGATACCATAATCCTAAACATGTCGTTCCCTTAATGTATCTAAAAATCCTTTTCAAGGCTTCTAAGTGTGATACCTTAGGATTTTATTGAAAGCGAGCGCATAGACAAACACTAAACATAATGTCGGGTCTACTAGCCATGAGATATACTAGGCTACCAATCATTCCTCTATATTTAGTGTTATCTACCGATTCACCTTCCTTATCCTTGGTAAGTTTAGTGTCCGAAGACATGGGTGTCTTGGTTGGTTTTGAGTCTTCAAGACCAAATTTCTTAAGCACATCTTTTATGTATTTAGATTGGTTAAAGAATATGCCATCTTCTAGTTGTTTAATTTGAAGTCCTAGAAAGAAGTTTAACTCACCCATCATACTCATCTCAAACTCATCGTGCATGATTTTAGAGAGATCATCACATAGCTCTTGACAAGTTGATCTGAATATGATGTCATCAACGTATATTTGAACAATGATAATGTGTGATTCCTTTTTCTTGGTAAAAAGAGTATTATCTACTAATCCCATGGTGTATTTGTTTTCAACAAGAAAAGTCTTAAGTCTATCGTACCAAGCTTTTGGTGCTTACTTAAGACCGTATAATTCCTTCTTGAGTTTGATGACATGATGTGGTTTCTCAAAGTCGGTAAAACCGGGAGGTTGAGCAACATATACTTCTTCGTTAATAAACCCATTAAGAAATGCACTCTTAACATCCATTTGAAATAATTTAAAGTCATAAGCACATGCATATGCAAGTAAGATTCTAATAGACTCGAGCCTAGCTACCGGTGCATAAGTTTCATCATAATCAGTCCCTTCTTGTTGATTAGAACCTTGTGCGACAAGCCTAGCTTTGTTTCTAGACACTACACCATTTTCATCCATTTTATTTTGAAAAACCCATTTCGTTCCAATTATAGTTTGATCTTTAGGTTTTGGAACTAACTTCCAAACATCATTTCTAACAAATTGGTTTAATTCTTCTTGCATAGCAATTACCCAAGATTCATCTTTTATTGCTTCATTTTTGTTTTTCGGTTCAATGGTAGATACAAAACAAAAATGATTACTTTGATTTTGGACTTGTGATCTTAAGGTTCTTTGATTTAGTTTTCCTATGACATTTTCTAAAGGATGACTTTTGGATTCTTTGATGTTTATAATTTCATTATTTAATGGTTCATCTTCCTTGTCATTTTCAATTATTTCTTGACTTTCTACAAGTTGACTTTCAACTAAGTCATCATCTACCAAAGGTGATGTCTTAGAGGGAGGTGGACTTTCGTCGAATGTTATGTTCAATGATTCCTCGACTCTTATTGTTTCTTTGTTTAAGACAATGTAAGCTTTACTAGTTTGTGAGTAACCAAGAAATACACCTTCATAAGACTTTGGGTCAAACTTGGTGAGATAATCTTTAGTATTGAGAATGAAACATTTACATCCAAACACTCTAAAATATCCTAAAGTTGGCTTTTTACCTTTATATAGTTCATATGGTGTTTTTTTAAGGACGTCTTAGGACTCTATTTAAAATACATGTAGAAGTGTCAACGGCGTTACACCAAAACTTTTGAGGAATTTTTTGTTCATTAAGCATGGTTCTACTCATTTCTTGAATGGTCCTATTTTTACGTTCTACAACTCCATTTGATTGAGGTGTTCGAGGAGCCGAGAAGTTGTGTCTTATACCATTTGTATCACAAAAGTTTCCAAATTGTGTTTCATTGTCAAATTCCCGACCATGATCCGTTCGGATCGACACAATGTTAACACCTAGTTGATTTTGAATTTTCTTGCTAAGAATCTCAAATTTATCAAATGCTTCATTTTTAGTTTTCAAAAATAATGTACCTTGAGTAATCATCTACAATGACCAAAGTGTATAAGTTGCCTCCATAGTTTCTTATAGCGGATGGACCAAACAAGTCCATATGCAAAAGTTCTAGACACTTAGATGTGGACACAATGTTTTTAGCCTTATGACTACTATGAGTTTGTTTACCAATTTTGCAAGCGTCGCAAAAATGTTGGTCATATTTAAGCTTCTGGCAAATTCCTAACTAGCTCTTTTGAAGATAGATTTTGGATAAGTCTTATATTAGCGTGACCTAAGCGTCTATGCCAAAGAGTTGAGCTATCATCTAATGTTGTTAGACAAAGTTTGTCATTAGATGTTTTATCTATTTTCATGACGTATATATTGTTTTTCCTAACTCCTTTAGCTATGGTGATACCATCTTTTAATATTTTACTACCATTTTCTTCAAATAGTACTTTATACTTTTTATCACATAATTGACTAATACTAAGTAGATAAAATCCTAACCTATCGACATGAGCAACATTTTCAATAGTTAGGGAGTTATGAGCAATCGTACCTTTGCCAATGATTTTGCTTTTGAGATTGCTACCAAAAGTAACATTACCTCCATCATACTCTTGGTATGTTGAGAAGAGGCTTTTGTTGCCCGTCATGTGTCGTGAGCATCCACTATCTTTTATCCACTCATCAGGTTCCAATCCAACTTCCAAGCATACCTAAGACACAAATAACTCAAGCGTTTGGTCCCCAATATCTCATGGGTCCGTTTGGGTTAAACATACCATTTACTTGGTTCATATATGGAAATGATGGGTAAGGGTTCCATGGCATGTAATCTGGAGTTTGATGTGGTCTAGGGAAGTTTTGATTCCAACCGTTATGTTGATAGTTGGGTTGTACGTTGTGGTTGCTTTTAGGAAAGGGGCGTTTGGCAAAAGGTGTTTTATGTCGTTGTTGAGTAGTTTTAGATCTAAATTCATTTCTAGCAAGTCCTATTCCTGATGTAACAGCAGGTTTTAGTTTAACATTATCCTTGGGTTTCTTTGTTACTTTGACAAATTCACTACGGTCCGTATTACAAACATTTTGTCCTGCTGCAGTCCCCATGGCACCAATTTTTACAAAGGATGGAACCCTATTTTTGGGTCCGTCTGGTCCGTGCTGTACTGCAGCAGTTTTGACAGTTTGTTTGACTTTTTCGGCCGTTTTGGTTTGACTCTTTGGAATTAAGACTGTTAATACAAATAAGCCGTAAAAACGTTTATTTGTATTTTATGATCTTCTAATGTTTTGTCGATAACAAACGTAAAATCATTTTAATGTAACGAATAAAATACGTAAATAGTTTGAGCCAATAGTTTTCTAACACACTTACGTTTTCACATAAAACACTAAAACAAGTATAAGTGATTTTATGATTTAGTAATCTATATGTACAACAACTAGTGTTTACATATTAGGCAAAATATATACACAACTAGTATATATTATACAAATGGGTAAAAACTACAACCCATGGAAAATATCTATAACCCATGGTATTGACCCATACCCATATGACTAGGTACATTGTACTCATGAGATACATTGTATCTAATAAGAAACCCATGGATCAAACCATAACCCATGACCCATGACCCATAACCAAAATACCCATGGGCAAAGAGGAGTGTCCCTCGGATCCCTAGGATTACACTTGACGGATCCCTTGTGGGAGGGATCCGTGGGATCCGGGGAACATTAAGCATTTTTCCTTTATAAATAGTGAGCCATTTCTTCCTTTTGGCTTGCCACTCTCACAGATACTTTCCCCAAGTATTGTAACTCTCTAACCACTGGTCCTAAGGGATCTTTCTATGTAGTTTGTCTTTTGTTTTTGTGTGATTCTCGAGGTTCCTCTTAAAGGCGAGATCACCACTTCTTGAAGTCGAGCAAGCTCAAGTCCATGAGTTGCCATGCTTCGTCATCATCAAGACAACTGAGGTTCTCTTGTTGATAGTTCTTTCTTCCTCTGTAGATGTGTTGTGTTGAAGGCATTAGTGAAGGATGCCGAAAGAGTCAAGACTAAAGCATTAGTGAAAGGTGCTTAACGTCTGTGTCAAAAGCATTAGTGAAGAATGCTAAAAGGTGTCAAGACGAAGGCATTAGTGAAAGGAGCCAAGCATTGTGTCAAAGGCATTAGTGAAGGATGCCTAGGAATCAAATCAAGTGGCATTAGTGAAGAATGCCTAGGTCGTATAATCGATGAGGTGTATCGTTATACATATAGTGATTGTTTATATTCAAGGATGTTGATATCCTTGATGGTGTTGTAATAAGGAGTTGGTCTCCTTAGGATTAGGTGTTGTGTTATGTTGGGTAGTAGTTCCTCCATAGTAATGGAATTAGGTACTTAGCCTAGTACCTAATAAAGGGTAGGCGACGTTGTGGTAGGTGTGGTTCACCTTGGTGTGAAAGAACCTGGTGGTTAGCCTAGTACCGGAAAAAGAGTAGGCGACGTTGTGAAGGCTTCTTCGTCATAAGGAGTTGGTGTCGTGTAGTGATTACGAACTCTCGAGTAGGTGACTCGGGGAGTCGAGTAGGGCAAGGCAGGTGTCCTTGTAGCCAAACCACTATAAATACTTATGTCGTGGTTATGTGCTTCTTACTCTTTATCTTTCATTACACTTTTGTATATCTGTCTATCAACATCCAACATACACATCTAAATAGATTGACATAAGTCGACCTAAATATTTAAAAAAAAGTAAGTCTTAAATTGGTAAAACTATTCAACTCCCCCTTCTAGTTTTCTACAATTGGCATCAGAGCTTCGTTACCAAGTTTCTTAGAGTATGTTGTACTTTAAAAACTTGATACTATCCGTGTATGTCTGAAAACTACAAAAAAAGAAATATTTCAAAACATTTTCTTTTTCTTTTTCATGTTGGACATTGATAGATCATTCTAACATATTTGTTTCAAGAAATCTTCATGCTACGATCTCTTCAAAACATTCATTTCTATTCAAAGAATAATGAAGTCAACCTTCGAGAAAGGATCCAAAAGTAATCACAACCTACTTACTCTAAGTACAAAGGATTACTTTAAGAGCTCATGAAGTATTTTTGGTATTATGTCTTCATAAGCCAAACCAAGAAGCATAAAGGTATGTTTACTTTTTCATTAGCTAGCTTACATGATTATGTTGATATCATAGTTCTTGTTGATGAGTGTGTAAATACTCATCATTTTGTACAAAATAAACCGCAAAATCATCTCGAAAACACTCAAGTAAACACATCAAAATGATCAAAATATCACAAATCGTTGTTTTATGTGTTTTAAATGCAAAATATCAAAATCGATGAAAAATATCATATCAAATTTGCAAAATTGCGCTTTAGTCCCCAAGTTTCTAAAATTGTCAAAATAGTCCCCGAGTCAAAATTTCAAAAGAAAAGTCATCAAAGGTCCTTTTAAATCATAACTTGTCAAATTTGGTCCTTTGGTGAAAATGTAAAAGTTTGAGAAAATTACAAATTGGTCCTTCAAGTTTGAAAATTGGCGAAATTGGTCCTCGAAAATGTGAAAATGGCAACTTTGGTCCTTGTAATATCAACACTTGTCAAATTCAGTCCTTGAGCAACTTTGCAAGATTGGCGTAATGGTCCTTCCACTTTCTTGGAAATTACAAATAAGTCCTTGTATTCTTAACCCTATTACTACCCCTTTGACTTGTCAAATTGCAAATGAACCCCACATAATACCTTTTGACCCGCCATTACTACATTTTGGACCCCCCTATTTAATAATCCCATTCAAATGGTTTGACCCACACCATTTCCTCTCTCTTCACGGGTTACACCAATCCCATCATTTCCATCCCGCCATTGCTCCGATCACACTCCATCTCACCATCATCATCCCTACCCCCCTCCAAACACAAAGAGCCAAGGTTCATTTAATGCACCCCATACCCACCACTCAATCTTACAAAACCAAAAATTTTTGGCGCCAAAATGTTTTAAATGGCCAAGATTAAATTCGAGTGATCCAAGGGCCTCAAATTTTGCCGGATATGTCCAAAGAGGAGAGAGATGAAGCTTGGGATGTATAAAAGGCCAAGAGAAGCATCAAGAAAGAGTTAGTTTTAGTTTTTTACAATGTATGTCGAATTATTAATTACCATGTCTTAAATAGTTTGAATTTGTATTTCTAAGTTTATTTGTATCAAATAACAGTTTTAGTGTATTTCAACTTGATTTAAGTATCAATTTTAGTTCATGGCAAATCTCATTATAATGTGTTAACTGTTGAAGTTTTAAAGTTTCAAACTCATGTGTCAAAGCTTTTAGCAACTCAATTTAATCTCATATAAGCTTATATAAGCTCATAAAAGCTTTCAATAAGCTTATACTTCAAGCTTTCATTCACTTTTGAACCTTGGTCAAAATAAGTCAACATATGCGAAATGATGCGTAAATGGATATGGGTTGATTCAGATAATGGAATGGGTTGAAATGGAAAGCAATGGGTTGGTTTGTATTAGGTTAGTGGTACTTGGTTCTCATTTTGCTAGCCATTGTGGCTTGGACAATTTGTAAGTCAAGCTTAAGCTCATTTCTTGCATAATCTTTTTGTGGTTAAAAATAGTTGTAACTGCTCTAATAGTAGTAATTAGGTCATATTAAGTTAATGTGATCATATGTACAAGTTGGTTCAGAGTTTGATGAGTTTGAGCTCAAATCAAGATCTAAAGGGTGTGTTTGGTTTTACTGTTTATCCGTCATTATGGTTAATTCAAGAGCTAAGTTTTATGGTTCATGTTTAATAAGTGTAATTGAGCTCATTTGAGTCAATATATTGGGTCTCGCAACACCCAAAAGTCAAAATTATACCAAAATCTTTCTCATCTGCTAATCGTTGAGATTTAGATTAGCAAATCATCATTTTGTGTTTAGAAATCCATAAGTTTGTTTGCATTACAATTGTTTTATCATATAACATCAATCTCAGCCAAAATTTGATCCAAAGTTCATAATGGTCAAAGTTCTTCATTTTGTTATAAAGTCAAAAGTTAAAAAGTGGTTTTGAGCTCAATAAGGAGGATTTTTCATGAGCTTATTTCGGGACTTACTCAAGTGAATCTTGGTATTTCATAAAGCTCACCGGTCATCTTTCTTATCAAGATTTTTGTGAATTTTACAAACATTGTAAAAGCTTCAAATAAGCTCATCTTTCAGCCCAAAGTGCCTCGCACACAAGCTCGATGAATACTGAGTTTTTCTCAGAATTGGTGCAGCTTGCACAGGGCTCAATAGAGCTAGCCATGGTCTAATTTTTGGTTTAAGTACTCTCAACCAGGTCCTTTACAAGTTCCAATTGGTAGTTTTTTGTTTGAGCTTATTTTGAAGCTTTGTGCATGAGCTTAAACTTGCCACCCGTAACTGCTTTTAGCTTGGAATTCATAAACATCAAATCTTTGCTATCTTGTGATTCGTGGTTGTAGCTTGTTATTTTAGTTGCATTTTAGTACTTTTAGCATATTTAGAGCTTCAGTAATCGCAAGGTAGCTTGTTTGTTCCATTTGGCTTATTTTAGTGCTTATTAATAAGCACTTGATTAAGCAGCTTCATATTTCTCCAAACAAGTGCCTGTTTTTCCAATTTTCTCATATTCCTAATATCATTTTAGACTTTTCCTGAAATTTTCAGATTTTTCCAAGTTGTTTAGCTATTTTTCTTAATTTAAATTAGTTTTAAGCATTTTTAAATAGCATTTAATATAAAAATTCGTAAAAGGTTCAAAAAATAATTTTTCAATTTTATTAAGTTTAGATAAATATAAGAAGTGAAAAAGTAATTTTCCAGATTTTTCATAGTTTATTTGGTAATTTTAGTAATTTAATTAGTTTTTAATAGTTTAAAATTCATAAAAATAGAAAATAATCGAAAAATACAAAATAGTTTTGAAAATTCTAGTTTGATATTTTAGACTTTTCCATTTCATAATTTTATTTTTCTAGCTTTATTTCCTAATTTCTTGTATTTTAGGTAATTATTAAATAGTTAAAAATAGTTTTTAATTAATAATAATTAGATAATTAGTTATAAAAATAGTTTTCTTTTTTCTAAAAAGTTTCTTTTATCATTAGGTGTGTAAAATATCATTTTCATATTTTTAGGGTTAATATTGTGTAAGTTTCACTTTTTAATTTGACGTCACAGTAGATTTTAATTTCGCTTTATAAAAACATAAAACAAAAACATCATTGTAAAAATAGTGATAGCGTTTATTTAATAGATTTTATCTTTTAATCTTCTTTAATTTGCATTTAAGCCGTTGTAATTTGTTGGCTTATTCCGTAGTTATAATCATAATCAAATCCTTTTTCCGCTCAAACTCCTCGATCACTAAACGCTTGATAAATCATTGCATAGCTCACCGGGACATAACGACCGGGAGACCCTATACTCCTCGATCTTCATT
Organism: Chrysanthemum lavandulifolium; assembly: GCA_022545495.1. Classification (NCBI taxonomy): domain Eukaryota; kingdom Viridiplantae; phylum Streptophyta; class Magnoliopsida; order Asterales; family Asteraceae; genus Chrysanthemum; species Chrysanthemum lavandulifolium. The sequence continues at coordinate 80,050,722 of CM040239.1, read as the reverse complement.
GATTTCGTGCTTAAGCGCTTTAAGTTTTCTTACGCTTGTGAGAAACTTGACGGTTTTTCATAAGATCAAATTTTTGGCGCCACGCCGGAGTCAGGTTATTTGTCTTACGCCTAGCGATTAGTTGTTTGAATCCTCACTCATTTGTTTATATCATCCATCTCTATATATATATATATCCATATTTTCTTCTAAAAATCCAAAACCCAAAACAAAGAAAACGATAAAACACAAAAATATTTTTCCTTTTGTTTCTATATATGTATCAAATAATAAAATACAAAAGATTCGCTGCTTTCTTTAATAATAACAACTTAAAAGATTACCACCGAAACCAAGGCAAAGGCACTACCTAACTGGGGTGCGACCATAATAAGTTCCCGAACTAAAGATTTAAAACTTGCCTTTGTGTCCTTGTGATTGGTGTACCTTTTTCAAAGAAGCCATTCATCTTGGATTATTGGTTAAGTTCATCGTTGTTTTGCCTCGATCTTGTGTTAATTGATTTTGTTGTGATATCGACGCTTCGTAACCGTAAAACCCAAAAGATTCTCCTCACCCCATTTTTATAAAACGCCTTCATAATTCTCATTCTCATCCGAAAGATTTTCATAATTCCATTTCTTCTTAACTCGAGATCCCTTAGAGTTATCTCTAGTGCATGCGCACTGCTCTTCTAGATCATTGAGTCCTTTGCGTGATCTAGCGAAATTCCAAGAAGACGCTCAGAGACGTGTCGCCCAAATAGTCGAACCCGAGATTCGTACTATTTCAAACAACAACATGGCGCATTTAACGCATTATGGCGGAAATGCTCCAAGCACCCACCGAGGGTTATGGAGATGCCATCGCTTTACCCGTTATCAACTCGATCACTTTGAATTGAAGACACATTTGATCCAACTTGTGTCTACGAATCAATTCCGCGGTCCGATCGAGAAGACCAGATGCACACATCCGCTGGTTTAACAAGTTAACCTCAACTATCAATTTCAAGGATGTACCTCAAAAGTCATCAAGTTGATGCTTTTTCCATTCTCTCTCGAGGGACAAATTTGATTTGGTCGAAAAGAACCCCTCGATCTATCGAAACTTGGGAGGATCTTGTTCAAAAGTTTGTGAATTACTTCTTTCCTCCATCAAAGACGACTAATCTTAAAATGAAATTTCGGATTTCGCAAAATTTCGATGAAAATTTTGGAGAGGCATGGAGAGATTCAAAGATCTCCTCGTGAAATGCCCCATCATGAATTCACGAGCTTCAACAAGTCAATATCTTTACAATGGGTTGAACGGTAATGATCAAGATTCCTTGAATGCAGCCAAGCAGCGGCAATATCTTGAATCGTAAACCTAAAGATGTGATTGAGATTTGCGAGCAAAATCAAAGTTCCTATTTCTCGCAACAAAGTCAATGTTCCAACACTCGCTTCTTCATCCGTAACTCTTCCGAGTTAGCCGCCCGTTAGTCATCTAACGGACATCATCCATTGTATGATAAAAGAGGTAAAGGAAATCAAAAGCGAAATTCATAAGCCGGAACCAATCAAAGCCGTAAACAAGGTGTGTGAAACTTGTAGTGGTCCACACGCGATTATGATTGTCAAGCAACCGATGCTTCCTTTACCAAGCTCCCGTAGCTTCGTAAACCACAATCAATACCGACCACAAGTCGATCCTCACTACTGCACCTAGCGGTATGACACCACCGGTTTTCCTCCTGCAAAACCATGGCAATCAAAACCATGGCAATCAAAATCGCTTTGTTCCAATCAAGGACAAAATTTCAATAACTCTCAAAATTTCAATCAAAACCGAACAATTTCAACCAACCTCAACCATATCAAGCTCCTAATCATCAAAGTTATCAACCACCTCCTCAAGCTCCCATGCCAAATGACTTCATGAAAATGACCGAGTCAAACATGCTCTATGCAAACTCGGATCAATAACATGAGAGTTGAGCTAAAAAGGAAATTGATACCACAATGTCTCGGCAGACAAATGAGTTAAAGAATATGATGAGCGCTTCATGAACATGAATATGAACAAAGCTTCATCATCTTCCGGAGGACTCCTGTGCAATACTATTCCCAATCCCAATGCCGAGTTGAAAGCCGCCACCACTGTAGTGGTAAGACGACAATGGACCTAAGACTCCAATGCCCCTCCTCCCGTGGCATTTAGTCAAGTTACCAAGGAGACAACGGACAAGGTGCATTATTCAAGCCCACGGCATCAAGACACGTCCCACCTTCGGTAGTCCAAGCTTTAAGTCCGAACCCGATGTTCCAAGAAAAATCTTGAGCCGTAAAACACTTCCATCCCGGCTCAAAAGTCTAGTCGCCTTCCTTACCCATCAAGAATGAATGATGAGAAGCTCAAAGACAAAAACAAAGAGCAAATGGAAAATTTTTCCAAATCTTCAATGAGCTTCACTTTGATATAAGCTTCGTTGATGCTCTCGCTCTAATGCCTAAATTTGCATCCACGCTTAAAGGCTTACTCACCAACAAAGATAAGCTATCGAGATGGCTAAACTCCTCTCAATGAGCAATGCTCACAGCCCATTCTTAATAAGCTTCCCGAAAGCTTGAAGACCCCGGCCGGTTTTTAATCCCGTGATTTTGGGATGTTTCAATGTCCGCCTTGGCCGATCTTGGCGCTAGCATTAACCTCATGCCACTCTCAAGATGGAAGAAACCGCTCTTCCCGAACTTTCATCCACTCGTATGACACTCGAGCTAGCGGACTGCACTGTAACTCGTCCACTGGGATAGCCGAGGATGTCGTGATGAAAGTGGGAAAGTTTCACTTTCATGCCGACTTTGTTGTAGTAGACTTCGATGCGCATCCTAGAGTTCCCTCATCTTGGGAGAGCTTTCTTAAGAACGAGTCGTGCTCGATTGATGTGTTTGTCAAGAGTTGACCATACGGGTTGACAACGAAGAGCTCACGTTAAATATCAACCGAACTCCAAACCTCTGACAAACAGAGTGTTGCCACAATTGATCAAAGATCCGAAGATTCAATGCAACACTCTCAAATTTCACGGTTAAGAGTGTTTTCCAAAACGTACGAGCTCAAAGCTTTGAAAATTACCCCGGTTCAAACAAATGGTTTGAAAGTCGTACTGTGGAAGTCAAGAGTGTTCTTGATGATGACGATGATCTAGAATCGAGACTTCATCGGAAGTGGTGGAAACCGCTAGCTCTAAGAGCACACCACTTGTCCCACCTCCGCATCGCTTGTCGATCGAGATTGTTAAGTCTCGTGGATGAAACCAAACTCTTCGCCATCCGAGTTGGATGATGATGTTTGTGATCCAATGGGAGACATTCTTCCCATTGATGAATTGCTCAAAATGATCCATCATCTTCTAGTCTTATTCCCGACTCTTCCATCCCTTCTCTCACCCCGATGAGGAAGATGACAACTTTGGAATGAAGTCGATGCATTTCTTAGTGATGAGTCAATTCCAACGGAATTGATAACACTTACCTTGATCCGAGGGAGACATCCTTTTCCGAAAGTTTGTTGATTGAAGAACCATTTCCCACCCTCCTCCCGGACATCTTCTTGACAATCACCATCTAAGCTTCAAGTTTAAGCTTAAAGATGTCAAACCGGTGATTTGCTTCTCTCTCACGAGGAATGGACATGCATTCTCATGTACGCCTTTATTCCATTCTTCACAGATGGTGTGGTTGCTCTTTCCTTTCTCTTTCGGAATGAGGACACCATCTTTGACCCCGTATCATCCCTTATAGTTTCTACTATTAAACAATACCGCGGTTATATCTCGTCGGTGTGGAACTTTCGATGTTCATATGTTCATTAACATTGTGAACGAAAGTCCGATCGAGATTGGTTTTCCACGCTACTTTCCCCATGAACAAATGAATTGGGTCGAGTCAAGCTAGCGACTCGGAATCAAAAACAAGAGCATGCCATATGGGTTTTCACCCATATTTCGCCTTCTCACCTCTTTCTACCACCCTAGTGTGGGGGTTGCCCACATGTTTCAAAAAAAAAAAAAAAAAAAAAAAAAAAAACTTCTTTCTAAATAATGGCCGTAGTATTTCCCTTTACGTTTTTTGTTTCGCATAACCGCGGTACTTTTTGAATATTGAGGGCAATATTCATTTCTAAGTGGGGGAATTCTCACGAATTTTATCATATAATTATACCAATTCCCCTGCTTTTGGCCAAAATTTTTTTTGGAGTAAGTGTTTTACACTTTCTCATTTGGTTATCATCCGCCATGTCTCAGAAGACAAAAGGATTGGCTAATCCAGAGCAAACGGCTCTTGGTAAAGATATCTCAAACCGCTGACGGCTTGCAATTTGCCCAAAATTGTATGGTATTCAACTCACCATATCCTAAAAAGTGAAGAGTTGGCTAGCCCGCAAGATTATGGCTTGTGGTAAAGGCAAAGGAAAACCATAATTGGTAATCGACTCACCAAAGATAATATTGATAATTTATCTAAGAGTTGGCTAGTCCGTAGCAAACGGCTTCCGTAAAGACAAAATCAAACCGTTGAAGTCGGTGGTTTGCTCAAAATCACATGGTTATCGGTGTACCATGGTTCTTACTTGAATCGAAACATTTGGCTACTCCGTAAGTAATGGCTTTTGGTAAAGAGATTAAAATCCATTATGTTTTTCAAATCATTGCTAGGACTAGCAATATCTCAATGGGGATTGATGAGTGTGTAAATACTCATCATTTTTGTACAAAATAAACCGCAAAATCATCCGAAACACTCGAAACACATCAAAATGATCAAAATATCACAAATCGTTGTTTTATGTGTTTTAAATGCAAAATATCAAAATCGATGAAAACATATCAAATTTGCAAAATTGCGCTTTAGTCCCCAAGTTTCAAAAATTGTCAAAATAGTCCCCGAGTCAAAATTTCAAAAGAAAAGTCATCAAAGGTCCTTTTAAATCATAACTTGTCAAATTTAGTCCTTTGGTGAAAATGTGAAAAGTTTTGAGAAAATTACAAATTGGTCCTTCAAGTTTGAAAATTGGCGAATTGGTCCTCGAAAATGTGAAAATGGCAACTTTGGTCCTTGTAATATTGACACTTGTCAAATTCAGTCCTTGGAGCAACTTTGGCAGATTGGCGTAATAGTCCTTGTTTTGTCGAAATTACAAATTTAGTCCTTGTGTTATTAACCCTTCCAACTACCTTTTGGACTTGTCAAAAACCAAATGACCCCCGCCAATACCTTTTGACCCCATTACTACCAACCCACCCCTTTATTTAATATCCCAACAAATGGTTTGACCCACACCTTTCCTCTCTCTTCACGGGTTACACCAATCCCATCATCATCATTCCATTGCTCAATCTCGATCACACTCCACTCACCATCATCATCCCTACACCCCTCCAAACACAAAGAGCCAAGGAAGCATTAAATGCACCCTACCACCTCACTCAATCTCACAAACGTTAAACCAAGAATTGGCGCCAAAATGTTTTAAACGGCCAAGATTGCTTCGAGTGATCCAAGGGTCTCAAATTGTTGCCGGAACTATGTCCAAAGAGAGAGAGATGAAGCTTGGGATGTATAAAAGGCCAAGAGAAGCATCAAGGAAGTAGTTAGTTTTTATTTTTTTACAATGTATGTCGCTTTATTAGCTTAATATGTCTTAAATAGTTTTCATTTGTATTTCTAAGTTTATTTTGTATCAAATAACAGTTTTTAAGTGTATTTCAACTTGATTTAAGCATCAATTTTAGTTCATGTTCAAATTCACTTATATGTGTCCACTGTTGAAGTTTTAAAGTTTCAAACTCATTTGTCAAAGCTTTTAGCAACTCAATTTCAATCTCAAATAAGCTTATATAAGCTCATAAAAGCTTTCAATAAGCTTATAATTCAGTTTCATTCACTTTTGAACCTTGGTCAAAAAAAGTCAACATATGCAAAAATGATGCGTAAATGATACAGGTTGATTCGATAATGGAATGGGTTGAAATGGAAAGCAATGGGTTGGTTTGTATTAGGTTAGTGGTCCTTGGTTCACATTTTGCTAGCCATTGTGGCTTGGACAATTTGTAAGTCAAGCTTAAGCTCATTTCTTGCATAATCTTTTTGTGGTTAAAATTAGTTGTAACTGTTCTAATAGTAGTAATTAGGTCATATTAAGTTAATTTGATCATAAAATAAGTTGGTTAATGGTTTAATGAGTTTTTAGCTCAAATCAAGAATATAAAGGGGTGTTTGGTTTTATTGTTCTACCTGCCTTATGGTTTATTCAAGAGCTAAGTTTTAGTGGTTCATGTTTAATAAGTGTAATTGAGCTCATTTGAGTCAATATATTGGGTCTCGCAACACCCAAAGTCAAAATTACCAAAATCATTCTCATCTGCTAATCGTTGTAGATTTTAGATTAGCAAATCATCATTTTGTGTTTAGAAATCATCAAGTTTGCTTGCATTACAATTGTTTTATCATATAACATCAATCTCAAGCCAAAAATTGGATCCAAAGTTCATAATGGTCAAAGTTCTTCATTTTTGTCAAAAGTCAAAAGTTAAAAAGTGGTTTTGAGCTCAATAAGGAGGATTTTTCATGAGCTCATTTTTGGGACTTACTCAAGTGAATCTTGGTATTTCATAAAGCTCACCGGTCATCTTTCTTATCAAGATTTTTGTGAATTTTACAAACATTGTAAAAGCTTCAAATAAGCTCATCTTTCAGCCCAAAGTGCCTCGCACCAAAACTCGATGAATACCGAGTTTTTCTCGAATTGTGTGCAGCTGCACAGAGCTCAATAGAGCTAGCCATGGTCTAATTTTTGGTTTAAGTACTCTCAACCAGTGTCCTTTACAAGTTCCAATTGGTAGTTTTTTGTTTGAGCTTATTTTGAGCTTGTGCATGTGCTTAAACTTGCCACTGTAACTGCTTTTAACTTGGAATTCATAAACATCAAATCTTTGCTAGCTTGTGATTCTGTGGTTGTAGCTTGTTATTTTTAGTTGCATTTAGTTACTTTTAGCATATTTAGACTTTGGTAAACAGTTGGTAGCTTGTTTTGTCCATTTGGCTTATTTTAGAGCTTATTTATAAGCACTTGTTTTAGCAGTTTCAAATTTCTCCACATAAGTGCTTGTTTTTCCATTTTTCTTATATTCCTAGTATCATTTTAGAGTTTTCCTGAAATTTTCAGATTTTTCCAAGTTGTTTAGCTATTTTTCTTAATTTAAATTAGTTTTTAAGCATTTTTAAATAGCATTTAATACAAAAAATTCGTAAAAGGTTCAAAAAATAATTTTTCAATTTTATTAAGTTTAGATAAATATAAGAAGTGAAAAAGTAATTTTCCAGATTTTTCATAGTTTATTTGGTAATTTTAGTAATTTAATTAGTTTTAATAGTTTAAAATTCATAAAAATAGAAAATAATCGAAAAATACAAAAATAGTTTTGAAAATTCTAGTTTGATATTTTAGACTTTTCCATTTCATAATTTTATTTTTCTAGCTTTATTTCCTAATTTCTTGTATTTTAGTTAATTATTAAATAGTTAAAATAGTTTTTAATTAATAATAATTAGATAATTAGTTATAAAAATAGTTTTCTTTTCTAAAAGTTTCTTTTATCATTAGGTTTGTAAAATATCATTTTCATATTTTTAGGGTTAATATTGTGTAAGTTTCACTTTTTAATTTGACGTCACAGAGATTTTAATTTCGCTTTATAAAAACATAAAACAAAACATCATTGTAAAAATAGTGATAGCGTTTATTTAATAGATTTTATCTTTTAATTTCTTTAATTTGCATTTAAGCCGTTGTAATTTGTTGGCTTATTCCGTAGTTATAATCATAACCAAAAATCCTTTTTCCGCTCAAACTCCTCGATCACCGCCTAAAGACGCTTGATAAATCATTGCGCATAGCTCACGGGACATAACGACCGGGAGACTCTATACTCCTCGGTTTTCGATCTTCATTGATTTCGTGCTTCAAGCTCAAATTTTAAGTTTTATGTATTCTTTGGGCACGCAATTGATTCTAAACCTATCGACAATACCCTCTTGATGAGAACTTGAATATGGTATGCTCCTAACACGACTTTGTAAGTATGTTAGTGCATTGCAACCATCTCCAATCAACGATGATCATTTCTTTGCCGATCACGTAATGGTATCTCTTACCAAACAACCCTCTAAACGGTTCATGGTCAATGGAAGAAAATCTAAAGTTCTCTCGGACTCCTGGGACGGAGAAGTAGAAGAAGATGAAGAAGAGGAAGACATTGACCCCATAGCTAACATCGAATTGGAACCCTTTGATTACTATGAACAACTTCCTGATATTCCAAATGAGACCGCAGAATTCAAACAATTAAGGGGTATGATTCAAAATCTAGCTTACCACGTCACAAAGTCAGGAAAGAGGAAAAGAAAGAATTGACGAAAGAGACTATAGGATTATGATTGTCTTGAGATACTTGATTTGTGTATGAATGATTATGTTTTTAGCATGTTTGTTTGTGTTTTCTTGGATATTATTGTTACTACAATTATCTATGATATGTCATATGTGATAATTTGTTTACCTTGCTGTTTAAATTAAATGTTATATGTGTATATTTCTTAGTGTAAAATCTGCATTAGCTGCTGTAAAGGCTCTAATCTGCAGATGCCGGATCCCTTCTTTTAGACTAGACGGATCCTTTCTTTAAGGGAACCGTGGGATCCGTAACTGCAGATGAGTTATACAGATCTCCTTACATCAAAACAACTCACTAGATGTAACACCCCAACCCGACAAGGGTAGAAGTGTCACATTCTGGTGTCATATCAGAACATACAAATAAAATATTTACAAACGGAAACCTTAAAAATGAAGTATCAAATCATATAAACAATTCACTGACGAGGAATACAATATCCAAATGAAATATCAAAACAAAAACTCTTCAAAGTAAGTCCAAATAATAAGGTAACTAGGGTTGGTCCACTCAGATAATCCAACTCTCACCCATCAAAGCCCATCTTCAAACCTAAAACCCGTCGCAGAAAAGAAATGCGGTGAGCTTAAAAATCCCAAAGGAATGATATAACAAAACAAAAGCTAAACAAAAGCGTAAACGAAATGAAACAAAGGACACCGATAACAAGGTCGCAATGAAAAGAGAACAATGAGTCAAAGATGTTAGGAATTAGAAATTCCGGTATTAAAGAGTCGGTCACCTCAAGTATATGTAATCGTTAGAAAGCTCGTAGTCGTAGTTCTTTTCATTAAGTAGTAATTAGTTAAGTAACACCGTGGAGGACGGACGGTCTTTACCCACCAGATGCCCGATCCACACCGATGTGTGGCGATTTTGTAAGACTATAAATACTCTACCTCCCAAGGTAGAGAGTTGGAGCTCATAATAATATCTTTCACTTTCTCTCACTAAGTTCCCTAAACCTCTAACTTTCTTTCTAGAATTCCATCTATATGCTACTTTGTGTTATGGTTTGATGTGTATGTGAAAAGTTATATCTTACAATTGGTATCAAGAGCCATGGTTGGATCATATCTTGCACATCTTTGGATTTCTAGTGGTTTTTAGGTGGTTTTGAGTTTGAAAAGTTTAGTGGTTTTGCATCATTTGGTTGATTTCTTGTGTTAAAGTTTGAATTTTGTTAGTACTTTTATGTTTAGAATCGTCACAAGTGTTTAGGTGTTCATTTGGCAAGCTTGAATCATCTTGGTTGGGTTGTTCTTGGATTGAAAAGTGATGTTTATATGGTTTTTCAAGCTAGCGACTTAGCTCACGGACTATTCTCTTCATAGCGACTTGCTTTACAAATTTGTAGCGAGTTACAGCCTTTAGACCCAGCGAGTTAGATCTAGCGAGTTAAAGTACAAGTAGTGGACTCTCCACCACGAGTAGCGACAGTGGTAGCGACTTGGTGCAGAGCGAGTTGCTCTTTAGCGACTTGTATCTTTAGCGACTTGAGTAGCTTAATTGTCGCCAAAATTTTGCTAGCGACTTGAGGCTTAGCGAGTTACTACTTAGCGACTTGCATTTGTCTAGCGACTTGGGACTCTAGCGACTTAGTGGTGTAGCTTAATTAAGTGTTAGCGACTTAGTGCATTATCTTCTAGCGACTTAGTGCATTATCTTCTAGCGACTTGAGTGATTGTTTACGGTTTTCTCTTGATTTAGTAAAATCCCGTGAAAGAATCTATTTCCGGTTTAATCATAGAGTTATAAAATCCCGTATAATCTGTTAACATGTCTACCAACGCTCCTACCGTAATCTCCATCGCTTCCGAGGATGTTCAAGCACTGGCTCGGATACTCGTCCACCCATGCTTGACAGAATCGACTACGATTCTTGGGCTCAACGAATCGATCAGTATTGCCTTGGAAAGGAAAATGGTGTCAACATTCTCAAATCCATTGATGAAGGACCATATCGAGTTGAGACGACTAGAGACATACTTGATACTAATGAAGATGGTACTCTGCTTACGGAATGGACGGACCTAAGATGTATGATGAGCTTGATGATAAGGATAAAAGAGATTTGATGCGTATATCGTGGCTTCAAACATTGTTCTTCAAGGTCTTCCTAAAGACATCTACAAGCTAATCAATCATAACACCGATGCTAAGGCAGTTTGGGATAATGTTAAGATGCTTCTCTCGTGTTCAAAATTAACTATGGAAGACAGAGAATCCCAACTCTATGACTAATTTGAGCACTTCAAGATGAAACCGATGAGAATTTCTATGAGTACTATGTGAGATTTCATAAGTTAGTTAATGACATGAGGAACATCAAATGACTATGCCTAACATTCAGCTTGAACTCAAAATTTGTGAACAACATGAATCCCGAATGGCACAAGTTTGTTACCACTGTGAAGCTTACTAAAGGATTGAAGAATACAAACTATGAGCAACTCTATGCTTTCCTCCTTCGTAATGAGAGACATGCTATGTTTGAAAATTGATTCTCAATCGGTTCAAAACCAACCCGGAGAGACAAGCTCGCCTAATGATTCAACCGCCTTCTACTCAAACATCGGAATCACAACCAAAGCTTCACAAGTCATACCCTTGGGTAATGGTAATCACAAACTCATTCCCGATCCTATGTACAAACAAGTCGATCTTTGATGCACACGTGGAAACTTCATTAATCAACTAGCTCTTCCGATTAGCCAAAACATGAATTCTCTCCCACAAACCAACAACAACCTCGAATAAAGATCTAACCCACACAATCAAGCTATTTGTTAAAGATGGAAGGATCGTGGTGCAACCATCAGAAAGACAGATGATCGGGGAAGAGGTGGTCTTTGGTAGAGGTTATGTGGCAATCGAATCTAGGAAGGAATGGTAACCAAGGTCAAGCTAAGCCGATCAAATGCTATAACCGTGGTGGTGAGGACACATTGCAAGGAACGCACATCTCCAAAGCGTCCCATGCACGCCGATTACTTCGAGATAAGATGTCACTTGCACAAGCTCGTGACAATGGAGCCGCTTTGAATGAAGAGGAATTGTTGCTTTTTCTCGAGGGCAATGCCAAGACCTATGATGCGAGATGTGGATGAGCGGCCTATTCGGGAGATAGGTCACAATCATCGAATGCCTTTCAAGTCGCCGACCGTGATGCATACGACTGATGTGGATGATGGACCTACGGCACACACAATTTTATGGCTAGCATTTCTCCAATGGTTTCTCCCAAGGTCTCCTCTTCACCACTAGTTGGGCCATCCCATGACAAGCTCATCTCGTAGGTATTAAAACTATACGATGATGTCGATGTGCAATGATGCATGACAAAGTACAATCATATGAAACTATTGAATCAAATATTGAAAATATGGGTAATATCGATATTGTCCCATATGATCAATATGTGAAACAAAGTGAAAGTGAAGTTGTACCAAGTGATGCATCTTCTGCATCAACAATGACTATGTTTTGATGAATACACCCATGTGCCCCGATGATTCAATAATTTCAACTAAATGCCTATAAAGAACGTGTTGCTATTTATGAACAACGTGGAAAATTTGAGTTGACCACCGTGAGCGGTGAAATGGATGACCAAGTAAGTACAAGAATTAGAAAAGTAAGTTTAGAGAGAAGTATTGAAACAAGAATTAAATTCCTTGCAAGAAAAACTTTCTAAAACAAATAAACAAAACAAGAACTTCAAGAAAATGTGAAAATGCTTAAGCAAGAATTTAATGCAAAGGAATCAAAACTCTTGAGAGATTTTTCTAATCGAAAACTTTGAAAACAAACTTGAAAACAAGTTATACATACAAGGAAACACCATTCAGATCGCTCACATGGTCACTAAACATCGAGTCTTAAGCGATAAGCATAGCATTCCCTTGTTGAGGAACCAAATCCGAGGTAATTAAAATGCTAGAAATGCTCATAAGGTGCTTTATGATGGTAATGAAATCCTTAAGCCTAGGCGTAAACCTAGTTGCGCTGAGTGCACCGAGGAAGATAAGAAATCAAATGAAATCACTAGGAAAAGATGAATAAGAAACAAAATGATCCCAAATGCAAAGAGAAAACATAATTATCACTCCTCCCGATTACAAGAAGGAAAACTGGATTTCCTTGAACAAGTTTAAGCCTCGAGACATTGTTGACTCCCGAACAAGTCTTCGGAAAAAGGATTTAGATAAGCGTAGCGTAAAATATTGTTGAAACAAACCCTCCCTTTGGAAAATGCCTAGAGCGCATGTGTATCCTCCTAATACACCAATGCATCTTGTACCTAGAACAATTGCCACTAAAAGCAAGACATTAATTAGCCAATACGTTATATTTCAACTATTTGTTGATTTTGAGAAAACTTGCAAGAAAAGGATCACACCCACCGGTATAATCAAGGAGAAAGGGGTTTGAACAAATGAAAGAATGTTATTTAATCGAGGTCATGCCCTTCTTTAAACTTCTAAAAGATCACTTTGAGAGTCTTAAAAGGGATAGAAACCGATATTAAGGGAATGGAAAAGGAATTTGATGCAATGTTTGTTGAAGTTAGTGACTATGAGCGTAATCAAATATAATGAGATTGAAAGAAAGAACTTGCATACATTAAATGAGAATCTTATTATTGAATGTGTTGCTCAAGATGTGTTTTCAACGCTTCAAATTGCTCTATTAATGCTTCCAAATTTCATGAACTATCTGTGGCCCGAAAGTCTCCCATGATCGTGTCATTGAGCTTGAAAAACTAATTCTAAACTAAACGAGAAAATTGAATCGATGATCACGACAATTTCGTTAAACATTTTTCTAAACTAGAAGTTGAACATTTTAATTTACAACTAAAATATCAACATCTTAAAGAAAATGTCAAAACTTCAAATGTCAAGACATCTTCGATGCTCCGAGTTTGATGCGGTTTTCAATTAACAAACGTGATGAATGATTCAAGCTCACAACACGATCGAAATTTGAAAGCCCAAATCTCTCAATTAAAGGGTCAACGAACAATATGACAGCTCCCAAATGCCTCCTCCTTTAGATTCTCGAATTCTCAAACGTTTCATCTTCAAAACCTAGTAAATGCTTTACAAAAGGAAAACGAAAGTTTTCTAGAAGAAAATGAAAAGGTTAAACGTCATTTCAATGAGTTATTTGAATCAATTAAAGTCACTCGTAACAAAACAACGAACAAATAGCTTCATTGCAAAAGGAAATTGAGAATCAAGAGTCGTAAAAGGAAAATGCCAATGATCAATGGGGAGAATGGTGTATCAAAGGTTCACTCTTGTAATAAATATCTTTGTCTATGACATATGTCCTCCTCATCTAAGAAACAACAAACTAGCTATTCAAACATACTTTTCATCTCTTAAGGATTGCTTAGAATGCTGCGTGAGATTGTTGAAGAGGATAAGCTAGAGAAACCTCATGATAATGCAATTGGACATGCATGCTTATATGCCAAACGATCTCAAGAAATCTTAGAATGCTTGATCACAATATGCCCAAAGACATTAGGTGAGAGTTAACCCTTTGATTCCATGCTCGATGCCTAATGCCAAATATGATATGCACTCGATTCCCAATGTTTTGAATGTGAACCGTAGTGTACCCTTGAGTAGTTCGATTCTAGATCCATCAATGCTAAGAGAGAGAACTCAAAGATGCCTTCTAGGAGTACTAATCTCGGTACTCTAGTTTTAAGAAAGTGAACCTTAGTGCACCAGTATGTAGTTCGAGATCCCAAAGACATCTAAACAGTGGTGCAAAGAGTAGTAAAACAAACTAATGTTCCCATTCCTCTACAGAGTAATCGGTGACATTAAAGGGAGCAGTCAAAGTCTCAAGACAATACAAGGAATGATAGGACCTCTCAAGCTAAGAATGTGCAATTGGAAGAGAGTAGAACAATCTAGGAACTTTAAGCTTGAATTGAATAAAACGAATCGTGTTGATTCTAGTATTAGCCATAGGCGTCTCGTAATTAATTCAATTCGATACTATTTGCAAACCTTGTAATCGATGTCCGCTTGAATTGCCTCTAATCATGAATGTGGTGTTAATGTTCGCCTAATGATGTTAATTGTCCGCTAATATTGTTAATGCTAAAATTCATGCTAAGAAGGCTAAAAGGCAAAACGAAAGAAAGTTAGAAAATAGTGGAAACCCACAGAAGAACATTCAAGAAATAGGCTTTTATTGGACACCGTTGGTCTTAAGACTAATCGATAATGCCCACTAGAAAATGGATGCCTCACCGTAGAACTATTCCTTAAGAAGTGATCACACCGTGAATGGCTAATCTTGACACTAGTATCGCATCTATTCACAACGATTCCGCTGCCTCACTTTCGATATGAATGCTTCGCTTCGATGTGGGTGTTCCAAACATTGTTACTAACCAAATGGAACCCATTCTTGCATGGAGATCCCAATTATCCAGCTTATCCATTCTTGTCTGTGTTCAACCGCAGATCGCTCAAATCGCTCGTGGTACTCGGACTCAGTCGCTCCAAGCATATGACCGAGACCGGTCATGCTCATGAACTTCGTGAGCAAATTCATCAGATCGTTAGATTTGGTAATGATCATTTCGGTGCTATTATGGGTTATGGAGATTATGTTGTTGGTGATAGTGTCATCTCTAGAGTATATTATGTGGAAGGTTTAGGTCATAACTGCTCTCTCTTGGTCAATTCGTGATTCGATCTAGAAGTAGCCTTCAAAAACATACCGCTTTGTTAGAGATCTTAATGGTAAGGAACTGTTAAAAGGAACTCGTGGCTCAAATCTTTACACCATCTCTATCGATGACATGATGAGGGCCTCCAATCTGCTTGTTATCAAAGGCTTCTAAAACAAAGTCATGGTTATGGCATCGCTGCCTCAATCACTTGAACTTGGCACCATCAACGATCTTTCCGTAAAGGACTTAGTTGTAGGTTTACCTAGACTAAAGTATGAAAAGGATCATCTTTGTTCAAGATGTCAATTGGGAAAAAGCAAGAAGTATGCCCATAAACCCAAACCTACTAACTCACACGAAGTTCTTCATATGATTCATATGGATTTATATGGACCAATGAGGGTGCAAAATATCTTTGGGAAGAAATATGTGTTAGTTGTGGTTGATGATTACCTAGATTCACCGGTCAAGTTCTTAAGGACAAAGGATGAAACTCCGATATCATCATCTTACTCATCAAACAATGCAGTTCGACTAAACAAAATGGTCGAAATTATCGAACATACAATGGAACCGAGTTTGTCAACAAACAACTTAGTGAATTCTATGAAAGCGTTGGAATCAGCCATCAAAGAAGTGTTCCACGAACCCCTCAATGAACGGTGTAGTTGAAAGACGAAATCGTACTCTTGTTGAAGCCGCTAGAACAATGCCGATCTACTCAAAGGTTCCAATGTTTCTCTGGGTCAAGCAATTGCCACCGCATGCTACACACAAAATCGCTCCCTAATTCACACATTCATGGAAAAACTCCATATGAACTTGTCCACAACAAAACCTAATATTTCTTTCCTTCGTGTGTTTGGTGCCTTGTGCTATCCAACTAATGAGGGTCAAGACTTGGGCAAACTTAGGGCTAAAGTCGACATTGGAGTATTTGTTGGATATGCACCAAACAAAAGGGATACCGAATCTACAACAAAAGAACCCGAAATATCATGGAAACAATTCACGCTACGCTTGATGAGTCGACCGGTCAAATGGCTCTGGACACTCCACTCAGACCCGCACTTCAAAATAGTCCTATTGGTTCATCCTTGTTCCAAACTCTTCTCAAGAAACTCCATATGTACCCCATCCAAGATGATGTAAAGAAATTGTTTGATCCTATGTTTGATGAATCAGATGATTCAATTACTAATGAGGTGTCGATTCCTACAACAGAGGATGCTTATATTCCTGTGAATGAAGTCAATCCTCAAGATCAAAATCTTTAAGTCAAGAAGCACTGCTGCGATCCTTCGATCTCATCAACAAATCATCATTCTTCAAATGTACATCATGGAAATGTTTCGCATCAATGATGAAGTTAATCCGTTTGCGACTCAAAGATGCACCATTTGAAAACATATTTGCTACTCCCGAATCATCATCGAACCATCTTCTTGAGACATCGACTCACTACCTCGGTTCCTCAAGAACCGCCACATGAACACCTCGTAAAATGGACTCACGATCACCCTTAGACAACATCATTGGAAATCCTCTCGTCCCGCATCAACCCGAAACAACTCATAACCGATGCCTTATGGTGCTTCTTCAACTCCGCACTATCTAAGATCGAACCAAAAGATGTTAAACCGCCATGAATGAAGATAGTGGCTCAATGCCATGCAAGATGAAATTCATGAGTTTGATCGTCTTGATGTATGGGAGTTAGTACCGCTCCAGATTGTGCTATGATTATAGCTCTCAAATGGATCTTCAAAGTAAAACTTGATGAGCATGGTGATGTGTTGAAGAACAAGGCTCGATTAGTTGCTAAAGGATATCGCCAAGAGGAGGGTATAGACTTTGAAGAATCTTTTGCTCCAGCTTGCTCGAATCGAGGCAATCGAATCTTTCCGCTAATCTTGCTAGTAAGAACATGGTAGTATATCGATGGATGTAAAGACGGCATTTCGAACGGAGATCTTAAAGAAGTAGTCTACGCCACCAACTGAAGGATTTGTGAATCAAGAGCATCCTACTCACGCTTATCGCTTGAAGAAGGCTCTTTACGGTTTAAAGCAAGCTCCAAGGGCATGGTATGATACATCACAAAGTTTCTTCTATCAACCGATTCATCAAAGGCGCGATTGATCCTACATTGTTCACCGTGAAGTCGTGCAAACATTTAATTCATGTTCAAATTTATGTTGATGATATTATTTTGCCTCGATGCACCTAATGGAATGTGATCGTTTTTCAAATGAAATGAGTTCAAAGTTTCAAATGTCAATGATGGGACAAATGTCATTTTTCTTGGGATTACAAATTTCACAAAGTCCCGGAGGCATTTTCATAAATCAATCCAAATATGCAACATAGATTTTAAAGAAATTTGGATTTGTTTCATGTGACCTGCTGACACCCCCATGATTGACCGAACCAAACTAGATGAGGACCTCTCGTGATCATGATTGACCAAACGAAATATCGGAGTATGATTGGATCCCGATGTATCTCAACGCTAGTAGACCGACATCTTGTTCATTGCTTGCATGTGTGCTAGATACCGTGCTAAGCTACTAAAAAGCACCTTGAAGCGCTTAAGCGGGTCTTCGGTATTCCAAGGAACCATCAATATGGGTCTTTGCACCAAGGACACCGGTATGTCACTAACGCCTATGCGGATGCCGATCATGCGAGTTGTCAAGATACACGTCAAGCACGCCGAGGTGCTCGATTTTTGGGTGATAAGCTTGTGGAGTCGGTCTTCAAAGAAGCAAGTGAGTACTTCTATTTCCTCTGAGGTTGAATACATAGCCATGTCATCTTGTTGTGCTCAAATCTTATGGATGAGATCTCAATTATCCGACTATGGCTTTGAATTCAACAAAATCCTCCATCTTGTGATAATAAAGTGCTATTGCTCTCTCATGCAACAACGCTCAACACTCAAGAGCAAAGCATATCGACATTCGACATCATTTCATCGGGAACAAGTGGAAAAGGTGTGGTGGAACTATATTTTGTGAGGTCCGAATATCGCTAGCGACATCTTCACCAAAGCTCTTCCAAGAGAACGCTTTGAGTTTATTCTTCCACGACTTGGCTTGAAAAGCCTTCAACCGAAACTCTCAAACGCCTTCGTGAGGAAGACGAGGAGTAAAGGTCTATCTTCATCTATCTCTTGCATATATCTATTCAAAAATAAAATACAAAATTATAAAACCTTCAAAAATCAAATAGAAAAATATAAAACTTTCAAAATCCATAAAATTTTGAAAATTCAAAAATCTTCAAAAATATTGTCATTTTGTTATGTTTCTCTCGATTCGATAATATCTACGGTCTTGATGTTGTCATTCAAAGAATGACACGGGTCTTTAGATGTTGTTCGAATTTTATAAAAAAAAAAAAAAAAAAAAAAAAAAAAAATTGGGAGAAAGAGAAACGATGGTTTATTGTCATTTTCGTGCAATAACCGGTTTTAAAAGAAAGAACGAGCCATGTTTTATCATGTTTTCAAAATTCCATGCTCGATTCCATAAACATTTATCTCATTGAAACTAAATGCTTTGAAAAATAACTCGATCTCTATTTTTGATAATCATCGGGACTTATTTGTCAAAATCTCTATCTCTTAATCAACAACCTATGTCATTGATTGAGGGAGAATGATTTTAATTAAATTAAAAGTTATTTGGCATTAAATTGTTTTCAAAAGATGTACATGCATGTTTTATCAATGGAGTCGATCCTTATCAAGACAAACGCTTTAATAATCAAGTCACAATTCTCCTTAAAGCTTTCAAAATCAATTTAATTATAAGAGATCACAAATCTCAAATGATTTGATAATTGTGATCGGGGAGAATGTGATTTAAATTGGTTTTAAACGATAATTCGTAAATGGTTTATAAGGATGTACACGCATCCTTCCCACATGTGTCAAACGATTTCAATTTTTCAATGCACATGTTGAGGGGAGCATCTATCTTAAACCTATGATTTAAAATGTGATCAACTTATCTCATCAGTGCAGTTCCTCTAGTATGTGCAAAACTCTCTTCAAACCCCGAGGCACATATTGAGGGGAGCAAATTTATGGAAACCTCATCCTTCCGGAAATACTCTATCTACTTGACTTGATGTGGGAAGTGATGTTGATATCTTTACAAAATGGTAATCAAAGAAGTTAATTCTTTCTCTTGCCTCCGTGTGCAAAACATTTTCAAATACTTGATGCACATGTTGAGGGGAGTTCTTGTTCTAAAATATCAAAACAATTCAGTACAAAATGCTTGGATAATATATCACAAGTATCCGAATTGACTTTCAAATGGTTTTCAATTGGTTCCAATGGCGGATGAACAATACCAAATAGACCGACCAACTCTACTTTATGTACGGTGATATAAGGATGATAAGGTTAGGTATGTGTTCCCATGATCCGCCGTAACCTGAGGGATCTACCGAGGACAATCCACTAGTTAGTGTAGAAGTCCTTAGGTATGATGATAAAAGGAGAAAATGAGATATGGGAAGAGTGCGGACTAAGACCGAGCTAGTAATGGAATAAACCCAACAAGGTTCTAGCTATGAAGTCTCGTAAGCAATCAAGGGTTGAAGAATTAAAAGAATTGAATGAGAAAAGGGTGAAAACAAATAGCCCTCCATTTATTCAACCTTAGGCGTAAACCGGGTTCAATTCATATGCTACTTGATGGTAACATCGGTATTGAAGACAAGACGTCATGGACCCGGTGGACGCACCGCACTTCAACTTTCCAAACCACTCAAGTTCCTCTTAAAAGGTCTTGTTTCATTCTCACGGGAACCGACATTATCTATCGACTTTCTCTTAGAGATGGTTGATATTGAAGAAGAGACCCTCTCCTAGTCTCCCAAGACAGATCCAAATATGCACAAATTGAGTCTAGAGCCACGAGATCATCAATAAATCTCATTAGGACACTTTCAATGAAGACTCTATTTCACACAATGTGGAAAGAGAGATTATATCTTGAGTCCCACGCATTATCCTTGTGGTATTGCTGAACATCCGAGTGATGTGTATACGTATTCACAATGAAGATGGAAAGCCTTCGAGCCAACATCAAACAAGCTCTGGTAGGTGGCATGTGAGATCTATTTTATAGATTAACCATGTGACAACCGAATGAAACAATGGGGCGATTCAATCTCTTGAATCAATCTCGTTCGAGTTATGGATTGACGGATACCTTTGAAAACCGGTCATTGTGCTTAAAACTCTTTTCTTTAGCACATCGACCGTGTACTAATTTTTCAAACCAAAAGGTGTTTTTATGATTGATAATTGATTTTCAATAAAACCTTCGTTGTATTGCAAAAACAATTTCTATTGAGCAATACACGATTGTTTTCAAATCTCTTTTCATCAATCGGTGGACTTAAAATTACCGGTTCACTCACTCCGTGTTGTCTTCTTTGAGATGTTCGGTTTGAGAACAAATAGAACAAATGCGAAACCCCGTCAAGGAGATTCTTAGGAATCCTACGATCACAAAGATTTGTATCGATCAACGGGGAACCGTGGGCGTGTACCTCAATTCAACGAAAGTGATCAAAGACACTTCGCGCGATTTATTGCTAATCTGTTGTATGCGGTACACCGACGTTTGCGGTGATCGAATGAAGCGGTCAATCCATAGCCGCATGCTCACACTACACATTCATATCAAAAGAAATCATGATAAGTGCATCAATGACTCGATATTTTCACTCCATGCTTCGCTACACGCTGCGCCAATATCATGATTCAACAAATGTTTCCGCTACTCGATGAGAAGATATCATGATCCGAATGTGAGCATGTCGGTCCCAAAGTCACAACTCCACAATGGATGTCTTAGAGATTTTGATAGTGATGATCTCAAAAGAAGGCTCAAAATTATTATCACATGGATCGGTAAAGACCTCCACTTGGAGTAACCAAACATGCATTGTGAAGAATCAATGACTACGAGCTTAGGAGCAAAGGACTACGTCAAGAATGCAAGATCAAGTGTTAATGTATTATCTAGTTGTATTCTATGTAATTTTGGTACATGATTGAGGTAACCTCCTTAGGGAGATTGTTAGGAATTAGAAATTCCAGGTATTAAAGAGTCGGTCACCTCAAGTATATGTAATCGTTAGAAAGCTCGTAGTAGTAGTTCTTTTTCATTAAGTAGTAATTAGTTAAGTAACACCTTGGAGGACGGACGGGTCTTTACCCACTGTATGCCTGATCCACAACCCGATGTGTGGCGATTTATGTAAGATTATAAATACTCTCTACCTCCCAAGGTAGAGAGTTGGAGCTCATAATAATATCTTTCACTTTCTCTCACTAAGTTCCCTAAACCTCTAACTTTCTCTCTTTAGAATTCCATCTATATGCCACTTTGTGTTATGGTTTGATGTGTATGTGAAAAGTTATATCTTACAAAAGAGGATCCTGTATAACACAATCTCACAGATATCCAAAGCACATAAAACAAGGAGAACGAAGCAAAGCAAAGCATCATGACAAGCATACAAGCACATACAAACCAGGCATACAAGTACTGAAACATAAGCAAGCATAGCAGGCGTCATATCCACACAACATATACAGCATGCAATCAATTCAGGAATCAGAAGACATACAATTCAAACAGGAATCTAACGCCAAGCGGAAGCAATTAATTAGTAAGCGAGCATGGCAATCACATAGGTCAAAAACCTTTAGTTGAAAACATAACCAGTATCATAACAGTGGTAGTACTTAACAGCAGTCAAAACATGGCAGTCACACGAAACAAGTAGGAATACAGTAAGAGCATTATAATTAAATGAACTAGGGACATAGCAATGCAGTTAAACAAGTTAACTAGCCAGACGTCACAAGTTGAACCATTTACCCAAGCAAGCCGTAGCATAGACATAAATGTAAACATGGCAGGTCAATCAACCAGAGATAAGGATAGAACGGATAGTCATAGTCTACGAGATTAAGCGAACGAAGTACACGTGATAAATGACAAAACTATCGATTACACACTAGCATGGTCACCGACAAATCGGAGGGTCACATAATAGTGAGATCACATATCATCGATGAAAGCAGTAACTCGGATAACCGCATATTAATCACATCATAGCGGGATAATCGGTAGTCACATAAAACATAAATAGCATAAACAAATCAAATAAACACATAATAACCCGATGCGTGAATGGAACGATAGTCGAAATAACGGAATGAGAGTGTGATGATCAAAGAAATGGAATATATATCTTGGTAGTAGAGTGAGTCATATAAAGTACCGAGTAATGAACAATTAACGTAGCTTATGGTCCGTTGGGGAATACAAAAGGTACAATATAGGTATATCAAAGGTGTAAGGGTTGTCAAAAATCTACCACGAGCCCGGAACATATCATATCATAAGTAACCATTGTATTCGGAGGGGTGACCTCAGAATACCATACATAATAGGAGGGGAGTCCTCAGTAACAAATGGAGTAGCTAGCTCCCGGAATGTGAAGACGCGTATTGCACACGACATCATTCACCATATAAATCATAGCATATCATATCATATCATGTTAAATCCACTAAAACATATCATATCTAGGATGCATCCATACGCCCCCCGGAACATATCATAGTGGCCAAATCATATACATATAGTGAGCTCATAATCATATCATATCATAATGGGGACGGTGTGTAACATCACTCGTACACACTGGAGTCATGCCATTGGTGCATCAATGACACGGTCATGTTACTTTCATGACTAGGAACACATATTTGGCTCGGGTATCAAACTGACGGGTCAAAGCATAATCATATCATATTATAAGGGTTCATATCAAAGTTCATATCAAAGGTTCAAAAGTCAAAGGTTCATATCAGATTTCCATAACATAAGTTCATAATCAGAGGTTCATAATCAGATGGTTCATAATCAGATGGTTCATAATCATAAGGTTCATAATCAAAAGTTCAGAATCATAACAAACGAATATCATAGCGAACAGAATCATATCAAAGGATTATGTCGGAATCTTATCAAAGGATCATAACATAAGGAAATCATAGCAAAGGAATATCATAATTGAAGCAAAGTCAAGGATCGAAAAGTTATGAGAAATCCCTACTGAAAAGGGATAGAATATCTGTACCTTAGCAAATGAAAGCGAATGTAAAAGTAAGCATGAAGAAATATCGCCACGCCTTCTTCAACGAATCTACACGAATTACGATTCATATAATACTTATTAGTTCATTTAAGTCATAACAGATTTATTGCTTATATAAATTGTATTAATATTTTTAGAGTTATTAAGTGTATTCTCATTTTCAGTAATTGACCGAATTAAAATACTTTAGGGTAATAATTATTAATTAGCTAAACATAGGGGTTTACAAAAGATAATAGGTTAACCTTAAAGGTTTAAATGATAAATATCATTGTTTTTGGTTTCAAGTGACATTTCAGTAAACATAAAAACTTAATATTATCATATTATAGCTTATGGTTGAATATGTCAATTTAGAAGGATCTAGGGTTTGCATGTGACAATGTTCTAAAGACGAGGGTTAAAATGAAAATATCAAAACATTTAAAACATGAAATCCTTTTCTTTTTATACGTACAATATTGTTTTCTCATTTCACTCTTTGTCCGACAAGCCAACTTTACCCTCGCTCGCGGTTCAAACGGCTAACCAACGCAACTCGGAAAACACACCTAGTGATTCCCGCCCGACTCATCTTCCCCGGAACACTTTTTCAAAACATTAACCGACTCACCCGTTCACCCCGCGATCACCCTTAAACTCACCCCATACAATAACATGCAATTTTTCTTCATTTATAAAATCATAGTTTTGTATACTGTATGAGTATAGATAGCATGCAAAACACCATGAGAATTCATGCACTCACACCCAAAATACACCTACGATTATGTGTTTTACTTTGCAATTCATATAGATAGAGGTACCTAGGAACTGATTCACATGTATATGTCTATTTTTCATTCGTATAGTCATCTTAACTAATTCATTAGTGTAGTTTTCATGTATTATACGTGTAAATATTATATACTCGAATCCAGAAAACACAAAGACGATCGTAAAGTACCTTGGATCGGATTATAGAATGGATCAAGAACCACAAGACCTTTTTCGAATCAAAACCCCCACGCCTTCGAACTAGCAACCCACGATCAACCTTTCGAATCAACAACTCATGGCCCACAGCCCTTTGAATCACGTTCTATGTTGGGGTTATCTCCCAGAACAAGGTTAAGACAATCAATGACAGTAGCAATGCCACTAGGTGGTTACCGGATATCACTTGGAATCGTGTGATCACTTTCCAAAGTAAACTATTCGACCCTAATGCCTGGGTATCACGAATATCTACTTGGGATAAGACCAAATGCAGTTAGAGAATTAGGCACAATTCTATAACCCTTTCGCTAATAAGTGTTTACGTTTTCTATGTCATCTTCATGCATGTTCGGATCTCCTATATAGGAGGTTACTCTTGAGCTATTCAATGGAATTATGAGTATTAATCGCCCATTAATAGCCTCATAATTATCCCCATTATAGCCGTTAGTGGTTACATGACCAATTAAGCGTGGTCATAAAGAAGTTATAATCGCCATTTAGCGATTACTTTCCATAAGCGATACTTTCCACTAGCGGTGCTTTCACTTGCGGTGGAAGTACAACCTATCGATGGAAACACCGCTTATCGATGATTTCATAGCCCTAGCGGTGGATACACTACTTTAGTGGAAACACGCCTGTCGATGGAAACATCGCTTATCGATGGAAACCACAAGCGGTACTTTCCACAAGCGATTACTTTCACCAAGCGACTTTCCACAAGTAGTACTTTCACCAAGACTACCAATACAAACCACTATAAGAGTCGGGGTGTTCATGGACCTTATGGGTGTACACTCCGTACCTCCTAACCTATTACAAAGTGTGAACTAATCCCACAAGTGCACTAAATTTTCCAACAATCCTCCCAAATTTAGTTCACTTCTTTGCATGAAAAACATCAATCAAAACATGTGCATAAACGAAAATGTCCAGAGGATTGAATTTCCATCTTAGTAAATTACACGTTCAAATATTCGAGAATCGGTGTTCTAAGAATTGAACCCTTCAACCTATTTGAATACACGAAGATAAAATACACACAAGTTTTCAAACACTTAACAGACTCGACGACACTATACAAGCCATGTGTCCATATCCAAATTCATAAATGTTGTAAAGCTAAAAGTCTAAAGCTTCACAGGCGGCAAAACTTCAACATTTACATAGGTGGTTCCTCTTTAGTCATGCTCCCGCCAAGCACTTTTCAAAGAAAATTAACCATTAAGAAGTAAAGACTTCATCCTCCTTTCAGCAGTTACGAGCACAACCTTGGGATGTAAATAAAACATGTGCTCCACCATGAATGTTCGACTTTCCACATTGAACTCGGCTCCTAAGTTTCCTCGGGAGGAGTTGGGTGTCCTAGCATTCGATGACTAAGTTGGACTTAAACCCATCCCTTTAGCGGACTTTATAACTAATTCTCTAGCCGGACCCTTCGTCAAGTGATCGGCTAAGTTCATTGAGATCTCACAAACTCTATAGATACCACCCATTCATGATAAGCTCACGAATCATGCTATGCACGACATCTAAGTGTCTAGACTTACCATTGTACATCGGCTATAAGCCTTAGCCAATGTAGCCGCACTATCACACCGGATAGAAATAGGTGCTATATGTTTAGGCCACAATGGAATCTCAAGAAGCAAGTTTTCCAACCATTCGACTTCTTTACCGGTTGCTAGAGCCACAAATTCAGATTTCATTGTTGAGCGGTGATGCAAGTTTGCTTCTTGGATGCCCAAGAAATTGCACCTCCACCAAGTAGGAATACCCGACCATTTGGTAGACGAATTGTCTTGATTATCTTGATCCAAGTTGCATCGATGTAACCTTCCAACACCGATGGGTAACGATATATGAGACTATAATCCATAGTTCTCTTCAAATACTTTAGTACCCTTTGAACTGCTTGCGATGATGAGCACTAGGATTACTAGTATACCGCTCAATTTTCCCACTGCAAAACCAATATCGGTCTTGTACAAGTCATGGCATACATCGGTGACCAATTACCTAGAATACTCAAGTTGAGATACTGACCTTGCCATGATTAGGCAGCCAATTACCCTAGAATACTAAAGTTGAGATACAGTCATAGGTGTACTCACTAGAGTACAATCAAAGTAATTGAATTTCCTCGTACCTTCTCAATATAATGAGGCCGAGAGATTGAAATTCTATTACTTTCATGTTTAATCCTTATACCAAGGATAACATCGGCCTCCCCATGTCTTTCATGGAGAACCTTGATGACAAAAATTCCTTTGTCGTCAACTGATTTTGGTCGGTGCCAAAGATCAACATGTCATCAACATATAGACAAATGATGACTCCTTTACCGATTCATCAAATTTGCTATATACACATTTGTCGACTTGGTTAAGAACATAACCACTAGACAAAACCACTTCATCAAACTTTTGATGCCATTGCTTAGGTGCTGCTTAAGTCCATAAAGAGACTTAATCGGTTTACACCTTGTTTTCATTGCCGAGCATGATGAAGCCTTGAGGTTGGTTCATATAAACCTCCTCTTCCAATTCACCATTCAAGAAAGTCATTTTCACATCCATCGATGAATAACTAGATTGTGAATAGATGCCATAGCAATCGGCGATCTTATGGTATCGATACGAGCCACGGGGCATAAGTATCAAAATAGTCTATTCTTGACTTTTGTTTAAAGCCACGAATGACTAGTCTAGCCTTGAACTTTTCAATAGTTCCATCTACCTTCATTTTCCTTTTGAAAATCCATTTGCAACCCGAGGTTTGCAACGGAGGTAGATCAACCAACACCAAGTGTTGTTGCCCATGATGGAATCCATCTCATCATTGATTGCTTCTTTCCGAAAGCAATATCTTGGGACTTCATTGCTTCTTCAAATGTTTTGGGGTCATCTTCAACAATGAAGCAATAGGAGTATTGATGCGAGACCTCATCCTAGTACCTTCAACTAAGTATAGTTGATACTCGAGTCCAAATGACTTTGGAGTCCTGACCCTTTGCTTTTCTGAGCACGAGTTCGAGTTCTTTGAACCACAACCTCATCGAGGACCACCGATGGTTCATCATCGAGGACCTCGATACACCAAGTGTCATGAGTTCCATTAGGAATCCTCGACTTGGTCTAGGGGCGATGAGAATCTATTCTCATCAAAGTCCGCATCCCTGATTCAATAACATAGAACCTAAAAGCCTTGGAATGCTCGGCATATCCAACAAAGATGCGATCAATGCCTCTTTCACCCAAAGTCTTTGCTTTGGATCGAAGTCTTACAATGACCCTACAACCCCAAACCTTGAGATAATTCAGGTTGGGTTTCTTTTTAGTCTAGAGTTCATAAGGGTAACCTTGTTCCTTTTGTTGGGAACTCTATTTAGCAAATAACAAGTCGTTAACATAGCTTCACCCCGAACCCTTGACTCGATCTGAATAGGACAACATGGAATTAACCATCACCTTGACACCTGTTTTCCTTTCGAAATACCATTTCTTTGAGGAGTATAAAGGCGATCGTTTCATGGATTATTCCAACAGATGAAATCTTGAATATCCATGTACTCACCTCCCTATCGATCCTTAATCTTTTGATCAAAGACCCAAGTTGTAATTCAACTTGATTTTAAACACTTTGAATTTATCTAATGCTTCATCCTTGGTATGTAATAAATAGACATAACAAAATCTAGAAGCATCATCAATAAATGTCACAAAGTACTTCTTATTCCCCAAAGAAGAAGTGGCATGCAAATCACATGTCACGTGAATAAGCTCAAGATCTTAGTATCACGACTAACACCACGAAAGGGTTTCTTGGTTATCTTGGTCAACATGCAAGTTTTACACTTTTCGGTGTCCATGTCAAAAGCGAGGATTAAACCATCCCTAGACATATCTTGCATCCTTTTATAGTGAACATGACCAAGTCTAGCATGCCAAAGGGTAGAATCGATCGATCACATATGGTCACAAAAGTCGAAATAACAACATCGTTGGTAATATTAAGCTGAACATTTGATTACATAAATAACCAAAACCAATAAAAACACCATGCTTAGAAAGCACAAATTTATCGACTCAATAACTTGTTTATATCCATGATTATTCAAAACACTACTTGAAACCAAGTTTTCCTTATATCGGAACATGAATAACATTAAACAAAGTTACAATCTTTCCGAACTAAACCTAAGATCTACACAACCACGACCATGCACCAAGGTCGTTGACTCATTTCCCATGTGAAGAATAGAACCATCATTCGGTGACTCATAAGTCTTGAACCGACTTCTATCTTTGCACATGAACTATTGCACGAGTCAACCCACCACGCAACATCATCATCCTCACATAAAAGATTCGAGATACATATGTAACATAATAAATCGAAAAGACTTATTAAACATATTCGACCTTCCGGTGAGTTGGTGAACCACCACTCCACGAACCATTAGTGCACGATCCGTTGGCTTTACCACCAACTTTAACACCCTTGCGGTCCCTTTTAATGTGACCGGTCTTGCCACATTTCCAACAAGTAGGTGTTGCCTTCTTGTTAGGATCGCCTTGTGTTATCATGAAATTTGCGTTTGCCTTTGTTGTCATTGTACACGTGGAGTTGTTATGCTCCACCATATTGACAACAGATGGTCGAAGAGCATTGCTACTCTTTGGCTTGTCATTATCCCGCACCTTGAGAGATTCCTCAATGTGCGATGACCGCCAAACTCAACAAGAGTTAACTCCTCCTTCATATGTTTCAAGGTATGCTTGAAATCTTTCCATGAAGGAGGAGTTTATCAATGACACAAGAGACTTTGATAGCCTCATCCATGTTCATTTGGTGTTGTGTAAACCTTCCAAGTATTCCAAGAAGTTCATTGTATTGTTCCATAACCGGTCTTGAATCGGTCATTTTGTAATTTGTGAAATTACTAACAAGGAACTTCTTACTTGATGCATCCTCGACCATATATTTGTCATCCAAGGAATCCCACAGTTCTTTGGAAGATTCAAAGTTCGATAAATATCAAGCAGAGAATCGGACATACCATTGAGAATAAGACCTCTGCATATGTAGTCATCATTCTCCCACTTGCTCCTCCTCCCGATCCGCTCCACAGTAGCATCATCACCATCATCGAGGAATTGGAGTAGTCGACATAGACCACACTCATGCTTGTGCAAGAAGTGCATCTTCTTCGCCACCTCCTAAAGTCCACCCTTCAAACTTGTCCGACAGCAAAGTTTGAAGCCATGTGTTCATTGCAACAATTGCCATTGATTATCACTAAATAGTTTACTTTGATTGTTGGGGTTATCTCCGAGAAACGAGGTTAAGACAATCAATGACGGTAGCAATACCACTAGGTGGTTACGGATATCACTTGGAATCGTGTGATCACTTTCCAAAGTAAACTATTCGACCCTAATGCCGGGTATCACGAATATCTACTTGGGATAAGACCAAATGCGTTAGAGAATTAGGCACAATTCTATAACCCTTTCGCTAATAAGTGTTTACGTTTTCTATGTCATCTTCATGCATGTTCGGATCTCCTATATAGGAGGTTACTCTTGAGGTATTCCAATGGAATTATGAGTATTAATCGGCCCATTAATAGCCTCATAATTATCCCATTATAGCCGTTAGTGGTTACATGACCAATTAAGCGTGGTCATAAAGAAGTTGTAATCGCCATTTAGCAAGACTTTCCATAGCGATGCTTTCCACTAGCGGTACTTTCACTTGCGGTGGAAGTACAACCTATCGATGGAAACACCGCTTGCTCGATACTTTCATAGCACTATCAATGGATACACTACTTGATGGAAACACGCCTGTCGGTGGAAACATCGCTTGTCGATGGAAACCACAAGCGATACTTTCACCAAGCGATTTTCCACAAGCGGTACTTTCACCAAGACTACCAATACAAACCACTATAAGAGTCAGGGTGTTCATGGACCTTATGGGTGTACACTCCTTACCTCCGAACCCATTACAAGGTGTGAACTAATCCCACAAGTGCACTAAATTTTCCAACATTCTCCTTTGCTTTCTTGGTGATCGAACGAAAAAAAATGAACAAAAATGTGTCGTCACTTTTATTTTGCTAGGGTTTAGATGTGTTATTTTGAATGAGTAATTTTCAAATTAATAAAATGAGAATATTGGAATTAATGGGTAGTTAAGGGCGTTAGTTTGGCCGACAAAAATGGGAAGTCAAAAACAGAATATTGACATTTTCTTAATACAATTATAGTGGCTTTAAGTTATATTGAGATGGAAAAGTGGAATACATTGAGATAGGAATGAGTTATTCTTGGAAGATATATGGTTGTTTTACTTGGACGTTTTACTAGGCCGATCAAGGGTAATTGAAGACCAATTCATATTTCACACAACTTCCATATATACTTGTATTACATTTATTTTATTTGACTAGTAATTGTACATGTAACATTTCAATGTGTTATAATCATTTGAATTATAAATATAAGTTTTATTTTCATGTCTTACAATATTTATTATAAGGTAACATTTTTGACGTACTTAACGAGCCCATTATATTTTACGGGTTTTCACAATGAGGGGTATTATGGTCTTTTAACGCGTTTACGATTTTAGGGTTTTACAACTCTTCCCTTCTAAAAAAAAATTTTCGTCCTCGAAAATTAAAGTTGCAGAAGTACCTGGAGACGTACAGGCTTAAGGCAGACATAACAATCCATAGCTCCACACAGATCATACCGATTTCAGTTTCCAGTGCGTACCAACTTATACGTCACAGATGTCGATGAAAATCTCACAAAGAGGTACAGAAATTCCAAACGAACATGAGGATTGACAATTAACGGATATAAGTCATAGTCCATTCACGTACCAACCCCAGGCATTTCCCAAGATGTCGTATGATTTCAACAAGGTCAAATTATATGATCTCGGTATTATTACGTTGATCAGGCGTCATAATACTTGCATCACATAACAAGTCCTTATTGTCATCATATTCTGCCTTGGGTCATGACAAACCACATATCTAATATCAAAACAGATATACACATACGTAACAACAATATACCAAAACAGACCAGATCCACATACATGCAGCATATAATACATCAAACCAACTTACCATACCACAAAGAAAGAAGGCCACCAACTTGCTCAAAACGGTTCCTCATGACTCATTACTGACGATCCAGAATAAAACTGGGATATCACCAAAATGCTAACGATAAAACTTCACAATTCAAACCGAGTTCTGAACGAATCAAGGAAAAGCAATACCGATCAAAATCACTTAACAAAATATCAAACCGCCTCAAAACACATGACAAACGAATCAGAGTAACACAAGTCGCGCCCAAATCATATGAAGTAGATAAACCTTATCAGCCACCGGTTGAATCTTGTCTCTGTCTTTGCGCCTTTGGTTGATCCATCATGCTCCCTCCAAGACATCCCGATGTCTCCAAAGAAGAAGGCGTTCGGGTGTGGCTTCGCTCCACGAACCTCTCCACCTCGATGATCACAAAGAACGCAGGGGACAGCACCATCATCTTCAACTCCACGAATATTCGCCACCTAACGATCAGCAGACGGATTTGCGAATACCAAATAACAAAATTCGATGCGAAAAGAAGAAGGCCAAATCAGTGAAGACAACGAATATCAAGGTCAAATCTGAACGACAATCAAAAGGAATCGGAAACGATCAGCACATACGGAAGCCTAGTGTCTACCCAAGTCCTCACAGGTCAATCCTAAGGTCAACAAGACG
Source organism: Chrysanthemum lavandulifolium (assembly GCA_022545495.1). Lineage (NCBI taxonomy): Eukaryota > Viridiplantae > Streptophyta > Magnoliopsida > Asterales > Asteraceae > Chrysanthemum > Chrysanthemum lavandulifolium. The sequence continues at coordinate 80,018,553 of CM040239.1, read as the reverse complement.
AAACCTGGCTCTGATACCATAATTGTAACACCCCAACCCGACAAGGGTAGAAGTGTCACATTCTGGTGTCATATCGTAACATACAAATAAAATATTTACAAGCGGAAACCTTAAAATGAAGTATCAAATCATATAAACAATTCACCGACGAGGAATACAATATCCAAATGAAATATCAAAACAAAAACTCTTCAAAGTAAGTCCAAATAATAAGGTAACTAAGGTTGGTCCACTCAGATAATCCAACTCTCAGCCCATCAAAGCCCATCTTCAAACCTAAAACCTGCCGCAGGAAAAGAAATGCGGCTGAGCTTAAAAAGCCCAGTGAACAGATATAACAAAACAAAAGCTAAACAAAAGCAGAAACGAAATGAAACAAAGGACACTGATAACAAGGTCGCAGCGAAAAGAGAACAATGAGTCAAAGAGGATCCTGCATAACACAATCTCATAGATATCCAAAGCACATAAAACAAGGAGAACGAACCAAAGCAAAGCATCATGACAAGCATACAAGCACATACAAACCAGGCATACAAGTACTGAAACATAAGCAAGCATAGCAGGCGTCATATACACACAACATATACAGCATGCAATCAATTCAGGAATCAGAAGACATACAATTCAAACAGGAATCTAACGCCAAGCGGAAGCAATTAATTAGTAAGCGAGCATGGCAATCACATAGGTCAAAAACCCTTAGTTGAAAACATAACCAGTATCATAACAGTGGTAGTACTTAACAAAGATCAAAACATGGCGATCCACGTAACAAGTAGGAATCTGATAAGAGCATTATAATTAAATGAACTAGGGACATAGCAACGCAGTTAAACAAGTTAATTAGCCAGACGTCACAAGTTGAACCATTTACCCAAGCAAGCCGTAGCATAGACATAAATGTAAACATGGCAGGTCAATCAACCAGCAGATAAGGATAGAACGGATAGTCATAGTCTACGAGATTAACTGAACGAAGTACACGTGATAAACAGACAAAACTATCGATTACACACTAGCATGGTCACCAGACAAATCAGAGGGTCACATAATAGTGAGATCACATATCATCGATGAAAAGTGTAACTCGGATAACCGCATATTAATCACATCATAGCGGGATAATCGGTAGTCACATAAAACATAAATAGCATAAACAAATCAAATAAACACATAATAACTCGGTACGTGAATGGAACGATAATCGAAATAACGGAATGAGAGTGTGATGATCAAAGAAATGGAATATATATATCTTGGTAGTAGAGTGAGTCATATAAAGTCTTGAGTAATGAACAATTAACGTAGCATATGGTGCGTTGGGGAATACAAAAGGTACAATATAGGTATATCAAAGGTGTAAGGGTTGTCGAAATCTACCACGAGCCCGAACATATCATATCATAAGTAACCATTGTATTCGGAGGGTGACCTCGGAATACCATACATAATAGGTGGGGAGTCCTCAGTAACAAATGGAGTAGCTAGCTCCCGGAATGTGAAGACGCGTATTGCACACGACATCATTCACCATATAAATCATATCATATCATATCATATCATATCATGTTAAATCCACTAAAACATATCATATCTAGGATGCATCCATACGCCCCCTGGAACATATCATAGTGGCCAAATCATATACATATAGTGAGCTCATAATCATATCATATCATAATGGGGACGGTGTGTAACATCACTCGTACACAATGGAGTCATGCCATTGGTGTATCAATGACACGGTCATGTTACCTTCATGACTAGGAACACATATTTGGCTCGCGTATCAAACTGACGGGTCAAAGCATAATCATATCATATCATAAGGGTTCATATCAAAGTTCATATCAAAGGTTCAAAAGTCAAAGGTTCATATCAGATTTCCATAACATAAGTTCATAATCAGAGGTTTATAATCAGATGGTTCATAATCAGATGGTTCATAATCATAAGGTTCATAATCAGAAGTTCAGAATCATAACAAACGAATATCATAGCGAACGGAATCATATCAAAGGATTATGTCGGAATCATATCAAAGGATCATAGCATAAGGAAATCATAGCAAAGGAATATCATAATTGAAGCAAAGTCAAGGATCGAAAAGTTATGAGAAATCCCTACTGAAAAGGGATAGAATATCTGTACCTTAGCAAATGAAAGCGAATGTAAAAGTAAGGACGAAGAAATATCGCCACGCCTTCTTCAACGAATCTACACGAATTACGATTCGTATAATACTTATTAGTTCATTTAAGTCATAACAGATTTATTGCTTATATAAATTGTATTAATATTTTTAGAGTTATTAAGTGTATTCTCATTTTTAGTAATTGAATGAATTAAAATACTTTAGGGTAATAATTATTAATTAGCTAAACATAGGGGTTTACAAAAGATAATAGGTTAACCTTAAAGGTTTAAATGATAAATATCATTGTTTTTGGTTTCAAGTGACATTTCAGTAAACATAAAGACTTAATATTATCATATTATAGCTTATGGTTGAATATGTCAATTTAGAAGGATCTAGGGTTTGCATGTGACAATGTTCTAAAGACGAGGGTTAAAATGAAAATATCAAAACATTTAAAACATGAAATCCTTTTCTTTTTATATGTACAGTATTGTTTTCTCATTTCACTCTTTGTCCGACAAGCCAACTTTACCCTCGCTCGCGGTTCAAACGGCTAACCAACGCAACTCGGAAAACACACCTAGTGATTCCCGCCCGACTCATCTTCCCCGGAACACTTTTTCAAAACATTAACCGACTCACCCGTTCACCCCGCGATCACCCTTAAACTTACCCCATACAAGAACATGAAATTTTTCTTCATTTATAAAATCATAGTTTTGTATACTGTATGAGTATAGATAGCATGCAAAACACCATGAGAATTCATGCACTCACACCCAAAATACACCTACGATTATGTGTTTTACTTTGCATTTCATATAGATAGAGGTACCTAGGAACTGATTCACATGTATATGTCTATTTTTCATTCGTATAGTCATCTTAACTAATTCATTAGTTTAGTTTTCATGTATTATACGTGTAAATATTATATACTCGAATCCAGAAAACACAAAGACGATCGTAAAGTACCTTGGATCGGATTATAGAACGGATCAAGAACCACAAGACCTTTTTCGAATCAAAACCCCCACGCCTTCGAACTAGCAACCCACGATCAACCTTTCGAATCAACAACTCACGGCCCACAGCCCTTTGAATCACGTTCTCTTTTGCTTACTTGGTGATCGAACAAAAATAAATGAACAAAAATGTGTCGTCACTTTTATTTTGCTAGGGTTTAGATGTGTTATTTTGAATGAGTAATTTGCAAATTAATAAAATGAGAATATTGGAATTAATGGGGAGTTAAGGGCGTTAGTTTGGCCGACAAAAATGGGAAGTCAAAAACAGAATATTGACATTTCCTTAATACAATTATAGTGGCTTTAAGTTATATTGAGATGGAAAAGTGGAATACATTGAGATAGGAATGAGTTATTCTTGGAAGATATATGGTTGTTTTACTTGGACGTTTTACTAGGCCGATCAAGGGTAATTGAAGACCAATTCATATTTCATACAACTTCCATATATACTTGTATTACTTTTATTTTATTTGACTTGTAATTGTACATGTAACATTTCAATGTGTTATAATCATTTGAATTATAAATATAAGTTTTATTTTCATGTCTTACAATATTTATTATAAGGTAACATTTTTGACGTACTTAACGAGCCCATTATATTTTACGGGTTTTCACAATGAGGGGTATTATGGTCTTTTAACGCATTTACGATTTTAGGGTTTTACACTAGATCACCTCACATAAGCCTAACATAAGACCTTAGAGCCAACTAAGTCTTCTTCTAACATGTGATAGCTTGACACTCACTCATGGCTCACCTAGGTCTTAGTTCAAGATTCCTTTTGATTTATCAACACATCAAAACTCACCATATTTCCACTTCAATACTCACAAATTGTTTTTCATTTTTCAAAACACTTAGGTGGACATATTTAACAATTTTAGGAAATTGTTCCTAGTTATCTCCTATCTCAAAACGGGTCAAAAATTAGTTTTTCAATTCTTTTGATTTTTGAGGATTTTTCAAACTCCATCTCAAGCTAACATCTGATCTCTAGGATCATTTATTATGGCTTGAAACCATCAAAACTCTTAGTTTCATCCTTGAACATCCATTGGTAGTCATTTAGTCTCATTTTCCTTACATAAAATACAATCATTTGCTATATCATTCATTGCTCTTGATCACTCAAGTACACCCTCATTTAAAACACTTAGGAAGACTGAAACACTCAAGATGGTATAGATCTTAGACTTTAGAAACATCATTTTATCCTTTCATAGCTGCTAAGAGCTGGATCCCTAGGATTAGCCTAGACGGATCCCTCAAAGGAGGGAACCGTGGGATCCGGGTGACATATAATGTCAACTCTAGCCAAAATAATCATTTCAAGCTCATCTTGATAACTTGAACACTCCTCCTCATCTTTATTAAGTTCCTAGATCAGTGAAACTCTGAACTTGAATCTTGTGCATGTTAATCATCACATTTCCATGAATCTTAATGGCCTAAGTCTTTAATGCACTTGCCAAATTCTTCCCCTTATAAATCATATTTCTAGAACTCCTTAGTAATCAAACACAAACATAATTCTCAGCAATTAGAAACATCTTCCTTATTCATTTCATCATGAGAAAAGCTCCTAGTGCTAACTCATCCATCCAAGAACCACTCAAGAAACTTGCTAGGGTCATACACAAAGTTTCCTCAACCGAATCATCTCCGGTTAAGTCCACCAATGCTAGGATTTACCCTACACCAAATAAACCAATCAAACTAATTCCTAAGAGGATTGTTCCCACAAGGATATCATCACCAAACTCTACTAAACCAAACACACCCTTTTCAACCCAACCAACATCATTGGTTCCTAGAGCCACATCATTTAACACCTCACAATCATCTCCACATTCTCACAACTTAGAGGACTTACCCCCTTGGCCATCTCATCTTCTACCATTACCAAAAAATTCACTTGAAAATGTTGTGCAACAAAACCAAAGTGTTGAATCAACACTTGCACCAATATCAACTTCTCCATTTCCCCCCAATAGTCCATTTTGGATTATGAGGAGACATCAAAGTCAACCACCTGACCACATGGAAGTTGACACTTCTCTACCTCCACCCTCAAACATTTTTGAGCCACCAATTAATGAGCCTCCACTAATTCCTCCATTATTTGACGATCCTCAACCCACTTCACTTGAACCTCCACTTCAAGAAGCTCAAAACCATGACAAGGATTGCTATCATTGTCAACATGTTGAAAGGTTGATACATGAACTACGTGATGAGCAACGTTTCATATTTTATCACCTCCTCGAATGTTTCGAAGAGGTCAACAAACCCAAACAACCATGAGCCTCAAAAAGGTGTCCTAGCCTGAAGCTCAACTTAGAACGTTTAGGAATCCCATTTTATGTTTGATCATCCTTAAGAACGTAGTTTCCTCTTGAGCTTAGATTCATCATTAGCATTAAGTAGAAAATGTATTACATGGCTTGATCATTCTCTTAGTTTTAAGAGATTTGTTGATTATCTCGTTGTTTTATTGAATGATAACCTACTTGCCATATCTATTTGAGTATATGTTTATTGTTTGTATACATATCTCATTTTCATATTCAACATTGTTTGGTATAACACCTTTGCTGAATCATCTGTCACCAGACAGACGGATCCCTGGAAAATGCCTAGACGGATCCTTCCATTTAGGGAACTGATGAGTGTCTAAATACTCATCATTTTTGTACCATTTAAACTGCAAAAACATCTGAAAACACTCAGAAATGTATCAAAATGATAAAAATATCACAAATAAGTGTTTTATGTGTTTTAAATGCAAAATATCAAAATCGGTGAAAACGATCAAGTTTGCATAATTGGTCGCTTTAGTCCCCAAGTTTCAAAAGTTGTCAAAAACAGTCCTGGTAAAACCAAATAAAGAAAAATATCATTTCGGGTCCTAAGGTTCCTAAGTTGTCAAAATTGGTCCTTGAGATTTAAATTTACAAAATTACAACTTAGGTCCTTTAACTTTCAAAATGACAACTTAGGTTCCTTAACTTTCAATAATGACAAGATAGGTCCCTAAAATTTCAAAGCTTGTCAATTTTGGTCCTTTGAAACAAGTTTGGAAAATTACAGTTTGGTCCTTGATCTTTTCAGAAAATACAAGTTTAGTCCTTGTATTTAAAACATAAGCCTTGTCAAAATAGATATGACCCCCTGCCATTTAAACCCATTTGACCCCTGTCTTTACTCATTTTGAACCCCTGGTCAACCTATCCAGTCAAACATCACACCTTTGCCGCCCAACCTATTCACCTCCTTCCCCACTTGCCTACCCTGCAACACCTTCTCCCAACACCTCTCCCATCACCTTATCCCTTCCCCCCTCCTCCATAATCATTACACCTAGCCACCCCCTCCCCTAGCTGCAAATTCAGAGCCACAGAGGTCAAATATAGATTTCCATAAAACACATAAAATGGCCAAATCCCACAAACTCACCCATTGGCTCGGAAAATGGTGGGATACTCTCGGAAGGACACGTGGAGCTTATTGGAGTATAAAGAGAGAAGAGAAGCAAAGAGAAAGGCGTAGTTAGTTTTCATTTTTCTTAAATGTCGTTTTTTAAATTAATGTCTTAGTTTAGTTAAAAATGTTGTAATTTCAGTTTCCATGTATCACATTCAACTTAAAAAATCATTGTATTAAGCTTTTGAGTATCAATACAAGTTTTCATATAAAGTTTCAAGTTTGTGGTTCACTGTTGCAATTTTTCAGTTTCAAATTATATGGTCCAAGTTGTTAGTAGCTTATTTTAAGATTAAACAAGTTTACTTAAGCTTTATATAGCTTTTGATAAGCTTGTAGATCAGTTTCAAGCAATTTGGTCCATGGTCAACAAAAGTCAACTGTACAAGCAAGATGGGTATGAAAATGGTGTTTGGATGATGCAGTGATTGGTTTTGGGTTGGAATAGCTTCAATTAGTGTAGTTAGAGTTCTGGTTTTGGCTTGCAACATAAGCTGAATCTTGTGAGTATTGTTTGTCTCATTTTCAATTTTAGTTCTATTTCTGCATAGTGAGCTTGTATCTGAATCTGTGTTTAAATTTAGTTCCTACTTGTTTCTTTAGTGTTAATTAGGGTATTTAAACTTAGTGTGATCAAGAATTCATGTTGGTGCAGCAAATTGTTCAGTTTTTAGTTTATATCAGTTAGTATAGGTATGTTTGGATTTGATTCTTAAACTGTGTTCAGGCTTGTTCAGTGATTAAGGTCTAGTGGTTCATGCTTGTTTAGCTTATTTGTACCCATTTCTGTCTTTAATTTGTGCCTGCAAAGCTAAAAAGTCAAAATCCATCCTTAAAAATCTTAACTGCTTATCTGTTAAAATTTCCAAAAGTCAAAAGCTTGTTTTGTGTTTCATTTACATAGATAGAGATTGCAGTAGGTTTATTTCATTATAACACACTGATTTCAGTCCATAAATTGTCTTCAAATCTCAAAATAGTCAACTTTTCATATTTGCTCAAAAAAGTCAAATTGCATAAAAGTCAGTTTTGGCCAACCTAGGAGGATTTTTCATTTACTCATTTCTGAGCCAAATCAAGAGAAACTTGTTGCTTTAAAAACTTCCACTGCTCTAGTTCCTTGTTGTCATTTTTGTATAATTTTGTGGATTTTCTATAAGCTTCATATGGGCTTGCCAAATGAGCATAAGCTCCCCAGGCAAGTGACTCGATGAAAGTCGAGTCCGCACGAGGGTTTGGCAAGGTTTGCATTAGGCTCACTTGAGCTTATCTAGGTTTCAGCTTAGGCTTTTAGATAGTCACCCAGGTCTAGTGCAGGGTCCCACTTCCATTTTGTATTTTCAGCTTATTGAGTGGTTTGTGCATAAGCTCAAAAGTAGGTCCCTTAAACTGATTTTAGCACATCACTCATTTCATCAAATCTTGGTCTTTGCCATTCCAGTGGTTTAAAACAGTTAAGACTTGTTCCATTTTGGTTCTTTTAGCTTATCCAAGCTTCTGTTTCAGTTTGGTAGCCCTTGGTGCTCACTAGCTTATTCCAAGTGCTTATTTCTTAGCACTTTGCACATCAGTTTCATATTTCTCCACATAACCCCATGTTTTCCATTTTCCTAGATTCCTAATATTATTTTAGACATTTCTGAAATTTTCAGATTTTTCCTAGCTTGTTTGCTATTTTTCTTGATTTAAATTAGTTTTAAGCATTTTTAAATAGCATTTAATACAAAAATTCGAAAAGTATCAAAAAATAATTTTCATTTTATTAAGTTAAGATAAATATAAAAAGCCAAAAATATTTTTCTAGATTTTCTTAGTTAAATTTGTATTTTAAATAATTTAAGTAGTTTTAAATAGTTTAAAATTCATAAAAAATATATAAATAATCAGAAAAATACAAAAATAGTTTTGAAAATTCTATTTTGTTATTTTAGATTTTTCTAAGTCAAAATTTTATTTTTCTAGCTTTGTTTCATATTTTCTTGTATTTTGGGCTAATATTAAATAGTTAAAATTAGTTTTTAATTAATAATAATTAATTTAATAGTTATAAAATAATTTTCTTTTTCTAAAAAGTTTCTCATATCATTAGGTTTGTAAAAATGTCATTTTCATATTTTTAGGATTTATATTGTATAAGTTTCACGTTTTCTGTTGTACGTTACGTAGTTTTTAATTCTAGTTTTATAAAAACATAAAAACAAAAACATCATTTTGCAAATAGTGATAGCGTTTATTTAATATTTTTATCTTTTAATTTCCTTTAATTTGCATTTAAGCCCCATGGTTTATGGGCTTTCTTTTAGGTATAGATCAATCACTATCCTTTCCTTTCAAATCCTCTCGATCACTTTACGTTTGACTATTCTCGCACGTTCGTTGGGACTTAACGACACAGGGAAACACTATACTCTCGATCTTCATTGCATTTGTGCTTAAACTGTTTTAAGTTTGTTACGGTCGGCCATTCACAAGTGGCAGGCTTGAGTGATAAAACTTGACGGTTTTGCACCAACCAAATTTTGGCGCCGCTGCCGGGGAGCAGTGCTAATAGTCTTACGTTTAGCAGATTGGTGATTTGAATATTGAATCTTTGTTTATACCATCTATATGTTTATATTTTCTTATAAAAATCCAAAAACCCAAAAAGATTTTCATTCTTTGTTTTTACATCATGTTTATCCAAAAATTCAAAAATATTCCTCTTTACCCTATTACCCTTTTGATTCTTCATTTCTTACCCCTCTGAAAACCTTTGATTCTTTCTATGTCTTATCCTCACCCTCTTGGATGTCAATGGTGTGGTGGTCCTTATAATGGTGGCAATTGCCCCAGTTGTAGCATGGTGGAATCGAGAAGCGGTCCATCTATAACCGGGATCCCTATTCCTACCATAACACAACCGATTCATTCCATCGGCTACCACCTTTGTGAGACTCGGCAGCTTTCTTGTTGTAGTCTGTGGTGGTTCACACTACGATTCGATTGTCAATCGGAAACACGCTTGTCTATGAGCGGGTTCACGATAACAATTATGACTACAACACATATGACTCACACCACATCGGTTTCTTGTTGTGAATATTGTGGAGGTCCTCACTCTAGCTCGATTGTCAAACAAGGAATCCATTTCCTTGTAACAATTCGACTCTTCATATCATGACCAACCTCCACAATACCAAGTGAATCGAGCACCACCTCACTGAGCCACTTCCTCAAAATCTTCTCCTTGATCTTTTGGATTTAGTGAAAGATTTGAAGGAATGTAAACATCCCAAGATAATCCAAATGAAAAATCCATGGAAGTATTGTTAGTCAAGAGCGGATCGCTAAATTAGATTCCCAGTTGCATTTGAAAAATCTATTAGGAATCAATTGCAAAAGAAAAAACACCAAATCTAGCTCTCGATTCCGTTTCATTCACGATGACGATGATGATGAAGTTACCCTTGATATTAGTCAACTTTATGCAGATTCATCAAGTTCATCGGTTGAAAGTCCTTCCATGAAAAATCGGGAGAAAAGACTATGATGGAATTACTAGCGAAAAGAACAAATGGAAAGTATAAAACATATGTATGCTAGTCCTTCTAAACTCCTTGATCTGTTGTTATCACACCGATATTCCCACTCACTCTCGAACATGGGGATGAGCATCTTGACACGATTCTTGAAAAGGAATCGGACGAATTCATAAAGTCTATTGTTGAGAACCTTGTCCCAATCCGAGAGAGTCACGGGGAACTTTTGACCATATGTGTGATATCCTTTTCCTCTTGAGTGTTCAAAAGATCATTTTGACACCTTCTCCGATCTTAGCGATGATTGTACTTCTTATGGAGACATCGAGTATGTTGAGGCATCACTCCGACATGATCCTCTTGAGGAGTTCACCGATGAACTCACTCACATCATCCACTTTCATCGAAAGTGACGATGATCTCTTTGATTTCAAGCCGATCTTGGAGAAACTAAAATCTCCTATATAATGATCATCCACTCATTTCTTGTCCCATTTCCGACTCTTCCATTCCTTCTCTCACTCCGGATGAGGAAGATGATAACTTTGGAAGGAAGTCGATGCTTTTCTTAGTGATGAGTCAATTCCAACAGGATTGACAATACTTACTATGATTCGAGAGGAGACATCCTCTTTCTTGAAAATCATTGATTGAAGAACCGTTTCCAGCTCTCCCTCCCGGAAATTTTGTTGCCAATCCCCATTCAAGCTTCAAGTCTAAGCTTAAAAATCTAACAAATGGTGATTTGCTCCTCAGTAATGAAGAATGGGATTGCATTGTGATGCACATCTTTATTCCATTTTTCACAAATGGTGTGGTTTCTCGTTCCCTTTTCTCCTTCAGGAATGAGGACACTATTTTGGATCCCGGCATTTTCATTTATCATTCTTGAGCCGGGAATATATCTCATCGGTGTGAAACTTTCACGTACTTCAATGTTTATCCAAACATCTTGAATGAAAGTCCGATGGAGATTGTTTCTTCCACTTACTTCCCCATGAACAAATTAATTCGGGGTCGAGTCAAGTTAGCGACTCGGTAATCAAAAACAGTAGTTAAACATGGGTTTTCACCGTGTGTACCACCCTAATGTGGGGAGATGCCCACATGTTGTATATAGATCTAAAAATGAATGAAAATTGTGTATATTAAAAAGAGAATAATTGTTGTGTTTCTACACTTAGCTAGTAATGTTATCTTTTACGTTCTATGCTTGACATAACAGCGGTACTTTGAATATTGAGGACAATATTCATTTCTAAGTGTGGGGAAATTCGCGAATTTGATCATAAAATGTACCCTTTAGTCCCTTTTTCCCCAAAATGGCCAAATTAAAAAAAAAAATTAGTGGAAGTACTATGTATCTTGAACACAACAAATGGTAATCACCCACCATGTCTAACCCACATAAGGATTGGCTAATCCAGAGCAAACGGCTCTTGGTAAAGATATCTCAAATCCGTTGACGGCTTGCAATTTGCCCAAAATTGTATGGTATTCACTCACCATATCCTTAAAAGTAAAGAGTTGGCTAGCCCGCAAGTTTATGGCTTGTGGTAAAGGCGATGGAAAAAACCATAATTGGTAATCACTCACAAAAGATAATATTGATAATTTATCTAAGAGTTGGCTAGTCCGAGCAAACGGCTTCGGTAAAGACAAATCAAATCCGTTGAAAGTCGGTGATTTGCTCAAAATCATTTGGTTATCGGTGTACCAAGGTTCTTACTTGAACTCGAAACATTTGGCTACTCCGAGTAATGGCTTTTGGTAAAGAGATGAAATCCATTAATTTTTCTCAAAACATTGCTAGGGACTAGCAATATCTTAGTGTGGGGATTGATGAGTGTCTAAATACTCATCATTTTGTACCATTTAAATTGCAAAATATCTTAAAACACTCGAAATGTATCAAAATGATAAAAATATCACAAATAAGTGTTTTATGTGTTTTAAATGCAAAATATCAAAATCGGTGAAAACGTATCAAGTTTGCATAATTGGCGCTTTAGTCCCCAAGTTTCAAAAGTTGTCAAAAGCAGTCCTGGTAAAACCAAATAAAGAAAAATATCATTTCAGGTCCCTAGGATTCCTAAGTTGTCAAAATTGGTCCTTGAGATTTAAATTTACAAAATTACAACTTAGGTCCTTTAACTTTCAAAATGACAACTTAGGTCCCTTAACTTTCAATAATGACAAGATAGGTCCCTAAACTTTCAAAGCTTGTCAATTTTGGTCCCTTGAAACAAGTTTGGAAAATTACAGGTTTGGTCCTTGGTCTTTTCAGAAAATACAAGTTTAGTCCTTGTATTTAAAACATAAGCCTTGTCAAAATAGATATGACCCCCTGCCATTTAAACCCATTTGACCCCTGTCTTTACTCATTTTGAACCCCTGGTCAACCTATCCAGTCAAACATCACACCTTTGCCGCCCAACCTATTCACCTCCTTCCCCACTTGCCTACCCTGCAACACCTTCTCCCAACACCTCTTCCATCACCTTATCCCTTCCCCCCTCCTCCATAATCATTACACCTAGCCACCCCCTCCCCTAGCTGCAAATTTAGAGCCATAGAGGTCAAATATAGATTTCCCGCCAAAACACATAAAATGGCCAAATCCCACAAAACTCACCCATTGGCTCACAAAAGTGGTTGGATACTCTTAGAAGGACACGTGGAGCTTATTGGAGTATAAAAGAGAGGAAGAGAAGCAAAGAGAAGGCAGTAGTTAGTTTTTCATTTTTCTTAAATGTCGTTTTTTTAAATTAATGTCTTAGTTTAGTTAAAAATGTTGTAATTTCAGTTTCTATGTATCACATTCAAGTTAAAAAATCATTGTATTAAGCTTTTGAGTATCAATACAAGTTTTCATATAAAGTTTCAAGTTTGTGGTTCACTGTTGCAATTTTTCAGTTTCAAATTATATGGTCCAAGTTGTTAGTAGCTTATTTTAAGCTTAAACAAGTTTACTTAAGCTTTATATAGCTTTTGATAAGCTTGTAGATCAGTTTCAAGTAATTTGGTCCATGGTCAACAAAATTCAACCTGTCACAAGCAAGATGGGTATGAAAATGGTGTTTGGATGATGCGATGATTGGTTTTGGGTTGGAATAGCTTCAATTAGTGTAGTTAGAGTTCGGTTTTGGCACGCAACATAAAATTTGAATCTTGTGAGTATTGTTTGTCTCATTTTCAATTTTAGTTCTATTTCTGCATAGTGAGCTTGTATCTGAATCTGTGTTTAAATTTAGTTCCTACTTGTTTCTTTAGTGTTAATTAGGGTATTTAAACTTAGTGTGATCAAGAATTCATGTTGGTGCAGCAAATTGTTCAGTTTTTAGTTTATATCAGTTAGTATAGGTATGTTTGGATTTGATTCTTAAACTGTGTTCAAGCTTGTTCAGTGATTAAGGTCTAGTGGTTCATGCTTGTTTAGCTTATTTGTACCCATTTCTGTCTTTAATTTGTGCCTGCAAAGCTAAAAAGTCAAAATCCATCCTTAAAAATCTTAACTGCTTATCTGTTAAAATTTCCAAAAGTCAAAAGCTTGTTTTGTGTTTCATTTACATAGATAGAGATTGCAGTAGGTTTATTTCATCATAACACATTGATTTCAGTCCATAAATTGTCTTCAAATCTCAAAATAGTCAACTTTTCATATTTGCTCAAAAAAGTCAAATTGCATAAAAGTCAGTTTTGGCCAACCTAGGAGGATTTTTCATTTACTCATTTCTGAGCCAAATCAAGAGAAACTTGTTGCTTTAAAAACTTCCACTGCTCTAGTTCCTTGTTGTCATTTTTGTATAATTTTGTGGATTTTCTATAAGCTTCATATGGGCTTGCCAAATGAGCATAAGCTCCCCTGTGCAACTGACTCAGTGAAAGCTGAGTCTGCACAGGGGTTTAGCAAGGTTTGCATTAGGCTCATTTGAGCTTATCTAGGTCTCAGCTTAGGCTTTTAGATAGTCACCCAGGTCTAGTGCAGGGTCCCACTTCCATTTTGTATTTTCAGCTTATTGAGTGGTTTGTGCATAAGCTCAAAAGTAGGTCCCTTAAACTGATTTTAGCACATCACTCATTTCATCAAATCTTGGTCTTTGCCATTCCAGTAGTTTAAAACAGTTAAGACTTGTTCCATTTTGGTTCTTTTAGCTTATCCAAGCTTACATTTCATTTGGTAGCCCTTGGTGCTCACTAGCTTATTCAGTGCTTATTTCTTAGCACTTTGCACATCGCTTCATATTTCTCCACATAACCCCATGTTTTCCATTTTCCTAGCTTCCTAATATTATTTTAGACTTTTCCTGAAATTTTCAGATTTTTCCTAGCTTGTTTGCTATTTTCTTGATTTAAATTAGTTTTAAGCATTTTTAAATAGCATTTAATACAAAAAATTGAGAAAAGTATCAAAAAATAATTTTCATTTTATTAAGTTAAGATAAATATAAAAGCCAAAAAAATATTTTTCTAGATTTTTCTTAGTTAAATTTGTATTTTTAAATAATTTAAGTAGTTTTAAATAGTTTAAAATTCATAAAAAATACATAACTAATCAAAAAAATACAAAAATAGTTTTGAAAATTCTATTTTGCTATTTTAGATTTTTCTAAGTCAAAATTTTATTTTTCTAGCTTTGTTTCATATTTTCTTGTATTTTAGGCTAATATTAAATAGTTAAAATTAGTTTTTAATTAATAATAATTAATTAAATAGTTATAAAAATAATTTTCTTTTTCTAAAAAGTTTCTCATATCATTAGGTTTGTAAAAATTTCATTTTCATATTTTTAGGATTTATATTGTGTAAGTTTCACGTTTTCTGTTGTACGTTACGTAGTTTTTAATTCTAGTTTTATAAAAACATAAAAACAAAAACATCATTTTTCAAATAGTGATAGCGTTTATTTAATATTTTTTATCTTTTTAATTTCCTTTAATTTGCATTTAAGCCCCTGTAGTTTATGGGCTTTCTCTTTAGGTATAGATCAATCACTATCCTTTCCCTTTCAAATCCTCTCGATCACTTTACGTTTGACTATTCTCGCTTACACTCGTTGGGACTTAACGACACTGGGAAACACTATACTCTCCGATCTTCATTGCATTTGTGCTTAAACTGTTTTAAGTTTGTTACGGTCGGCCATTAACAAGTGGCAGGCTTGAGTGATAAAACTTGACGGTTTTGCACCAACCAGGAACCGTGGGATCCGTGGTACTGAAGAAGAAAATTCTACTAACTTGAGTCTTATTTGCAGGAAATTATGCACTATACTCTTGTTTTCTAACCTTTATTTTGTAGATTTTCAAAATACACATGAAGATTTTGACACCATAAAGCTAGGGGGAGCTTTGTGTCAAACCATATTGCAAAACCATTTGCAACATAATCCTTATTTGGATTATACTTCATGACACCCCATTGCAACGTTGCAATCTTCAAGGGGGAGCATTTTCGTTACAAGGACGAACCATTTGCAAACATAATTGCAATACATTAGCTTACTTATTTTTATGTACTTGACGCCCTCAAAAAGGGATGGACTCGTCAAGCGGGAGTTAAGACGAGAACCATTCCCGTCACTTACTCACTTTACATCTTTTCTTTTACATGTTTTCTTAAAATTTTGTGTTAGTTTCTTTTCGACGCTCTTTTGTTTTGACAAAAGGGGAGAAGAGAGTAAAACTCAATTCAAACTTTTACAATTTTAGTTTTTACTTAAAATAATTTTATGTTTTGTCATCAACAAAAAGGGGGAGATTGTTAATACAAATAATCCGTAAAAACGTTTATTTATATTTTACGATCTTCTAATGTTTTGTCGATAACAAACGTAAAATCATTTTAACGTAACGAATAAAATACGTAAATAGTTTTAGCCAATAGTTTTCTAACACACTTACGTTTTCACATAAAACACTAAAACAAGTATAAGTGATTTTATGATTTAGTAATATATATGTACAACAACTAGTGTTTACATATTGGGCAAAATATATACACAACTAGTATATATTATACAAATAGCTAAAAACTACAACCCATGGAAAATATCCATAACCCATGGTATTGACCCATACCCATTCGACTAGGTACATTGCACTCATGAGATACATTGTATCTAATAAAAAACCCATGGATCAACCCATAACCCATGACCCATGACCCATGACCCATAACCAAAATACCCATGGGCAAAGAGGAGCGTCCCACAGATCCCTAGGATTACACTAGACGGATCCCTTGTGGGAGAGATCCGTGGGATCCGGGGAACAATAAGCATTTCTCCTCTATTAATAGTGAGCCATTTCTTCCTTTTGGCTTGCCACTCTCACACATACTTTCCCCAAGTATTATCTCTCTAACCACTGGTCCTAAGGGATCTTTCTATGTAGTTTTTCTTTTGTTTTTGTGTGATTCTCTAGGTTCCTCTTAAAGCTGAGATCACCACTTCTTGAAGTCGAGCAAGCTCAAGTCCATGAGTTGCCATGCTTCGTCATCATCAAGACAACTGAGGTTCTCTTGTTGATAGTTCTTTCTTCCTCCGTAGATGTGTTGTGTTGAAGGCATTAGTGAAGGATGCCGAAAGAGTCAAGACTAAAGCATTAGTGAAAGGTGCTTAACGTCCGTGTCAAAAATATTAGTGAAGAATGCTAAAAGGTGTCAAGACGAAGGCATTAGTGAAAGGTGCCAAGCGTTGTGTCAAAGGCATTAGTGAAGGATGCCTAGGAATCAAATCAAGTGGTATTAGTGAAGAATGCCTAGGTCGTATAATCGATGAGGTGCATCGTTATACATATAGTGATTGTTTATATTCAAGGATGTTGATATCCTTGATGGTGTTGTAATAAGGAGTTGGTCTCCTTGGATTATGTGTTGTGTTGTGTTGGGTAGTAGTTCCTCCATAGTAATGGAACTAGGTACTTAGCCTAGTACCTAATAAAGGGTAGGCGACATTGTGGTAGGTGTGGTTCACCTTGGTGTGAAAGAACCCGGTGGTTAGCCTTGTACCGGAAAAAGAGTAGGCAACGTTGTGAAGGCTTCTCCGCCATAAGGAGTTGGTGTCGTGTAGTGATTACGAACTCTCGAGTAGGTGACTCGGGGAGTGGAGTAGGGCAAGGAAGGTGTCCTTGTAGCCGAACCACTATAAATACTTGTGTCGTGGTTATGTGCTTCTTACTCTTTATCTTTCATTACACTTTTATATATCTATCTATCAACGTCCAACATACACATCTAAATAGATTGACATAAGTCGATCTAAATATTTAAAAAAAAGGAAGTTTTAAATTGGTAAAACTATTCAACCCCCCTTCTAGTTTTCCATAAAGACTTTATTAAATACTAGTCCATTCATGTTTCCTGGTGTTTTTTGAATTCTAACTATTTCATCGGCACAAACAATGTTTTTGTTAAACCTTTTAAATTTAGAATTATGTTCAATTAGAGCATCTTGTGTGAGCTTTAGTTTTTGTGTTTCAAGATCAAGCTCTTGACATGATTTGCAACCATAGTCATTTGCTTTTCCCTTTTCTAACCGTTTTGCCTTTTCTTTTAACTCATAGACTTCATTTTCTAAAAATTCCTTTTTAGTCTTTAAAAACTTATTTTTAGTTATGATTTTTAGACTAAGCTCACACAATTGATTATATTGTTTTTGCAAAGTGTCATCATCAATAGAGGAATAAGATGATTCGGAATGTACCTCGTTTGATTCATGTGCCATTAGGGCGATCTCATCCTTGCTTGATTCTTTATCTTCCTCACTATCACTCCAAGCACCACTTACAAAGGCTCGTTGAGTTTTGCTTTTAGGTGGCTTGGGACAATCTCCTATTAGATGACTTGCATCACCACATCTAAAACACTTTCTTTCACCTTTACCCTTTTTGTCATCCCGATCTTTTCGGAATGGCTTCTTTTCTTCTCGAGGTTGTCTTACAAACTTTCCTCTTCTTCTAAAGAACTTTTTGAAATCTCTAACGGCCATGGTATACTCCTCATTTTCACTACCGGAGCAAGATTCGTCATCATCACTTGATTCCGTTCTTGCTTTTAGAGCAACGGATTTGATTTTATCTCTTTTTCCTTTGATGATTTCCGAATCTTTCTCCATCACCATTTCGTGTACTTTGAGGTTTTCGATTAGCTCTTCTAGTGTCACTTTTGAGAGATCTTTTGATTCCTCAATAGCCGTCACTTTAGCTCTCCACTTTGGATGGAGTGCTCTAAGAAATTTCCTGACAAAGTTCTTACTACGAAAAGATTCATCAAGTGTTTTAAGAGATGTAATAATAGTATTAAAGCGAGCAAAGCCACAATCAATGGTTTCATCTTCAGGGATAACAAATTGTTCATATTGTTGAACAAGAAGATCAATTTTGTTATCCTTGACTTGTGAATTTCCTTGATGTGTAATAATCAAAGATTCCCAAATGTCTTTAGCGGTTTCACACATAAAAATTCTTTCATACTCTTATCTAGGCAAAGCATTATAAAGCATCATTTTAGCTTCATTATTTTTAGCTATTAATTTCTTTTGATCATCAACAGAAATATCTTTTATTATAGAACTAAAATCTCCTTTAACTATAACAAACCAAAGATCTATATCTTTTGATTTTACATATGTTTTAAAACGGTTTTTCCAATAGATAAATCCATTGGTTTCAAAGAGTGGTGGTCTTTGCATAGATTGCCCTTCTTTAAAGTTTTCGGAATCCATGGATCATTTAAAGTTTATAAAATACAATATATTTTAGAAATTCTTGAGCAACGAGGCTCTGGTACCAATTGTGGAAAACTAGAAGAGGGGGTTGAATAGTTTTCCGCTTAAAAACTTTGTTTTGAAACTTATTGAAAGATCAATTGATATTGATATTAGATATGTTAGTGAATGATAATCAATATGAAAACAATATATAAAGAGTAGATAAGGAAATAAACAATCAAACCACGACAAGTTGTTTATAGTGGTTCGGTCTATAAGGACTCTTTTTCCTTGCCCTACTCCACTCCTCGAGTCTCACACTCGAGAGTTTAACTTCACTAGTCAACAAGCTCCTTTCACCGGTGGAGAAACCGTTACACTTCGCTTACACACTATTTCCGACACTAAGCTAGATGTCGATTTCTTTTCAAGGGTACAACCACTCCCACACACAATGTATTTTAAGGACTAAAATACTAACCACTCACACTCACAAGATTATGATGGTTTGTTACAACAATGATGTATGAATGAACACAAGATCATACAACAACAAACAAACAAGACTTCCAACAACTTGTTGAAGCTTGAATATGCCTTGATCTTCTTTGCTACAAAAGAGATCACTAATATGATATGAAACTGAGTTAGAAATGTTAGAGAGAAGGAATGTATGAGAATATGATAGAAAAGGATGAAAAACAACTTGGTTTGGCTTTGCTATTTATAGCCAAAATGCTCAGCAGGCACCACGGACCCCTCAAAAGGGTTCCGTCCGTGTTAATATTTGGTGCCGCCGGGGTCTGACAACAAGATTACCAAAATCTTACCAAAGTCAACCATATCTATCCAAGATTATGTAAGATATGTAGAGTCTTGGTTCGCTCCAAACGGTCTATCTTTTATTAGTCAACCACTTGTGAATGGTCAACCATAAAAGTCAAAAAACTCAGAACAGAATGCAATTAAGTCCAGAGGAGTACAGAGTATCCCCGGGTCGTTAAGTCCCAACGAGGTGTGAAAACTGTAATACAACGAATCTGTGATCGGGTGAATATTGAACAGGAAAGGGTGAATATTGAACAGGAAAAGGTGATGATTGATTACACTAAGGAAATTAAATCTAATAAAGACTTTGAAGTCATTTTAATTCTATATTTAAAATCGATTAACGTTTTAAAACCTAAAACGTACGTTTAAATAAAATTACGTGAACGTACGAAATAAAACGTGAAAATAAAGAAGTAAAATACCTACGGATATGGAAAATACAATCCTAAGAAACAATTAAACGACGCTAGACTACATCCTAGGGTGCTAAAATGCAAAAACGCTAAAAACCGGGAACACACTAAGCCCCGAAAGTTAAAAAAAAATGAAATTTAAGTCCTACGAGGGCAAAAACAATTTTCCTACATTCTAAATGACTAAAAATAATTTTAGGAAAAAGCCGGGAATTTGTTTGACTTTTATTTTATTTATTACAAATTAAAAACTATTTTACACTAATTAATTAATTAAAAATACTAAACATTTTTTTAAAATTCTACAAAAATTACAGAAACTACTCTACATGATACTGAATCAAGGAAAAATAAAAAATGAGCACACTGCTACTTGAAATAAGCTGTGAAAAAGGTAAATAAGCACTACTCTTAAAACTGAAAAGTACCTTAAAGACTTAATTATGCAATATGAAACATGAACAAGTCCCTAGGACAGTTGGGTAAGAGGCGTGTGGGTGTGGTCGTGTATACCAGCAGGTCAAGTGTTCGAATCCCTCTTTCTTCCCTTTTTCCATTTATTTTTCTGTTTGATATTTTTCTTCTTGGCAGCTGAAATAAATGGCTACTAAAGCTTATTAAACAAAACCTCAAGCTTAGGAAAACTTAAAACCAGTTGTAAAAAAAAAACTAGTTAACAAGAGATTAATAAAAGACAATGAAGGCTGTTTGGGACAAGTAATCTGTTATACACAACAATGGACTAAGGGGCTGTTTGGGACAATTGCAGTCGAGGTGTTCTAACAGCTACAACAAGCTGTCAACAGCCACGACAAGCCCTATAATCTACTAAAGGCTAACACTAATCCTAAAAACTACCTAAGGAATTATGGGTAAGCAGTAGGAAAAAAAAGAAAATAAGCTAAAACAAGGCAACAACAAAAGAAACAGCTGCACACATGCAGTTTCAGAGCAGCCCAAATGGGATTTTTCCAACTAACTTTGAACAAGCTAAACTAATCTAAATCCTTAAGAAACTACTTATGCTAGAAGCTAACTAACCCTATTATTCTAAAAACTAATTGGAGATCGGCAAGGGCTTTTTAGAACTAAAAAAAATATGGCTTAAAAAAGGCTTATGAGCCTCATCGATCTCTTTGTTATAAAAGCATTGAGTGGCGCTAACTGAGCTTAGAATTAAGCTAACAAAAGACTTCGAAAACCTAATTTAAGCTCTAACTAATTCACATCTACCTATAAGCTACCAATTAAACAGAGATTATAATCTAACACTAAGTTTAACTACTCTACAACTGGTATTAAAAACTGCAGTGGTGGCCTGCAGTTGGGATGTTCTGATTCACTACTACAGGATACAAATTCAAATGAGTGCCTATGAAATCTAAACTAAAAACCTGATTTTGTAACAACTAACACTGGTGCAAGGCCCAAAGTGGGTCAAAAGAGTTTTTGACCCACAACCTATTCTATTCCAATCACTGCCTTGGGCAGAAAATCTCAATTTGAAACCAAGTAAAACACAAGATTTTATGTTTTCATGAAATAAACTTAGAATAACAAATTCAAAAAACTGAATTGATTTTTTTTAAACCTGAAATTAACAGAAAGCTTCAACACTTTTAAACTTGAAATTTAACGGAAAGCATAAAGGAACTTGAATTAATTGAATTTTAAAAATTACAATTGCAGGAAATTTAACTTTAAATTAAAGCGGTACATAAAAGAAAATGGACTAGAAGCTAAATTTCTAGACAAAAATCGCTATCTTCACTAATATCTTATTTATACTAAACTCCAAGAAAATCTTACATCTCTCTTCTTGTGTTTCTTGTGTGAGATAAAGCAAACAAAACCCAATCTTGTTCTTGTTTTGAGCCAATCTCAACCATCAGATAGTTAGGTACCATTGAAGAGTGATCTGAGCCATCCATGAGGATTTAGTGAGATTGGGATTGCCACAGTGGCAATGGTCAGGAAGTAGTTGGTTTGGGAATTGGGAAGAGTGGGTTTTTGGGTTTGTCAGGTTTTGGGATTCTCGGAAAGGGATGAAGGGTGGAGTTTGGAGGGAAAAATTATTGGCGCCATTTTTATTCTTGGGTTTTCTTGGTTAAGGAGAAGGGAAAGGGTAAAGGGTTTAATGTGTTTTTCTTAATTGTGGTCCGGTTTTGGATTTGGAATTAATACACAAGGACCATTCTTGTAATTTGGCAAAACTTGAGGGACCAAAACTGTAGTTTTCCAAAATTAATCATAAGGACTATATTTGACAAGCTTTATTAACCAAGGACCATAAATAATATTTTCCATTTTTGAAAATCCCGGGGACTTGTTTTGCCATTTTTGAAAGTTGGGGACCTAAAGCGCCAATTATGCAAACTTTGTTCGCTTTTAATGTTTTACTCATTTTGCATTTAAAGCATATAAAATGTAATTTTGAGATATTTTCGATTTTTGATGCATTTAAAGTGTTTTTAAATGTTTTGCGTTCAGATTGACCAAAAATGATGAGTATTTACACACTCATCAATCCCCACACTAAAACATTGCTAGTCCCTAGCAATCTTTTATAAAAATTTAATGGATTTAAGTCTCTTTACCAAAAGCCATCACTTCGGAGTAGCCAAATGTTTCGTTCAAGTAAAAACTATGGTACATCGATAACCATATGATTTTGAGCAAATCACCGACTTCAACGGATTTGATTTGTCTTTACCGAAAGTCATTTGCTTCGGACTAGCCAACTCTTAGATAAAATATCTTTGGTGAGTCGATTACCAATTATTTTTTTCAATCGCCTTTACCACAAGCCATAAACTTGCGGGCTAGCCAACTCTTCACTCATTAAAGATATGGTGGTGAACACCATACAATTTTGGGCAAATTGCAAGTCGTCAACGAATTTGAGATATCTTTACCAAGAGCCGTTTGCTCTGGATTAGCCAATCCTTTTGTTTATTAGACATGGCGGACTAAAATCGTAAGTGAGTAAGTGCAAAACACTTACTCCAAAAAAAATTTGGCCAAAAATGGGGAATTGGGTATAATTACATGATAAAATTCGTGAGAATTCCCCCACACTAGAAATGAATATTTCCTCAATATTCAAAGTACCGCGGTTATGCCGAAACCGAGAACGTAAAGGAAATACTACGCCATTATTTGAATTTTTTTTTTTTTTTTTTAGAAAACTTATATACAACAGCGGGGGCAACTCCCCCACACTAGGGTGGGACACACGGGTGAAAACCCATGTTTAACTACTATTTTTGATTACCGAGTTGCTAGCTTGACTCGACCCCGCATTAATTTGTTCATGGGGAAGTAAGTGGAAGAGACAATCTCCATCGGACTTTCATTCAAGATGTTTGTATAAACATTGAAGTACGTGAAAGTTCCACACCGACGAGATATACATATACAGACTCGACTCACAAATGGTACATGGAAATGCCGGGGTCAAAGATGGTATCTTCACTCCCGAATGAGTGAAGAAGAGAAGAAGTCACGGGATAGGTGAAGAAAAGAAAGAAAGTTATGATGAAAATCATGACTAACTCATCTTCATGCATAGGAGAATCCATAATTTCAGTATTATGAATCTCATCATTTAAGCTCACGTGATCAAGACAAATCCCGGGTGTGTCATGATCAAAGTGGAAGTTATCATACTCTGGCGGAGATATGATATGAGTGAGTTCACCGCGAACTCCTCGCGAAGAGAATCAATCACAAGATGTAAATCGTGAATTCTTGTTCCACTGTAGACTCATCACTATCCTTAATCTGAGTATCAAAGAGTGGATTCTCGAAATTAAAGTAAATTCAGTCGAATTCAAATAGAGGATTAGTGAGAGTTGTTTTGAATGCTTCAGCACAAAGTGATCAACATTCTCTATTGGACCTGTTGGGATAAGAAGTGAGTGAATGATCATTATAAGGGAGACTTTCAATCTCTCCGGATCGGCTTCGAAATCAAAGAGACCATCGTCACTTTCGATGAAAGTGGATGATGTGATTGAGTTCATCGGTGAACTCCTCAAGAAGAGGATCGACCGTGGAGTGATGCCTCAACATACTCGATGTTTCCATAGGAAGCACAATCGTCGCTAAAATCGTAGAAAGTTTCAAAATGATCTTTTGAACACTCAAGAGGGAAAGAGAATCACACATATGATCGAAGTCCCCGTGACTCTCTCGGGATTGGGACAAGGTTCTCAACACTAGACTTTATGAATTCGTCCGATTCCTTTTCGTGAACAAGTGTCAAGATGCTCATCCACCATGTTTAGAGAGTGAGTGGGAATATCGGGTGTGATAGCGCTTGTTTGAGAATGAATCTCAACCTTTGGGATATCAACCGATGAACTTGATGAATCTTTATAGAATTGAAGGATATCAAGTGTATCCTCATCATCACCGCCATCGAATAAAACGAAATTGAGAGCTAGATCCGGCTGCTTTTCTTTTGCAATTGATTCCCTAATAGATTTTTCAAACGCAATTTGGGAATTTATTTTAGCACCGCTTCTTGACTAGCAATTCTTCCATGGATTTCTCATGTGAATTTTGAATGACGGGACATTGTGGGAGTGGAGATTTGTCAAACCGAAGGTTGACATTGATAATCATCATGAGGACCCCACAATATACACAAGAAAACTGGAGCATTTGAAATGTTGTTTTACTCAACTCCTCAGTTCTTTTCACTAACTCCGAAGCTCTAGATAAGTGTCTTATTGGGTTTCTTTGAGGAGTTTGAGTCATTTGGCACCGTGGAGTTTGGTCGTGATATGGATAGTCGTAATTGTTACAAGGAAATGGATTCCTGTTTGACAATCGAGTGAAATGGGGACCTCCACCGTTCTCACAACAAAATGATTGTTGTGATGATTTGGTGAATAACATGGATATTGATCATTTCCAAAGTTCAGTGTTATCGAGATTTGTTCATAGAAAACGTGTCTCGGTCCGACACTCAAATCCTTGGCGAGGACCTCCACAAAATTCCCACAAGTATGTCTGAATCTCATGATGTGGTAGCTGATGAAATAAATTAGTCGTGTCATGGTAAGAATAGGGATCTTGGTTATAGACAGACCCATTTCCTGACTCTACCATGCTAAAACTGAGACAATTATCATCATTATGAGGGCCACCACACCATTGACAACCAAAATGGTGTGGATACGACATAGGAAAGAATCAAAGGGTTTCAGAGGGGTTGGGATGAAGAATCAAAGATGTGAGAGGGTAAATATGGATATTTTTGGATTTTTGGATAAACATTTTGTAAAAATAAGAAAGAAAATCTTTTTGGGTTTTTGTGTTCGTTGAAAACTGATTTTAAAATGTTTTCGGGAACCGTTTTGTTTTTATATAATACTAATAAGAAAATATGAACAAGGATGGTAAATATACAATGGATGTATATTCAACAACACTGATGCTTCAAATTGTAGTACGCAAAGACACCTCCCGGCAATGGCGCCAAATTTTGGTTCGCTCCAACGGTCTATCTTTTATTAGTCAACCACTTGTGAATGGTCAACCATAAAAGTCAAACATTTCGAGCAGTAATGCAATTAAGTCCAGAGGAGTACAGAGTATCCCCGGGTCGTTAAGTCCCAACGAGGTGTGAAAACGGTAATACAACGAATCTGTGATCGGGTGAATATTGAACAGGAAAAGGTGATGATTGATTACACTAAGGAAATTAAATCTAATAAAGACTTTGAAGTCATTTTAATTCTATATTTAAAATCGATTAACGTTTTAAAACCTAAAACGTACGTTTAAATAAAATTACGTGAACGTACGAAATAAAACGTGAAAATAAAGAAGTAAAATACCTACGGATATGGAAAATACAATCCTAAGAAACAATTAAACGACGCTAGACTACATCCTAGGGTGCTAAAATGCAAAAACGCTAAAAACCGGGAACACACTAAGCCCCGAAAGTGAAAAAAAATGAAATTTAAGTCCTACGAGTGCAAAAACAATTTTCCTACATTCTAAATGACTAAAAATAATTTTAGAAAAAAGCCGGGAATTTTTTTGACTTTTATTTTATTTATTACGAATTAAAAACTATTTTACACTAATTAATTAATTAAAAATACTAAACATTTTTATAAAATTCTATAAAAATTACGGAAACTACTCTACATAATTTTATTTAAACGTACGTTTTAGGTTTTAAAACGTTAATCGATTTTAAATATAGAATTAAAATGACTTCAAAGTCTTTATTAGATTTAATTTCCTTAATGTAATCAATCATCACCTTTTCCTGTTCAATATTCACCCGATCACAGATTCGTTGTATTACAGTTTTCACACCTCGTTGGGACTTAACGACCCGGGGATACTCTGTACTCCTCTGGACTTAATTGCATTCTGTTCTGAGCTGTTTGACTTTTTTTGTTGACCATTCACAAGTGGTTGACTAATAAAAAATGAGCACACTGCTACTTGAAATAAGCTGTGAAAAAAGGTAAATAAGCACTACTCTTAACACTGAAAAGTACCTTAAAGACTTAATTATGCAATATGAAACATGAACAAGTCCCTAGGACACTTGGGTAAGAGGTGTGTGGGTGTGGTCGTGTATACCAGCAGGTCAAGTGTTCGAATCCCTCTTTCTTCCCTTTTTCCATTTATTTTTCTGTTTGATATTTTTCTTCTTGGCAACTGAAATAAATGGCTACTAAAGCTTATTAAACAAAACCTCAAGCTTAGGAAAACTTAAAACCATCTGTAAAAAAAACTAGTTAACAAGAGATTAATAAAAGACAATGAAGGCTGTTTGGGACAAGTAATCTGTTGTACAGAATAATGGACTAAGGGGCTGTTTGGGACAATTGCAGTCGAGGTGTTCTAACAGCTATAACAAGCTGTCAACAGCCACGACAAGCCCTATAATCTACTAAAGGCCAACACTAATCCTAAAAACTACCTAAGGAATTATGGGTAAGCAGTAGGAAAAAAAAAGAAAATAAGCTAAAACAAGGCAACAACAAAAGCAATGCACACATGCGTTTGAGCGACAAAATGGGATTTTTCCAACTAACTTTGAACAAGCTAAACTAATCTAAATCCTTAAGAAACTACTTATGCTAGAAGCTAACTAACCCTATTATTCTAAAAACTAATTGGAGATCGGCAAGGGCTGTTTAGAACTAAAAAAAAATTGGCTTAAAAAAGGCTTATGAGCCTACTGATGCTGCTGTTATAAAACAGCCCAAGTGGCGCTAACTGAGCTTAGAATTAAGCTAACAAAAGACTTCCAAAACCTAATTTAAGCTCTAACTAATTCACATCTACCTATAAGCTACCAATTAAACAGAGATTATAATCTAACACTAAGTTTAACTACTCTACAACTGGTATTAAAAACTGCAGTGGTGGCCTGCAGTTGGGATGTTCTGATTCACTACTATAGGATACAAATTCAAATGAGTGCCTATGAAATCTAAACTAAAAACCTGATTTTGTAACTGGTGCAAGGCCCAAAGTGGGTCAAAAGAGTTTTTGACCCACAACCTATTCTATTCCAATAACTGCCTTGGGCGGAAAATCTCAATTTGAAACCAAGTAAAACACAAGATTTTATGTTTTCATGAAATAAACTTAGAATAAAAAATTCCAAACACTGAATTGATTTTTTTTTAACCTGAAATTAACAGAAAGCTTCAACACTTTTAAACTTGAAATTTAACGGAAAGCATAAAGGAACTTGAATTAATTGAATTTTAAAAATTACAATTGCAGGAAATTTAACTTTAAATTAAAGCGGTACATAAAAGAAAATGGACTAGAAGCTAAATTTCTAGACAAAAAATCTGCTATCTTCACTAATATCTTATTTATACTAAACTCCAAGAAAATCTTCTGTCTCTCTCTTCTTGTGTTTCTTGTGTGAGATAAAGCAAACAAAACCCAATCTTGTGCTTGTTTTGAGCCAATCTCAACCATCAGATAGTTAGGTACCATTGAAGAGTGATCTGAGCCATCCATGAGGATTTGGTGAGATTGGGATTGCCACAGTGGCAATGGTCAGGAAGTAGTTGGTTTGGGAATTGGGAAGAGTGGGTTTTTGGGTTTGTCAGGTTTTTGGGATTCTGGGAAAGGGATGAAGGGTGGAGTTTGGAGGGAAAAATTATTGGCGCCATTTTTATTCTTGGGTTTTCTGGGTTAAGGAGAAGGGAAAGGGTAAAGGGTAAAGGGTTTAATGTGTTTTTCTTAATTGTGGTCCGGTTTTGGATTTGGAATTAATACACAAGGACCATTCTTGTAATTTGGCAAAACTTGAGGGACCAAAACTGTAGTTTTCCAAAATTAATCATAAGGACTATATTTGACAAGCTTTATTAACCAAGGACCATAAATAATAGTTTCCATTTTTGAAAATCCCGGGGACTTGTTTTGCCATTTTGAAAGTTGGGGGACTGAAACTGCCAATTATGCAAACTTCATTCGTTTTAGTCGTTTTACTCATTTTGCATTTAAAACATATAAAATAATTTTGAGATATTTTCGGTATTTTGATGCATTTCTGAGTGTTTTTAAATGTTTTGCAGTTCAGATTTGACCAAAAATGATGAGTATTTACACACTCATCAAGTCTAAATCTACACAAAGTATCTAGTAAAATCTTCTAAGGATTTCAATAATGCACTACATGATGTTATGTGTCTGTTTTTCTATTTTTAGAAATATGTAAAAATACATATGTAATGTTTTTTTTTAAGAAACCAAAACATTCTTGAACTAAAAATACTAACATACATTATGGTTTAGAGTCATATCAAAATGTAAATGCTTAAGTGATGAAGATATTGTTTGAAAAGCTTGTTTTAATATCTATTTAAACTTGACAAGCTTTAAGCTTTATAAGAATAAAATTTACTTTTGTCGTTAACAAAACTTAGGTAAAGATCATAAAATATAAATAACATTTAATGACGATATTTGTGTTAACACAAGACGAAGGCATTAGTGAAAGGTGTCACGCGTTCGTGTCAAGGGCATTAGTGAAAGATGCCTAGGGGTTAAATCAAGTGGCATTAGTGAAGGATGCCAAGGTCGTATAATCGATGAGGTGCATCGTTATACAAATAGTAATAGTTTGTTTCCAAGGATATTGATATCCTTGATGGTGTTGTAATAAGGAGTGGGTCTCCTTTGGGGTTAGGTGTTGTGTAGTGTTGGGTAGTAGTTCCTCCTTTATAATAGAACTCAGTACTTAGCCTAGTACCGGATAAAGGGTGGTAGGCAACGTTGTGGTAGGTGCGGTTCAACCTTGTGAAAGAACCCGGTGGTTAGCCTAGTACAGGAAAAAAAAGTAGGCGACATTGTGAAGGCTTCTCCGCCATAAGGAGTTGGTGTCGTGTAGTGATTACGAACTCTCGAGTAGGTGACTCGAGGAGTGGAGTAGGGCAAGGAAGGTGTCCTTGTAGCCGAACCACTATAAATACTCGTGTCGTGGTTATGTGCTTCTTACTCTTTATCTTTCATTACACATTTATTATATCTATCTATAATGTCCAACATACACATCCAAATGGATTGACATAAGTCGATCTAAATATTTTAAAACGAAGTATTAATTGGTAAAACTAGTCAACCCCCTTTTCTAGTTTTCCACACAACCATATTGAATGAATATCAAAATAAACATGAATCTTACAAAGGAGATGATGATAACTACATGAGTAACAACTAACAATCAACTGAACCCTCCTAGTCTTTAACCCTTTCTTCAATCTTCAACCCAAGTCTTGAATATTTTCACCACATGATTGTAACCCTTATTAATCACCCAATAACCTTCTTATATTCAGCCCTTAAACCTTCTATAACTCTTAATTCAACCAAAGGATCATGAAAACAACACAAGGACTTGTTGTAACATCTTGAACCTTAAATCTTTCATGTATAACTTGAACCTTGAAATCAACTAATGATGGTAATGATATAATTATTTTGGAACAGCAGGAGGGAGTCACAAGGATAAGATGAGAGTGTTTGGAGGTGAGCTTAGTCTATCTTGCATGTATGTGTAAGAGGTGTAAGATATTAGGACATATGGCATCAAGAGTAATCACCAAAACATGCATAGTTTTGGTGTCTCCTTATTTGTACGCCACATCTAGCATAAGGTGGTGAGGTTTGTGTCTTTTTTTATAAATATTAACTTACGGGGTGTAGTTTGGTCCCGGTAATTACTAACGTTAAGCCCTTACGTCACGAAACTTAAAATTGGGCAACGTAAAAATATAATACTTACAAAAATGTTAAAACTTATCAATATACTCTAACTAAGTATATTAAAAGTGTGATAAGTCTAATTGAATGCGCTTATGTTCTTAAAACCTAATAACGTAAGTTTGAGCACGCGTATTACGTAAAGAGTAAAATATTTACGTAAAAATAACAAAGTGGCAATAGTTCATATAAAATATGACTATTGGTGATATTTGAGTATTTTGAACATATAGACTCTTCCTAGTCTTGTGTTGGTCGCGAGGAAAATTCACACGATTAAACTATTGAGATTACTTATAAATGTAATTTAAATTAAATTGTTTATTGTGTTTACTATTGTGTGCGGTTTTCACGTTTTGCGAGATAACTTCTCGTTAAATAGACAGGTGAACAAAAAAAATATTCAGAAAGTAATAATTCGAAATAGAGTGAATTATTTAACTTGGAAAATTACCAGTTACCACCGGTTATAGTAATTGCTTCTACATTATAGTAAAAGTCAAAGTCAATGTCAACTTTTAAGAATTCAAATGGCAAAATAGTCATTTTGACTTATGAAAAATTTACGGGTTGCTACATTCCATTTTTTGTAATCAAATAAAGACTCATCATATTCTTTTTCAGGTTTAGGAGTGTAATCACCATTGAGATGATGAGGAACACCTTTGTAGTTGTTAGTTTTAGCAAATCTATGATATACATGTTTTCCTTCAAAATCACCTTTTGAACTAACAAAAACAGTTTCTTTCATCTCTTCTTCATATCCTAAAACCTCTTTATCTGATTTTATCTCAAACCCTAAACCAATTTTACTTGTTGAGCTCATACCTGAATCTATTAACCTCCATAGATTTTTAGCATTGTTCTGCCATGAGTCAACTATCTTTTGCAACTCTTCCTTATGTTTAACTGCTTTCATTCCAATTCTTCTATATTTTCTAAGCTTTTCATCTTTTTCAAATATTTCATTACCTTGGAAAGTAAGCTTTTCATTTAAAGATGCATTCTGTTTTTGAAGAGTATTTACTTGTTTTTCTAATGTTTTTACAACATTTTTATAAGCAAGAAACTTAACCTCTTGATCACGTAATTGACTCATTTGTTCTTCACACGGAGATTGCAGTTTATTGTATGAATCAATGCAAATTTTAGAACATAAGGATACCTCACTGCTAGAGCTTATGGCCATGAGAGCATGAGTGACTTCTGTCCCCTGATCAGTGTGCTCTCCCCAGTTAATCACACCAGCTTCCAAAGTCAGCAACCCCATCTGACTCTTATCTTCCTTCTCAGCATTCTTGGGATAGAAGGAATCCCTCTTATTTTCTTCATTGGCCTCCTTTACTGTACATTCCCTAGCAAAGTGACCTCTTTCTTGACACCTGTAGCACTTAAGCTTTGACTTATCAAACCCTACTAGTCTCTTCCCATCAAAACAAACTTGTCTACCAGTCCTTTTGAAGAATTTCTTCATCCTCAAAGCAATCATGGCACACTGCCAGTTTATATCCATTTCCTCCATCTCCTCATCTTTAATCAGATCCAAGTATTCATTGAGGATGTCTTCATATTGATTAGCAAACAGTGAGTAGATGATCTTATCAATAAAACCAACAGCACCATCCTTTTCCTTCTCACCAGAAGAAATAATATAGCTACCAGGACTAAAACCACTACCAGATTTAACTTTGTTTTTACTACTCTTGCCTTGGGAGACAAAAACAACATTGTTGTCACTTGAAGAAGCCTTTGAACTTCCTTTGATGTATTTTTCAGAATAGGAAGTTTGAGGTTGGAAATGGTGGTTGTAGCAGGGATTGGTTGTTGCTGTTGTTTCTTAGACCCTGCTTCTGATGCTTTAGAATCATTGTCAGAAGCCTCTTCATCACTAAGGTGATTTGAGAAATTATCAGGCTGAGACATTCTTTAGGATATTTGAGTGAGATGAGATGAGTGTTTTGGTGAGATGTGTTTCTTCAATTCAGAGTCCTTCAACAGGCTCTGATACCACTTGTAGGTTCAAAGTTTATGGATCCAAGCAGCCTTGTAAGAAAATAACTAACTTGGATAAATCCAAACTAATTATGTGAATAACTCTTAACAATGAGTACTTGATGCTAATGCGGAATATTAACAACAAGCAAGAAGAACACAATGATTACTAAATAACTTTTTCTATTGATCTCTAAAACTCAATACATAACAATATACCTTTAGGGTTCCTTTATACTCTTAGGAAACCCTAGTATACAAAACGTGTAGAAGGATAAAGATATCTCTTCCTAAGATATCTCTACACGTACATATCCTTCCCTAATATAACTCTAACAAACTATTATGTTTTAACATAAACAGACTTAACTATAAATACTAAACAATATTAACTAAGGTCTGCCAGACTTAACTTTGTACTGGCAGACTTAACAAGTAATTCTAAGCCTACCAGACTTAACATTTATACTACCAGTATTAAGTCTGATTACATAATTCCTAACAAAAACCCAATCTCTAGTTATTCCTCAAGGCATTGATAATGACTTTCATGATATTGTAGTGGCACTCATGAATAATGATCCGTTCTTTGGTATTCCTTTCCCAAAACTTGGTTATGAAGAATCTCTTTCTTCATGGATTATTGTTCCTACCAATGTGCAATCTATAAATTAACCACATGAACATTAAGGAAAATGAAAACATCATCTGCTTGAAGACATTATTGGTGAATATTCTAAACCAGTCTCTATACGCCTCCAACTACTTACTTAAGCCATGTTTTTCTTACTATGATGCTTTCATATCCTTAAATGAACCTAAAACTTACAAAGAAGCATTGACTGAATCCTGCTGGATTGAAGCTATGCAAGAAAAACTCAATGAGTTTGAAATACTTGAAGTTTGCGAGCTTGTTCCTGGTCCAGATCGTGCTATGATTATCACTTTAAAGTGGATACTCAATGTCAAACTTGATGAACTGGGAGGAGGGTTGAAAACAAGGCAATGTTGGTAGCACGTGGATATCGTTACAAAGATGGCATCGATGTTGAGGAATCATTTGCTCCGGTTCATTCATTGGATCGATATACATTAGATTGTATGTTTATTCACTTGTTGGGCAGTTGACACTAAGGATGACTACGGAGTTGATCCGGTATCACTTATTTGAGATTGAAGTTGTCTTTAACAAAGCCGTGATCTTATTTTATCTTGAAGTCGGGGTTGGTTGGATGCATGACTTTCAATGATAACTTGCTCATGCTTAAGAGTTAATTTGAAGACTTCGTTTATCTAGTTACCAACAGTCGGGATGGATGGTTGAAGACCTGGTTAAATATCACTCAGTGTCACACGCAAATGACGTTGTGGATAATCGCAAGGGGTGTTAATGTCTCATACTTTGGTTTGGTATTGAGTACTTAGAGATTTGCTTGGAGCATACATTCTCTACACCGTTCTTCCAACATTGGTGCAAGACTAAGTCACAAGCATGGGGAATTCTACTTCAGCTTCAAGTTTGGTATATCGGGTTTGCTTCATCAGTGGTCACTTCAAATTGTCTACATATGGGTTGATAAAGATAGTTGGAGAGAGTTTCAGTAGCAGTTGACTCTCATAGGATACATTTGAACCAATTTTGTTCTTCTCACAAGATTTCAAGTATATGTATGTATAATGTGTTGCTGATTCTGAGATATCAAAACCAGTAAGGGGGAAGGAGACATACATCTGAACGCACAACGAGTACACGTGATGAACTTTATACTTCTTCTTTATTGAAGTTATTCTGGGAAGACACATGTCATAACTGCAGAGAAAGTCAGTGTTTTAACTCGTGTATTTTGGTGTATTATTCCAACTACTTGGGGGAAATAGTCTCTTGATACTTGTGGTATGTATCACTTAAGCTTTCAGTGGGAAGAAATATGAGAAGAATTATTCAAGCGTGAGATGATATTGCTTATCGACATCTTCTCACGAGCTGATATGATTTATGGTAAAGTGCTTCCGGTTAATGCTTCATGTACACAATATTCTGCTGATTTCGATGAGATCGCAACCATCAGGGGAGAGATATGTGTACATCAGGGACGCACAACAGGTTCACGTGATTGGGCTTAATCATTTATTCCAGAGTTGATAACCGCAGACACTAGTACAAAAACGGGATTTGGTCACACATGGGCAAAATGGAACGACCACACATTCGCATATTTGTGTGGCTGAAGGTACGAAAATTGACAACATTTACTAATTAGTCACACATGAAAGTTTTGATTGTGTGACCATTAGAACTGTATTGGCACACAATCGAACATTGTGTGGCTAAAGGTAACTGGTAATTTTGTTTATGATCATTTAGCCACATATGAATTTGGAACGCGTGACAAATACAAGTAACCTTGATGCATTAGTCACATGAAGTAATTTTTTGTGTGTCTAAATCATAGAGTCAAGTTTTGCCACACATTATTTAAGAGTGACTTATATGTTTTGCTAATTATTTAGCTACATCTAAAATTGGAATGCGTGAGAAATGAAAAGTAAGGTTGAAGCATTAGTCATGATATACATATAAACAGTGACAAATATATGTCACACACTTGAACACTGTGACCAAATGCCATATATGGTCACACTAAACGTTTTGTCACACATTCGTTAAGTGTAGCCAAAATTCAGTACATATGGTCAAGTAAGTTAATATGTGTGTTTAAAGTTTAGTTTGTGTTAGCTTGCCAAAAGCTAATGTATATAGTCACATTCACTACTAACACTGTGACCAAATGCCATATATGGTCACACTAAACGTTTTGTCACACATTATTTAAGTGTAGCCAAAATCCAGTACATACGGTCACGTAACTTAATATGTGTTTTTAAAGTTTATTTTGTGTTAGCTTGGCAAAAGATAATTTGTATAGTCACATTTACTTCTAGCATGACCATGTGACTATATGCCTATACAATAGCAACAACATATCACAAATGTGTGACTAAATTATGTTCATGTGGCCATTGGATGATCAATAGTCGCACAAAATACACATTTCTTCACTTTAAACACCATATGGTCACACTTATTAACACTTTTAGCCACTTTATGATTAATTGTATGTGACTAAATACGCAAAACAAACATGCTTTGTGTGACTAAATGTTAGAAAATGCCACACAAACATAAAATTCATGTGGCCATTAGATGATCAATAGTCACACAAAATACACATTTCTTCACATTAAACACCATATGGTCACACTTATTAACACTTTGGGCCACTTTATGATTAATTGTATGTGACTAAATACCCAAAAGAAACATGCTTTGTGTGACTAAATGTTAGAAAATACCACACAAACATAAAATTCATGTGGCCATTGGATGATCTATAGCCACACAAACAACTATTCTGTTTTTCATAAACAGAACTACCTATGAATACTAAGCAGACTTAACTTAGGTCTGCCAGACTTAACTTTGTACTGGCAGCCTTAACTACTAAAACTAACCTACCAGACTTAACTTTGTATTGGCAGCCTTAACCACTAGACTTTTCTGCTTATAATCAGACCACAACACAAAATATATTTTTTTTGTGCAAAGGTGAACTTTTATTAATTAAGGAAACACCATATGGTCACAATTATGTGAACTTTTTGCCACTTTATGATTAATTGTATGTGACTAAATACCCAAAACAAACATGTTTTATGTGACTAAATGTTTGAAAAGGCCACACAAACATAAAATTCATGTGGCCATTGGATGATCAATAGTCACACAAAATACACATTTCTTCACTTTAAACACCATATGGTCACACTTATTAACACTTTCGGTCACGTAACTTAATATGTGTGTTTAAAGTTTAGTTTGTGTTAGCTTGCCAAAAACTAATGTTTATAGTCACATTTTCTTCTAGAAAGATCATGTGACTATATTCCTTTACAATAACCGTAACATATCACAAATGTGTGACTAAATTATGTTAATAAAAAATAACAAGAAAATAAAAAAGTATGTTACACCCCAGCGAGAATCGAACCCACGACCTCCCTTACGGAAGTCAAGCGGGTTACCATCTTGCCAAGGTAACCTATTCGTTAATGTAATGCATTTCTTTTTTAATATATAAGTTTAAGCTTCATTGTTTTTTGCTAGTAGCTTAAAGAGTGCTTATAGAAGCTGCTTATTAAACCGTGGCTTTTTCTCCCTCTGCTTATTTTCAACTTGTTTCACTTTTAAATTTCAATTTTAGCAAAGCTAAATATGTTGTAGCTTATTTGGTTTAAAAGGTAAAATATCATAACGATTTAAACCATTTTCGTTCATTTTTTTCTTGATTTCGAACGTTTTTGTACATCTGGGACCGTTTTTGTCCATTTTCTAATGTTTTCATAAAAAAACGTATCAAGGCGTACAAAATGTACGAAAGCGAACATAAAGTAGCAAAATAAAGAAAAAAGGAGAAGGACGTATGAAAACAAAAAAATCATACAAAAATGTACGAAAACGTAATAAATTAAAAATGATATATATGGTTACATGAAGTATTTATTTAGGTGTCTAAATCATTGAGTCATATTTTGTCACACATTATTTAAGTGTAGTCACAATTCGATACATATGGTCACGTAAGTTAATATGTGTGTCTACTTAATGCTTAATTGTGCTTAACAATTAAACACTTGGCTTATTTAGTATTCTTTTGAGCTTATTAGCTCATTTTCCAACTTATTTGTAAGTTTTAAAAAATTTGATTTTACAAAAAGTTCATATTTGCAAAAACAAAAATGTGGGAAACTAGGAAGTCAAGGGTGAGCCCCAAGGCTCGAACCCAAGACCTCCACTAGTCTCAAGTCTCAACCACACTTCACACCACACTCCACTACCACAAGCGCCCTAAGGACTTACATGTATTTCTTGCAAAATTTAATATTTAACCACATTGTGCAGTTTTAGCTTATTTCATTTTCAGCTTTTTTGTAGCTTATTCCAATAAGCTGATTATCTTGTTTTATTTTTCCTAGGTTTTAATTAGTTTTAAGTACCCTTACAAAAAAAATTCATATTTTTCCTATTTCGTTTAATATTTTTAATAATATTTTAAGATAAAAAGTATTTTTTATCCATAATAAATAAAATAAAAATCAGAAAAATACAAATCTTTTTCCTAAAATTATTTTTAACCATTTAGGACCTTAGAAAAATAAATTTGCATTTGTAGGGTTAAAATTTGGTAGTTTAGGTTTTTAGGCTCATTAAGTTCCCGGTAATTTCGCGTTTTTAGTTTAGATTAGATTAGGGCTTAATTGTAATTTGCTTTATTGTTTATGGCTTAATTGTAATTTTCTTTATTGTTGTATAGTATTTGTCTTAGTTTACAAAATCTAATGCACATGATCCATGACAATTGTCAATTACCCATTGTTGATCACGAGTCATGTATTGGTCGATAATATGACACTATAAGCCACTACAACCCAATGCACATGACCCATTACCCATGTTAAATACTCACTGTCAACAGTCATGGATGTGTCATAACATGACACTCTAAGCAACTATAACCCGATGCATATGACCCATATGATGTCAAATACCCATTATAATGAATGTGACCAGTGATAACCTAATGCACATGACCTATGACCCATGTGAATTAGCCATCATCACCGATCATGCATGGGTTGCACCGCCTTGGTAGGTGTATAGTAATAGTGTGAAGGTTATATGAATTGTATTTGAAGTTATTAAAGGCGATCATGCATGGGTTGCACCGTCTTGGCAGGTGTATACCGTTTGTCACAGACACTAAGAAGCAAGTGTCCAGGGACCTCTCAATCATGTTATCTGGGATCCAAAAAGTCTGAACTCGGCTTGATCTTGACTCGAAAAGCTTGATTTATTTGTAAAGATGTGTTTTCTTACACAAATTAAAATTGAAATATAACCTAAGAATCGAATTTGGTTCGACTTCAGCTCGATAAGCTCGATACATTCATAATTTTCTTTATTGTTGTATAGTATTTGTCTTAGTTTACAAAACCTAATGCACATGACCTATTACCCATGTGAATTAGCCATTATCACTTGTCATGAATGGTTTCCATTACACTATAAAACCTAATGCATATGACCCATGACAATTGTCAATTACCCATTGTTGATCACCAGTCATGTATTGGTCGATAATATGACAATATAAGCCACTACAACCCAATGCACATGACCCATTACCCGTTTTAATTACTCATTGTCAACAGTCATGGATGTGTCATAACATGCCACTCTAAGCAACTATAAACCGATGCATATGACCCATATGATGTTAGATACCCATTATAATGAATGTGACCAGTGATAACCTAATGCACATGACCTATGTTGTAACACCCTAGGCAAATCCTATATCGGTTGTGGCCTGGAGAGATGCTGGGCTCATAAGATAACGTTCGCCTTACAATGACACAACGCATGTTATGGTCTACTGCGGGTGGAGTTCTTAGGAACTGGCAGTTAAGCATGCTGATGTGAGAGTAGTACTGGCTTGGGTGACCTACCGGAAAGTCTTCACATGATGCCACAAAAACAAAACCGTGAACCTACGGGCAAAGCGGACAATATTGTGGTCTGAGTAGGCGGGATGTTACAAATGGTATCAGAGCCACTCCTGAGCCGTTCGGGATGGTGGGGCAAACCTCATCGAGGACGATGAGTCCTTAATGGGGGGTAATTGTAACACCCTAGGCAAATCCTACATCGGCTGTTGCGTGGAGAGATGCTTGGCTCATAAGATAACGTTCGCCTTACAATGACACAATGCGTTTTGTGGTCTACTGCGGGTAGAGTTCTTTGGAACCAGCAGTTAAGCGTGCTGATGTGAGAGTAGTATTGGCTTGGGTGACTTGCCAGGAAGTCTTCACATGATGGAACAAAAACGAAGCCGTGAGCCTGCGAGCAAAGCGGACAATATTGTGGTCTGAGTAGGCAGGATGTTACATATGACCCATGTGAATTAGCCATCATCACCGGTCATGCATTGGTTGCACTGACTTGGTAGGTGTATAGTTATAGTGTGAAAGTTATATGAATTGTATTTGAAGTTATTAAAGGCGGTCATGCATGGGTTGCATCGGCTTGGTAGGTGTATACTATTTTCATAGACACTAAGAAGCAAGTATCCAGAGACCTCCCGATCATGTTATCTGGGATCGAGAAAGTTTGAAATCGGCTTGATCTTGACTCAAAAAGCTTGATTTATATGTAAAGATGTGTTTTCTAACACAAATTAAAATTGAAATATAACTTAAGAATCAAATTCGGTTCGAATTAAGCTCGACATATATTCATAAATAAGTATTTACACTTAGTACACTTACATACAAAATATATAAAAAAACATATATATGCTATATCACTTACAAGCTCGAAAAATCAACAATAACTCAAGTCGAACTTATATAAGGTTGAGCTCAACTCCTTAAACATTTCGAGTTCATTTGATAGGCGGGATATGTGCAAAACTATAATAGTTTTCAAAATTTATACTTTGTTTCATAAACTTTTCCCCAAAATTTAGTATTCCTCCCATATATTTTCATCATATCCCGCCTTACATTTCCCCAAAATCAAAATTTTACATCACTTTAACATCATCTATAAACTTTTACACCCAAATCAAAACCCTATTAAAAGATCCATAGTGATTGCAATGGCCATGATGATGATCCAAATCAGTGAAGCGAGTGATTCGCGTGTTGGGGCTTTTAGGTATGTATCTTTATGTTCATGTCGGCATTCTTATTTATTGATGTTAATGAAATGGGTTATGTATGCGATGCGTTGGTTCAAGAATAATCTTATGTCAAATATATATTTTTGTCAACAATTACCGTGTTAGATAAGATTGTAGAAATTGTACAGTTTTTCTTAAAATGATTTAGGAAGCCTTATGTTTATAGATTCAAGATTAGGCGTCTTTTTGACTCACCCTTTTAGCAACTTCTTTTAAATATGACGTTTGACCTGTTAGGCTCTCATTTGAAGGGAACTGGCTAAATTTGCCAACTGTGTTTTTATTAAAATTTTGTGTTGGGATATAAAGTTAAAGTATTGAAGAAACTCAAAGTGCTGAAGAAAGTCAAAGTACTGCTTAATGAAAGTCAAAGTACTACTTGTGTCAAAGTATTGATATGCTAAAGGACTGCTATGCAAATTGTTTAAGGATTATTATGTAATTCTAGAATATTCTTAGATTAGAATTAGTTTACTTGTCGTACAAGGATTATAATTGTAAACTAGGTTATTCCTTATGCCTATAAAAGGACCCCTAGATTGGCATTAGAGATATGTGATTTAGAACTTACATGCAAGTACAATATTAGAGTTATTTAGCGATTAGGTTTGTTAGTGAATTTGTATAACAAGCAGGTTCAAAGTTTTGTTTTAACATAATCGTTGAAGTTTAAAGTTATTCTTCTTAGCTTTGTTAAAGTAGATTCCGCATACTTAATAGAGTTATATCAGTGTTTCATTGTTAGTAGTTTTGGATTTATCCAAGGTTGCTAAACCCTTACAAGCTACATAGTTAGTTTGGTCAGAGTATATCGATCCAACAAGTGGTATCAGAGCTTGTGTGGAAACTCTGATTAAGAAGAAACCCTAAAAGATGTCGACTGAAGCTGCACCACTCCCATCCATCACCTCACTCAGAATTCCTATCATCAAGAAGGAGAATATGATCTCCGGAGCATGAAGATGAGGCGGTACATTGCGATTACGCACCATGCATTATGGGATGTGATTGTCAATGGAATTTCGTTCTTGAAGAACTTGTAGAAGTTCTGGACAACCTAAACCACCTCACCTACCTTGCCGTGACTACAAAAGAAATCAAGAAAAGCTCTCAACATACTCGTTGTCCGCTATTCCCGATGGTCACCTACTAAAGTTTCATGATGCTAAGGATGCAAAACAATTATGGACTGCTATCAAGACAAGATTTGGAGGTAATGATGCTTCCAAGAAGATGCATAGAAATCTATTGAAGCAATAGTTTGAAACATTCACTGTTGGTGAAAGAGAAGGTCTTGATGCTGCCTATGACAGATTCCAAAATCTTCTTAGTATGCTAGAGTTATATGGAGAAAAGGTATCAGTTGAAGATGCTAATCTGAAGTTCTTAAGAAGTTTGCCATCCGTATGGCATGTGGTTGCTACTATGATTAGAGGACAATCTGGTTTAGATACTATGGACTTTGATGATCTCTACAACTATTTAAAGGTGTATGAGCATGAGATGAATGGTCAAACAAATTAAAAATCTCACAACATTGCTTTTGTGTCTTTTGAAAAGAGAGGCAGTACTTCCACTAAAAGTACTGCTTATCCTGTTCAAAGTACTGTTGGTGATAAACAGCATATCTGCACAACCATGACAACTACCACCTCATCACCATCAAACACCATTAACTCTGATGATGTTGTATGTTCCTTCTTTGCTCAACAAGCCACTTTACCTGTTACTTATGAAGAAGATTTGTTGCAAATTGATGACGATGATCTAGAAGAAATTGACATAAGATGGAAAGTTGCCATGATCACTGCAAGGATCAAGAAGTTCATGAAGAAAACAAGAAAGGGTGTTGACTTCAAACCCAAACAGGGTATAACATTTGACAAATCTAAGATTGAGTGCTTTAATTGTCAAAGAACTGGACACTTTGCAAGAGAATGCAAGTTTGCTAAATATCAGGCAAATAGGATGATTGAGAAACCCAAGATTGAAATAAAGGAAGTTCCTATTACTGAACCAAAACAAAAGCTTTGGTTGCTCAAGAAAATCTATCGAGGTTGACCGAGTCTTGAATTTGATGATGAACCAAGAACCTACTCTATGGTTGCAATGGAAGAGTTTGATTGGAGCACAACTTTTGATGAGGAGCCGGATTTGTTGCTTTGGAATCAAGAGATGGCCTTGGAAGCTTTGATCGAGCATGAAAAGTGAAGAAGAACTTGTTCTGCTTGCTCGTAGCTACTTCACCAAGTTCATCCACTATCTCGAGGTATGTTCCAAATGTAATGAGTTTTATCAAAAAGTGCTTAAAGATTATGTGACTGAAAGAGATAATTGTAGAAGGGCTAGGTCTGAGGTAGTTGGTTATCAATTGACTTTAGAGTCAATGGAAGCCAAAATAATCACTCATAAAAATAATGAAATGGCTTGGGCAGAAAAATATGAGCAACAAGATTATCAATTAAAATTAAGTGAATGGAAGTTAGGATGTAAGGTTTCTGAACTTGAAAAGATGACTAAAGAAAGGGTT
Organism: Chrysanthemum lavandulifolium; assembly: GCA_022545495.1. Taxonomy (NCBI): domain Eukaryota; kingdom Viridiplantae; phylum Streptophyta; class Magnoliopsida; order Asterales; family Asteraceae; genus Chrysanthemum; species Chrysanthemum lavandulifolium. Next base: position 79,975,827 of record CM040239.1, on the reverse strand, counting down.
GAATTGTTAGAAAAATTTGCTAGTTGGAATGAATCTGGTCTTTCACATGTTAGTTTTGTTGAAAACCAAAAAAGAGCACACATTAAACCGGCCTAGGTTTTGGTATGGACTTTAGCGATGTAAGAGAACCCAACTAGTAATAAGGAAAAATTGATTCGAGGAGATAACAACTAGTGATGATGAACTCATTAGCTCAGAAGAAAACACATCTAGTAATGAGCAATCAATTAGTCAAACACCTCCTGAATTTAAGAAAGAAAAGGGTTATAATGCAGTTTTTCCACCAACTGGTAGTTTTCAACCACTTAGGACAGATGTTTCTTGTTTTGGAGTAAACAATTTAGAGTTTAGGAAAAAGCTTACTAGTCAATCTAATTCAGGTCCATCTAGTTCTGTATCCCCAAAAGAAACAGTTGAGAAACCTAAGGATGATAATTTAAGAGCTCAGCAGTACCTTCATCTCAAAGTACTGCTAGACATTCAACAGTACCTTCAAGAAAAACTTTTCAAAATACTGCTAAATCTTTTTGGGATAGTTTTGGTCATTCACCAAACAGTTAGGATAGTTTTGGTCATAGAACTAAAAGAAGAAATTTTGGGATTACGGGTCAAAAATTATGTTTTGTTTGTTATAGTTCTGATCATTTGATTAAGGACTGTGACTTTCACTCAGAATATTTAAGCAAATTCCCAAAGACTACATCTACCAACCATAAGCCAAGGGAGAATAAACCAGTTTAGAATCATTCAAATAGGGTAAACCATAGTAATTTCTCAAAAGACTATAGGTACCCTCACCAGAAAAGACCTTTTCAAAACCACCAAGACCCTCAAGCAATACTTTTCAAGGTCACCGGTAAGTCAAAGTTTCTCATGCAGTACCTTCTCAAAGTACTGTTAGGTTTTCACCCAATCAAGGTACTGCTAGCACTTTTTCGAATGGAAGTCCTAGGAGATCCAATTACTATCAACCTAGAAGGCATTACACCTCAAATAGAGTACCTAGATCAAAGAAATCAACACAAAATGTTAAAACCTACTGGGTTGAGAAAGAAAGTACTGATGGGGGACAAAAAGTACTTTCAAGCAAGTTTTGTTTAAAAAGAAAAGGAGAATTTTGTTGAAAAACCAACACAAGTTTTGGAACAAAAAAAAATAATTGATCATGTTCTCAAAAATAGTGGAGATTACCTACTTAAAGAATTTAAGTATGTCACTCCACAAGGGGAACACAAGTCAGTAATGGCTTGGGTTCCTAAAAGAAACTAACGCTTTCATCTTTGTGTAGGGCAACCCAGAAGAGGAGCTTAATGATCATTTGATTGTTGATAGTGGTTGCTCTGGAAGCATGACATGAGACAAGGAGATTCTGTCAGATTTTAAATCATATTTTGGAGGAAGAGTTGCTTTTGGGAATGATCCAAATTAAGGTAGAATTACTGGGAAAAGAACCATCAAGGCAGGAAGAATTGATTTTAAGAATGTTCGTTATGTGAAGGAGCTCAAGTTCAACCTTTTGTCAGTATCTCAGATTTGTGACAAGAAGCACCCTATGTTATTCACTGACACAGAATGTCTTATTCTTTCCCCTGAGTTCAAGCTTGTTGATGATCACTTGGTAACATTAAGAGTACCAAGAACAAATGATGTGTACAGTCTAGATTTGAAGAATATCAACTCTTCTAAAAGAGCAACATGTTTAGTACCAAAGGCAACACTTGAAGAAGCACATCTATGGCATAGAAGATTAGGACATGTGAATTTCAAAAATATCAACAAGTTGGTTAAAGGCAATTTAGTTAGAGGTTTACCTTCTAAAACATACAAGAATGATCATTCATGTTTGGCGTGCAAGAAGGGTAAACAACACAAAGCTTCATGCAAGAAGATTGAGGAAAGAACTATTAGAGAACCTTTAGAGTTGTTGCACATGGATCTGTTTAGACTGTTTCATTGCAAGCTTAAACAAGAAGAAATATCGCTTAGTTGTAACAGATGATTGCGAGATTTAGTTGGGTCTTTTCTTGGGATTTAAAGATGAAACCTTTGATGCTATTCATGATCTTATAATAGCCCTTGAAAATCAATTGAGACTCAAAGTAAGATCTATTAGATGTGATAATGGGACCGAATTCAAAAACAAGTTTATGGATGAATTTTGAGCCAAGAAAGGGATTAAGAGGAGTTTAGCATTGCGAACTCCACAAAGAAATGGTGTTCTTGAGAGGAAGAATAGAACATTGATAGAAGCGGCCGAACAATGCTTGCGATTCTTTATTACCTATTCAATTTTGGGTGCAATTGTAAATACCGCTTGTTATGTGTTAAACAGTATCACCACTAAACCTCAGATGAAGACACCTTATGAGTTGCTTATGGGAAACAAACCCAACATTCATTTTATGAAACCTTTTGACTGTCCTCTGACTATTCTCAATAGTATTGATACTATTGGAAAATTTGATGGCAAGTCTGATGAAGGATACTTATTAGGTTACTGTATCAATAGCAAAGGATTTAGAGTGTACAACAAGGTTACCAAAAAGGTTCAAGATTGTCTACATGTTGAATTTCTTGAAAATCAAGACAATCAAAAAGGTAAAGGTCCTGATTGGATGTTTGATCTTGATGTTTTGACTCCTTCTATGAATTATGTTCCTGTCAGACAAGAAAATCAAGTTGTTCACAAAGAAGAAGATTTACAGTACATTGTTCATGGAGTTAATCTTAGACCTGATACTGTTCCTGATAAAGAACCCATATCTATTGAAAAGGAGAAAAGTACTATTGAACCAAAATCCACTTTGGCTGATGAAGATCAAGCTATTCAAGATGAACTTAATAGGATGCTTTTTCAAGAAACAATAGCTCAATCTTATGAAGATGATCAAAGAAGAGCTTATGAATCAGCAAAGAAAAAGGGTATGTCTACAGATTGCTCTCACAAGACTTTAGATCATAGTACTTTGGATCAAAGCTTCTTGAACCAATTGATGATGCCGATGATTTAAATGATCCAAACATGCCTGGGTTAGAAGACACTGATGATGAATTAGAAGATGAAGGTATTTTCTCAATATCCAATGACGAAGCTGATTTCACAAACTTGGGTGATGATCTTGAAGTTCCACAAACTCCTACATTAAGTGTAAATAAAGATCATCCTGCTGGTCAAATCATTGGACCTTCTACTTCAGGAGTGCTCACAAGAACAAAAGCTAAAAGTTTCTCTAAGCCACATAATGCTTTGCTTAGCTTTGTTTATAAACAAAACAGGATGAATCATAAGGATCAATAAACATGCTTGTTTACCTGCTTTATCTCTCAAGAGGAACCCAAGACTATATCTCAAGCATTAGCCAAAGAGAGTTGGGTTGAAGCCATGCAAGAAGAACTTCTTCAATTCAAACTTCAAGACGTTTGGGTACTATGTGATTTACCAGATGGAAAGAAAGTCATTGGTACAAGATGGGTTTTCAGAGTTAAGAGAGATGAAAGAGGTAATGTCATCAAGAACAAAGCAAGATTGGTTGCACAAGGATATAGACAAGAAGAAGGAGTGGACTATGATGAAGTGTTTGCTCATGTAGCAAGGATTGAAGCCATAAGATTATTTCTTGCTTTTGCATCATATATGGGCTTTCCTGTTTATCAAATGGATGTCAAAAGTGCCTTTCTTTATGGCAAAATTACAGAGGAATTCTATGTAAAACAACCTCCTAGCCTTCATCAAGCTCCTAGAGCTTGGTATGAAAGACTCTCCACTTTTCTATTGCAACATGGTTATAGGAGAGGTGCTACTGATAAGGCTTTGTTTATCAAGAGAGACAAAAAGGATATAATGCTTGTTCGAGTCTATGTGGATGATATTATCTTTGGAGCTACAAAACAGTCAATGGTGAAAGAATTTGAGCAGCTCATGCAACAAGAGTTTCAAATGAGTTCCATGGGTGAATTAACTTTCTTTTTGAGGCTTCAAGTTAAACAATCAAGTACTGGAATCTTTATTATTCAAGATAAGTATGTCCTGACATTCTTAAAAATTTTAACTTTAGTACTATCAAGCCAGTCACCACACCCATTAAAGCTATAAACTCATTAGGAAAGGATGAAGATGGAGAAGCTGTGGATGTCAAACTTTACAAATCAATGATTGGTTGTCTTATGTACTTAACTGCATCTAGACGTGACATCATGTTTGATGTATGTTTATGTGCAAGATATCAAGTATCACCCAAGGTCTCTCATATGAATGCAGTCGAAAGGATTTTTAGTTATCTCAAGCAACAACCTAAGTTAGGGTTGTGGTATCCTAAAGATTCACCTTTTCACTTGGAAGCTTTTTCAGATAGTGAATATGCAGGAGACAATTATGATAGAAGATCAACCACTAGAGGATACCAATATCTTGGAAGAAGATTAGTTTCATGGCAATGTAAGAAACAAACCATTGCAGCAACATGATCAACTGAAGCAGAATATGTTGCTGCTACAAGTTGTTGTAGGAAAGTACTGTGGATGCAGAATCAACTCTTGGACTATGGATTCAATTTTAAGAATACTCCTATCTACATTGACAATGAGAGTACAATTTGCATTGTGAAGAATCCTGTTTATCATTCCAAGACCAAGCACATTCAGATTAGGCATCACTTTATTCATGATTGTTATGAGCATAGGCTCATTAATGTTGTCAAGGTCCACACAGATGACAATGTAGCTGATCTACTCACAAAGGGCTTTGATGTTTCAAGATTCAACCATTTAGTGGTGAGTATTGGTATGATTAATTATTAAGCTATATTTAAGGGGAGGACTTAATATTAGTTTAGTTAGTCCTGTGCATTGTTTGAGGGGAGGCAACACAATGTTATTTGATGTTTTTGCTCTTGTGGAGAAGAGGATGGAAAGCATCGCTTGAAGTACCGCTTTGAAAGTCATCGCTTACGTGGAAAGCACTCATTGCCTTGTCAAGCTTCATACAACGGTCATTTTTAAGGAGTAAAATTCAACAAGGGTAACTTTATTAATTGGGATTTGATTTTTTAAATCTTACCTATAAATAACTACCCTCCAATTTTTACTCTCATCTTTATACTTATCCATCTATTCATCACTTTTCTCACCATTCACTTTCACCAATCCATACATTCTTATAATAAACAAGCAATGGCTAATCGTAACAACGTTAGTAAGCACAACATGGTTGCTAATTTGGACAAGACACCATCTAACATCACTTTTCATGATATAATTGATTTCCTTACTGGATCTTCAATCAATTATGCTTTGTTGATCAACCCTGATATCATTGAACCATGGATTCAACAATTTTGGGCTACTGCTAGATCACATTTGCAAGATGATGAATCCTTCATTCAAGCTAAGGTTGCTGGAAGGATAGTTAGAATTACTGAAGCTACAATCAGAGAGGATTTATTGTTTAATGATGAAGAAGGTGCTAATCGTTTAGAAAAACAAGTGCTTTGGGATACACTCAGAGATATAGGGTATGAAGGGTCTCTCACTGAAACTACTTTTAGGAAGCCCTTGTTTAGTCCTCAATGGAAATATCTCATTCATGTTTTACTTCATTGCTTAAGTCCCAAAAGTACTTCATGGGAACAGTTTGGTGCAAACATAGCCTCTGCATTAGTGGGATTAGCTACTAATCAACCTTTTAACTTTTCACGTATGATTTTGGATGGTATGCTTTCTCATATCTCTAATGGTTCACCATTCCTGATGTACCCTAGATTTGTTCAATTATTCTTGAACAAACAGCTTAAGGATATACCTAAACCTTCAAGCTTGTTACCTGTTGTTGTACTTCCTCCAAAGGTGTTTACATTTATGGCTAGAAAGAGTGATAAGTTGTCTGGGAGAAATACACGTTTAACTGCTCATATGATGGAAGTCGCACAGGCTGTTAAAGATGAAGCAGGTTCAAATCATGCTACTGAGCCTTCAAGGGAAGAAACTACTTCTTAACATACTGCTTCAAGGGAAAGTACTGCACATGCTGATTTAGAACCTGATGTGAATCCACCATCGTCTCCCAATGATTATACTTCAACAGATGGGTCTCAAACATCTGGAGGAGATGAGGGAGTCATGGCTACTGAGGGAGTAGTTCTGGATAATTATGCATTAACAAAGGAGTTAATGAGGTTGAAGAAGGCTAATGAAGCTCAAGCTGCACAACTGTTGAAGTTGAACAACATGTTAAAGAGGTTGAAAAGGTTTGTCTGGCCATTAGTTCAACAACACAGGTTGTGGGTCAAATCACAGAAGAAGAAAGGTAAGCAATCAAAGAAGGTTTCTAAGGGCAAGAAGCTTCACACGCAGTCTTCATTCCAATTGGGGAGGAATTTGGAGCAAGAGAATTTGAATGAAGATGCTGAACCTTATAAATATGCTGAACCTCATAAAGATCTGAATGAAGAACCAGATGCTGCAGCTGATGCTCAAGGTGCTGATATACAAGGTACTGGTGTACAAAGTACTGATGTTCAAAGTACTAATGTTCAAAGTACTGATGTACAAAGTACTGGTGTACAAAGTACTGGTGTTCAAAGTACTGGTGATCAAGGTACTGCTCCTCAAGGTACTTTTAGGCAAGAGCTTATTACACCAAGAACCTTAAATTTTGATGAAGAAGCTGGTCCTTCAACAATTTTACATGAAGAAGCTGGTACTTCAAGTCCGATTCAGCAAAAGGAGCATACTACTAGTGATGATGAGACCATTGCTTAAATAATTCTCAACATGTCAAGACCAAGAGGTATTAGTATTCCTGGAGCTGAACAACCTCAAGTCTTACAAACTTCTCAACCTATTCAAGAGTTAGATCCAATGGATAAAGGAAAACTAGTAGAATCAAAGAAAAGGAAGAAGCTCACTTTAGCAGAATTAAGAGCTATTCAAGAGGCTCAAAATGAAGAAGCTGCTAGAAAGTTACAGGCTGAATTAGATGTTGAAATTGAAAAACCAAAGAAGCAAGTTGTTCTACCAAGAAGACCACAAGGTATTGCTAAAGAAAGGAATGCCATGATGGCTTATCTGAAGGGTCAAGGATATACAGGTTTACAGAAGTTAAAATATCTAGAGATGAAAGACTTATATGATACTGTTAGGGAGTCTTATCAAAAGCAAGTTGATAGTATTATTTCTTTTGATTCTTAAAAGCAAAATGTAGATGCAAGAAAAAGAAGTTCAAAGAGAAAGAGGACAACTGATGATGAACAACTATCAAAGAAGGTTCAATTGAGAACAGATACAGTTGATGAGATGAGGAATTATCTAAGGGTTGTTGATTTTGAGCATCCAAAGTCTAAAGAAGTTGCAGAAAAGAAGTCTAAGATTTCTACATTTGAAGTTGTAGAATCAAAGGAAGGAGATTATCTTATGTTTCATAGAGAAGATGAAAGTTTTAGAACATTCAACTTATTATGAGACATACTGCATATGATAGATAGAGAAGATCTATTTCATCTATATCAACTAGTGCAAGATTATTTTGAGCATATTCCACCAACTAGAGTGGGTTTAGTCTTGCTGGGAGATCTAACAACCATCTGGGAGACAAAAGAAACAAGTGATGATGCTATCTGGAATAATCAATAAGATTGGGAAATCATAAGTTGGAGATTCTTTGAATCATCAGGAGTGCATGTATTAGAGTTAGAAGATGGTACCATGATTCATATGTTAGCAGAAAGGAGATATCCTCTTACAAGAGATCTTATGATCAGAATGCTAGATCATGGTATGGAAGTTGAACAGGAGAATGAAACAGCTGTTATGGTAATGGAATTGTTCATTAAATGGACAACTTTAGCAGATGATGATGCATGATTACTGGTATGATTTTTATTATATAAATCTTTTGAATAATCGATACTTTATTCAAAGTACTGCTGAACAAACAGTACTTTATTCAAAGTACTGCTTGCAACACAAAACCAGTAAATGTCTTTTAATATAAAATAAGCAATTTTTGTAAAGTGCAAAATGCTTTTTGAAGCACATGATAACAGCAAAAAATTGTTTTGAGAGTTACATCTGATGGTAATCAACTCACCATGTTTAATAAACTAGAAAGAGTTTGACTCATCATGAGAGTACGACTCTGATGTGATTATCAAATCCGTTTTTAGTTGATAATTTACTAAAAATTGTATGGTTTTCAACTCACCATATCTGTAATAGTGAAGAGTTGGCTAGCCCACAAGAAAATGGCTTGTGGTAAAGGCTATGGAAAAACTATTTGTATGGTAATTAGTTCACCATGGTTGAAAGAACTAACTAGTCCAAAAGCAAACGGCTCTTGGTAAAGACTTAACAAATCCGTTGATAGCTGATGATTTGCTAAAAATCATATGGTTATCAATGTATCATGGTTTTACACACTTAAACATTGGCTACTCTAGAGTTAATGGCTTTGGTAAAAAGACATCAAAATCCATTAACTTTTCAATGATTCACCTCTCACAGGAGTTTACACACCTGGAAGTGATGAGAATAGTCTGAAACTTTATGATCTGATGTACATTTTTCCATATGTTGCTGAGTAGCCGAAAAGATAAATGATGCGGATAAAGGTTGCTGATAGAGATTGCTGATAAACATTACTTTGATGATGACAATACAAACACAGTGAGTACAAGACGAATTTGAAGTTAAAGATACAATCTTTCCTTGAAGACAAAATGTTGAAGTTAAAGAGTCAAATGAAACTTGAAATCAAGCAAGTAGAATTCAAGTTAGGGGAGGATTGTTGGGATATAAAGTTAAAGTAATGAAGAAAGTCAAAGTGCTGAAGAAAGTTGATACGCTTACACAGCGCGTTCGGGGTCAAAGGAACTTCCTTTTCGTTGAGCAAGTTTTTCAACACCCTAGGCAGTGAACCTAATCGTTGTAGTGTAGTATTAGGGTAAGCCACGGGAATTGATATCGTTCTCTAGGGGAATAGGAATGCTAGTGAGAAGTTACTACGCTAAGGTTGGGGTTGAGGAAGATTATTTTTATCTTTTTATGTTTTTAGAAAAGAAAAGTACTGAATCTCGGGTTTGGATTTGGGGGTTGGTATTTCTACCGATTACTCTACTATTATCTAATTATCTAAACTAAGGTGGTGGTAGTCTATGTCTAATTATTGTGTGCTCGTATGATAGTTTAAAGATGTGTTTACTTAGGTTTTACTACTCCGTAATTATCTCCTATTGGTGGTTGAATTGTCACGTCCTTATTCCTAATTGCGTTGTGTGTCTAAAGTTGTAGGGTATGCATTTCTCCCTAACTCTTTGAAGTTACCAAAGGGTCTCGTCTACAAAACCCACAAGGGATGATAAACTCTAACTCTAAGGCCTCTTTGGATAGTTTAGCTTACAACAACTCAAAGTGCTATAACCTAAGGTTCACAAAGATTAATCAAGCATTAGGTACACAACGAATGACCTATTGGATTACTAGATTATTAATCAACTAAGATAAGAAACAACCAATCAATATTCAATAATTAAGTTTCATATTCCCTAAGCAAACACACAAGTAAATTAACCGGACATGGAGAACATGCAAGCATACACACAAATAATTGAAGACATAATTAAATTAATGAAGTAAACAACTTATCTTGGTGTAAGATAGGGTTTAGAACCCTAAAATACGACCTTGGTTCGGTTTAGGTTTTACTCAAAAGTTTACCCAAAAGACTACTCTCTAAAACCGAAAAATTCGGATTCTATATATAAGATTACATGTGCGACAACATCACCTTATGATTTGGGACGCCGCCGTGTCGCCGTCATTAGGGTTTCGTCTTGGCCCGCTTAATCTTGACGGCGTCACCTTATGCTTGTGACGCCGTCCTCTTTAGCTTCGACGCCGTCTGGATTGAATCTAGGCCGCCTAAGTTGCGACGGCCTACTCTTTTAAGGCCCGACGCCGTCCTTCAAAACTTAGCAATTTCTCTTACGAGTCGTCACAAATTCCTCCGACGGCGTCGCAGATTAATCGATGGCGCCGTCCCTTGTATTTTAGCGACTTGAGTGTCTCGATTCTTGACTTTGGCCATTTTCTTCATATATCCGCCTTTTCGTCCAAATAAGTGCCATTACGCTAGCTTTGCCTTCAAGAGACCTAAAAGTGAAAAGGAACGATATTAAGCAATAACGGATACAAAAGTGATCAAATAAGGGCTTAAACGACCCTCAAAAGGTACATTTTAAAACCTTATCAAATATCCCTACACTTGGTATTTGCTTGTTGATGAGTGTCTAAATACTCATCATTTTTGTACAAATTAGATCGCAAAACATCCGAAAACACTCGAAATGCATCGAATGATAAAATATCACAAATAAGTGTTTTATGTGTTTTAAATGCAAAATATCAAAATCGGTGAAAACGATCAAGTTTGCATAATTGGCGCTTTAGTCCCCAAGTTTCAAAAGTTGTCAAAAGCAGTCCTGGTAAAACCAAATAAAGAAAATGATATTCAAGGTCCCTGAATTATTCTAACTTGTCAAAATGGTCCTTGAATAAATCTTTTGTTAAATGGCGAAAAGGTCCTCAACTTTCAAAAGTGTCAAGTTTGGTCCTGAAATTTGAAATTGTCAAACCGGTCCTTGCACTATTGAAGTTTGTCAGTTTTAGTCCTTGTGTCAACTTTGGAAAATTGGCAGGTGTGGTCCCTCATGAATTGGATAATTACAAAACAAGTCCTTGCATTAATAAACCAATCCAATGACCCCTTCACCCATTTTGACCCCTGCCTTAACCATTTGGCCCTGTCACTAGCCTATTTTGGACCCCCCAGGTCAAACCAAAGTCAAAAGCTGCAAAGAGCCCGCCACCTCCTGTTTATCTTCTCCCACACACTGCCTCTGCAACCACTTGCCCACTGCCCTCTCCCATCACCTTTTCTCCTGCCCACCACCTCCTTCATCATCAAAAACCACTGCATTAAATGCCACCCCCCCCCCTACTAGCTAAATCAGAGCTCTACAAGTCAAACTATTGCTTCCCGCCAAAATGACAAAAACGGCTAAAATCCTCAAAACTCTCCCATTGGCCAAGCTAAGAGGTGGGATTTGCTCAAGAGGACACGTGGAACATTATTAGAGTATAAAAGAAGGAAGAGAGGCATGAGAAGAGGCACCTTTGGACTAGCTTAGGTCACGTAGAATAATTAAACTAGTTGTAATCTTAGTATAATTGTTAATTTAATGTTTCAGATGTTGTATTAAACCTTGCTAAGCTTTAATAGAACAATCATTTACAGTTTTATGGATTCCACCTTTAATTTCCAAGTTTTACTTTAAATGTCATTTACAAACCATGTATTTACAATTACTTTGATCAAATGTTGTTTATTGGACTCTATAAGAAACTACATAGGTCTCGAAGAACCTTTTGCAAGCCTTTAGAAACCATTAAATAGGCTTTGGTTTTTAAATTAGAAATGCTAAAAAATAGATAAAATAGGAAATAATCAAAATCGATTATGAAGGTGTGATGAAGCGTGGTTGGATTTGGAATGCTATGGGGTATTAGGAGCTTAATGGAAGCTATTAGGTGAACCCTTGTCCTTGGTTTCTATGTCTCGGTCCACTTTATCATGTTGTAAGCATTATCATTAATTTTGCAATTCTTGTTCAATGTTTTTATGTGCTTTGATTCTTATGTTTTCTTGTTTAAATGTTATTATTTAATGTTGTTTAAGTGTTAAATTACTAGTATGTTCATTAGGATCTCTTGTTTAAAAATGGAAATTATACAAAGGTATATTTAGTTTTGACAAAACATGTGTTACCGCTTGTGTATTGGATATCGATGTTCATTTGGTCTAATTATATGTTAATATGAAGTTTGGATCCATATTCATGGGCTTAATCGGTGTTTATTGAAAATCCAAATTTCACATAGTTTAAGGTATGTTTGGTATGTTGAATTCCTTGTGAATGAATGAGCCTAGGTTGTTAGTTTTGTTTGCTACATGATTCATCGAGTTCTTTGAGGGTGACAATCCATCAAATCTATTGTGCACTCATGAAAAGTCAAAATCACCAATTTTGGGTACTTGCTTGATCCCCGATTAATTTTACAATGCCATACTCACCAAATGCTTTTATATTGTTCATACTTGTTTAATTCATGTTCTTGTATCATAATATAGCTTATTCAAATCATTAATTCGGATCAAAGTTGATCGAGTCAACTTTGATCATAAACTTAAAAAGTCAAAATTTTCATATAGTCGTTTTGAATAAAATGTATAATTTTGTGTAGGATTCGAGATTAAGTTTTAGCTTAAACTATTTTGGAAGATCAAAATTCAATTGCTAAACTTAATTAGAAAAATATTAGTGTATCTTTTCTTAGCTTTTTAAGTGCTTATTTTTTATCTTATTTTTAGTCCTAGTCTCTAAAAATGCCCTGTGCACAGTTTATGCTGTCAAGTTCATGAGCTTGCACAAGCTTGTGGATTTGGCTCTAGCTTGTACACTTTACTGATTTAAGTAGCCCTTCTAGTCTTTTCATTATTTTCATGCTTGTTTTTACATTTTTAGCTTTATTAGGTAGCTTAATCAAACCCTTTATTTTGTCCCACCAAACTCCTTCCACTGAAGCAAACAGTGGAAGTGGAGTTGTTTTCCCAAGCTTGTTATAAGTTCCTCTTTAGCCTTGAGTTTGTGTTATTTGGCTTTTCACAAAGCCAAGCAACTAGTCTCAATGTTCTAAAGCTTGTTGAGCTGTTCCTAGCTTATTTGACAAGTCTTGTGAAGGCTTCCTGTTTGCTCACTCACAACAAATAACTGTGAACACAGTTATTTTACACCATTTCCTAGAAGCCTTTTAAAGCTCATTAGAAGCCATAAGCTTGTGTGGTTTAGTTTATTTTGAAGCTAAACTTCCCTACTTTATGTGCCTGTACTTCAAATCACACTTGCAGCTCAATTTAATAGGCTGCAAGTAGATTTTTACTTGTCCAATATACTGAGTATTCAGCATACTCAGTACACTCCTAGCTATTTCATAAGCTATCAAGAAGCTTATTTCAGTGACCTAGCTTGTGATACTTAGTTCCAGTTGGAGCTTATTCACTAGATTTTAAGTCCTAACTCTTAAATTCCCATTGCAACCCATTAACTAGGGTGCATATGGCTTGATTGTCCCATTTGTCGAATATGCTAGTTCACTAGCATACCAACTCAAATGGGTGACTTTTCATAAGCTTCCTACAAACTCACTAGTGGACCCCACTAGGTGAGCTTGGGCTTTGAGAAGCCACCCGCACCACCTTGCGATTTTAAAGCTTCTTTGGTCTTTTAAACTCATTTGATGAGCTTACTTAGTCCTTATTTAAGACCCAGGGTGTTTGGCTTAATGTTTATCTGAGTAAAGCTTATAAGCTTTTGTGAGCTTATTGGCCAAACTCAGTTAACAATCTTGTTCATATTTGCTTATCAACATTGTACAAACTTTTCTTTTCTTTCTTTTTCAGTGTGGAGCTTGTTACAGGTTCTTTGAAGCCTCCATTCCATCCAAGTCAAGCCTTTGGCTTGACTGTCTAAACCAAAAGTTCACACTTTGCTCATTTGAGCTATTCCAGTGCACACACATGTTTATACTTGGCCATTTGGCTTGTGTGCATGTTCCTGGTAATTTGTATTTCCTTTGTATGACTTTTATAAGTTGTTTCAAGCTTGTAGCCAAACGCTTAGCTCAAAAGCTCACCGAATAAGCTACAAGCCTTGAAACCGCTTATACCTTGGTATGTATAGTCCGATATTCTTAATACTTGTTTAATATTAGTATGTAGTTAATTCGAAAATGTAAAAACCATAAAGAACCACTATAAGCTCAGTGATAGCTTCTATTTAAGAAGTTTATTACCCATTAGCTTATTTCGTACATAAGCTATCATTTTATATTTTTCCTAGATTCTTTTATTTATTGTAGAATTTTGTAAAAGTTTGATTTTTCTTTATTCGCTTAATATTTTTAATAAATCTATAATAGTTTTTAGTAATTAATAATAGTAAATAATTAATAATAAATAAATAAAAAGCATAAAAAATATCTTTTCAGTTTTAAAATTAGTTTTCTAATATTTTAGATTTTTCTAAATTTAAATTTCATTTTTCTAGGTTAATTTTGTATTTTCTTATATTTTAGTGCATTTTAAATACTTAATAAATAGTTTTTAATTAATAATAATTAAATAAATAGTTTTAAAAAAAAATTTCTTTTTCTAATAATTTTCTTTTATTATTAGGATTGTAAAAATATCATTTTCATATTTTTAGGATTAATATTGTGTAAGTTCCACATTTTTATCTGTAGGTTACGTAGTTTTTAATTTCAGTTTTATAAAAACATAAAAACAAAAACATCATTGTAAAAATAGTGATAGCGTTTATTTAATATATTTTATCTTTTATTTCTTTTAATTTGCATTTAAGTCGCTAAGACATGCAAATCCCTACTATAGTTATAACCGTTTTGTTTTTATACGTTTACGTTTTAGTTAAACGACGCTTGTATATCTTTTAGATTTTAGGTTTCGATTGTACGCTTTTATTGACGTAGTGTGATGAGCTATTACAATTCACATTCCTAGTGTTAGTCAATCGATTCTGCTTTTCCTATACTAATATTATTTTCAACAATTCACAAGTCATTGTACCGAGCGTCACGCCTCGCCAGACATAAACGATCCAAGGATATTTTAATCCTTGGTAAACAAGATTCTCTCCCGGTGTCGCCTTTTATCATCTGTTACGGTTGACCGCTCACAAGCGGTTGATAAGTGTGACGGAGAAATAAAAAGGTAGTTCGGGAGGAATCAAATTTGGCTCATTGCGGGGAGGTCATATACGATTATGACTTGTATTTTGTATTTTGTTGAAATACCTATCCTTGTTTGTATATTAAACCTTATCATTCAACTACCGGGCTGTCAGGACATATTTATTACAGTTAATCATTCACAAGTGATTAGCTAGCTTGGTAAACCTGACACAAGCCTGAGAGGTAGTGATTACTTATACTATATCATATTTCTTTTCAATAAACAATATAAAATACAAAAACATTTTTCCTTTGCACACAACTTGCCCAGTTTGATGAGTCCCTCGCCACAACATTTGGTTGTTGGTCGCTTACGCTGTCGCTCTGTCGCACCAGATTCCCTTCGAGGGCGGTTGTAAGGAATTTTCTTTCTTCTGTATATATATATATAAATCTAAAAATACAAAAATATTTTCCCTTTCTTTTTATAAGTCAAAAATCAAAAAGATTCTTCTCGCTTTTTCTGAGTTTCTTTCTAAGATTCTTAGACTCATCTTAGTGATGATTATTCATAATTCTGTGAGTGGCAATCCCACTCCAATTTCTCACCAAATCCCTGAGTGGCAATCCCACTCAGCTTCCCCATGAACCAATTTAATTCGGGGACGAGTCAAGCTAGTGACTTGGTTATCAAAAACAAGCCATACAATATGGGTTTTCACCCATATTTCTGTCTTTTTCCCCTTTCTACCATCTTAGTGTGGGGGTAATACCCCACCTGTTGTATATATATATAAAAACTTTGAAAATTGTAAATATTAAAAAAGAGAATAATTGTTGTGTTTCTACACTTAGCTAGTAAAGTTATCTTTTTACGTTCTAAGTTTCGGCATAACAGCCGGTACTTTGAATATTGAGGACAATATTCATTTCTAAGTGTGGGAAATTCGCGAATTTTGATCATAAATGTACCCTTTTAGTCCCTTTTTCCCCCAAAATGGCCAAAATTTTAATTTTTTTTTTAGTGGAAGTACTATGTACTAAACACAACAAATGGTAATCAGTCCACCATGTCTAACCCACATAAGGATTGGCTAATCCAGGAGCAAACGGCTCTCGGTAAAGATATCTCAAATCCGTTGACGGCTTGCAATTTGCCCAAAATTGTATGGTATTCAGCTCACCATATCCTCAAAAGTAAAGAGTTGGCTAGCCCGCAAGTTTAGTAATCGACTCACCAAAGATATTTTATCTAAGAGTTGGCTAGTCCAGAAGCAAACGGCTTTTGGTAAAGACAAATCAAATCCGTTGAAAGCTGGTGGTTTGCTCAAAATCACTTGGTTATCGGTGTACCAAAGTTCTTACTTGAACTGAAACATTTGGCTACTCCAGAAGTAATGGCTTTTGGTAAAGAGATGAAATCTATTAATTTTTCTCAAAACATTGCTAGGGACTAGCAATATCTTAGTGTGGGGGATTGATGAGTGTCTAAATACTCATCATTTTGTACAAATTAGATCGCAAAAACATCCGAAAACACTCGAAATGCATCGAATGATAAAATATCACAAATAAGTGTTTTATGTGTTTTAAATGCAAAATATCAAAATCGGTGAAAACGATCAAGTTTGCATAATTGGCGCTTTAGTCCCCAAGTTTCAAAAGTTGTCAAAAAGCAGGTCCTGGTAAAACCAAATAAAGAAAATGATATTCAAGGTCCCTGAATTATTCTAACTTGTCAAAATGGTCCTTGAATAAATCTTTTGTTAAATGGCGAAAAAGGTCCTCAACTTTCAAAAAGTGTCAAGTTTGGTCCTCGAAATTTGAAATTGTCAAACCGGTCCTTGCACTATTGAAGTTTGTCGCTTTAGTCCTTGTGTCAACTTTGGAAAATTGGCAGGTGTGGTCCCTCATGAATTGGATAATTACAAAACAAGTCCTTGCATTAATAAACCAATCCAATGACCCCTTCACCCATTTTGACCCCTGCCTTAACCATTTGGCCCTGTCACTAGCCTATTTTGGACCCCCCAGGTCAAACCAAAGTCAAAAGTTGCAAAGAGCCCGCCACCTCCTGTTTATCTTCTCCCACACACTGCCTCTGCAACCACTTGCCCACTGCCCTCTCCCATCACCTTTTCTCCTGCCCACCAGCTCCTTCATCATCACAAACCATTGCATTAAATGCACCCCCCCTACTAGCTAAATCAGAGCTCTACAAGTCAAACTATTGCTTCCCGCCAAAATGACAAAAACGGCTAAAATCCTCAAAACTCTCCCATTGGCCAAGCTAAGAGGTGGGATTTGCTCAAGAGGACACGTGGAACATTATTAGAGTATAAAAGAAGGAAGAGAGGCATGAGAAGAGGCACCTTTGGACTAGCCTAGGTCACGTAGAATAATTAAACTAGTTGTAATCTTAGTATAATTGTTAATTTAATGTTTCAGATGTTGTATTAAACCTTGCTAAGCTTTAATAGAACAATCATTTACAGTTTTATGGATTCCACCTTTAATTTCCAAGTTTTACTTTAAATGTCATTTACATACCATGTCTTTACAATTCTGTTTGATCAAATGTTGTTTATTGGACTCTATAAGACACTACATAGGTCTCAAAGAACCTTTTGCAAGCCTTTAGAAACCATTAAATAGGCTTTGGTTTTTAAATTAGGAAATGCTAAAAAATAGATAAAATAGGAAATAATCAAAATCGATTTATGAAGCGGTGATGAAGCGGGGTTGGATTTGGAATGCTATGGGGTATTAGGAGCTTAATAGGAAGCTATTAGGTGAACCCTTGTCCTTGGTTTCTATGTCTCATCCACTTTATCATGTTGTAAGCATTATCATTAATTTTGCAATTCTTCGTTCAATGTTTTTATGTGCTTTGATTCTTATGTTTTCTTGTTTAAATGTTATTATTTAATGTTGTTTAAGTGTTAAATTACTAGTATGTTCATTAGGATCTCTTGTTTAAAAATTGGAAATTATACAGTGGTATATTTAGTTTTGACAAAACATGTGTTATTGCTTGTGTATTGGATATCTGATGTTCATTTGGTCTAATTATATGTTAATATGAAGTTTGGATCCATATTCATGGGCTTAATCAGTGTTATCTATTGAAAATCCAAATTTCACATAGTTTAAGGTATGTTTGGTACTGTTGAATTCCTTGTGAATGAATGAGCCTAGGTTGTTAGTTTTGTTTGCTACATGATTCACTGAGTTCTTTGAGGGCTGACAATCCATCAAATCTATTGTGCACTCATGAAAAAGTCAAAATCACCAATTTTGGGTACTTGCTTGATCCACGATTAATTTTACAATGCCATACTCACCAAACTGCTTTTATATTGTTCATACTTGTTTATTTCATGTTCTTGTATCATAATATAGCTTATTCAGTCATTAAATTCAGATCAAAGTTGATCAGAGTCAACTTTGATCATAAACTTAAAAAGTCAAAATTTTCATATAGTCGTTTTTGAATAAAATGTATAATTTTGTGTAGGATTCAGTATTAAGTTTTAGCTTAAACTATTTTGGGAGATCAAAATTCAGCTGCTAAACTTAATTAGAAAAATATTAGTTTATCTTTTCTTAGCTTTTTAAGTGCTTATTTTTTATCTTATTTTTAGTCCTAGTCGTAAAATGCCACGTACGCTTTATCTTTGTCAAGTTCATGAGCTTGCACAAGCTTGTGGATTTGGCTCTAGCTTGTACACTTTACTTGATTTAAGTAGCCCTTCTAGTCTTTTCATTATTTTCATGCTTGTTTTTACATTTTTATCTTTATTAGGTAGCTTAATCAAACCCTTTATTTTGTCCCACTAAACTCCTTCCATCAAGCAAACGGTGGAAGTGAGTTGTTTTCCCAAGCTTGTTATAAGTTCCTCTTTAGCCTTGAGTTTGTGTTATTTGGCTTTTCACAAAGCCAAGCAACTAGTCTCAATGTTCTAAAGCTTGTTGAGCTGTTCTAGCTTTTTGACAAGTCTTGTGAAGGCTTCTGTTTGCTCGCTCACAACAAATAGCGTGAACACGGTTATTTTACACCATTCCTAGAAGCCTTTTAAAGCTCATTAGAAGCCATAAGCTTGTGTGGTTTAGTTTCTTTTGAAGCTAAACTTCCTACTTTATGTGCTGTGATTAAATCACACTTGCGACTCAATTTAATAGGTGCAAGTAGATTTTACTTGTCCAATATCTTGAGTATTCAAAGATACTCAAGACACTCCTAGCTATTTCATAAGCTATCAAGAAGCTTATTTCGTTGACCTAGCTTGTGATACTTAGTTCCGTTGGAGCTTATTCACTAGATTTTAAGACCTAACTCTTAAATTCCCCATTGCAACCCATTAACTAGGGCTGTATATGGCTTCTTGATTGTCCCATTTGTCAGAATATGCTAGTTCACTAGCATACCAACTCAAATGGGTGACTTTTCATAAGCTTCCTACAAACTCACTAGTGGACCCCACTAGGTGAGCTTGGGCTTTTTGAGAAGCCACCCAGACCACCTTGCTGATTTTAAAGCTTCTTTGGTCTTTTAAACTCATTTGATGAGCTTACTTAGTCCTTATTTAAGACTGCAGGGGTGTTTGGCTTAGCTGTTTATCTGAGTAAAGCTTATAAGCTTTTGTGAGCTTATTGGCCAAACTCAGTTAACAAGCTTGTTCATATTTGCTTATCAACATTGTACAAACTTATCTTTTCTTTCTTTTTCAGTGTGGAGCTTGTTACAGGTTCTTTGAAGCCTCCATTCCATCCAAGTCAAGCCTTTGGCTTGACTGTCTAAACCACAAGTTCACACTTTGCTCATTTGAGCTATTCCAGTGCACACACATGTTTATACTTGGCCATTTGGCTTGTGTGCATGTTCCTGGTATTTTGTTTTTCCTTTGTACAGCTTTTATAAGCTTGTTTCAAGCTTGTAGCCAAACAGTTAGCTCAAAAGCTCACTGAATAAGCTACAAGCCTTGAAACTGCTTATACCTTGGTATGTATAGTCCGATATTCTTAATACTTGTTTAATATTAGTATGTAGTTAATTCAGAAAACAGAAAAACCATAAAGAACCACTATAAGCTCAAGTGATAGCTTCTATTTAAGAAGTTTATTACCCATCGACTTATTTCGTACATAAGCTATCTTTTTATATTTTTCCTAGCTTCTTTTATTTATTGTAGAATTTTGTAAAAGTTTGATTTTTCTTTATTCATTTAATATTTTTAATAAATCTATAAGAGTTTTAGTAATTAATAATAGTAAATAATTAATAATAAATAAATAAAAGCATAAAAATATCTTTTCGCTTTTAAAATTAGTTTTCTAATATTTTAGATTTTTCTAAATTTAAATTTCATTTTCTAGGTTAATTTTGTATTTTCTTATATTTTAGTGCATTTTAAATACTTAATAAATAGTTTTAATTAATAATAATTAAATATATAGTTTTAAAAAAAAATTTCTTTTTCTAATAATTTTCTTTTATTATTAGGATTGTAAAAATATCATTTTCATATTTTTAGGATTAATATTGTGTAAGTTCCACATTTTTATCTGTACGTTACGTAGTTTTTAATTTCAGTTTTATAAAAACATAAAAACAAAAACATCATTGTAAAAATAGTGATAGCGTTTATTTAATATATTTTATCTTTTATTTCCTTTAATTTGCATTTAAGTCGCTAAGACATGCAAATCCCTACTATAGTTATAATCGTTTTGTTTTTATACGTTTACGTTTTAGTTAAACGTCGTTTGTATATCTTTTAGATTTTAGGTTTCGATTATGCGTTTTTATTGGCGTAGGCGTGATGAGCTATTACTATTCACATTCCTAGTGTTAGTCAATCAGATTCCTGTTTTTCCTATACTAATATTATTTTCAACAATTCACAAGTCATTGTACCAGAACGTCACGCCTCGCTAGGACATAAACGATCCAAGGATATTTTAATCCTTGGTAAACAAGCATTCTCTCCCGGGCTGTCGCCCTTTTATCATCTGTTACGGTTGACCGTTCACAAGCGGTTGATAAGTGTGACGGAGAAATAAAAGAAGGTAGTTCGGGAGGAATCACTTGTCCTCAAGCAAATGTGCTTTTAGCAAATTAATTTATAAGTTAGGGGTCATGAAGCATTGGTTTAAAACAGTCTACAACACATATAAGCCCCGCAAAAGTCAAAACAAGCACGGAAATTACATACTAGCACCTCACATGGGGTGTTTGGATTCTCACATCTCTCGGGTGTATATGAAATATAACAAATTGGAAATGGAAGATAAACACTCATTAACCGGTCCTAGTACATAGATTACCATAGGCTTGAGAATAGATCAAACCTCCATCGCTTTGGCGTAAGCACCTAGGAAAGACTATCAAAGAGGTCTTTAAAGGGTTGTAACGTTAGGCTTACGGTAGGGTGTTGGAATCACTCCTAAACCATAATCAAGTGTTAGTAATTAATATGTAATAGTTAGCTTTATTATGGCCTTTATGTTTGTTATTAGCCTTAAGCTTATGTAGAAGGCCCATGAGCTTAGGCCCAAGCCCATTAAAGAAAGGATGGAAACTAGGAGTGTTGCCCTAGCTTTCCTCCTATAAATACTCTTGTAAACCCTCATTTTAGAGTTGGTTGTTCAAGTTATTCTCTCTTTCACATACCTACGCATAACCGTCCTTAATATTGTGTGTGTGTGTTTGGTTTGCTTGTTCAATCGCCTTAACCTCTTTCTATATTACTTGTGTTTGTAATACTAGTGACCTAATAGTGGTATCAATCGCCTACTAGTTGGGTGAATCGTGTTTGTTTTGAAGTGGGTTTCGTCCCACGCTTAAAACACACGTTTGATACTTTGTTCGCTTAAAACTTGTTTTTACACTTTTAATCCAAGATTCTTGTACTTTCAATGTTTTAAGGTGTTAAAATACTTGTTTTGGCAAAAGTTTCAAACTTTACGCGTGGATCTAAGTTTTAAGCTTGTTTTTGTTCGTGGGTATCGTTCACGATAACTGCTTTGAGTGCTTTGGGTCATCAAGTTTCACACGCTTGTGTCTTTTGGTGTTATTGAAGCTATTTCATCACACAAAACCGGTTTAGAAACATTTTTGGGCAAAATCAAAATTACGAGTAATCCTACGCGTAGCAAAACCCTAATCCTACGCGTAAGATTATCCTTGGTTTGATCTTCATTTTCGTGGTTTACTCCGTGTTTTCTTACTTGGATAAGTCCGAAAATCGTCGACTTTGGATATCTTTTGCCTTTGTGAAGTGTAAAAGATCACTTGGGATAAAACCTAAAATTACGCATAAGCATAAGCTTACGCGTAGAAATCCTACGCATAAGATTTTTCTTACGCCTAAGCCTAGTCTTACACATAAGATAATCCTACACCTAACTTTCTACGCATAACTTTTGTCTACGCATAACTTTAGAGTATTTTCCATACTTAGGCGTAAGCTAAATCTACGCGTAACTCCTTATTGTTACGCGTAACTTTGGTGTTTTTACGCATAAGTGCTACTTGGCTATTGTGATTTCTACGCCTAAGGATACTTCTTAATCAAAGGTTCATTCGACTACAAAGATCCATTTTTACCAACACAAGTTTTCAACATGTCTCAACCACCATACTCTAACTATTTCCCTTACACTTATTCTCAACGACAACAACAACTAAGTCCACAACATCAACAATGGAATCAACAACAAGCAATTTATCAACAACAATTTAATCAACAACATACTCCACAACTTGGTGCAATTCCCCACCACAAATGGTTCAAACACCGCCAAGTCTTCAAGTTCAACCCTACACAAATGAATTCAATCAACATCCATCAAGGAACACTATGAAGGAACCCACTTGGTTTGCAAAGATGTGTGAAGCTTTAAGCGACCAACAATCAATTCATGAAGTCGGATCACTTGATAGACCTCCAATGCTCACTCCGAAACTACGATCAATGGGTGATAAGGTTCTTTAGGTTTTGTGATCCAAGAAGCCACATGGAAAGTTCTTAAAGAAGGTTATCTTGGAAGGTCCATTTGAGATGCCTACTATCATTGTGCCCGGAGATCCTCTGCTATTCCACCAAGAGATGAACAAACAAACATTGCTATCGTTGCATATCTAAATCCAATGAACTTCTACACTATGAAGTCGATGAGCTTGCAATGCAATATATCCTTTTAGGATTACCTAACCCAATTCTTCAAGTGTTGATGCTCAAAAGACGCAAAGGAAATGTGGGACCATATTCATCTTCTTATGGAAGGATCGTACTCAATCGGGAGGATTTGGAATCCAAAATTTACTTGGCTTATGAACACTTCATGATTGAACACGAGAGACACTAGAGTCTTATCATCATTGATTTTCGACATCATCAATGATTTGGATAAACACAACATCATCATGCCAAGAATTGCGGTGAATACTAAGTTCTGAGTAGTCTTGGTCCCGAATGGGAGAAGTATGCCATTTTTCTCCGTCAAGCGAAGAATATGCATCATTCTACATATGGATTGTTGTACGATTACTTGAAACCTCATGAGAAGGAAGTTGATCGGAAAGGATTCTCCGTGCTCAAATTGCTCCACCTACACATCCGGAAAATCAACAACTTGCCTTATATGCTCAACAAAGTTATCCTCCTCAACAAGCAACTCAACCAATCGCCTCGGTCACACCAAACGATCCATCACAAGAACCTCAACAAAATCAATTGGTTCCTTACAACAACAACAATGATCAAGCACTTCATAGTCAAACTAATGAGGAATCGATCCGTTCAAGCACCGCAATGTGGGTTTGTTATGATTGCTAATGCTTTTAGCCGTTATACCAACAAATCCAACAATCGTATTCGTTCCTCATCCAATACACGAAATCAGTCATGTGAACAATGGACGAGTTGAAGTTCGTAATCGTGGTTATGGTCGTTAAATGGGAGGTGGTCAAGGGTTTAATGCTATGGGTAGGAATAACAACGAGCTCAAGTGGTGGAACAGGAAATGCTCGAATGGGTTGAATGGTCTTTGATGCTACAACCGCAATGAGAAGGGACACTGGCTAATGCATGCCCAAAGCCAAAGACTAGGGCGATGCTTACTTCAAAGAGGCTCTTCTTTTGGCTCTTAAGGATGAAGTCGGTGGATCTCTCACAAACAAAGAACGAGCTTTATGGCGATGCGACTCGATGATGATATGGAGGACTTGCGAGCCAATGCACCGTATTATGTTGATGGCTAATATGCATGAGTTACACATGAGTGACACAGCCCAAGTATGACAACGATGGCTTGTCTCGAATACCCGAACAAACCATCATCATATCTAAACTAATATCTCCGCCAATATCTCGAATCCCAAGCGCGGCTCGGGCTCGCTCAAAATGAGTCATCTACATCTCATTCGACGATTTTCAAATAAACCTCAGTAGTTACATTTGACGATCAAGATGACCTTATGGTTTCCTTGATAATCAAATTGACTCCGTGGTTGTACTTGAGGATCTAAATGATG
This sequence comes from Chrysanthemum lavandulifolium, assembly GCA_022545495.1. NCBI lineage: Eukaryota > Viridiplantae > Streptophyta > Magnoliopsida > Asterales > Asteraceae > Chrysanthemum > Chrysanthemum lavandulifolium. The sequence goes on along the minus strand of CM040239.1, from coordinate 79,951,490 downwards.
ATCATGTTGTGACTCACGTTGAACAAGCCGAATCATGCCTCATCCAGATTTTGCTCGTTTAATTCAAGACCATCAAATCAAAATGGAGGAATGTTATGCATTAAATAAGGAATTAAAAGCAAAATGCACTTTGTTAACCAAGGATTTTGAATGCTTACAAATGCAACTCAACTTTTTCAAAACTCAAGAAAACCGTGAAAAAGGTTTTGAAACCGCTTTGCTAAATCTCATCAAAACGAAAATATTTAGAGACGGATCGTGATCTAGTCTGCTTGAAGAATGCTTTGTTGTCGAAATAGAACAACGAAACATGAACATAAAAACAAATTAACGCTCTCACCTTGCAAAATCGAAAAGCTAAGGTCGAGTTGTTAAATTGTCAAAAGCAGTTCTCCGCATACAAAAAGCATTCAACGAATCGGGTAGATGACCTTCTTGCGAAATTATTGGCTTGCAAAACAAAATTAAAGAGTTTAAAGCTGTTGTTTACAAACATGGTGAATCAAGAATGACTATTGAAAAGTTTACTTTAAAACCCAATCCAAAAGGATATGGACCAAATCTAGGCGATTACAAACCAAAGCTTTCACTCAAAACATTCAAACCAAACTCAAGTTTCCATGTAGAATATAAAATTAATGATATCATTATGAGTGTTGTTGAATATCATCGTCAAGAGGAATTAGATGCGAAGATGAGAGTCGATCAAAATTAAAAATGGTTGTTTACAACAAACCTTTAATTATTCAAAACCGTCACTTTCACACACCAACGGATTCTTCTAACACCGAGTCTTCTAATGTTAATCCCCAACCGATTATGCACAAATTTATGGTCCTTTACCTTCAATCGTGAAGTAAACTCAAAACCCGAAAATCGCAAAATTCTTAGATATTTTGATATTTTCATGGTCGACCTCAAAACTTTAGAACATGAGATAGAACATCATTACGAAATCAAAGTTCAACACTTTCAATCGCCTTTAGCGAGAACAAAGAGACATTTTTCGAATAATCTTTTACCAAATGTTAAAAATTGAAAAGTTGTGCATTAGCACGGGAAAAGGATTTTCATAAGGAACTTGGAGTGATGAAGGTCGTTTTGAGAAAACCAAACATCTATTTCTAATACTAAGCGCAAAAAGAAAATGTTGAGAAAAGATGTTGATCGACTCTTGGAAGATGTTATCTGTGTCGATATCCATAATGTTGTGTTACTCTATTCTTTGCCACATGCATCCGATTATACCTCTGCGATAATGTTGACTCTGTGGTAATTGTTGAGAATATTGATAATGTGCTTGGATCGAGTTTTTAAAAGTCGAAAATAAACAATTACTTAACGAACTTTACAATGCAAAACGTCGTCTTCATTGGTGTGAAAAGATATTCACACTCATCAACTTAGTTTTCAAAAGAAAATCGCTCGATTGAGTGCAAAATCTTCGATCCTAAAATTGAGCAACCGGATGATCAAAACGTGTCTTTGAAAAGTCAAATCTCTAAATATGAACAAGAACTTGTAACAGTTAAACACGAATATGGTGTCATATTTGATTTACTCAATAAGACTCGACATGAAGCATCAAACGAACTTGATCACTATCTTGCTCACACAAGAGAAATCATGAATTTTGCTGGTAATATTCGGTCTGAAAATCAAGATTTGATTCACACTATCTCTAAGTTAAGAGAAATGTTAGGAAAGTATGAACAACTTCCGCCAACCATCATTAAGAGATTAGCACCAGTAACACTTAGTTATCGTGCACCTAGAATCCCTACTGCCAAATAACAAGTTGCTAACGTGCTTCCTTCTACTGAAACAGGAATAGTTGCGTCTTTTCCAAACGTCCGCACTTCACAGCCTAAGAGCACTCAATCTAAGAATAGGAAGTTGCGACCTAAGAAAAGATCAATAAGGAATGCTAAAGTAGAAGAACAAACTAGGACTATGAATAAGACTCACGTTGCTTCCACTATAGATGTTGCATCTGGCAAATGTAATAGAAATAGTGATGTAACGAATGCTAAACCTTTAAGCACTTTTGATATTCAGTCTGATGCACCTTGTGTTATTTGTCGTAAAAGTATGAATTCGATTGTCATGACAAAAGTGTTGCTAAAGCTATAATCTCTCGTTACGGAATCCTAAGAATCGAGAATACCTCTAGGCCCACTAATCATTCTAAGTCTCAGGCCGTGAGACCGCCTTCTTTAGATTCTAAGGCAAGCATTGCATCACTGTAGCTCCAGTTTCACCTCCTAAGAATGTAGTACCACCTAGTGCATTCACTAAGACTAAAGCAAAGAGTAGTTATAGATGGCAGAAATGGATATATAACACATTAGGATTTAAATGGATGCCTAAAATTATTAATATGTGTATATCTAATATACCTGCTTCGGAACCCTCTAACATCTCGGGTTCCACATCTACCTCTATTCCATCTGTGTCGTCTGTGTGTAATTGATGAGTGTCTAAATACTCATCATTTTTGTACCAATTAAACTGCAAAAACATCTGAAAACACTCAGAAATGCATCAAAATGATAAAAATATCACAAATAAGTGTTTTATGTGTTTTAAATGCAAAAATATCAAAATCTGGTGAAAAATGTATCAAGTTTGCATAATTGGCGCTTTAGTCCCCAAGTTTCAAAAGTTGTCAAAAACAGGTCCACGTAAATCAAAATAAAGAAAAATATCATTTCAAGTCCCTAGGGATTCATGAGTTGTCAAAATTGGTCCTTGAGATTTAAATTTGCAAAATTACAACTTAAGTCCCTAAACTTTCAAAAATGACAAGTTTGGTCCTTGGAATATTGGAGATTGTCAAGTTTGGCCCTTGGATTATAATTTCAGAATGTTCATGATTGGCCCCTGGAAAATCAAAATTGGCAGAATTGGTCCTTGGTTTTTATGAAATTGCAAAAGTAGTCCTTGTTTATTTAATACCAAACCCTTTGGACTTTGACCCCCTGCCAAGCCTTTGGACCCCTGCCAAGCCATTTGACCCCCTGTTTTGGACCCCTCCCTTTTAATATAAGCCTTGGTCAAATCCTGGTCAAACCATCACCCAAACCCGCCCAATTTAAAATATAAAAAAAGCACTCACGGGTTTCCCTTCCCCCCTCATCATCACCTACAACTCCAACCCACTTTCCATCATCACCACCCTACTCCTACCCTCCAAACACCCCAAGCCAAGAAACATTTAATGCTTCTTCAACCTAACACTCAACCCCCCAACTGTTAAAACCTTTTCCTGCCAAAAACTGATCAAACGGCCAATATAGTCTCAAGTAATCCAATGGCCTCAATTGTGAGTGGGAATTGATCAGAGGAGAGAGAGAAGACATTTGGTGTATAATTAAAGGAAAGAGAAGCAAGAGGAAGGGGAGTAGTTAGTTTTTAAATTCCATGTATGTCGTTTTTAATATTTAAGTCTTAATTAAGTTTTAAAATTGTAATTTTAAGCTTCTTTGTATCAAACTTAAGCCATTACATCAGTTGTAACAAATTTGCAGTGTTAATTAAAAGTTTGGTTGAATTACCTGTTTTTCCATTTTCTATAATAAAACCTGTTTTAACATTATCAAGCTTCAAGCTTCAAATAGCTTCATTAGAACTTATATAAGCTTGTTCAAGCTTCTGATAGCTTTGAATAAGCTTATCAAATAGATTCAAGCAATTTTCATGTTTGGTCAACAAAAGTCAACTGCTGAAGCTGATTTGGATTTGGTGATGATATGGGTTGATGCAGAGCTTGGATGGGTTGGATTAGACTAGTTTAGTGTAGGATTGGTTCTGGTTTGAGTTGCTAATAAGCTGGATAGCTTGTGAGTACTTTAGTTGTTTTCAATATTAGTGTATTTTTGCATAATCTTTATCTATCTTGATTCACTATTAGCTTTAGTTTAGATATGATCATTTAACTGTTATTAGGATTAGAGTGATTCAGTTTCAGTGATAGTAGAAGCTAGATAATCAGTTAGTTTAAGTTGCAAATCAGTTGTGAAAATGGTGTTTGGATCAGTTGCTTGTTTAAGCTTGAGCTATGGTTTGTTCTTATAATATGTCTACTCAGTCTTAATAAGGTCCCTTTGAATCATTCTGGTCATTATTTGGTAGCTGCAAACACCCAAAGTCAAAATCCTTTCAAGTCTATTCTCATTTTCATATCTGATAGAATTTTGTGAAGTCAAAAGCTTGTTTTGTGTTTAGATAACAGTAAAATAGCATAATATAGGTTCAGTATAACATTTAACATCAAAACCAGTCAATAAATTTGAATCAAATCTCAAATAAGTCAACTTTTCATTCTTGTCAAAGTAAAAACAAGTGAAAACCGCCATCCAACCTAAGTTGATTTTAATTGATTCATTTCGGGTCAAATTTAGTGAAAGTTTGGACTTTATAACTTCAGTTGGTCTAGTTTATTAGTATAATTTTAGTGGAATTTTGGTAATTTTCTACAAGCCTCAAAATGGCTTGTCCAAAAGGGCTTATCTGCCCTGTGCACTGACTCAGTGAATACTGAGTCTGCACAGGTTCTTGCAGATCTGGTCACAAGCTCATAAGAGCTTGTCTAGGTCTGGTTTTTGGTTTATAGGTAGCTAGCCAGGTCTAGTTTAGGTTCCAACATCTGGTTTTCAGTTTCTTGCTTGTCCAGTAGCTTATTTTTAAGCCACAAAGTAGTGGCTAAAACTGCTTTTGGCATTTAAGTTTTAAATCATCAAATCTGTTCATTAAGCACAATAGAGGTTAAGAGCAGTTGTATCTAGTTGCTTTTGAGTAGTTTTAGCTTATTATAGCTTCTGTAATCATTTGGTGGTCTTTTGTGCTCATTTGCTAATTCCAAGTGCTTATTTATAAGCACTTGTAACTGCAGTCCCATAATCTTGCACACTAGCCAGTGTTTTTATATTTTTCATAGAATCAGAATATTAATTTAGACTTTTCCTGAATTTTTCAGATTTTTCTAGTTCAGTTTGCTATTTTTCTTTATTTAAAACAGTTTTTAGGCATTTTTAATTAGCTTTTAATATAATTAAATCGAAAGTTTCAAAAAATAATTTTCATTTTCCTAGGTTAAGATAAATATAAAAGTCAAAAAATATTTTTCCAGATTTTTCATAGTTTAATTTGTAATTTTTAGCAATTTAAGTAGTTTTAAATAGTTTTTAATTCATAGAAAATAGAAAAATAATCAGAAAAATACAAAATTAGTTTTGAAAATTCTCTTTAGTTATTTTAGATTTTTCTAAGTCACAATTTCATTTTTCTATCTTTATTTCATATTTTCTTGTATTTTAGGGTATTATTAAATAGTTAAAAATAGTTTTTAATTAATAATAATTAGATAAATAGTCATAAAAATAATTTTCTTTTTCTCAAAATTTTGTCTTATCATTAGGATTGTAAAAATTCATTTTTATATTTTTAGGATTAATATTGCTTCAGTTTCACATTTTCTTTTGTACGTTACGTAGTTTTTAATTTAAAGTTATAAAAGAAAAATCAAAAACATCATTTTGCAAATAGTGATAGCGTTTATTTAATATATTTTATCTTTTTAATTTTCTTTAATTTGCATTTAAGCCCCTGTAATTTATAAACTTTTCCTTTAGGTATAATTGTTCATAATCACAATCCTTTTCCCATTCAAATTCTCTCGATCACTATTCGTTTGATTATTCTCGCACAACTCGTTGGGACATAACGACCTGGGGAAACATTAAACTCCTCTGGACTTAATTGCATTGCGTTCTCAAGCTGTCTGGCTTTTATTACGGTTGACCATTCACAAGTGGTTGCCTTGTGTGATAAACCTGACCGTTTGGGAGCCAATCAAAATTTGGCGCCGCTGCCGGGGAGCTGTGCTAATAATCTTCCGTTTAGCAGATTAGTGATTTGAATATTCACTCCTTGTTCATACCATCTATATGTATTTATATTTTCTTATAAAATCCAAAATCCAAAACATCTTTAAAATCAAAACCCAAAAGATTTTCATTCTTTGTTTTTACAACATGTTTTTCAAAAATACCAAAAATATTCCTCTTTACCCTCTTACCCTTTTGATTCTTTATCCTTTTACCCTCTATCCATTTGATTCTAACTTCTTCTCATGGAATCTCTCGACTACGATTTAATTCGGGACTAATTTGAAAAACTTCATACTTTATCACAAATGTTAAGAATTCGTGTTGTTCGTGATGATCCATTAATTCGTAGGGAAATGGAACGAGAAACCGGGTGACAAAGGACCGGTACTTCCTCCGATAATGGAGGTGCTAAATCGTCCAACCTACGGTTTTCCAAAGATCTAACCCCTCAATTGCTCCTAAGCCGTCTAAAATTGATCCTAAACTTTCACAATTTACGGTTAAAAGCAATCATGCAGAATTTAGACCGGTGACTAGCAAGAATGATATGCCTAAACTTCACGTTTCTCAAAAACCAGAACCGGAGACCATAACGGAAGTGGTAGAAATTGCTAGCTCTCAGAGCACACCACTTGTCCCACCTCCGGACTTTTCAAAATGTTCTTCAAAACTTGATAGTCATTCGGATCACCATGTTGGTTTTGAAGATTCTTTGAATGAACCGATTCCTTCTCATTACTCTCAAATGAAATCGTTTATTCCTTGTGTCGGTTGTGGTGAACCTCTTTTGGTTCACCACATCATTGGTGTACGTGTGTACAATGTGGTAATGATATTCATAACGGAGTCTGTTTGTTTTGTGGTTCGAGGAATTCATTTGATTATGATCCTAATCCGAACTCATTTAACGACCCTCAAACTTTTCCAATTACCCACCACACCCGACTTATCTTCATATAATCAACATAAGCTCTTGTGAATTTTGTGGAGGTCCTCACCAAGGATTTGAGTGTCAATCCGAAACACATTTGTCTATGAGCAGTTTTCCGGTGATGCTCGAAACTTTGGTTATGACCAATATCCATACAATTCACGGTCCGCACTCAACAGCTTCTTGTTGTAGTACTGTGGAGGTCCCCACTTCACTCGATTGTCAAATAGGAATCCATTTCCTTGTAACAATCATGACTCTCACGAGTTTGACAATTTCCAACCTCCACAAGACCATACGGTTCAAACTCCACCGAGCCGTTGTCTCAAGAAATCTCCCAAAATTTTGAAACCGCAATGAAAACACTTAATGATATGATTCAAAACTTTAAGAATCAAGTGAGTGGTGAGAAACCATGGGAGAATTGCTAGTCAAGAACGAGAGGCTCGCAAATCTAGGGAAGAATTATTAGTCTTAGAGCATGCGGCTCTAAAGGCGTTCTCAATTCTTAAGGCGACTATGTATGATGATGACGAGGAGAGTATTCCTTTTAAAGATATTATTTCTCAACTCCTCGGTCGGTTGATATCCAAAGATTGAGATTCCATCTCAAACAATCGCTATCACACCAAGCTCCCACTCACTCTCTCGAACATGGGGGCGAGCATCTTGACACTTGTTCTCGAAAAGGAATCGGACGAATTCATAAAGTCTAGTGTTGAGAACCTTGTCCCAATCCCGAGAGAGTCATAGGGAACTTCGATCATATGTGTGATTCTCTTTCCCTCTTGAGTGTTCAAAAGATCATTTGAAACTTTCTCCAATTGTAGCGAAGATTGTGCTTCTTATGGAAACATCGAGTATGTTGAGGCATCACTCCCGCCCCGACCCTCTTCTTGAGGAGTTCACCGATGAACTCACTCACATCATCCACTTTCATCGAAGTGATGATGGTCTCTTTGGTTTCGCCGATCCGGGAGAGATTGAAAGTCTCCTTTATAATGATCGTTCACTCACTTCTTATCCCAACAAATTCAATAGAGAATATTAATCACTTTGTTCTGAAGCATTCAAAACAACTCTCACTAATCCTCTATTTGAATTCGACTCGAATTCACTTTAATTTCGAGAATCCACTCTTTGATACTCGGATCGAGGATAGTGATGAGCCCACAATGGAACAAGAGTTCACAATTTCACTTCATATGAATGATTCTCTCCATGAAGAGTTCTCCGGTGAACTCTCTCATGACATATCTCCTCCGAACATGATCATTTCTATTTTGATCTTGAGGATGATATTGGCTCGGAGGAAGGTGTACTCTATCATACGAGTTTGCTTATTGATGATACTACCTCACCCTTCCTCCCGATATGTCTACATTTGAGGATGAAGAATGGATCTTGATTGTTATCAAAATCTTTCTTCCTTTCCTCAAATATCTTGTGATTCTCTTCATCTTCACTCCTTCGTGAATGAAGACACTATCTTTGACCCCGGCATTTTCATTTATCATTTTGAGCCGGTTCTATGTATATCTCATCGGTGTGGAACTTTCACGTGCTTCAAATGTTTGTCCAAACATCTTGAATGAAAGTCCGATGGAGATTGTTTCTTCCACTTTGCTTCCCCATGAACCAATTAATTGGGGTCGAGTCAAGCTAGCGACTCGGTAATCAAAAACGATGAGTTAAACATGGGTTTTCACCCGTGTGCCACCCTAGTGTGGGGAGTTGCCCACATGTTGTGTATATATATAAGTTTCAAAAAAAATCTTTCAAAATAATGGCCGTAGTATTTCCTTTTACGTTCTATGTTTCGGCATAACCGCGGTACTTTGAATATTGAGGGCAATATTCATTTCTAGTGTGGGGAATTCTCGAATTTTATCATGTAATTATACCACCCTATTCCCCATTTTGGCCAAAATTTTTTTTTGGAGTAAGTGTTTTGCACTTACTCGACTTATGGTTATCGATCCGCCATGTCTAATACTCCTCGTCCCAAATTTTAAGTCTAGTTTGACTTTTCAAAGTCTTTTCTTCGACTTTGATCAATTATTTTTTAGTGTTATATAATACTTGATGAAAATATATGAATGGATTTGTGTTTCAAATGTATGTTCATTGGTATACTTTTCATCAAGTATTATATAACACTAAAATAAATAATTACAACAAAGTCGAAAGAAAAGACTTTGAAAAGTCAAACTGACTTAAAATTTGAGACGGAGGAGTAAACAAATGATTGGCTAATCCAGAGCAAACGGCTCTTGGTAAAGATATATCAAATCCGTTTCTGACTTGCAATTTGCCCAAAATTGTATGGTATTCACTCACCATATCTTTAATTAGTAAAGAGTTGGCTAGCCCGCAAGTTTATGGCTTGTGGTAAAGGCGATGGAAAAACCATAATTGGTAATCACTCACCAAAGATAATATTGATAAATTATCTAAGAGTTGGCTAGTCCGAAGCAAACGGCTTCGGTAAAGACAAATCAAATCCGTTAAAAGTCGGTGGTTTGCTCAAAATCATTTGGTTATCGAGGTACCAAGGTTCTTACTTGAACTGAAACATTTGGCTACTCCGTAGTAATGGCTTTTGGTAAAGAGAAGAAATCCATTAATTTTTCTCAAAACATTGCTAGGACTAGCAATATCTTAGTGGGGGATTGACGAGTGTCTAAATACTCATCATTTTGTACCAATTAAACGCAAAACATCCGAAAACACTCGAAATGCATCAAAATGATAAAAATATCACAAATAAGTGTTTTATGTGTTTTAAATGCAAAATATCAAAATCGGTGAAAACGTATCAAGTTTGCATAATTGGCGCTTTAGTCCCCAAGTTTCAAAAGTTGTCAAAAACAGTCCCTGTAAATCAAAATAAAGAAAAATATCATTTCAAGTCCCTAGGATTCATGAGTTGTCAAAATTGGTCCTTGAGATTTAAATTTGCAAAATTACAACTTAAGTCCCTAAACTTTCAAAATGACAAGTTTGGTCCTTGGAATATTGGAGATTGTCAAGTTTGGCCCTTGGATTATAATTTTAGAATGTTCATGATTGGCCCTCGAAAATCGAATTGGCGAATGGTCCTTGGTTTTATGAAATTGCAAAAGTAGTCCTTGTTTATTTAATACCAAACCCTTTGGACTTTGACACCCTGCCAAGCCTTTGGACCCCTGCCAAGCCATTTGACCCCCTGTTTTGGACCCCTCCCTTTTAATATAAGCCTTGGTCAAATCCCGGTCAAACCATCACCCAAACCCGCCCAATTTAAAATATAAAAAAAGCACTCACGGGTTTCCCTTCCCCCCTCATCATCACCTGCAACTCCAACCCACTTTCCATCATCACCACCCTACACCTACCCTCCAAACACCCCAAGCCAAGAAACATTTGATGCTTCTTCAACCTAACACTCAACCCCCCAGCTGTTAAAACCTTTTCCTGCCAAAAACTGATCAAACGGCCAATATAGTCTCAAGTAATCCAATGGCCTCAATTGTGAGTAGGAATTGATCAGAGGAGAGAGAGAAGACATTTGGTGTATAAATAAAGGAAAGAGAAGCAAGAGGAAGGGGAGTAGTTAGTTTTTAAATTCCATGTATGTCGTTTTTAATATTTAAGTCTTAATTAAGTTTTAAAATTGTAATTTTAAGCTTCTTTGTATCAAACTCAAGCCATTACATCAGTTGTAACAAATTTGCAGTGTTAATTAAAAGTTTGGTTGAATTACCTGTTTTTCCATTTTCTATAATAAAACCTGTTTTAACATTATCAAGCTTCAAGCTTCAAATAGCTTCATTAGAACTTATATAAGCTTGTTCAAGCTTCTGATAGCTTTGAATAAGCTTATCAAATAGATTCAAGCAATTTTCATGTTTGGTCAACAAAAGTCAATCACAAGGCGATTTGGATTTGGTGATGATATGGGTTGATGCAGAGCTTGGATGGGTTGGATTAGACTAGTTTAGTGTAGGATTGGTTCTGGTTTGAGTTGCTAATAAGCTGGATAGCTTGTGAGTACTTTAGTTGTTTTCAATATTAGTGTATTTTTGCATAATCTTTATCTGTCTTGATTCACTATTAGCTTTTGTTTAGATATGATCATTTAACTGTTATTAGGATTAGAGTGATTCAGTTTCAGTGACAGTAGAAGCTAGATAATCAGTTAGTTTAAGTTGCAAATCAGTTGTGAAAATGGTGTTTGGATCAGTTGCTTGTTTAAGCTTGAGCTATGGTTTGTGCTTATAATATGTCTACTCAGTCTTAATAAGGTCCCTTTGAATCATTCTGGTCATTATTTGGTAGCTGCAAACACCCAAAGTCAAAATCCTTTCAAGTCTGTTCTCATTTTCATATCTGATAGAATTTTGTGAAGTCAAAAGCTTGTTTTGTGTTTAGATAACTGTAAAATAGCTTAATATAGGTTCAGTATAACATTTAACATCAAAACCAGTCAATAAATTTGAATCAAATATCAAATAAGTCAACTTTTCATTACTGTCAAAAGTAAAAAACAAGTGAAAAACCAGTTTTCATCCAACCTAAGTTGATTTTTAATTGATTCATTTCTGGGTCAAATTTAGTGAAAGTTTGGACTTTATAACTTCAGTTGGTCTAGTTTATTAGTATAATTTTAGTGGAATTTTGGTAATTTTCTACAAGCCTCAAAATGGCTTGTCCAAAAGGGCTTATCTACCCTGTGCACTGACTCAGTGAATACTGAGTCTGCACAAGTTCTTGCAGATCTGGTCACAAGCTCATAAGAGCTTGTCCAGGTCTGGTTTTTGGTTTATAGGTAGCTAGCCGGTCTAGTTTAGGTTCCAACATCGGTTTTCGGTTTCTTGCTTGTCCAAGTAGCTTATTTTTAAGCCACAGTAGTGGCTAAAGCGCTTTGGCATTTAAGTTTTAAATCATCAAATCTGCTCATTAAGCACAATAGAGGTTAAGAGCGGTTGTATCTAGTTGCTTTTGAGTAGTTTTAGCTTATTATAGCTTCGTAATCATTTGGTGGTCTTTTGTGCTCATTTGCTTATTCAAGTGCTTATTTATAAGCACTTGTAACTGATCCCCATAATCTTGCACACTAGCCGTTGTTTTTATATTTTCATAGAATCGAATATTAATTTAGACTTTTCCGAATTTTTGATTTTTCTAGTTCAGTTTGCTATTTTTCTTCATTTAAAAGCAGGTTTTAGGCATTTTTAATTAGCTTTTAATACAATTAAATCGGAAAAGTTTCAAAAAATAATTTTCATTTTCCTAGGTTAAGATAAATATAAAAGTCAAAAATATATTTTTCAGTTTTTCATAGTTTAATTTGTAATTTTAGCAATTTAAGTAGTTTTAAATAGTTTTTAATTCATAGAAAATAGAAATAATCGTAAAAATACAAAATTAGCTTTGAAAATTCTCTTTAGTTATTCTAGATTTTCTAAGTCACAATTTCATTTTTCTAGCTTTATTTCATATTTTCTTGTATTTTAGGGTATTATTAAATAGTTAAAATAGTTTTTAATTAATAATAATTAGATAAATAGTCATAAAAATAATTTTCTTTTCTCAAAATTTTGTCTTATCATTAGGATTGTAAAAGTTCATTTTATATTTTTAGGATTAATATTGCTTCAGCTTTCACATTTTCTTTTGTGCGTTCGTAGTTTTAATTTAAAGTTATAAAAGAAAAATCAAAAACATCATTTGCAAATAGTGATAGCGTTTATTTAATATATTTTATCTTTTAATTTTCTTTAATTTGCATTTAAGCCCCTGTAATTTATAAACTTTTCCTTTAGGTATAATTGTTCATAATCACAATCCTTTTCCATTCAAATTTTCTCGATCACTATTCGTTTGATTATTCTCGCATGTACCGTTGGGACATAACGACACGGGAAACATTAAACTCCTCTGGACTTAATTGCATTGCGTTCTCAAGTCGTCGGCTTTTATTACGGTTGACCATTCACAGTGGTTGCCTTGTGTGATAAACTGACCGTTTGGGAGCCAATCGATGCAGTGTGTCTGAGATCATTCTACGGATTGTTGATAGCGGATGTTCCCGACACATGACGAGCAACCTTAAGTCGTTATCTAACTTTATTGCAAAGTTCATTGGCATTTGTCGGGTTCGGGAATGATCACTCGTAGCTATCATGGGCTACGGAGATTATGTCAATGGGAACATCGAAATCGGCGGGGTTTACTATGTGGAAGGCCTCGGTCATAATCTCTTTTCGATGGGTCGGTTTGTGATGGAGATTTGGAGGTTGCTTTCGGGTGAAAACTTGTTTCATTCGTGATCTACAAGGAAATGACCTTATGTCCGGCTCGCGTAATTCTAGTCTCTACACTATCTCTATGCAAGACATGGTTACTTCATCTCCCATCCGCTTACTTTCAAAGGCAACATCAACAAAATCCGGCTATGGCACCGTCGTCTCTCACATCTAAACTTTCAAACCATCACCAACCTTGCTCGACACAAACTAGTTGAAGGTCTCCCACAATTCCGGTATTCAAAGATCACCTTTGCTCGACGTGAGCAAGGGAAAAGCACTCGTGCTCATTTTCCATCAAAGGTGGAACACGACTCTCGACATGTGCTTCATCTTCTTCACATGGATTTGTGTGGCCCGATGCGCGTGCAAGCGATCAATGGCAAACGCTACATCTTAGTAATTGTTGATGACTACTCACGATGGACTTGGGTATACTTTCTTGAAGCAAAGACCAAGCTCCACAAATGATCATCACCTTTCTACAAAATACGAGTTCGACTCCATAACACCGTCGAGGCTAATCGAGAATAGACAAAGGCCGAATTTGTTAACCAAACCCTTCGTGAATTCTATGAGAAAGTGGAATTCAAAGATCAAACATCTATTGCGTGTGCACCGAACAAAGCGGAGTTGTTGAAAGATGAAACCGAGCGTTAGTGGAAGCTGCAAGAACAATGTTAATCAATGCTAAACTTCCAGATTACTTATGGGCGTGTCGTATCTCGCATGCTATACTCAAAACCATTCTATGATCACAAACGCATACAACAAAACACCTTTCGAGCTGGTCCACAACCATAAACCGAATCTCAAACACTTTCATGTATTTGGATCCCTTTGCTATCCGAATAATGATCGTGATGATTTTGGAAAGCTCAAAGCAAAAGTCGACATTGGAGTCTTTATTGGATATTGTGAGAATTCTAAAGGTTACCGGATCTAGAATCGTCGTACAAAGCAGTGATGGAAATGATTCATGCTCATTTGATGAACTCACGGAAATGGCTTACGAGTATAATGACTTAGAACCCGGTCTCAACCGTTTAAACTTCCTCAAACCCCATCATCACCGAACAAAGCCCCCGCCTAACTCGTCAACAAATGGAAAGGTTATTTGCTCCTCTGTTCGGTGGCGATATTGATGAGCGTGCTCGGTGTATCCATTGTTTCATTGCACAACGATAATATTCCTATACGATACACTGCTACAACAACTCTCGTTGAAGATGCACCTACACGATTGACTCCAACACAACAGTTGAACACACCGCTTCCAATAACGATGAACCGGTGATGATATTACGAATGAAGTACCCCACCGCAAATTTTGATCCAAATCGTTCTTTAACCCGTTTGCTCATGAGACTATCGCACGGATGTCGCGAGAATCGTCAACAAACCATTTGAATCCTCGAATCGCACAATGTATACCAAAATCAACCCTCTACACATCGATGGACAAAAGACCATCCTCGGCTAATATTATTGGCAACCCAAATCAACCATTAGTCACGAGACAACGTCTTCACACGAGATGGTGAACATTGCATTTATGCACTCACCGCTCCGCTAACTGAGCCTAAAAACATTAAAGACGCAATGACAAAAGACAAGCGGATTGAATCCATGCAAGAAGAACTCAACCAATTCAAGCGTCATGAAGTATGGGGGCGGTTGAAAGACCAACGAGGGTCTACGTCATTGGTCTCAAATGGATTTGGAAAAAGAAATTGGATCTTTGAAGGGAACGTAATCCGAAATAAGTCACGTCTAGTTGCTAAGGGTTATCGTCGGGAAGAGGTATAGACTTTGAAGAATCTTTTGCTCCGGTTGCTCGTCTTGAGGTCGTTCGGATATTTCTCGCGTTCGCGGCTTATATGAACATGACGGTCTTTCAAATGGATGTCAAAGCTGCGTTTCTCAACGGACAACCGAAAAGCGGTTTTGTCACCAACCCGAAGGATTCGTTGATCCGAGTGCCCGAACCATGTCTACAAACTAAACAAAGCTCTTTATGGTCTCAAAAGCCCCTCGGGCATGGTACGATAAGCTATCATCTTTCCTCATTGCTAATAATTTCACCAAAGGCTCGGTTGACCCAACTCTTTTATACAATATCACGGGCACATATCTTAATTGTTCAAATTTACGTGGATGACATCATTTTGGGTCTACACATAAAAGATTTCAATCGCTTTTGCAAAACTAATGAAGAAAATTTTGAAATGTCCATGATGGGTGAACTTACGTTCTTTCTAGGATTGCAAGTTCATCAATCACCTCGTGGTATTTCCTTGAGTCGATCCAAATATGCCCTTGAATTGTTAAACAAATATGGAATGACAACTGTGACACTTATGCCACACCAATGGCTCATACCAAGAAGCTAGACGATTTACATGGGAAATTAGTTGACCTACCAAATACCAAGTATTATTGGGTCTCTCATGTATCTAACGACTAGCGACACGATATTGTCTTTGCCGTTTATCTATGCTCCCGTTATCGATCGCGACCAACCGAAACCCACCTCTCGAGGCTAAAAGAATCCTCCGATACATCAAGGGAACCATTAACTTGGGATCCGGTATCCGAAGGATTCGGTTTTGAACTAATCGCTTTTTAGACGACGACCACGCAGGATGCTTAGACTCGAGGAAAAGTACTTGAGAGCTCTACAATTTCTTGGTGATAAGCGGTGTCTTGGCAATCAAAGCGAGGATTGTACATCGTCATCATCAACCGGCGAGAATATGTAGCCATGTCCGCGTGTTGTGCTCAAGTCATCCGGATGAGAACACAACTCAAAGACTATGGTTACGTGTTTGATGAATCCCGATGTCTTGAGAAAATCAGTGCCATTGCGATCTCGTGCAACTCGATTCGACACTCGAAATCAAAGCACATCGATCTACGCTATCATTTCATCAAGGACCACGTGGAGCAGTGCCGTTGAATTATACCATTGGATGCAGAATACCAATTGGCGGATCTTCTCACCAAAGCCTTGCCTCCCGCTAGGTTTAATGAGTTGGTCCACCGGATTGGTATGAGGTTTTGACTCAAGAGGAATTGGATGACCTCTTAAAACAGTCTTAAAAACCTATCAAACACCAAAACATCTTTTGTAAATAAATTTCAAAAACAAAATACAAAAATATAAAATCTTACAAAACAACAAAAATATTCTTCTAATCTACTTTTCTTTCAACATGGCAAGTACATTTCTTCCATCAACACTATAATCTTTCAAAAATTCAGTATTTTTCCGATCAAGTGTTGAGGGGGAGAAAATTATCACTTAACTGTTTCAAAACATCTGGGTACTTGCATGTTATTATATCCCGGTTGTTTCTTTTATCAATGGTGGTAAATGTTTCTGGTTAAATTACACTCCTCGGACTAAAATTTATAACCTTTCACAATTTACCTAAGTCAAGGGGGAGTGTCGTCAAAGTTATTTCTTAAAATCTTTGTTTGGTAACCAAAATGGAAGTTAAATGGCTTTGTTTGAAAAAGGAAAAGGTGGAGGGACCAAAACTGTCAAAATGTTAAAGTTATTTTAATAAAAACATCCTCCACCTAACATTACCCTCAAATTTATTACTTCTAACGTAAAAGATCCTACGCCTAGAATTCGTTCAAGAAATTCGTACTTTAGATCATCATTTTGTAAGTGTTTTCATGATCTTAATAGTAATACAAGCTAAGGTTTTGAATTTCAAGCAAATCCTTCGGCTAAAACGATTGTTACGCGTGATTATGTGTTCTACGCATAAGCGTATGAACACACAATCAATGTGAGTGTGTTTGTGGTTGAAAAGAATGTGTCAAAACGTGTCTTTTACATCAATGATACTATTTTTACCCTCTAAAACCACCCAGAAACACGAATTGATGGTTTTTGATTATTAGGGTTTATGAGTCGATTTGGGTGTTTACAAATGTGAAGAGTTTTGGTCAAAAATATTGTTGTGTAATATTTATATGATGATGAATTGATGATTTCCAAGCTCTATAACCACCCAGAAACTTTAAATGATTAAAAATTTAGAATTAGGGTTTAAAGTTCATAAGTTTGGGCATTTTTGATTCTCCACGATTTAGATGTTATAACTTGGTGTATAGACTCTCACAACATCTTAGAACTACCAGAAACTGTTTGGTGCAAATCCCATGGCTAGAAATTATACGCGTAATTCATAACCCTTAGGGTTTTGACCTACGCGTATGACTTTCTACGCATAAATGTTAAATGTGTTTTCATGCCATGATTTGATGTTAGAATGAATATAAGTGTTAAGATTGATGTTATGATGTTTTATTTTAGGCTTGCTACTCGTAAAACACAGAATCAAGGTCATTGAATCTCTACGCATAAGGATTACCTTACGCATAGGCAGTTATGCGTAAGAGAAATCCTACGCGTAACTACTACGCATAAGGTTCTACAATGGGACTACGCGTATCATGTGAAGGATATCGTGGCGGTGACTCTCACGATAAGGTCTACTTTACGAGTAAGCCTTACGCGTAAGGTCTTTATACGCCTCTGCGTAAGCCCTATGCATAAGGCCCTTTCCTACGCTGTAACATTTCTTACGCGTAAGTTAGGATCCCACGCAAGCTTTAGCTCTCGCGTATGTCATTCTTGTTTACGCTTAACTTTGCCAAAACTACGCTTAAGCCTCGGATTGACCTTCATTATGAATTGTTACGTGTACAAACTTGTTAATAAACTAATCGTATCATCACGAAACCAATAATGTCACTAATAAACTTAAATGTTTGATATGTTGTGAACAATATGTGATAACATAAACTTTAAAACTTAAAGTTAACTAACTCACGAAACATTTCACGACGTCATTGGACTATTGGACAAACAAGTGACTTAGGACTCGTAACAATCAATGACACTTTGTACATTCATTAACTAGACAATAAGACCTTCCGTTGACTAACATTATGTCTTTCGATATGTTGGTTCTTTTGGCTAATGTTATTTCGAGATCACGACATGGTCGCTTAAATGAATGTGGATGCACGAGGTTCTCACTATTGTCGATATCTTCCCAAATGGCTATCAGAAAGATTGGAAAGAATAACCTTAGGGTTGACTTTGAGACCCTAACATGCTCGTAATCTTCTTGTCTCATTCTTTGTGGATATTCTAAGGAATCATCCATACGAACATGCTCTCACACTCTGCTACTGATGCAAATCTACATTCGACAATTACGGAACTCTATGCAGAGGATCACCGTCAAAGTCTTGTGACGGTGACAATTAATCACAAACAAGTCACCATCACTCATGCTTGACTTGCGGGTGTGCTTCTCATTCACAATCGAGCCAACCGACTTCTTTGCCACACCTCTTGAGGAGGCTGTTCTACAATTCTTGCTTGATATTGGCTATGATGAAGCTTCAGGAGTTATCTCTAAGCATTCTCATGTGGAGCTTAAGAACATTCCATAACCGTGGAGAACCCTCTACCTCATCATCACCAAATCGGTCTCTGGTCGTGATAGTGGTTATGAGCATCCAAAGCTCATTGAACTGCAAATCTTCTGGTCTCTGATTAATAAGAAGGACATCGAAATCGAAGCACTAATATAGGAGGACATGATGCTATTTCACAAGAAGCTTGGCTCAAAGATTCCCTATGTCAGATACACAAAGCTTTTGATCCAAAGAGCACTTGGACTTAATCCCGATATTCCATAGAGGCTCAATGACCCAGACAATCACGATATGTTGACTGAACCTACACTATCAGTCAGAATCAAGGAATCGTCAACAAAGAAACAGTCTTGTATTACACGATCACCTACGTCTAAAGAACTCAAGAAGCTTGAAACGCATACAAAGGTATCTAGTAGCGATAAGGAAGGCAAAGTTGGTCATCTTGATGAAAACCTTGGGAACTCCTACTCGGAGAACCGTAAGAGGAAGTCTTTGGAAGTGCGATGAGTTCGAAAGTTATAGGAAACTTCCCAAAGGAATCCTCCTCGTAAAAGTTGTTCACGATATGTGCTTAAACACATATCTTTCATTAATAAATCGACCCAAAACAACCAAGAAAGAGCCGTTTATTGCTAATATTTGTGGTTTTCTTGAGTTTGTGCTTGTCTTGAGTACGGATATGTAAAACACAAAAAGCGAATCAAATCGACGTAAATCCGAGCACGAGAGATCAAGAGAGTTTGGTGAGCCAAAAGGTCGGGGTTGTGCATTTTGGAAGATTTTATTCTCTAAAGATGATTTTTAAAGTTTCAGTCAAGTTTGAAGAAATGACAAGATTAGTCCCTGAGCTTTGAGTATTTGGCAGAAATGACCCCTCAAGTTTCAGAGTTTGCATATTTCACCCTTGGATTATTTGAGATTGACAAGATTGGCCATTGATAAAGATTTTCAGAAAGTGCACCTTTGGTCCCTTGGAAATCCGAATATACAAGTTTGGTCCCTTAAAGTTAACTTGGATCACTAGTATAGTCTTATGTCCAAAGTCCATATCCAAATACACTATACTCGGCCCAATCAAGTAACCCGGATCCAATCCAAAACCAAACCACACCCGGCCAAACTCAACACCCGGTTTAATATTTTACCCATTTACCCGCTAATAACCCCGGTCAACCCAACCCATTTACCCAGTCAAACCATCAAATTATAATAAAAAAACTAACCCCGCCAAAATTACCCCCAAACCTGCTCCCCATGAACCCTAAAAAATTACTTGGTCAATTGGTCAATTTAACAGCGATTAAGGGCAATTATGTACTTTTCTCTGACACCTTATGACACCACTGACACATGGGAAGTGCCATGTCACCCATCCGTGTGCTTAAGGCCACGCTCTGCTCTCCTATTGGTGGAAACAGGTCATCAGATCTAATCCAAGGGTGGATATCAAGTGGGATGCGTGGATGATTGATCAATGGCTCAGATTACACTCAAAGAAGCACAAATGTGGAATTCCAGAAGCTTCCTTAGGCCTTAGCTCAGTTATAAATAGGATCTCATTTCGTTCACATTGTATCCATCTCATTTCTTTTCTTCTCTCTAGTTTTCAGTAGTATAATTAGTTGTAATTTTCATTTTTCATGTTTTAAGTTTTTTGTAATTCCTATTTTGTACTCAAATTTCTCATATTAATAAAATTAGGTATTTCATTTTCAAGTTTTTGTTTAAGTTTTATGTCTTAAAACTGCTTATTCTCTTTGATAAATGCTTATTTCAATAGTCTACATCTGTTTTTAGTTAATCTCTTCATTCACTCAAAAATACAAAAAAATCAAATAAAATCATTGGAAAATAAAAAAAAATCATATTAGATCTGTTCTATGGATTGATCCATACTGATCTACTGTTTCACAAGGTTCATATAAGCTTTTAACAGCTTATTGTGAGCTCATTCTTGTTTCACACTCAAACCACAAAAAAAAATCAGTCAACTGCAGTTGCTACAGTATCTGGTTCTGTTCTGCTGGTGTTTGATTGGATTGAGATGATGCAGAAGCTGGATTTGGGTTAAATGTGAGCTGGAATTGAAGTAGGTTAGGGGTTTATTAGGTTAGAGGTTCATTGTTTCATGATTGCAAGCCATAGTGGCTAGGAAACTTGTAAGTTCTAAATTTGTTTTATATTCACTGTTTGAATCTGTTGATTGCATTTGATTTTAGTGATAATCTGTAGTTAGTGATCTGTGTTTTATATCAGTTTTGTATCATTTAGTCTTAATATGTTCTTAGTTCATAAATCAGTTAGTTATCTAGTGTTTGGATTAGGCGTGATGCGTGATAGAGGCTAGTTCGATGGATTAGATTTGTTGCTATAGGCTTAATAAGTTTTAGTGCATTCATATCGGTCTTTGTATTGCATCCAAACACTCATTTAGTCAAATTTCACTTATGGCGATCTAGCTTTTGAATCTGTTAAAATCGATGAGTTAATAATTTGCATATAGGTTTAAAACAAGTAGATCTAGCTTACTTTCATCATCATTAGTTTAGAATCATCAAAATCAGTTCAATATTTTGGATCAAATCTCAACCAAGTCAAAGTTACAAATCTGTTTTACAAAAGTCAAATCTGTCAAACCAGTTTTTCATAAAACTTTGATCATGAATCACTGTTTCATTTTTGAGTTTTAGTGTTTCAAACTTTGGGATTTACAACTTCACTTGGTCTAGTATTGAAAACAACTTTTTGTTAAATCTGATAAAGGCTTTTCAAGCTCCAAATAAGCTGTTCAAATCAGCTGAAACTGCCCTGTTCACACTCAGCAAAACTGAGTGTGAATCAGGCAGACTTGCAGATCTTGTGCAGTGCTCATTTCAAGTAGTTAGAGCCTGTAATTTGGTTTAGTTGTAGCTTGCCAGGTGTTCTTTAGGACTGCACAATTGAATTTTGGTTTGGCTTATTGAATAAGCTTGTGCACAAGCTCAAATAGTAGGCCTGATTCACTATTTTGCTTATTTAGGCAGTTTGCATAGATCATTAAACTGAGCTTATAACTTGTTAGGATTAGTTGTAATTAGTTGGTATTAGCTTATTCTATCATAACTTAGCTTCAGATTCTGTTTGGTTGCTTATCTCATTGTTTAGCTTATTTTCATTAGCTTAATTAGAATCAGTTTGTACTACAGCTTTAATTTCTTACACATAAGCTGCTGATTTCTTATTTTTCATAAGATTAGAATAAGATTTTAGAATTTTACTGTGATTTTCATAATTTTTGGTCACTGTTTAGTATTTTTCATAATTAAAAACAGATTTTAGTCATTTTTAATTAGCTTTAATTGCAATTGATTGAGAAAAAATTCCAAAAAAATAATTTTTCAATTTTCTCAGTTTAAGAAAAATATAAAAAGCATAAAAAATATTTTTCCCTATTTTTCCCCTTTTTATTTGGTATTTTTCACAATATTAATTAGATTAAAATAGTTTTAAATTTGTAGAAAATAGAAAATTAATCTAAAAAAAAAAAAAAAATTTTAAAAAGTCTTTTGAGTTATTTTAGATTTTTAGAAATTAGTTTCATAATTTTCCCTCTCTTTTTCATAATTTTTAGTATTTTAAATTAGTTTTAATAGTTAGAAATTAGTTTTTAATTCTAAAAAAATCCAGAAAAATATAAAAAAAATAGTTTTAATTCATAATTAGTTTTCACATTACATTTCTAGAGTAAAAGTAATTTTAGGCATTTTTAGGGTTTAATTTAGACGTAGTTGCATTTTAATTACGTTTTATTAATTACGTTTTAGTTAATTCGCACTTAGGATTTCCCTTAAAATAGATTCCCTTAATTACTTTCCCCATTCCGGTAGTTTTATAAAATCAAAATCATTAATCCAAAACATCGAGCATTAAATTCCAAACCAATAACGACGTTGGCAATTCACGCCTCGTTGGGAAACGATTCGGGTTGACTAATCCGTATACACGATCACACACGGGATTTGATTTAATATTCTTTTTCCTAAAGGAATTTGAATCTATCTTCGTGATTATTTTTGATATCGATATTGAGGTTTTATCCGCACACATAACCCCTAAGCCTTCATTATCGCAAATCGATTATACGAACGTGTTTTAAGTTTCTTACGGTTAGTCATTCATGTGGCTAGCTTGTGCGAGTAAACTTGACGTTTTTGGCGAATCGGTTCCGTAAAGGAAGTGAACCTATTCCCACACCGAACCGCAAAGAAAGCTTTTGAATGAAGCTCGGAAGGTCTTGACACGAGATGAAGAGATTACCTACTCAAACCGCAAGGATGACAATCCTTCCGTACCAAAACCACCAAGTCCTCAAGGCGATAAAGGAAAGGGAAGACACCCGCACTTGTGCCCTATGATGAGAGCTCGAAGAAGAAGAAGATACTCGATCAATCCTACAGAAGAAGCTTAAATTCGTCGATCGCCTTCAAAAGTCAAGAATTTGCAAAATACCAAATGGGTGGCCCGAGGATCAAATGGTCTTGCCCACTCTTCACCAGTCTGATGCGGTTAATCGACCCGATAAGGGATCTGTGCCACCACTCTTGTGCAACAAAAAGCTTGTGGAGGATACTATCGAATATGAGTTTGAGAAAATTGAAGCGAGAAGTCGAGAAAGATAAAGATGCCGATTATGACAAGTCATACGGAAAGTCCTACGATCACGAAGGAAACTTCGAACCGCCCAAGGACCCCGAATCTCCTCACGTCTCATCCTAATCGGATTCTTCCTCTCATTCATCACCACCACCATCAAAGAGATCAACCAAATCATCATCCAAATCGGTGAAGAAACCACCTCGTTCTTGGATATCTCATGCTCATAAGCAATTGGGAATCTTTGTCAAACAAATCGAAAGAAAGACATTCTCCAAAAGAAGTTGAATTTCTTTCTTGATCACATACAACATCGTATGACGAGCATGAAAAGATGAAAGGAGAAAGGAAGTTTATTCGAGAATTCATGAAAAGTCATCGTCAAGAGGAACTGAGCGAAATGATCGAAGGTTACACTAACAAGTACCTTCAAGATTTCGTTCCTAAAGTCATAAAGGAGATGTTTACTGAGACAACTATATCCGAATCTTATGCGAGATAGCCAAGCAAACTATAAGATCCACACCTTTAACCGTCACAATCAATCCATCGATCCTGTAGTTTTCTCGGATAATGAATTGGTGGCCAAGCTTGTCACACAAATGTCTACGATCAAGGACATTTACTTACGAGGAAGGAAAGTCAGTTTCAAGCATTCTTTGGACTACCAACTCAAAGAAGCATGTAGATTCAAGCGAGAAAGTCTAAGCGTCCTAGAGGCGATGAAGACAAGGATCGGGATAAGCATGATAAAGCTAAGCGTCGGAAGAAGTCGGTGAATCATCTTCTATGTTACCTCTCTCAACGGACTCTACTCAACAAAAGTCCCCCTCGTTCTTTTACGGATAAACCTCGGGGCGATTCCGAGTTACCACCCCAACTCGAAAACCGGTGATCACTTTGAGTATACGGTGGTGACGATGAAGAGGTCCTTGAGCCCCTACAACAACCCACCTCTCCCAAACAAGTTCGAAACAAGAATCATCATCTCGGCCTTCGAATAAGAAGAAGAAGAAGGCACCCATGGTTGACGCCGTATCTTGGCTAGATGATGATAAAAGCGATGGATTTGAATGGTTCTCTACTCTTGTTAACAACACTCCCTACCTGAAGAAGGTCAAGGTATTTGGTGAGCGGTAATACATTGGAGCATGCAAAACTTCGCAAGAAAAGTTCCATGTGAAGAAGATGACGAAATCCGAGTTGAGGCGAATCAAGAATGAAGCATTTCAACTATTAAAAGACAACTCGAAAGTGCCATCGGGTCGAATATCACCTTGAGAACATTTCTCGAGCCATGGCTAACAACATGGATTGGCTCAACCCGAAGCAAACGTCGACTTCACTAAGCGGGACAACCCTCCATATTACATCGATTGGTCAAAACCTCTCCCAACAATTGGCCAAACAATGAACCCGAGATTCCATTCGGATATTTCTTCAACAAAGACACGGAATTTCTTCTACGGTGGCGATGGATCAAGGAAATACGCTACATCTTTGACACTTCCATTCCCAAAGACCATATACTCAAACCGCATAGCTATCGAGGAAAGAGCTTTTCACTTGTTCTCCAACAACGTGGAAGCATACGACCGAGATGCAATGTCTGAGATTCATCATTGGCGGAATGCCAAGAATCTACTACGTGTCGTCGGGTTCAAGTCTCAACATGCGGTGTTCGATTACTAAGGATATCGTTGCCATCAAACATGTTGTTCGTCATCTAAGTGGGACTACACCTTCCTTAAGAATATCGTCGTCAAGCGACAAGATGAGCAGGACTATGCTTTCTCCGGTCGACTTTGAGAATTAGTCTATCAGCGACATTGAAGACATGTACCTTGCTAAAGTACAAGGTCGCATGAGACAATTTTCAACCGGTACAACGTGAATTCATCAAGTCATTGCTCATCTTCATCGACGCATAGTCATCAAGGAACGTGTAGAAGATCTCCAACCGGTCGTTGAATCTTATCGGACCCGTGTCAACTTCACGCCACCTCGCCTAGATCTTCCGACATCAACCATCTCTCACAATATACACTCATCGACAAACCTTTCGGCGTCGTTTACCGTAGTGAACTACAAAGAAATTTCTTAATGGCGTAGTGAACTTCACAAGTTTGGAGATCACACCTTGAAGATGGTTAGGGACGGATTGACATATAGGTTGAAGGACATCCGTAAAAGATTGGGTCTCCTAAGCGATGGAATTCTCGGGATCGCAGGATGTGAGGAGGATCATCGAATGATTGATGAAAGGTTGTTTCAAGGGATCGATTCGAGAACATTGGAAAGCTTTGTTGGTGGTCGACCAGATTAACATCACCGCTATCAACATACTGCTCGCACTCTGGCGACATCACCGGACTTCTGGTACCCTTGAATTGTTTCTTTCATTATAAATTTGGATGTGTGATTATATATGTATACGGCTTGTGCACACATAACAATGTACAACCCGTAATTGTCAAGAAAGGACCACGTGGTGCGCTTGATTGCCACAATCCTTATAAAAGGAGAAAGCTTATTATTTTTGAGTAAAACCTATTAAACCTGTTAGGTCACTAGTTTTACAACACAAGCTTATAGAGAAAGAGATGAAGGCGGATGAACAAGCTAAACACACACACACACGTAATAGTATGAAACCGGTTAAGGAAAAGAGTGAGTGAAAGAGAATAACTTGAACAACCAACTTTCAAATGAAGGTTATTACAATGTATTTATAGGCAAGGAGCTAGGGCAACACTCCCTCTCCTTCCCTATTCCTTATTGGGCTTGGATCAAGCTTATGGGCCTTCTACATAAGCTTGACCTTAAACAAACATAAAGGCCATAACAAAGCTACCTATTACATATGAAATATAAATACTTGAAATCTTGTTTAGGAGTGATTCCAACAATCTCCCCTCAAGTATATATGAATGTAAACGGTGAAGCGTTGATGTAATAGTAGTGTGACGCCTTCTCCGCATTCTTCTTTCTTGTGAGAGGAATTGCCTTGATTCGAACAATCTCCCGGTGTAGAGATAGTTATCTTTGAACGGTTAAGCTCGACGTCATCTTTAACTTTGTTCTTTGATCATTGTTCTTTGTGGTGAAAGTGATAGTATGTTGTTATGCGCATCGATGCGCTTCAGTGCCTTGCCGCTCAATGTCTCCACGTCATTCTTCAACATGCTCACACGCTCTTTGATGTTGGAAATCAATCTTGATGAAGTTCTTTAAGTCTTTGACTTTGTAGATTCTTTGATTGATGAAGAATCATTACATTGTTGTGTTTCTTTTGGATAGAACTTCCATTAGTGATGATATTGGCGTGAGCATGAGAAGAATCAACACGATCATCCCGCTCCGAGCTTCCATAAGAAAACATTTCAAGCGGTTAGTAATAAGCGGTTTAAGACTTACAAGTTTGAACTTAGAGAGTGTCAACGACATAGTGTGAAGACACAACTCTAATTCTTACAAATGCCGTTCTGAACTGGAGTCCCACAAGTGAGATAACGCGATGTGCGAAGTACATCTGATTCGAGATGAGTCGGAGGTACACGAAGCATCACCTCACGATCGTAGACCATTTGAGACACACTCCGCGTAATCCACGGGAGTTACGAAGCGACCTGCTGTGGTCGCTTTGATGTTGACCTGGCGGAGTTTCCATTCAATCACCGAGGATCGCGAGATGTGAACCTCTCATAAATGTTCTCGACAGTTGCTAAGATACATGAAGGACTCGATATGAACCATCGATGATCTTATTTGTTGATCATCAAGTGATTAAATGTCAAGTGTTCCTAAGAGATCTTTTGATGAATCTCGTGGCTCTAGACTCAATAGTGCGTTTTGGTTTTCTGGCGGAGACTAGGGAGGGTCTCCTTTTCAATACCGGCGATCTCTAAGAAAAAGCCAATAGTTTATGTAGGGTACCGTGAGAATGAAACAAGTTTCGTTGAGAGAGACTTGAGTGGCTAAGAAGGTTTAGTGCATGCGTCCTTTGGGTCCATGGCGACTTTTAATCTTCAATTCCAAAGTCACTAAGTGACAACCATGGCGTATGAATTGAACCCGATTATGCGCCTAAGTTGAATAATACGGAGGGCTATTTCTTTTCACCCTTTTCTTTACATTTCTTTTGATTCTTCAACTCCTTCTTTCTCCGATTCTCATTTTCTCCTTTTATAATCATTCCTAAGAACTTCTAACACTAACTAATGGTATAGTCCTTGGGTAGATCCCTCCGGCTCTGGCGGATCATAGGACAGTTATTCTAACCTTAGTCACCTTATAACTCCATGACTAACCTATGTTTGCCATTAACACCACTTGTACTTAAAATCTCTCTCAAAGGGTTTGTTAATGAAAACATGTTTGAACCACGATGAGAGTTGAAATTTTGCATAAATACTCCCCACATGTGCTTAATAGTTTTAATGGTTAAATGCACAGTGAGGAAAGAGCGACTTTTGAATTGATTCATCAAGATAGACAATCTCCGCGAGACACGGTTCGTTGAATAGTTAAAGAGATACATTGTCGACTTTTAGGTGACAACTAGCTCTAATAACTATCTTGAAGGTGTAGACAAACCTTGGAAGGTTGTCAAACCCGTCGAGTTCATATCTATCAAAAGTTTCTCGAATGGTACATTCTACTTGGACAAGTCCTTTGCGAGACACGTTTACATCACTAGCGAACTAGCTTGAAATTATTACCCGTCAGGACAAGTCTTTTGAGTTACTAACAGTTTAGTCTTTGTTAATTCGTAGGTTAAGTCCGAGGTACATGATTCATTTGCATTTTGTACAACATATTTATTATCACACAATTTTCTCCCCTCAAAATGGCATATAAAATGTTGTTTTTGAGCGTTTGAGAATAAATATGACCACTTTGAGTTTTATGGGAAGAGTGGCCCTTGTGAGCGATATGTGAACAAAGTTTTTAAATCAAATACTCCCCTCAACTAGTAATATAAGCGGTTGAGGTTTTGAAAATCATATGGGAAGTACTTGTCTTTTGAGCAAAACCTTGAATAATGAAAGGTTTGATAGGTTTTACTCAAAATAAAGCTTTAGCTCCTTTTATAAGGATTGTGGCAATCGGCGTACCACGGGGTCCTTTCTTGACAGATCTGGGGTTGTACAATCATTATGTGTGCACAAGCCATTCACATATATAAACATTCATCCAAAATCATATGAAGGAAACAATTCAAGGGTACCGGGAAGTGCGGTGATGTTCCGAGTGCATGCAGGCGTTGAAAGCCGGTGATGTTTATCCCGGGTCTACCACCAACATAGCTCTCCGTGCGTCAGGCGATCCCTTCGAACAACCGTTCATCAATCATGGTGATGATCCTTCTCACATCCCTTCTATCACGAGAGTTCCGGTAGCTAGGATTCCCAACTTTCGTGCATATATCCTTCAATCATCGCCAATCCATCCCTAACCATCTTCAAGGTATGATCCCGAATTTGTGGAGCTCACTACACGCCATTAAGCGGTTCTGCGAAGTTCACCGCGTAAACAATGCCGAAAGGTTTCTTGATGGCGTAAGTTGTTTGAGTGGTTGATGTCGGGAAGATCAAGCGTGGTGGAGTGAAGTTTACGTGTCGATATGATTCAACGACCATCCAGATATCTTCGACACGTTCTTTGATCACAATCGTCTAATGAAGATGAGAACCGACTTGATAAATTCACGTTGAATTTTAGTCGAGAATTGTCTCATCGACCACATGCTTTGGCAAGGTACATGTCTTGATGTCGTTGGTGACAAGTTCTCAAAGTCGACCTCGAGAATTCATAGTCTTGTTCATCTTGTCGTTTGACTATGATATTCTTCAAGAATGTGTAGTCCCATTTAGACTTGAGATCAATGTGTTTGATGGCTATGATGTTCTTTGAGCAATACACTTCATGTTGAGACTTGAACCGAGCACTTACGTAGTAGATTCTTGGCGTTCGGGCGTTGATGAATCCCATACAATGCATCTTGGTCGTATGCTTGCACTTTGTCGAGAACAAGTGATTTGCACGTTCCTCGATAGCTATGCGGTTTGAGTATGTAGCTCTGGGAATGGAAGAGTCAATGATGTAGCGTATTTTGTGAACCATTGCCACCATGGAGAAGAAATTCGGTCTTTGTTGAAGAAATATCGAAGGAATCCTTGGTTCATCGGTTGGCGATTGTTGGTAGAGGTTTGGTCGATCGGTGTAATATGGAGGGTTGTTCCGTTTAGTGGAGTCGATGTTTGCTTCGGGTTGAGCCAATCCATGTTGTTAGACATGGCTCGAGCAATGTTTTCAACGTGATATTCAACCTCGATTGCACTTTCCGAGTCGTTTTTCAGCGGAAGAATGCGTCATTCTTGATGCGCTTCAACTCGGATTTCGTCATCTTCTTCACACGGAATCGTTCTTGCAAGATTTTTGCATGCTCCAGTGTACTACCGTCTACCAATTCTTGACCTTCTTCAAGGAAGGTGGTTTACCAAGCACAGACTTAGAATGATTAGTGGGCCTAGAGGTATTCCGATTCTTAGGATTCCGTAATCTAGAGATTATAGCTTTAGCAACACATTTGTCATGACAATCAGAATTCATACTCTTTTGACAAATATCACAAGGTACATCAGACTGAATATCAAAGGTACTTAATGGTTTAGCATTCGTTACATCACTATTTCTATTACATTTGCCGGACCTTAATATCTATAGTGGAAGTAACATGAGTTTTATTGATTCCTAGGGTGTTCTTCTACTTTAGCATTCCTTATTGATCTTTTCTTGGTCGCAACTTCCTATTCTTGATTGAGTGCTCTAGGTGTGAAGTGCGGACGTTTGGAAAAGATGCAACTATTCTGTTCGATGAGGGAAACACATTAGCAACTTGTGATTTGGCGTTAGAATTCTAGGTTCACGATTACTAAGTGTGTTGGTGCTAATCTCTTAATCACGATGGCGGAAGTTGTTCATACTTTCCTAACATTTCCGTAACTTAGAGATGGTGTGAATTAGATTTTGATTTTCGAGCGAAGATTACCAAAGAAAATTCATGACTTCTCTAGTGTGAGCAAGATAGTGATCAAGTTCGTTTGATGCTTCATCTCGAGTCTTTTGAGTAAATCAAATATGACACCATATTCTGTTTAACTTTTAAAAGTTCTTGTTCATATTTTGAGATTTGACTTTTCAAAGACACGTTTTGATCATCCAGTTGCTCAATTTTAGGATCGGAAGATTTAGCACTCAATTGAGCAATTTTCTTTTGGCGAGTTGATGGTTGTGAATATCTTTTCACACCAATGAAGGCGACGTTTTGCATTGTTAATTTCCGTGTGTAATCGTTTATTTTCGACTTTTAAAGACTCGATCCGAAGCACATTATCGGTGTTCCCAGCAGGTTACAAGAGTTTCAACAATATCGGCAGAGATATGATCGGATGCATATGGCAACGAATAGAATAGCACAACATTATGGATATCGACGGATAACATCTTCCAAGAGTCGATCAACATCTTTTCTCAACAGTTTCTTTTGCGTTTTGTGTTAGTAATAGATGTTTACGTTTTCTCGGCGTTTTCATTACCCCAAGTTCCTTATGAAAATCCTTTTCGAGCAATTGCACAACTTTTCAAGTTTTTAACATTAGGTAAAGATTTTTACGAAAGATGTCTCGTTGTTCTCTCGCGAGAGGCGATTGAAAATATTCAACTTTGATTTGGATCTATATTCTATCTCATGTTGTAAAATTTTGAGGTCGACCATGAAAATGTCAAAATATCGAAGGATTTTCGATTTTCGGTTTTGAGTTTACTTCACTAATGGAAGGTAAAGGACCGTAAGTTTGTGCAAAAGGCATTTTGGGATTAACAATAGAAGACTGGGTGTTTTGATGATAACCCTTGGTGTGTTAGAAGAATCCGTTGGTGTGACGAAAGTGACCGCGTTTTATAATTAAAGGTTTGTTGTAAACAACATTTTTAATTTTGATCGACTCTCCTCTTACGCATCTAATTCCTCTTGTGATGGTATTCAACAACACTCATGACAGTATTATCAATTTTGTATCTTTGGAAACTTGAGTTGGTTTGAATGTTTTTAGTGAAAGCTTAGGTTTGTAATCGACTAGATTTTTCCAAATCCTTTTGGATTGGGTTTTAAGGTAAACTTTTCAATAGTCATTACGGATTCACCATGTTTGTAAACAACGATGTTAAACTCTTTAAGTTTGTTTTGCAAGTCGATGATTTCTTCAAGAAGGTCATCTACCGATTAAATCGAATGCTTTTGTATCGCGGAGAACTGTTTTGACAATTTAACAACTCGGCCTTAGCTTTTTGATTTTCCAAGGTGAGGCGTTAATTTGCTTTTTATGTTCATGTTTGATTTGTTCTAATTCGGACAACAAAGCATTCTTCGAGGCTAGATCACGATCTGTCTCTAAATATTTTCGTTTGATGAGATTTTGTAAGCGGCTTCAAAACCTTTTCCTGATTTTCTTGAGTTTTGAAAAAGTTGAGTTGCATTTGTAAACATTCAAAATCCTTGGTTAACGATGCATTTTACTTTTAAGGATTGATTTAATGCATAACATTCCTCCATTTTGATTTTATGGTCTTGAATT
The DNA here is from genome assembly GCA_022545495.1 of Chrysanthemum lavandulifolium. NCBI lineage: Eukaryota > Viridiplantae > Streptophyta > Magnoliopsida > Asterales > Asteraceae > Chrysanthemum > Chrysanthemum lavandulifolium. Next base: position 79,919,635 of record CM040239.1, on the reverse strand, counting down.
AACCGAGCAAAATCCGGATGAGGCAACAGATCATCTTGTTCAGCGTGAGTCTCAACATGATCATTCTTTAGATCCTCAAAATGCGACCACGAGTCAATTTGATTATCAAAGGGACCATAAGGTCGTCTTGATCGTCAAATGTAACTTCTGAGGTTAACTTGAAAATCATCGAGAAGAAGATGTAGAAGACTCATTTTGAGCGATCGATCCGTGCGGATTCGAGATATTGGCGGAGATATTAGTTCGAGATATGATGATGGTTTGTTGAATTTTGAGACAAGCCATCGGTGTCATCTGCTGGGCTGAATCACTCATGTGTAGCTCATGCATATTAGCCATCAACATAACTTGTTGCATTAGCTGCAAGTCTTCCATAGCATCATCCAGTCCGCATACGCCATAAAGCTCTGTTCTTTGTTTGTGAGAGATCCACCACTTCATCCTTAAGAGCCAAAAGTAAGGCCTCTTTGAAATAAGCACCGCCCCTAGTCCTTGGCTTTGGGCATGCATTAGCCAGTGTCCTTCTCATTGCGGTTGTAGCATCTAAGACCATTTAACCGATTACGAGCATTTCCTTGTTCCACCACTTGAGCTCATTGTTATTCCTACCCACATTAAACCCTTGACCACCGCCCATCGGCGACCATAATCACGATTACGAACTTCAACACGTCCATTGTTCACAACAACTTGAGTCCGTGTGTTAGATGAGGAACGAATACGATTGTTGGATTTGTTGGTGTAACGCCAAAAGCATTAGCAATCATCACAAATCCTTGTTGCAATGCTTGAATGGATCGATTTCCTCGGTAGCTTCAACGACATATGCTTGAGCATTGTTCTTTGTATGGGACCAATTGATTTTGTTGAGGTTGAGGTTGTTCTTTGTGAAGGTGTGTTGGAAGCAGTTGGTTGAGTTCTTTGGTTGAGAGGATAATTACATTGAGCATACAAGGCAAGTTGTTGATTGTCCGGTTGTGTTGTTTAGCAATTTGAGCACGGAGAATCCTTTCCGATCAACTTCCTTTTCATGAGGCTTCAAGTAATCGTACAACAATCCATAAGTAGAATGATGCATGTTCTTCGCAGCGGAGAAAATGACATACTTCTCCCATTCGGGACCAAGACTACTCGGGAACTTAGTATTCACCGCAATTCTTGGCATGATGATGTTGTGTTTATCCAAATCATTGATGATGTCGAAAATCGGTGATGATATGACTCAAGTGTCTCTCGGGTTCAATCATGAAGTGTTCATAAGCCAAGTAAATTTTGGATTCCAAATCCTCCCGATTGATCTGAGATCCTTCCATAAGAAGGCGAATATGATCCCACATTTTTGTGCGATCTTTTGAGCATCAACACTACGAAGAATTGGGTTTGGTAATCCTAAGAGGATGTATTCCATTGCAAGTTCATCGACTTCATAGTGTAGAAGTTACTGTAGGATTTAAGTGCCTTGATAGCAATGTTGGTTTGTTCATCTCTTGGTGGAGCAGCAGTTGGATCTCCGAGTACAATGACGGTAGGCATCTCAAATGGACCTTCAAGATAACCTTCTTTAAGAACTTTCCATGTGGCTTCTTCGGATCACGAACCTAAAGAACCTTATCACCCATTGATCGTAGTTTCTGGAGTGAGCATTGGAGGTCTATCAGTGATCCGACTTCATGAATTGATTGTTGGTCGCTTAGAGCTTCACACATCTTTGCAAACCAAGTGGGTTCCTTCATAGTGCTTCGTGATGGATGTTGATTGAAATCGTTTGTGTAGGGTAGAGTTTGAAGACTTGGTGGTGGTTGAACCATTTGTGGTTGTGGAATTGCACCAAGTTGTGGAGTATGTTGCTGATTAAATTGTTGTTGATAAATTGCTTGTTGTTGATGTTGTGGAGTTAATTGTTGTTGTTGTTGATGATTATAAGTGTGACGGAAGTAGTTAGAGTATGGTGGTTGAGACATGATGATAAACTTGTGTAGTAAGAATGGATCTTTGTAGTCGAATGAACCTTTGTTGATGAAGTATCCTTAGGCGTAGAAATGACAAGAACCAAGTAGCACTTATGCGTATTAATACCAAAAGTTACGCGTAACAAGAATAGTTACGCGTAGGATTTAGCTTACTGCGTAAGTAGGAAAAAAGGACTAAAGTTACGGCGTAAATGATAAGTTAGGCGTGAAAGTTAGGCGTGGGATTACCTTATCGTGGGACTAAGTCTACGAGTAAGATGAATCTTAAGCGTAAGATTTTCTGCGTAAGCTTTATGCTAAGCGTGATTAGGGTTTTATCCCAAGTGATCTTTTACACTTCACGGTGCAAAAGATATCCAAAGTCGACGTATTTTCGGACTTATCCAAGTAAGAAAACACGGAATAAACCGAAAAATTGAAGATCAAACCAAGGAAAGTCTTACGCGTAAATTTAGGGTTTTGTTACGGCGTAAGATTACTCGTAACTTTGATTCTATCCAAATTTGTTTCTAGACCGGTTTTGTGTGTTGAAATAGCTAATAACACCAAAATAACACAAAAGTGTGAAACTTGATGATCCAAAGTACTTAAAACGATTCTGCGTGGGATAACACTTGCGTACAAAAACAAGCTTAAAAACAAGGAAAAACACGTAAAGTTCCAAACTTTTTGCCAAAAACCAATAGTTTAACACCTAATAACGTTGAAAGTACAAGAATCTTGGATTCAAAAGTGTAAAAAATCAGTTTTTAAGCGAACCAAAGATTGTGTTATCTTTACGCGTAAGACCCAAAACCAAAACTTCAAAAACAAAGTGTACACCCAACTATTTGGCGATTGATACCACTGTTAGGTCACTAGTTTTACAACACAAGCTTATAGAGAAAGAGATGAAGGCGGATGAACAAGCTAAACACACACACACACGTAATAGTATGAAACCGGTTAAGGAAAAGAGTGAGTGAAAGAGAATAACTTGAACAACCAACCTTCAAATGAAGGTTATTACAATGTATTTATAGGCGAGGAGCTAGGGCAACACCCTCTCCTTCCCTATTCCTTATTGAGCTTGGATCAAGCTTATGGGCCTTCTACATAAGCTTGACCTTAAACAAACATAAAGGCCATAACAAAGCTACCTATTACATATGAAATATAAATACTTGAAATACTGTTTAGGAGTGATTCCAACAAAACCTTTCATTTTTCACGGTTTTGCTCAAAAGAACAATTACTTCCCCGTAAGATTTTCAAAACCTCAACCGTGTATATCACTTGTTGAGGGGGAGTATTTGAATTAAAACTTTGTTCCCAAATTGTTCATAGTGGTCATCTTCCCGTAACACTCGAAATGGTCATATTTATTCTCAACCGTTCAAAAATAACATTTTATATGCCATTTTTTAGGGGGAGAAAATTGTGTGATAAGAAATATGTTGTGCAAAATGCAAATGAATCTGTGTACTTCAGATTTAACCAATGAATTGACGATACTAAGCGTTAGTAACTCGAAAAGACTTGTCTGGATGGGTAATAATTTCAAGCTAGTTCGCTAGTAATGTAAACGTGTCTCATGAAGGACTTGTCCAAGTAGAAAGTACCATTCGAGATACTCTTGGTAGACATGAACTCGATGGGTATGGCAACCTTTAGAGGTTTGTCTACACCTTCAAGGTAGTTATTAGAGCTAGTTGTCACCTAAAAGGCGACAATGTAACTCTTTAACTATGCAACGTAACCGTGTCTCATGGGGATTGTCTATCTCCAGTGGATCAATTCAAAATGTGCGCTCTTTCCTCACCGTGCATTTAAACCATTAAAACTCTTAAGCACATGTGGAGGGGTATTTATGCAAAATCTTATCTCTCACGATGGTTCAAACATGTTTTCATTTACAAACCCTTTGAGAGATTCTTCATGATGGTTTTAATGGCAACATAGGTTAGTCATGGAGTTATAAGGTGACTAAGGTTAGGAATAACCGTCCTATGATCCGCCAGAGCGAGAGGATCTACCCAAGGACATCATAAATAGTTAGTACTTAGAAGTCCTTAGGTATGATTATAAAAAAAGGAGAAAATGAGAATCGGAGAAAGAAGGAGTTGAAGAATTAAAAGAAATGCAAAGAAAAGGGTGAAAAGAAATAGCCCTCAAATTATTCAACTTAGGGCGACACACGGGTTCAATTCATATACTCTTGGTTGTCACTTAGTGACACCGGTATTGAATATTAAAAGTCGTCATGAACCCGATGGCGCATGTACTAAACCTTATTAGCCACTCAAGTTTCTCTCAACAAGCTTGTTTCATTCTCACGGGAACCCTACGTAAACTATTGGTTTTCTCTTAGAGATCATTGGTATTGAAGAAGGAGACCCTCTCCTAGTCTCCGCTCGGAAAACCAAAGCGCACTATTGAGTCTAGAGCCACGAGATTCATCAAAGATCTCTTAGGTACACTTGACATTTTATCACTTGTTGATCACCAAATAAGATTATCGATGGTTCATATCGAGTCCTTCACGGATCTTAGCAATCTATCGAGAACATTTATGAGAGGTTCACATCTGTGATCCTCGGTGATTGAATGGAAACTCTGCTGGGGCCAACATCAAACGACCACGACGGCGGTCACTTGATAACTCCCGTGGATTACGCGGAGTGTGTCTCAAACGGTCTGATCGTGAGTGATGCTTGGTGTACCTCGGTGACTCATCTCGAGCTGTAGATGTACTTGGTACATCGCGTTATCTCACTTGTGGGACTCAGGTTCGAGAACGGCCTTTGTAAAATTAGAGTTGTGTTTCACACTATCTTGTTAACACTCTCGAAGTTCAAACTTGTAAGTGCGGAACACCTTATTACTAACCGTTTGAAATGTTTTCTTCTTATGGAAGCTACGGAGCGGGATGATCGTCTTGATTCTTCTCATGCTCACGCCAACATCATCACTAATGGAAGTTCTATTCAAAAGCAACACAACGATCGAATGATTATTCATCAAACCAAAGAATCTACAAAGTTAAAGACTTAAAGAACTTCATCGATGATTGAATTCCAACGTCAAAGGCGTGTGAGCATGTTGAAGAATGACGTGGAACCTTGGAGCGTGAAGCGCACTGAAGCGAGACTTGATGCGAGACAACAACATACTATCACTTTCACCACAAAGAACAATGATCAAAGAACAAAGTTAAAGATGACGTCAAAGCATAAGCGTTCAAAGGCGACTATCTCTCTACTTTGGGAGATTGTTCGAATCAAGGCAATTCTTCTCACAAGAAAGAAGAATGTCGAAGACGTCGAGCTACTATTATCTCAACGCCTTCACCGTTCATCACCAACACTTGAGGGAGATTGTTTGAATCACTCCTAAACCATAATTAAGTGTTAGTAATTAATATGTAATAGTTAGCTTTATTATGGCCTTTATGTTTGTTATTAGCCTTAAGCTTATGTAGAAGGCCCATGAGCTTAGGCCCAAGCCCATTAAAGAAAGGATGGAAACTAGGAGTGTTGCTCTAGCTTTCCTCCTATAAATACTCTTGTAAACCCTCATTTGAGGGTTGGTTGTTCAAGTTATTCTCTCTTTCACATACCTACGCATAACCGTCCTTAATATTGTGTGTGTGTGTTTGGTTTGCTTGTTCAATCACCTTAACCTCTTTCTATATTACTTGTGTTTGTAAAACTAGTGACCTAACATAGGGAAACAAAGGGTTTGGTGGGATAGGCTATTTAGTGGTGGCAAGTCGAAAATCTCAATGTTACATGCATACGAAGAATGGCGTTGCTAAGCCAAAACTCGACACTCTAAACTCTATATAACTGAAATAAACAAACATAAATTTAAATATAGATGTAGGATGGTAGCCCGTATGTTGTCTTTTTTTTTCATACACTTTTACTCTACCATCCTCTACGATAACATCAAAATGATAGGGATTTATAGGCACATCCCTACACTTGAGTTTTTATTACTCTAACACTAATTTGACCCGAATTAAAAAGATCAAAACACTTGGGGTACATTATAATGCAAACAAAGGGAATTTGAATTTAACGTTACCTTCCCGTCATTTCATAAACTTTTAACTTTTCCCGTGAATCCCAATCATCCCAAAACTGTATACAAAGGATATGACTCGACTTAGCAACTCATGCAAGCAACTAGATAATCGAACTAAGGGTTTAAGGTGATAACAATAATGCACTAAAATTGAGTGCATACAGGGTAGGCTAAGGCGATTTGGGTGTATATTTGGGGGTGGGGTTAAACAATGCTCTTCATTGATATTCTGGAAAACCGAAACATCACGAGAACCGCGAAAAGGATAGGCTCTGAGGGGTGAACTAGGGGTATCGTGTACTAAAGATGAGTACAACGCAAAGGGTGTGGGGAATTACTCAACCGATGTGGAAGGAGTAATCATATTACGGTATCAAACAAGGGTTATCCTAATGCCTCTTATCATTTAGTTATTCCTAACTACACAAGTGTAGTCTTACTAGCGATCTCGATGCATCACAAAACAAGTTCTAGAATCTAATATACTACGGTTCACACTCTAAGCATTAAAGATGAATGCTTTAATTCCTACTAATCTAAGGGTGATCCTCACATTTTGGTGGAATTTAAGTGGTAAAGGGTTTTGTGCTAGTCATATAACTTCCTATCCGTGAGGCGCTTTTGTTAAGACTAATGGCCCACTCCTATATATTATGAAAATTTTAAATTTGGTGCCAAAATTACCCTAACCGACATTTTCTCATGGTTTATTACGCAAATGCAATTGGACAAAGCAAATAATCAAGGATAAGCATAGTTTTAAAGTTCTCGTTTTATTTTCCTCCTACACTTAAACCGAACATTGTCCCCAATGTTCCCGAAAGTATCAAAGTTATGATAAAGAAGGTAATCAAAATGAAAGAAACTAATACTCCCGATTAGCTCGGTAGGATCCGTGTAAGTAGTGGTTAAATCCTTTCAAAGAAGAATGTATGCGTGAAAAGCTCCTTCCAACTTTATGTATCTTCTTCTTGATAAACAAAACTTGCACACTTGAAGAAAACAAACGAAACCTTCATGTAAAATCGGCGGTAATAAGATATATAAGACTCTACTAAACTAGGATATAATGCTTGTGGAATGGATGTTTACAAAATTTCTAAGAAAATTAAGACACGAAAATTCCAAAATTTTAAGTAGCTCGGAAAATGAGAAAAAGTAATCGATGTTTTACTCCTTCTGGCGACGTCGGTTTCAATCTGACGCCGTCGGTTATCTGACAAAAACTTGTCTGCGATTTTACGGAAAAATTCTAAAAATTTACATCTTTTAGAATCTGGAAAAATTTACGCAAAACATCCATTATGACTCGATACAAGCATTTGACTCGAACAAACATGCAAATATATCTTTTAATTAATTGTTATTCTCATGTTCACGTTTCTTATGAAAACGCGTGTAATCCTCCTACACTTATCCTTTATGTAAAATACCTTTATATGCAATTAAGGCGAGGTTAAAAACAAAATAAAACATTTTTACAAATTTAAACATGAGATTAAACAATCAATAAAAGATATATGACACAAAAAAGCAAACAATTAAACATGGGTTGCCTCCCACGAAGCGCTTTTCTTTATTTAAGAGTCTTGTAGCTAGACTCGTAGTCGTGTCCCTACGTTACTTCATTACTGTCACCTTCTTCCTCATGACGGTCTCCAGTGGGTGGTTGAAAATATATCATCCTCGTTGAAAGCTATTGTTAAAATTTCTATTTCTTTCTGTAGATTTATTAAATCCTGCTCCGTTTTTGGATTTATGATACATCTCTCTAAAAGTTCGTCCTCTCCCCACTTATTTCTATATTATGGTCCTAAGTTTAGGCAATCCTTATAGAAATCGAAAATCTTGGCCATTACATAATCCACTCTTTTCTTTTTATCCTCTTCATTCCTATAATAGACCGACAGTTTAAGTTCCTTTTCATCATTAGAGAGTGATGAAAACTGCTCGATCTTAAACGGCATTTGGTAAGCTATGTCGTCAGTCTCATCTTTGAATCGCACCATTCCTAACGAGGGATCATAGGTCATCCCGGTGCTTTCTATGAAAGGTCTCCCTAGAATAACGTGGGATAAGCTAGGATCTATGGCCGTACTAATATCATCCACTATTATGAAGTCCGTAGGGAATGTGAAACTACCTACAAAAACGGGCAATCCCTTAATTCTACCAAGAAAATTGCAACTAACCTTAGGGTTTTCGGGATCTTGCCTAGTTGGGATAGGCTTCTTCATCACCCAATTGTAGTAAGTGCTAGTCATTTTGTTGATTGGATACTTGTGATCAATGTAGGCCTTTGCCACGAAAAGACGTCCTATGCAACATGGTATATTGAGGTTCTAAGGGTTCCCAAACTTGATCCTAGGGCTTTTCCTAACATACATGTGGCGGAGGTCACGCACTAAGTGAGGGTGGCGGGATAGCTCTTCTTCCGTAGGAAACTTATTGAAATAGTCATTGTCTACTTCATTTGTTCCCTTGGTCGTTTCATTCATCGGTGTTTCCTTATCCTCAAGTATCATCTCATGGCTCGCTTCGTCATTTGTTTATTAGGTTTTACTAAAGCTATGGTATTGACGAATTGGACATGCTTAGCCAACTTACTTGGGTCCTTGATCTCTACACCGGAAGTTTCGAGGGTTGAGATAGAATTAACCTTCCAATCACTATTGGTTATGGCTTTCAAAAGGTTATCTATCTTCCTATCCATATCGGCTTGTTGTTGGTTGAAACGGTCCGAGAGCTTAGCTATTTGGGCTTTTTGGGATGCGACAAGTTGTTGCAACATTCCTTCAATGTTTTGGCTAGGGCCATGAGATAAGGGTAATGAGAAATCATTAGAAGTGAATTATTTGGTTTGTCCCCAATAGAAGTCGGGCTTGCCCTTCCATGCTTCTCGGGTGTCATTAAAGTCCTAGGTCCGGGTGTTGCGGGGAATCTTCCTCCGTTCCATTAACACGCGAGGATGCGTAGTCAGCGGAAGCATGTTCGGGGATCGGGTGTAAGTCTTGCGTGTTATGAGGATCACTACACGGCTCACACGAGGGGAAACTTTGTTCACATGGCGTGATGACTTAGGATTTTCGTAAGAGCTCATAAGGAATTTTACTTGATCTTCAAGTTCAAGCATCCTACGATCGGAAGGTTGTGAGTCAATTGGAGGCAAGGAGATTGCCTTAACGGTTTTGGGCAACTCACGGGGTCATTCCAACTTTCGTTGTCATAGAGAGCAAGGTCCTCTATTATACCCCATGATTCTTCCGTTGTGAGATCACTAAGTTTTCCACCGGCCGCTTGGTCAATGGATTGCTTAGTGGGAAGTTGACATGATCATAAAGATTTGGACTTGGAGCCAAAGATCAATGCCGTGATGAGGAATTTATGGAGTAAGTCCTTGAATCGAGTCCATGCTTCAGTAGAGATTCACCTTGGCGTTGTTGGAACATCAAGATGTCATTACTAAGTTTTGTGGTTCTCCTCGGTGGGAAAAATTGAGCAAGGAAATGAGTGGTGAGATCATCCCAACTTGAGATGGAGCCGTCGGGAAGTCGCTCAACCCAATTACTAGCTTGGTCCCGTAGAGAATTGGAAGAGACGCAGACGCGTGGTCTCCCGAGTAGTAGCATCAAGGTCAATAGAATCAACAATTTTAAGGAAGTCCTTAAGATCTTGATTAGGATCTTGAACGAAGTCCATGGAATACACATCCATTTTGAACCAACCGGATGGTGTCGGATCGCAGGCCGTAATTTGGGCTTGGTCGGGAAGCTCAATGGTGTTCCTATAGCCTTGGTGGCTAGGTCTCGAGTATTCACCAAGAGTACGGTCTCTTGGCGGGACAATGATTTGAGGGGTTTCACCTTCCATGATGAAAAGTGATGGGGTTACGAACAAAGGTCACGAAGAAGGGGATAGACTAAAGGAAGCTAAAAATGAGAAAAAGTTTACTTGATAGGAATCAAGCAAAGAAACCTAAGCGAGGTGGACTACTAACTAGCTATTCTATTCCCGAAGCGGCGCCAAAACTTGATACGCTTACACAGCGCGTTCGGGGTCAAAGGAACTTCCTTTTCATCGAGCAAGTTTTTCAACACCTAGGCGTGAACCTAATCGTTGTAGTGTAGTATTAGGGTAAGCCACGAGAATTGATATCGTTCTCTAGGGAATAGGAATGCTAGTGAGAAGTTACTACGCTAAGGTTGGGGTTGAGGAAGATTATTTTTATCTTTTATGTTTTTAGAAAAGGAAAATCGAATCTCGGGGTTTGGATTTGGGGGGTTGGTATTTCTACCGATTACTCTACTATTATCTAATTATCTAAACTAAGGTGGTGGTAGTCTATGTCTAATTATTGTGTGCTCATATGATAGTTTAAAGATGTGTTTACTTAGGTTTTACTACTCCTTAATTATCTCCTATTGGTGGTTGAATTGTCACGTCCTTATTCCTAATTGTGTTGTGTGTCTAAAGTTGTAGGGTATGCGTTTCTCCCTAACTTTTTGAAGTTACCAAAGGGTCTCGTCTACAAAACCCTCAAGGGATGATAAACTCTAACTCTAAGGCCTCTTTGGATAGTTTAGCTTATAACAACTCAAAGTGCTATAACCTAAGGTTCACAAAGATTAATCAAGCATTAAGTACACAACGAATGACCTATTGAATTACTAGATCATTAATCAACTAAGATAAGAAACAATCAATCAATATTCAATAATTAAGTTTCATATTCCCTAAGCAAACACACAAGTAAATTAGCCGGACATGGAGAACATGCAAGCATACACACAAATAATTGAATACATAATTAAATTAATGAAGTAAACAACTTATCTTGGTGTAAGATAGGGTTTAGAACCCTAAAATACGACCTTGGTTCGGTTTAGGTTTTACTCAAAAGTTTACCCAAAAGACTACTCTCTAAAAGCGAAAAATTCGGATTCTATATATAAGATTACATGTGCGACAGCGTCACCATATGATTTGTGACGCCGTCGTGTCGCCTTCATTAGGGTTTCGTCTTGGCCAAGTTAATCTTGCGACGGCGTCACCTTATGCTTGTGGCCGTCCTCTTTAGCTTCGGCGCCGTGCGGATTGAATCTAGGCCGTGCGAGTTGCGACGACCTACTCTTTTAAAGCCCGATGCCGTCCTTCAAAACTTAGCAATTTCTCTTACGAGCCGTCACAAATTCCTCCGACGGCGTCGCAGATTAGCAGATGGCGCCGTCTCCTTGTAATTTAGCGACTTGAGTGTCTCGATTCTTGACTTTGGCCATTTTCTTCATATATCCGCGCTTTTCGTCCAAATAAGTGCCATTCAGCAGTTTGCCTTCAAGAGACCTAAAAAGTGAAAAGGAACGATATTAAGCAATAACGGATACAAAAGTGATCAAATAAGGGCTTAAACGACCCCTCAAAAAGGTACATTTTAAAACCTTATCAAAAGTCAAAGTACTGCTTAATGAAGGTCAAAGTACTGCTTGTGTCAAAGTACTGATATGCTAAAGGACTGCTATGAAAATCGTTTTAGGATTATTATGTAATTCTAGAATATTCTTATCTTAGAATTAGTTTACTTGTCGTACAAGGATTATAATTGTAAACCGACTAGGATATTCCTTATGCCTATAAAAGGACCCCTAGATTGGCATTAGAGATACGTGATTTAGAACTTACATGCAAGTACAATATTAGAGTTATTTAGCGATTAAGTTTGTTAGTGAATCTGTATAACAAGCAGGTTCAAAGTTTGGTTTTAATATAATCGTTGAAGTTTAAAGTTATTCTTCTTAGCTTTGTTAAAGTAGATTTCGCATATTTAATAGAGCTATATCAGTGTTTCATTGTTAGTAGTTTTGGATTTATCCAAGGTTGCTAAACCCTTACAAGCTACATAGTTAGTTTGGTCAGAGTATATCGATCCAACATTTTGCCTTTCTGACATGTTCTTTTTCTCACGTTTGCTAACCTTTTAACATGCGTCAGTTGGAAAAAATTATCCTGGACAAACACGAGGATACAATGAGTAAAATAGGAGCTATTATGGCTTCTGGTATCCTCGATGCTGGAGGTAGAAACGTGACGATCAGACTATTGTTGAAAACTAAACACAACAAGATGACCGCAATTGTGTTACTTGCGGTGTTTTCTCAGTTTTGGTACTGACCGCTTATCAATCCATGATTTTCCACTCAAATCATTTTTTATAGAATATCCAGAATTAATAACTATGCTTATATTGCTCTATGATATACATAGGCACCTGAATGCATGGAAATGTGGTCTTCTTCTTCACCTCCAACAACGAATTTTAAATTTGTTGAGGACTACACTGAGGATACCCCAAAAAGAGAAACTTGTGTTCTCAATGACGTTGGCATGTAGAAGAGATAGTGGACTTTTCTATTTGAACTATAGGGTATACTGGCATGTATGTATATTTCATATCGACTTATATAATAATTCAAGTCGTTGATGTGGTGCTGTAGGGAGGACATAAGCATGACCCTTAGGCTTGTGGTGAGCTGCAACGGAATTAAAATCAGTACGGTTAGAGAGTGAGTCTAATTTCCATCACCAGAATAAATGAAAAAGTTCATCTAATTTCTATTTTTTTTACTATATATTGCCAACTCTAGTTTTAGGCTATCTGAGGGTCTAAATTTGTAAAGTCAAAATATAGATTTTTCCGCTAATTTGTAATTTTGTGCAGGGAACGACAATAAAAATTCAGAGAACAACTGATGGACATCTCTTTACTGAAAGTAAGTGTGGCAATTGTTGATGCTTGACATATATCAAATTTAATAAGTAGAGAAACTATTAACCGCATTTTCTGCTCTATACTTTATGTTTATGCAGTTAAAGGCAATCGGATTGGTGCATTTCAGAGCAAGGATTTGTGCAGTAAGTCATTTATTCCTACTTTATTCATCTTTGCATTATGGCTTTCCCTTGCCTACTTTGGCCCATGGACTCGTTCTTTTCTAATGTATATAAATTCTGATGAGGTGGGTTATAAAATTGACCTTTTCTTGAATACATGAGCTTTCTTTGACATGTACATTAGAGATGGCCCCGTCTCTGAGGACACTAAAACCGAGATCTGAGAAAATGTGGTAAATATAATGAGAAGGTGCGGATTTATGCATCTAGTGTGTAGTTGTGACATCAACGTTTATAAGAACAAACAAGAAAATGAGATTGGTCATTAAAGTGAAATTGGTAGAAGGTTAGGTCGTAGAGTTCAATGAGTTTGTACAAAATTTGTGTAATCTCGTCTCATTAGTGTGTTGGTTAAGCTAAGATATAAGTAATAGGAATATGTAGCTTGTATCATTAAACTATTGATTTAAGTATTTACAAAAAGGAAGATGGTAGTGTTTTCTGGTAATATATGTATGTTATAGTTACTAAAGGCATACCCACTACTAGTGTAAGTCAGTGTACTTTAGGTAGTGTAGCTCGAGTTGAACATACATCTATGTGTGTGCTCTACATATCATTGCGTAATTGTCTTACTCTCAACACAAATATAATGCCATGATAGCTTTCCTATTTAAAAATAAAGATAACAAGGTATCCATCACCATACATCTCGCATGCTAAATGAGTGATCAACCATCTGAGCTATGTCTTATGTTTTCGTGTCACAATTTAGCTTTCTAGTTTTCCGTCTGTACTTTCTTGTGTAAGCTAACTGTAATCATTTGCCTATAGTTTTGTTGTGCTGCTATTTGCTTGTTGCTGATATGACTACTGGCATGCATGTATATTTCATATCGACTTATATAATAATTCAAGTCGTTGATGTGGTGCTGCAGGGAGGACATAGGCATGACCCTTAGGCTTGTGGTGAGCTGCAACGGAATTAAAATCAGTACGGTTAGAGAGTGAGTCCAATTTCCATCACCTGAATAAACGAAAAAGTTCATCTAATTTTTATTTTTTTAACTATATATTGCCGACTCTTGTTTTAGGTTATCTGAGGGTCTATATTTGTAAAGTCAAAATATAGATTTTTCTGCTGATTTGTAATTTTGTGCAGCGAACGACAATAAAAATTTAGAGAACAACTGATGGACATCTCGTTACTGAAAGTAAGTGTGGCAATTGTTGATGCTTGACATATATCAACTTTAATAAGTAGAGAAACTATTAACCGCATTTTCTGATCTACACTTTATGTTTATGCAGTTGAAGGCAATCGGATTGGTGCAGTTCAGAGCAAGGATTTATACAGTAACTCATTTATTCCTACTTTCTTCGTCTTTGCATTATGGCTTTCCCTTGCCTACTTTGGCCCATGGACTAGTTATTTTCTAATGTATATAAATTCTGATGAGGTGGGTTATAAAATTGACCTTTTTCTTGAATACATGAGCTTTCTTTTACCTGTACATTGGAGATGGCCCCGTCTTTGAGGAGACTAAAACTGAGATTGGAGAAAATGTGGTAAATATAATGAGAAGGTGTTGATTTATGCATCTAGTGTGTAGTTGTGACATCAACGTTTACAAGAACAAAGACAAGAAAAGGAGATTGGTCGTTAAAGTGAAATTGGTGGAAGGTTAGGTCGTAGAGTTCAATGAGTTTGCACAAAATTTGTGTATTCTCGTCTCATTAGCTTGTTGGTTAAGCTAAGATATAAGTTATAGGAATATGTAGCTTGTATCATTAAACTATTGATTTAAGTATTTACAAAAAGGAAGATGGTAGTGTTTTCTGGTAATATATGTATGTTATAGTTACTAAAGGCATACCCACTACTAGTGCAAGTCAGTGTACTTTAGGTAGTGCAGCCCGAGTTGAACATACATCTATGTGTGTGCTCTACATATCATTGCGTAATTATCTTACTCTCAACACAAGTAAATGCCATGATAGCTTTCCTATTTAAAAATAAAGAAAACATGGTATCCATCACCATACATCTCGCATGCTAAATGAGTGATCAACCATCTGATCTATGTCTTATGTTTTCGTGTCACAATTTAGCTTTCTAGTTTGCCGTCTGTACTTTCTTGTGTAAGCTAACTGTAATCATTTTCCTATAGTTTTGTTGTGGTGCTATTTCCTTGTTGTTGATATGAGTACTGGCATGTATGTATCTTTCATATCGACTTATATAATAATTCAATTCTTTGAGGTGGTGCTGCAGGGAGGACATAAGCATGACCCTTAGGCTTGTGGTGAGCTGCATCGAAATTAAAATCAGTGCGGTTAGAGAGTGAGTCCGATTTCCATCACCTGAATAAACGAAAAATTTCATCTAATTTTAAATTTTTTTACTATATATTGCCGACTCTTGTTTAGGCTATCTGAGGGTCTAAATTTCTAAAGTCAAAATATAGATTTTTCCACTGATTTGTAATTTTTTACAGGGAACGACAATAAAAATTCAGAGAACAGCTGATGGACATCTCGTTACTGAAAGTAAGTGTGGGAATTGTTGATGCTCGACATATATCAACTTTAATAAGTAGAAAAACTATTAACGGCATTTTCTGCTCTACACTTTATGTTTATGCAGTTGAAGGCAATCAGATTGGTGCAGTTTAGAGCAAGGACTTGTGCAGTAATTCATTTATTCCTACTTTCTTCGTCTTTGCATTATGGCTTTCCCTTGCCTACTTTGGCCCATGGACTCGTTTTTTCTAATGTATATAAATTCTGATGAGGTGGGTTATAAAATTGACCCTTTTCTTGAATACATGAGCTTTCTTTGACATGTACATTGGAGATGGCCCCGTCTCTGAGGAGACTAAAACCAAGATTGGAGAAAATGTGGTAAATATAATGAGAAGGTGCTCATTTATGCATCTAGTGTGTAGTTGTGACATCAACGTTTACAAGAACAAAGACAAGAAAAGGAGATTGGTCATTAAAGTGAAATTGGTAGAAGGTTAGGTCGTAGAGTTCAATGAGTTTCCACAAAATTTGTGTAATATCGTCTCATTAGTGTGTTGGTTAAGCTAAGATATAAGTAATAGGAATATGTAGCTTGTATCATTAAACTATTGATTTAAGTATTTACAAAAAGGAAGATGGTAGCGTTTTCTGGTAATATATGTATGTTATAGTTACTAAAGGCATACCCACTACTAGTGCAAGTCAGTGTACTTTAGGAAATGCAGCTCGAGTTGAACATACGTCTATGTGTGTGCTCTACATATCATTGCGTAATTATCTTACTCTCAACAAAAATATAATGCCATGATAGCTTTCCTATTTAAAAACAAAGAAAACAAGATATCCATCACCATACATCTCACATGCTAAACAAGTGATCAACCATCTGAGCCATGTCTTATGTTTTCGTGTCACAGTTTAGCTTTCTAGTTACCCGTCTGTACTTTCTTGTGTAAGCTAACTGTAATCATTTGCCTATAGTTTTGTTGTGGTGCTATTTGCTTGTTGCTGATATGAGTACTGGCATGTTTGTATATTTCATATCGACTTATATAATAATTCAAGTCGTTGATGTGGTGCTGCAGGGAGGACATAGGCATGACCCTTAGGCTTGTGGTGAGCTGCAACAAAATTAAAATCAGTACGGTTAGAGAGTGAGTCCAATTTCCATCACCTGAATAAATGAAAAAGTTCATATATTTTTTATTTTTTTTACTATATATTGCTGACTCTTGTTTTAGGCTATCTGAGGGTCTAAATTTGTAAAGTCAAAATATAGATTTTTCCGCTGATTTGTAATTTTTTGCAAGGAACAACAACAAAATTTCAGAGAACAGCTGATGGACATCTCGTTACTGAAAGTAAGTGTGGCAATTGTTGATGCTTGACATATATCACCTTTAATAAGTAGAGAAACTATTAACCGCATTTTCTGATCTACACTTTATGTTTATGCAGTTGAAGGCAATCGGATTGGTGCAGTTCAGAGCAAGGATTTGTGAAGTAAGTCATTTATTCCAACTTTCTTCGTCTTTGCATTATGGCTTTCCCTTGCCTACTTTGGCCCATGGACTCGTTCTTTTCTAATGTATATAAATTCTGATGAGGTGGGTTATAAAATTGACGTTTTTCTTGAATACATGAGCTTTCTTTGACATGTACATTGGAGATGGACCCGTCTCTGAGGAGACTAAAACCAAGATTGGAGAAAATGTGGTAAATTTAATGAGAAGGTGCTGATTTATGCATCTAGTGTGTAGTTGTGACATCAACGTTTACAAGAACAAAGACAAGAAAAGGAGATTGGTCATTAAAGTGAAATTGGTAGAAGGTTAGGTCTTAGAGTTCAATGAGTTTGCACAAAATTTGTGTAATCTCGTCTCATTAGTGTGTTGGTTAAGCTAAGATATAAGTAATAGGAATATGTAGCTTGTATCATTAAACTATTGATTTAAGTATTTACAAAAAAGGAAGATGGAAGTGTTTTCTGGTAATATATGTATGTTATAGTTACTAAAGGCATACCCACTACTAGTGCAAGTCAGTGTACTTTAGATAGTGCAGCTCAAGTTGAACATACGTCTATGTGTGTGCTCTACATATCATTGCGTAATTATCTTACTCTCAACACAAATATAATGCCATGATAGCTTTCCTATTTAAAAACAAAGAAAACAAGGTATCCATCATCATACATCTCGCATGCTAAACGAGTGATCAACCATCTGAGCTATGTCTTAGGTTTTCGTGTCACATTTTAGCTTTTTAGTTTGCCGTCTGCACTTTCTTGTGTAAGCTAGTTGTAATCATTTGCCTATAGTTTTGTTGTGGTGCTATTTGCTTGTTGCTAATATGAGTACTGGCATGTATGTATATTTCATATCAACTTATATAATAATTCAAGTCGTTGATGTGGTGCTGTAAGGAGGACATAGGCATGACCCTTAGGCTTGTGGTGAGCTGCAACGGAATTAAAATCAGTACGGTTAGAGAGTGAGTCCAATTTCCATCACCTGAATAAACGAAAAAGTTCATATATATATATATATATTTTTTTACTATATATTGCTGACTCTTGTTTTAGGCTATCTGAGGGTCTAATTTTGTAAAGTCAAAATATAGATTTTTCCGCTGATTTGTAATTTTGTGCCGGGAACGATAATAAAAATTCAGAGAACAGCTGATGGATATCTCGTTACTGAAAGTAAGTGTGGCAATTGTTGATGCTTGACATATATCACCTTTAATAAGTAGAGAAACTATTAACCGCATTTTGTGGTCTACACTTTATGTTTATGCAGTTGAAGGCAATCGGATTGGTGCAGTTCAGAGCAAGGATTTGTGCAGTAAGTCATTTATTCCTACTTTCTTCGTCTTTGCATTATGGCTTTCCCTTTCCTACTTTGGCCCATAGACTCGTTCTTTTCTAACGTATATAAATTATGATGAGGTGGGTTATAAAATTGATCTTTTTCTTGAATACAAGAGCTTTCTTTGACATGTACATTGGAGATGGCCCCGTCTCTGAGGAGACTAAAACCAAGATTGGAGAAAATGTGGTAAATTTAATGAGAAGGTGCTGATTTATGCATCTAGTGTGTAGTTGTGACATCAACGTTTACAAGAACAAAGACAAAAAAAGGAGATTGGTCATTAAATTGAAATTGGTAGAAGGTTAGGTCATAGATTTCAATGAGTTTGCACAAAATTTGTGTAATCTTGTCTCATTAGCGTGTTGGTTAAGCTAAGATATAAGTAATAGGAATATGTAGCTTGTATCATTAAACTATTGATTTAAGTATTTACAAAAAGGAAGATGGTAGCGTTTTCTGGTAATATATGTATGTTATAGTTACTAAAGGCATACCCACTACTAGTGCAAGTCAGTGTACTTTAGGAAATGCAGCTCGAGTTGAACATACGTCTATGTGTGTGCTCTACATATCATTGCGTAATTATCTTACTCTCAACACAAATATAATGCCATGATAGCTTTCCTATTTTAAAACAAAGAAAACAAGGTATCCATCACCATACATCTCTTATGTTAAACGAGTGATCAACCATCTGAGCTATGTCTTATGTTTTTGTGTCACAGTTTAGTTTTTTAGTTTTCCGTCTATACATTCTTGTGTAAGCTAACTGTAATCATTTGCCTAAAGTTTCGTTGTGGTGATATTTGATTGTTGCTGATATGAGTACTGGCTTGTATGCATATTTCATATCGACTTGTATAATAATTCAAGTCGTTGATGTGGTGCTGCAGGGAGGACATAGGCATGACTCTTAGGCTTGTGGTGAGCTGCAACGGAATTAAAATCAGAACGGTTAGAGAGTGAGTCCAATTTCCATCACCTGAATAAACGAAAAAGTTCATCTATTTTTTATTTTTTTTACTATATATTGTTGACTCTTGTTTTAGGCTATCTGAGGGTCTAAATTTGTAAAGTCAAAATATAGATTTTTCCGCTGATTTGTAATTTTTGCAAGGAACGACAATAAAATTCGTGAGAACGGTGATGGACATCTCACATCTTGAAAGTAATTGTGGAAATTGTTGATGCGGACATATATCACCTTTAATAAGTAGAGAAACTATTAACCGCATTTTCTGATCTACACTTTATGTTTATGCAGTTGAAGGCAATCGGATTGGTGCAGTTCGGAGCAAGGATTTGTGCAGTAAGTCATTTATTCCTACTTTCTTCGTCTTTGTATTATGGCTTTCTCTTGCCTACTTTGGCCCATGGACTCATTCTTTTCTAATGTATATAAATTCTGATGAGGTGGGTTATAAAATTGACCTTTTTCTTGAATACATGAGATTTCTTTGACATGTACATTGGAGATGGCCCCGTCTCTGAGGAGACTAAAACCAAGATTGGAGAAAATGTGGTAATTTTAATGAGAAGGTGCTGATTTATGCATCTAGTGTGTAGTTGTGACATCAACGTTTACAAGAACAAAGACAAGAAAAGGAGATTGGTCATTAAAGTGAAATTGGTAGAAGGTTAGGTCATAGAGTTCAATGAGTTTGCACAAAATTTGTGTAATCTCGTCTCATTAGCGTGTTGGTTAAGCTAAGATATAAGTAACAGGAATATGTAGCTTGTATCATTAAACTGTTGATTTAAGTATTTACAAAAAAGGAAGATCGTAGCTTTTTCTGGTAATATATGTATGTTATAGTTACTAAAGGCATACCCACTACTAGTGCAAGTCAGTGTACTTTCTTGTGTAAGCTTTCTAGTTTAGCTATGTCTTATGTTTTCGTGTCACGTTTAGCTTTCTAGTTTGCACTTTGTACTTTCTTGTGTAAGCTAACCGTAATCATTTGCCTATAGTTACATTGTGGTGCTATCCGCTTGTTGCGATATAGTCTTGGCATGTATGTATATTTCATATCGACTTATATAATAATTCAAGTCGTTGATGTGGTGTCAGAGAGAGGACATAGGCATGACCCTTAGGCTTGTGGTGAGCTGCAACGGAATTAAAATCAGTACGGTTAGAGAGTGAGTCCAATTTCCATCACCTGAATAAACGAAAAAGTTCATCTATTTTTTATTTTTTTTACTATATATTGTTGACTCTTGTTTTAGGCTATCTGAGGGTCTAAATTTGTAAAGTCAAAATATAGATTTTTCCGCTGATTTGTAATTTTTTGCAAGGAACGACAATAAAAATTCAGAGAACAGCTGATGGACATCTCGTTACTGAAAGTAATTGTGGAAATTGTTGATGCCGGACATATATCACCTTTAATAAGTAGAGAAACTATTAACCGCATTTTCTGATCTACACTTTATGTTTATGCAGTTGAAGGCAATCGGATTGGTGCAGTTCGGAGCAAGGATTTGTGCGATGAAGTCATTTATTCCTACTTTCTTCGTCTTTGTATTATGGCTTTCTCTGCCTACTTTGGCCCATGGACTCATTCTTTTCTAATGTATATAAATTCGATGAGGTGGGTTATAAAATTGACCTTTTTCTTGAATACATGAGATTTCTTTGACATGTACATTGGAGATGGCCCCGTCTATGAGGAGACTAAAACCAAGATTGGAGAAAATGTGGTAATTTTAATGAGAAGGTGCTGATTTATGCATCTAGTGTGTAGTTGTGACATCAACGTTTACAAGAACAAAGACAAGAAAAGGAGATTGGTCATTAAAGTGAAATTGGTAGAAGGTTAGGTCATAGAGTTCAATGAGTTTGCACAAAATTTGTGTAATCTCGTCTCATTAGCGTGTTGGTTAAGCTAAGATATAAGTAACAGGAATATGTAGCTTGTATCATTAAACTGTTGATTTAAGTATTTACAAAAAAGGAAGATCGTAGCGTTTTCTGGTAATATATGTATGTTATAGTTACTAAAGGCATACCCACTACTAGTGCAAGTCAGTGTACTTTCTTGTGTAAGCTTTCTAGTTTAGCTATGTCTTATGTTTTCGTGTCACAGTTTAGCTTTCTAGTTTGCCGTCTGTACTTTCTTGTGTAAGCTAACTGTAATCATTTGCCTATAGTTCTGTTGTGGTGCTATCTGCTTGTTGCTGATATGAGTACTGGCATGTATGTATATTTCATATCGACTTATATAATAATTCAAGTCGTTGATGTGGTGCTGCAGAGAGGACATAGGCATGACCCTTAGGCTTGTGGTGAGCTGCAACGGAATTAAAATCAGTACGGTTAGAGAGTGAGTCCAATTTCCATCACCTAAATAAACGAAAAAGTTCATCTATTTTTATTTTTTTTACCATATATTGCTGACTCTTGTTTTAGGCTATCTGAGGGTCTAAATTTGTAAATTCAAAATATAGATTTTTCCGCTGATTTGTAATTTTGTGCAGGGAACGAAAATAAACATTCAGAGAACAACTGATGGACATCTCATTACTGAAAGTAAGTGTGGCAATTTTTGATGCTTGACATATATCACCTTTAATAAGTAGAGAAACTATTAACCGCATTTTCTGATCTACACTTTATGTTTATGCAGTTGAAGGCAATTGGATTGGTGCAGTTTATAGCAAGGATTTGTGCAGTAAGTCATTTATTCCTACTTTCTTCGTCTTTGCATTATGGCTTTCCCTTTCCTACTTTGCTCTACATATCATTGCGTAATTATCTTACTTTCAACACAAATATAATGCCATGATAGCTTTCCTATTTAAAAACAAAGAAAAAAAGGTATCCATCACCATACATCTCGCATGCTAAACGAGTGATCAACCATCTGAGCTATGTCTTCTCTTTCATGTCACAGTTTAGCTTTCTAGTTTGCCGTCTGTACTTTCTTGTGTAAGCTAACTGTAATCATTTGCTTATAGTTCTGTTGTGGTGCTATTTGCTTTTTGCTGATATGAGTACTGGCATGTATGTATTTTTCATATTGACTTATATAATAATTCAAATCGTTGATGTGATGCTGCATGGAGGACATAAGCATGACCCTTAGGCTTGTGGTGAGCTGCAATGGAATTAAAATCAGTACGGTTAGAGAGTGAGTCCAATTTCCATCACCTTAATAAACGAAAAAGTTCATCTAATTTTTATTTTCTTACTATACATTGTTGACTCTTGTTTTAGGCTATCTGAGGGTCTAAATTTGTAAAGTCAAAATATAGATTTTTCCACTGATTTGTAATTTTGTTTCCTGTAGTGCTTTTGAGAAATCACTTCAAGCCCGATTGATTAAGGTGAAACATTATGTATTTTTGCTCTTTTACCTCTATATAGTTGAGTCCCTTTTAGATTTTAGTAACCATCAGGCCTTTTATAATGTGTTACAGATTAACCCGGACACCGACTATGACTGCCTGAAAAGTTTTGGCTCTCTTTTCATATAGGATATTCAATTACGAGCGGTAATAAGTTGTTTATCTATTTAATTATTGTTCTACAAACTTGTCTTCATTAGAACGGTTTTTAAGCTAGTAGTCCGCAGGGAACGACAATAAAAATTTAGAGAATAGCTGATGGACATCTCGTTACTGAAAGTAAGTGTGGCAATTGTTGATGCTTGACATATATCAACTTTAATAAGTAGAGAAACTATTAACCGCATTTTCTGCTCTACACTTTATGTTTGTGCAGTTGAAGGCAATCATATTGGTGCAGTTCAAAGCAAGGATTTGGGCAGTAAGTCATTTATTCCTACTTTCTTCGTCTTTGCATTATGGCTTTCCCTTGCCTACTTTGGCCCATGGACTCGTTATTTTCTATTGTATATAAATTCTGATGAGGTGGGTTATAAAATTGACCTTTTTCTTGAATACATGAGCTTTCTTTGACATGTACATTGGAGATGGCCCCGTCTCTGGGGAGACTAAAACCGAGATTGGAGAAAATGTGGTAAATATAATGAGAAGGTGCTGATTTATGCACTTTCAAAGGCTTTGAAAACAATGAAGAAAGGAGAAAAGGTTATCCTTACAGTTAAACCTCAATGTAAGTGAATGTTCAAAAGATTATGAAGCGAGTTTGTTTCGTGTGTTGGTTATCACTTTAATTTGGTTTGTCTTGATTCTGATGGATTGGGAGAATGGGAAACAAGCCCTTGGTAGCGAAGGCGGGTTCCACCAAATGCCACACTACAAATTGCACTAGAGCTTGTTTCATGGAAGATTGTTTCAAATGTTACTACTGACAAAAAGGTAGTGAAGAAGATTCTGAAAGAAGGAGAGGGGTATGAATGACCAAATGAAGGAGCTGTTGTCCAGGGTACGTTTTCAGTCATTGTGCCCTTTTGCTGTCTGATAATTTCCATTTGTAAATGGACAATTATATTGATTGATAAGCTGCCAGATGGCACTATATTCATTCAGAAAGGTTATAATGATTCTAAGCCTTTTGAGTTCAAGACAGACGAAGGTATGGAACATTGAGAAGCTACATTCTTCCACTGATTTCATGCTTAAATTTGCTTGTATTCACTGTTAGCCATTTTAGTTTTTGAACAGAGCAAGTAATTGATGGGCTTGATAGAGCTGTGTTGACAATGAAGATAGAGGAAGTAGCTATTCTGACATTTGCACCAGAATATGCGTTTGGTTCTACAGAATCTAAGCAAGAATTAGCAGTAGTCCCTCCTAACTCCACTATGACATATAAAATCGAGCTTGTGTCTTTTGTCAAGGTTTATGGAGTTGTTTAATGAGCACGTAGATACCAATATATAGTTGCTTGGTACTTAATGGCAGAATGTTAATACCTTGCAGGATAAAGAATCATGGGATTTAAATGCCAAGGAGAAGATTGAGGCTGCTGATAAAAAGAAGGAAGAAGTTAGTACTGCTTATATGATATGCATTAGTTGTTTATGGAAAAGATTATAGATACTTAGGAAGTATTGTAAACCGACTAAGACTCCTTGGTGTATAAAAGGAGATCCACTTTTATATTTGGTTCAGTTATATACATTCCAATTTTATTGTATTTGAATTTGCTTTGATATATATTTGAATTTGTTTTGATATATATTGATTTCTTAAATGTGACTAAAAGATGCATATAGCGACACTTATTAACACTTTTGGTAACCATTTGCTTAATTCGTTGTGTGACTAAATATTACAAAAGGTCACACAAACATAAAATTCAAGTGGCCATTGGATGAACAATAGTCACACAAAATACACATTTCTTCACTTTGAATAGCATATAGTCACAGTTATTAACACTTTTGGCCACTTTTTGCTTAACTGTGTGTGACTAAATACCCAAAACAAACATGCTTTGTGTGACATAAAATTACAAATGGCCACGCAAACATAAATTCATGTGGCCATTGGATGATCAATAGTCACACAAAATACACATTTCTTCACTTTAAACAGCATATCGTCACACTTATTAACACTTTTGGCCACTTTATGCTTAATTGTATGTGACTATATACCCAAAAGAAGTATGCTTTGTGTGAGTAAATGTTAGAAAAGGCCACACTAACATAAAATTCATGTGGCCATTGGATGATCAATAGTCACACAACATACACATTTCTTCACTTTAAACACCATATGGTCACACTTATTAACACTTTTAGCCACTTTATGATTAATTGTATGTGACTAAATTCTCAAAACAAACATGCTTTGTGTGACTAAATATTACAAAAAAGCCACACAAAAACAAAATTTATGTGGCCATTTGATGATCAATAGTTACACAAAAGACACATTTCTTCACTTTAAACACTATATGGTCACACTTATTAACACTTTTGGCCACTTTATGATTAATTGTATGTGACTAAATAACCAAAAGAAACATGCTTTGTGTGACTAAATGTTAGAAAAGGCCACACAAACATAAAATTCATGTGGCCATTGGATGATCAATAGTCATACAAAATACACATTTCTTCACTTTAAACACCATATGGTCACAAAACGAAGTCCTATGGAAAGCTTAGGCATGCATTAAATGAACATAAAACATCTCTAACCGATATCCTCCATAGCAAGCAGAATAATGAATTGAGATCAGTATTCTACGAAACCCTAACAAGAAAAATGAGAAACAAAACCCTAATAATCTAAATGATTGTTTTTCTGTTAACTTTGGTTTTCTCGTTTAGGGTTTTGTTACTTCTTGTTTGTCGATTATGTTTTGTATGGCTAATATGGGTGATCGTAATTAGCAAGAATCTGATAGTAATGCTGCGTCCCAGCCACCTAATGACCTACTTGATTCTTATGTGATTGGAGTTGCTATGACAACGGACACATGTACACGTTCGTCTCAGCCAAAACCTGGTACATCGTCGGGTAAGGGTGATTTCTTTGATACTGAATCTGTAACTGATGGAACTAATAAGGTTGTTATTGATGATGTCTTTTGGGATGTTGGTCCTACTAGTGTTGTTAGTACCTTAAACAATATGGATGAGCCTGTGGGTATTACTAGTACTTTAAACATGCATGATGTTAGGAATTAGAAATTCCCGGTATTAAAGAGTCGGTCACCTCAAGTATATGTAATCGTTAGAAAGCTCGTAGTCGTAGTAATTCTTAAGTTAAGTAGTATTTAGTTAAGTAACACCGTGGAGGACGGACGGGTCTTTACCCACTGTATGCCTGATCCACACCCGATGTGTGGCGATTTATGTAAGACTATAAATACTCTACCTCCCAAGGTAGAGTTGAGCTCATAATAATATCTTTCACTTTCTCTCACTAAGTTCCCTAAACCTCTAACTTTCTCTCTAGAATTCCATCTATATGCTACTTTGTGTTATGGTTTGATGTGTATGTGAAAAGTAATATCTAACAATTGGTATCAAGAGCCATGGTTAGATCATATCTTGCACATCTTTGGATTTATAGTGGTTTTAGGTGGTTTTGAGTTTGAAAAAGTTTAGTGGTTTTGCATCATTTGAGTGATTTCTTGTGTTAAAGTTTGAATTTTGTTGGTACTTTTATGTTTAGAATCATCACAAGTGTTTAGGTTTTCATTTGGTAAGCTTGAATCATCTTGGTTGGGTTGTTTTGGATTGAAAAGTGAAGTTTATATGGTTTTTCATGCTAGCGACTTAGTTCACGGATAACTTTCTTCATAGCGACTTGCTTCACAAAATTGTAGCGAGTTACGGTTTAAATCTAGCGAGTTAGATCTAGCGAGTTAAAGTACAAGTAGTGGACTCTCCACTACAGTAGCGACTTGGTCATGGCGAGTTGCTCTTTAGCGACTTGTATTTCTAGCGACTTGGGTGGCAATTCTCGCCAAAATTTTGCTAGCGACTTGAGTCTTAGCGAGTTACTACTTAGTGACTTACATCCGGCTAGCGACTTGGAACTCTAGCGTCTTAGTGGTGTAGCGAATTAGTTGTTAGCGACTTGGTTCAAGAATTCGTAGCGACTTGGTTGATTTTTCCGTCAAAACTTCAAACGGCCATAACTTTTGAACCGTAACTCCGTTTTCGTTCTACCCATCAAAGCGACCGTGAGAACGAGGAGAATAGATCGCGAATCAACCAAAGTTTATTCGGGTCAATCTTCGAGGTCTAAATCCGCTCGAACAGAAGTTATTGAGGTTTTTAAGTTTTAGACCTAAATTTCTCGGAAAAACGGGCATAAACCAATCCGAATCACAACCAAACAACATCTCGCTTATCCCACAAACAATCATAAGACCTAACACACAATTGTCTATCATTGTGTCGATCCATTAGTCGTCTTAACACATTCCATTGGTCATTGCTTAACGGTTTAGTCTTGATTTTAGTAAAATCCCGAAAGATTCTATTTCTCGGTTTAAATCATAGACTGGTAAAATCGGGCATTCTACCACATCATGTCTTACTCTCTCGACCCAAAGTGATTTCGAAGTGCTTAAATTGTATGATGCTATGGATAATAATGATAATGGATGCTACATCGAGCGATTAAAGATGTTTGAATTAAACAACGAGGATATGAGATCTTCATGTTCGAGTACAATGAGAATGAATTGCACACTACGAATGCCATGCAAATGGAATGCAACATTGAGCCCTATCAACTACTTCATCGCACCTCATACGGTTGTTATCCATAGTGGGGATCGAACATGTAGTGCTCTTTTCCGCCAGACTTACCTACATTGACAAGAAGCTTGTTGTTGAACTTAGAGCATTTAAAGTCGCAACTTACCAATGAAGAAGTTCAAAAGATGGTTCCAGTCAGCTCTTCAAGTAATCTACAAACAATTTCACCATTCATCGGTGGGGAATATTGATTCGATCAACACTTGACTGAATTTCCTTCAAAAACATACTGGAATGGAAATTCATGAATTCATTGAGACATTTATCCAACTCATGGATAATGTGAAAAAGTACATTGAGGAAACCGCACAAAAGGATGAAAAAGTGAATGAGTGTCAAGAGCGGTTGAGAGATTGTTGTGATAAGTTGGGTAATGTATCTATGGAAGAATCGGGTGTTCTTGAATGCGAAATGTTAGAAAACAATTAATGATGAGTCGGACAATGCTAAAATAGAATCTTCATGCTCATGTTCACAAGAGAGAGAGCACCACACAACCCGTGCAAGCTAATGCAAAGGAACGCTACATGGAAGCTTCGGATGTACCCAAGATAGAGATGCACCAGCCACAACTGCGGCACGTTAATGCAGAGAAACTTGCATGAAAGTTTCGCAGTACCTAGGTATGCATCTTCTTCTCAAAATGATGATTATGGATTGCATGAGTACACTACATTTGTGCTGATGATTCCTTGACCACCGAACTCAATACCTATAAGGATCAAGTTGCCATATACGAACAACGTGCTAAGTTTGAACTTACCACTCGTGAGCGGGAGATGGATATCCAAATGCGTACAATTATTAGAAAAGTAATTTTAGAGAAAGTATCAAAACAAGAGTTAAACTCCTTACAAGAAAAGCTTTCCAAAGCGCTAAGCAAAAACACGAACTTCAAGAAAATGTTAAAATGCTTAAGCAAGAATTCAAGGCTAAGGAATCAAAACTTTTGAATGATTTTTCCAATCTAAAACTTTGAAAAACAAGCTTGAAAATAAGTTATACGTACAAGGAATACCATTCAAACCGCTCACATGATCACTAAGCATCGAGTCTTAAGCGATAAGCATAGCATTCCCTTGTTGAGGAACCAAATCCAGAGGTAATTAAAAGGCTAGAAATGCTCATAAGGTGCTTTATGATGGTAATGAAATCCTTAAGCCTAGGCGTAAACCTAGTTGCGTTGAGTGCACCGAGAAGATAAGAAATCGATGAAGTCACTAGGAGAAAATGAATAAGAAGTTAGAAGATCACGAGTGTAAAAGAATAACATAACGATCAAACCCCATAATTACACTAAAGAAAATTGGATCTCCTTGAACAAGTTTAAGCCTCGGACTCTATTAACCCCCGAACAAGTGTTCGGAAAAAGGATATGGAAATGCAAAAGTGAAAATCTTGTTGAAAAGAATCCCCTTGTAGGAAACGCCTAAATCAACTGTGTATCCTCCTAATACACCAATGCACTTAGTTCCTAGATCTCTTGCCACTAAAAGCAAGACCTTAATCGATGAATATGTTATCTTTCAACTATTTGTTGATTTTGAGAAAACTTGTAAGAAAAGGATCACACCCACGGTATAATCAAGGGAAAGGGGTTTGAGCAAACTAAAGAATGCTATTTAATCGAGGTCATGCCTTTCTTTAAACAACTAAAAGATCAATTTGAGAGTCTTAAAAGGGGCGATTCGATATTAAAGAAATGGAAAAGGTATTTGATGCAATGATTGTTGAGGTTAGTGATTATGAGAGAATTAAAATATAATGAGATTGAGAGGAAGAACTTGCATACACCGAATGAGAATCGATTTATGAATGTATTGCTCAAGATGTGTTTTCATCGCTACAAATTGTTCCATTAATGCTTCTCAATTTCATGAATTATCTGTTGCTCTAAAAGTCTCCCATGATCGTGTCATTGAGCTTGAAACAACAAATTCAAAATTGCATGAGAAAATAGAACAGGATGATCATGATAACTTGGTCAAACATTATTCTAAATTAGAAGTTGAACATCTTGCTTTGCAATTAAAACATCAACATCTCAAAGAAAATGTTAAAACCTCAAATATCAAGACATCCTCGATGCTCCCGAGTTTGATGCGCTTTTGAAATTAGCAAACGTGATGAACAAATTCGAGCTCATTGCCACACGATCAAAAGATTGAAAGCCCAAATTTCACAACCGAAAGGTGAAAAGAAGGATGTGACCGTTCCCATATGCCTCCACCTTTAGATTCTCGAATTTCCAACTTCAAAACATAATTGATAACTTGCAAAAGGAAAATGATTGTTTTAAAGCTGAAATTTCAAAGGTTAATGATCAAAACAAAGAGTTATGTGATTCATTTAAAGTTAATCATGATAAACAAATTGAAAAGATAACTTTACTTAACAATATTGAGAATCAAGCGTGAGGTGAAAGGAAAGTTGCCAATCCCCAATTGCAAATACTGCTCCTAAGGTTTCGATTGTGATAAATATGCTATCGATATGTTATATATTCCTCCGCCCATTAGGAATAATGAACTTGCACATAAAGCATACCTCTCATACCTTAAGGAAAGTTTAAAGGGTCTCCGTGAGATTGTTGAAGATGAAAGATTAGAAAACCTTTGATAGTACTATAACCTATGCCTGCATGGATGCCAAACGATCTCGGGAACTCTTAGAGTATGTAATTGTCACAAGTCCGAAATCTAACAATAGGCGAGATAGAATAGTTGTGCCTTGTTCTATGCCTAAAGCCAAGCATGTGACCCTTGATATGCCATGTTCCATGTCGAAATTCAAGCAAGCAACCTTTGATGTGCCTCATAGAATTTCGGATCCCAACTTCTAGACCGGGAATGCGTAAAGTAGTGAAGCCATGTAATGTTCCCATCATTACTTCTCTGATGCTAAGATTGACACTAAAGTTAGCGGTCAAAACCTAGAAGCAATGCAAAGAAGGATAGGATTACGCAAACTAAAAGTGATCATGATAAGGAAGTAAAAGAACACCATAGGGACAAGAAGTTTGATTTGAACAAAAGAATCGTGTTAGTTCTAGTATTAGCTCTAAGCTTCTCAAATTAATTCGAGGCCTTATGCTATCTCGCAAAACATGTAAAAATGTTTATTTTCCGTAATCATGATAAATGTGATGTGTTATTTCGAGATCTAAGAATCATACCCCGCTTAAGAAAGTTTGGAAAGCAAAATAGATTAAGCAATCACGAAACCTACAGGAAGGTTTTACCAATGTAGGATTTCGGTGGAAGCCAACAGTCGAATGTTCACGAATGGCAAACCTTGCTCTTTAACTAGATCCACTATGCCGAGAATAGTGCTGTTAAGGTTTGGAAGCCAACCGGTAGAATAATCCCATTAAGCACAAATGTCATTTGACTAAGTCGATGCCTCTACTAGTTCGACTCCTAGGATAATGCCATTGCATCTAGGGTTTCTGGCGATTCAAAGACTGTTTGTGCTAACCAAAAGGAACCCATCAAGACGTGGGGATCCAAGGTTTCCAATTCTCTGTCTTCGTCATTGTCCAAAGCGGGTCGTACAAATCGTCCCTTGGTATTTGGATTGGGCGGCTCTAAACATATGACTGGGCTCTTAATAATGAAGTCTGCTCACACCGATTCAGGCCTCGTACTTCATCATAATGGCGTCTGCAGATAACACTTCAGCCCGTTCCTCAAAGAAAAGAAAGGTGTACGCTTGATGCGCTTTATCTTCTTAAGAAGAAATCTTCATGTTTATGACCATTCTCATCGACATTCTTCATCAACATGCTTCATGCTTTTTCCATGCGCTTGGTCATCAAGTGAACCGGACTCACGATAATTACTCTTATTCCTCTTGCTCAATATAATGAAGATGGCGACATCATGTGCTAATTTTATGGGGAGAAGTGTGAATAGAATACATTTGGATGATAATCACTTGGTTAATCAAGAATGGCATCTCTGTATGCAATTCTTGAGGGAGAAAAAGTGTGAATTTTTGCATGGTTGGTGATATTTGAGAATATATGGTCAAACGGCTCCTAACCCATGTAAGAACCGAGATTCTTCTTATCGGATCATCTTCACATGTAGTTTCTTCTAAGAGCCGTTGGGTTGACATCTTCACACGGGGTGATATGATTAAATGATAAAGTGCTTCTAGTTCTTTGGTGATTTCTTTGATGAACATCTTGGGAGGATTTTAATTAAGGGATTTGCTATTTACAAGTTAACGGAATGCCTTTGGTGTGAAGAAGATGTTAACTGTCTATTTCCCATTCGGATAATCTTGAAGAAGGTCGAGTCTGATCTAATCTACATTTGAAAGCTACATGATTAGAAGACTAAAGGCAATTGCATTTGATGATCTAAAGACTTCTTCTTAATCCGGTGAGAAGAACACTTGAAAATCTTAAATCGGTTTAGGGAGAGCACTAATTGGGGAATATTGAAAAGCCAAAATTTAATCCCAATTAGACTTGCTCGATTCTTTAGCAATGATTCATTACTTGATTTTGATGACTCTCTTTCAACGCCTAATGCTTCACTTACTAAGGATAAATGGGATTTACTGTTTGGGATTCATTGTTTCAAGATATGTTTGATGGGTATTTCCAACCGCTAGCGAATGTTGATCATCCAACAAGTACAACTCAGACTACTCAAGAAGCCCAATCTCCAGTTATTCCTTTAGGCGTTGATAATGACTATCATGATATTGTAGTTGCCTACTGAATAATGATCCGCTCTTTGGTATTCCCTTGCCAAATCTTCACGGATTATTGTTCATGAATAATGATCCGCTCTTTGGTATTCCTTTGCCAAATCTTCACGGATTATTATTCCTCTCATTGTGCACGCTATAAATCAACCACATGAACATTAAGGAAAATGACTTCCTCATCCGCTCAAAGACATTATTGGTGAATCTTCCAGATCAGTTTCTACATGTATACCTTAAGGAAGAATGCATTAATGATGAG
Source organism: Chrysanthemum lavandulifolium (assembly GCA_022545495.1). Taxonomy (NCBI): domain Eukaryota; kingdom Viridiplantae; phylum Streptophyta; class Magnoliopsida; order Asterales; family Asteraceae; genus Chrysanthemum; species Chrysanthemum lavandulifolium. Next base: position 79,887,174 of record CM040239.1, on the reverse strand, counting down.
GAAATCATTTGTTCGGTTCATTCGATGGGTCAATGTACATCGATTGTATGTTTACTCACGTGGTGGGCATTTGACACAAGTTGATTACTTGAGTTAATCATTTATCACTTATTTGAGATTGAAGTTGACTTTCACAAAGGTGTGTTCTTATTTGATAACTTGCTCGGGCTTATGAATTTGAGTTGAAGACTTGGTTTATCTAGTTACCAGTAGTCGGGATGGATGTTTGAAGATCTGGATAACTATCACTATTAAGAGTTACGTTGTTTTACTCAGTGTCACACGCAGATGTCGTTGTGGATAAACGCAAGAGGTGTTAATGTCTCATACTTCATTTGAGTATTGAGAACTTAGAGATTTGCTTGGAGCATAAATTCTCGACACCATTCTTCCAACATTAGTGCAAGATTAAGATACAAATGCGGGGATCTCTACTTCAGTTTCAAGTTTGGTATATCGGGTTAGCTTCTTGATGGTCACTTCAAATTGTCTACATATGGGTTGACAAAGATAGTCGAAAAGAGCTTCTATAGCGATTGATTCTCACAAGATTCATTTGAGCTAATTTTGTTCTCCTCTATTTCAAGAATATTTGGTATGAATGATGTGTTCTTGATTACGAGGTATCAACTTAGCCTTGATGAGAAAGAAATATGAGAAGAATATTTGGGCGTGAGATGATAGTGCTTATCGACATCTTCAATATGATTTATGATAAAGTGCTTCGGTTATATTCACAACATGTTCACTTGATCGAGCTAATTCGGTTATTTGAGTTGACATCCACGAGAGATGATTAGCGATTCAACATGTTACATGGATGTCATCGTCTCTACTCTTGTTGGGTACATGTGTACATTATGTCGATTGGTTATATGTTAGATAACCGGAATGCACTTGGTAAAATGAAGATGTTGATATATTGTTCCCCTAAATAGACAATGGTCAATCTCGAAGAGTAAGGTGTACATCGGGGATGCACAAGTTCATGTGATCGGTCGTGTCGCCTAATCCGGTTTGATAACCACCGAGACGATCAATGTTTCAACTTGTTACTTGTGTTCTCGTGTTCTTGAGTCTTGAGCTTCAATCAATGAGACCGCTTTGTATTCAACTCTACTTCTTAGGAAATGGTCTTTATTCAATGTTTGTCGGTTTGGGGAAGCTACCAAAGATTCAAATTGAGAACGCTCATGTTCGAGACGATTTTCTTAGAAGCCTCGAATGCTTTGGTGGCGAAAGTTTAAGAGATGTTGATTCCTTTCTTCTACAACGTCTTGAGCGATATCTTTATCTCGGTACTCATTTCATCATTCTCTTAAACTAGTTTATCTCTTGTATATATCTATTCGAAAAACAAAATACAAAATTATAAAACCTTCAAAATCAAATAGAAAAATATAAAACTTTCAAAATCCATAAAATTTGAAAATTGAAAAATCTTCAAAAATATTGTCATTTTGTCATGTTTCTCTCGATTCGATAATATCTACGGTCTTGATGTTGTCATTCAAAGAATGACACAGGACTTTAGATGTTGTTCGAATTTTATATAAAAAAAAAAAAAAAAAAAAAATTCAAAAATCAAAAATATTTTTGGGAGAAAGAGAAATGGTTTATTGTCATCTTCGAGCAATAACCGGTTTTAAAGAAATAACGAGCCATGTTTTATCATGTTTTCAAAATTCCATGCTCGATTCTATAAACATTTATCTCTTTGAAAACCAAATGCTTTGAAAATAACTCGATCCCTATTTTTGAAAATCATCGGGACTTATTTGTCAAAATCTCTATCACTCAATCAACAACCTATGTCATTGATTGAGGGAGAATGATTTCAATTAAATTAAAAAGTTATTTGGCATTAAATTGTTTTCAAAAGATATACATGCATGTTTTATAAATGGAGTTTAAAGTCTCAAAATCCGATCCGTATCGGTTAAAACACTCTCACAATCAAGTCACAATTCTCCTTAAAGTTTTCAAAATCAATTTAAATCTATCGAGATCACAAATCTCAAATGATTTGATAATTGTGATCGGGGAGAATGTGTGATTTAAATTAGATTTAAAGCGATAACTAGGTAAATGGTTATAAGCGGATGAACATGCTATCACGCCCACATGTGACAAACGATTTCAAATTTTCAATGCACATGTTGAGGGGAGCATCTATCTTAAACCTTTGATTTTAAACGTGATCATTCATCCTAATGTGCGGTTCCTCTAGTATGTGCAAAACTCTTTTCAAACCTCGAGGCACATATTGAGGGGAGCGAATTTATGGAAACCTCATCCTTCCGAAATGCTATACCCACTTGATCCGTTGAGGAAGTGATGTTGATATCTTTAGAAAATGGTAATCAAAAGAAGTTAATTCTTTCTCTTGCCTCCGTGTGCAAAACACTTTCAAATACTTGATGCACATGTTGAGGGGAGTTCTCGTTCTAAAATATCAAAACAATTCGGTACAAAATGCTTTGATAATACATCACAAGTATCGAATTGATTTTCAAATGGTTTCTATTGGATCCTATGGCGACGAACAATACCAAATGGACCGACCAACTTTACTTTATGTACGGTGATATAAGGATGATAAGGTTAGGTATTGGTTCCCATGATCCGCCGAACCGGAGGGATCTACCGAGGACAATCCACTAGTTAGTGTAGAAGTCCTTAGGTATGATGTTAAAAGGAGAAAAGTGAGATATGGGAAGAGTGCGAGACTAAGACTAAGCTAGTCTTGGAATAAACCCAACAAGGTAATAGCTATGAAGTCTCGGTAAGCAATGAAGGGTTGAAGAATTAAAAGAATTGAATGAAAATAGGGTGAAAACAAATAGCCCTCCATTAATTCAACCTTAGGGCGTAAACCGGGTTCACTTCATATGCTACCGATGGTAACATCGGTATTGAAGACAAGACGTCATGGACCCGGTGGACGACCGCACTTCAACTTTCCAAACCACTCAAGTTCCTCTTAAAGGACTTGTTTCATTCTCACGGGAACCGACATTATCTATCGACTTTCTCTTAGAGATTGTTGATATTGAAAAGGAGACCCTCTCCCTAGTCTCGATGCAGGATCCAAATATGCACAAATTGAGTCTAGAGCCACGAGATCATCAATAAATCTCATTAGGACACTTTCAATGAAGACTCTCTGTTTCACTCAATGTGGAAAGAGATTATATCATGAGTCCTACGCATTATCCTTGTGGTATTGCGGAACATCCGAGTGATGTGTTTACACACTCACAATGAAGATGGAAAGCCTCGGAGCCAACATCAAACAAGCTCTGGTAGGTGGCATGTGTGATCTATTATATGGATCAACCATGTGACAACCGAAGAAACAATGGGCGATTCAATTTCTTGAATCAATCTCGGTTCGAGTTAGGGATTGATGGATACCTTTGAAAAACCGGTCTTTGTGCTTATAAACTCTTTTCTTTAGAACATCGACCGTGTACTCATTTTCAAACCAAAAGGTATTTTATGATTGATAATTGATTTTCAATAAAACCTTCGTTGTATTGCAAAAACAATTTCTATTGAGCAATACACGATTGTTTTTCAAATCTCTTTTCATCAATCGGTGGACTTAAAATTATTGGTTCACTCACTCCGTGTTGTCTTCTTTGAGATGTTCGGTTTGAGAACAGCTAGAACATTTGCGAAACCTGTCAAGGAGATTCTTAGGAATCCTACGATCACAGCGATTTTGTCTTGATCAACGGGGAACCGTGGGCGTGTACCTCAATTCAACGAAGTGATCAAAGACACTTTCGTGTGTTTTATTGCTAAGTGTTGTATGCGGTACTCCGTCTCTTGCGGTGATCGAATGGGCGGTCAATCCTTAGCCGCATGCTCACTTAACACATTCAACTCAAAGAAATCATGACTAGTGCATCAATGACTCGATATTTCACACCAAGCTTCGCTACTCTGCTGCTAATATCATGATTCAACAAAAGCTTCCGCTACTCGATGATAAGATATCATGATCCGAATGTGAGCATGTCGGTCCCAAAGTCACAACACCACAATGGATGTGTCGAGATTGTTGATAGTGATGATCTCAAAAGATGGCTCAAAATGATTATCACGTGGATCGAAAAGACCTCCACTTGATGTAACCAAACATGCAATGTGAAGAATCAATGACTACGAGCTTAGGAGCAAAGGACTACATCAAGAATGCAAGATCAATTGTTAATGTATTATCTCGTTGTATTCAATGTATTTTGGTACATGATTGAGGTGACCTCCTTAGGGAGATTGTTAGGAATTAGAAATTCCGGTATTAAAGAGTCGGTCACCTCAAGTATATGTAATCGTTAGAAAGCTCGTAGTCGTAGTAATTCTTAAGTTAAGTAGTATTTAGTTAAGTAACACCGTGGAGGACGGACGGGTCTTTACCCACCAGTATGCCCGATCCACGACCCGATGTGTGGCGATTTATGTAAGACTATAAATACTCTCTACCTCCCAAGGTAGAGAGTTGGAGCTCATAATAATATCTTTCACTTTCTCTCACTAAGTTCCCTAAACCTCTAACTTTCTCTCTCTAGAATTCCATCTATATGCTACTTTGTGTTATGGTTTGATGTGTATGTGAAAAGTAATATCTAACACATGACTACCCGCTTCTTAATGATAATATTTGTACGAATGTCTACGGTGTCGATGACACCACTAGGGGTGCTAATCTGCCTAGTGGTGATGGTATTAGTGTAGCTCCTAAAGCTGGAAGGGTACATGTTTCTCCTTTGCATACGAGTTATGATTCTTCGCCTAAGGACAAATTAATCGGTCCAACTGTTGAGGTAAATACATTACCTATGTCGTATGTTGATGCTACAAGTGGTACTAATTCTGCTAATCTAAATGGTGCTAAGCCAATTGATTCGATGAAGCGCAAATCTAATTTTCGTAGGTTGGAGTGTAGTAAAAAGTCTAATGGGGTGGATCTCTCCATTCCTATGAAAGTCATTGAGGAGGTAAACCCTAAATTTGAGAATACCCTTTATGGTTATTTCCTTGGTAAACGTATTGCTTTTCCGGTTGTTGATTATTACGATCGTAATACATGGGCCAAGTATGGTATTCAAAAGGTTATGATGAATGCAAAGGGGTTCTTTTTCTTTAAGTTTTTCACTCGTAAAGGTGTTGATGATGTGCTTGAAAACGGACCGTGGATGATTAGGAATGTGCCAATTATTCTTAAAACGTGGACTTTGAATACTAATCTGCTTAAAGAGGATTTGACTAATATTCCGATATGGGTTAAATTCCAAGATGTGCCCCTTGCTATGTTTTCTGATGATGGTCTCAGCCTCCTAGCTACATTGATTGGTACGCCAAAAATGTTAGATTCTTATACCAGTCAAATGTGCTTGGAATCATGGGGTAGCAGTAGTTTTGCTAGGTGCTTGATTGAAGTTAAGGCATATCAGGTCCTTAGGGAGAGCATCATTGTCGAGATACCATTACTTGATGGGACAGGATCTACTATTGAAAAGATTCGGGTGGAATACGAATGGAAACCGCCTCGGTGTGATACGTGTAAATTGTTTGGCCATAAGCTGATTGATTGTCCTAAATCTGTTCAACTTCCTACTCAACCTGAACAGACTGTTAATGATGGTTATCAAACTGTCACTAACAATTATAAGGGTAGGAATGGTGGTCTAAGTGTTCCAGGTAAGGGAGGTTTTACTAAAGTGGGTCCTAAATTTAGGTATCAACCTAAAGCACCTCCTCCTGAACCCAAAAAGGTGGATAGTGCGAAGAAGAAAGCCACTGACGTAGCTAGTTCGAGTGGGACGAAGATTGCTACATCTAATCCTTTGTCTACACTTAATACGATCGATTCTGATGACTGTGGCAATCCTATTGATGTAGAGGTTTCTGGTAATGCAATGGAAGCAAAGGAGGTTGGGTCTCTTGAGATGGGTAATGTATCACAAGATCCGCTTGTGAGTGATTTAATGAAAGCTAACACGGTTGGTCCTACCCCTATTGTTGAGAAAATTGGGGAGTTTGAAAGACTTCTTATCGATGGGAAAGCTACTCTTGTTGATGATAATGGTAATCCTATTAAAAAGATTGATTATCAGGGTTATAATAAGGATTTACCGGCTACTTCTTTTACTAAGAGGGTTAACCCATTCACTAAGGTGGGGGAGATTGTGGATTATGATAGTGATGATGAGGAGGTTGTGAACACCTTTGATGAGTCGAGTAACCTATTTGGTGGTGGTCATGATCGAGAAGATGAGTATGATGACTATGATTATGATAACTATGCGGATCAGGTTTACGATCTTCCAGGAAATTTGGATGCCTATTATGACACGTATGGTATCAAGCTCCAAGTCCTTGGTAGGAAGTAATGTTAACTCCATAGGAGTCTGATGTTATATTTTGAGTAGTGGTTTATTTTCTTATATAGAGAATATGAAGTATCTTGTTATGTAAGCTTTTTGCCTATGTAATGGGCTGAGATATGGGATTCACCCATATCCTTTGTACTTAAACATTTTTTGGAGTAATATATTTACCGGGTCTTTGACCTTTTACCAAAAAAACACCATATGGTCACACTTATTGACACTTTTAGCCACTTTATGATTAATTGTATGTGACTAAATAGCCAAAAGAAACATGCTTTGTGTGACTAAATGTTACAAAAGGCCACACAAACAAAAAAATCATATGGCCATTGGATGATCAATAGTCACACAACATATATATTTCTTCACTTTAAACACCATATGGTCACAATTATGTGAACTTTTAGCTACTTTATGATTAATTTTATGTGGCTAAATACCCAAAACAAACATGCTTTGTGTGACTAAATATTAGAAAAGGCCACACAAACATAAAATTCAAGTGGCCATTGGATGAACAATAGTCACACAAAATACACATTTCTTCACTTTAAACACCATATGGTCATACTTATTAACATTTTTGGCCACTTTATGCTTAATTGTATGTGACTAAATATACAAAAAAAATGTTTTGTGTGACTATACAGTGTTTATGGTCACTAATACTGATTAATCCAACAAAATTTGTACCTAATTAGTCACACATGTTAAGGTTTTGGTTACTGTTTTGTAATAGAGACTAAAAAAAGTCAAACATGTGACCGTAGGTACCCTACGGTCGCGCGACCTTTAGTCACACACACTCGAAAAATCATGTGTGACTATATGTATATCGTCACACTTATTGGGTGTAGCCAAATCCACTTTTTGTTCTAGTGAGAGATGATCAGTACTTCAACCTGTTACTTTGGTGTCATCGTTTCGACTTTTGTTAGGTACATCTGTACATTATGAGCTGATTTGTTATATGTAAGATAACTGGAATGCATTTGGTGAAATGAAGATGTTGATTTATTATTCCCCCGAATAGACAACTGCTCTAAACCACAGAGAAATGTGTGCATCGGGGACGCACAACAGGTTCACGTGATCGGGCTTAATCATTTATTCCGGTGTTGATAACCGCAGAGATGATCAATGTTTCAACTTGTTACTACTTGGTGGAATTGGTCTCAAAAAGAAGATTGTCGGTTTGGGAGGAAGCTACCAAAGCATCACATTTAGAAGGCTCAAGTTCAGAAGATTATTCAGGAGCCTCGAAAGCTTTGGTGGTGAATGGTTAAGAGATGTTGACTACTGACTTCTACAACGTTTAGAACGATATCCTCATTTCGGTATCCATGTCAACATCTTCTTAAATTGAATAATATACTTTGTACATATCTTATACCAAAATGTAAATAGAAAAACATAAAACCAACAAAAACCATTAAAGAAATCAGAAAAATAGAAAATACCAAAAATAGTTTTTTCGAGGCATGTCTTCTGGTCTTTTTGGTATTCAATTTAAGAAGATGTTCATATTGTTTGAAAATAAATTGGACTCAATTTTTTGAAAATCAATCAGACTCAATTTTTAACAAAATGTGTCACTCAATCAATGACTTGGGTCATCGATTGAGGGGGAGAGTGACTTCAAATTTCATATTTTCAAACGATATATCATCAAATGATTCCATTTGTACGTTATAAGTGGTGAATATAGATTTGGTGTTATGTGTCAATGTATGGTCTTTCCTATACTCAAAGATATTTCAAAATGAAAATTTTCTTTTATTCAAAGATCTCTTCAAATTATCATACCTGACACTAACACTCTCCCTCATAGATTGAGGGGGAGCAGTGTAATGTTCCTTTATCAGTATGTATTAAAACAGGCCAAATTTTCTCTCAAATTTTCTAACTTATTTAAATCAATTGAGATCACAAATCTCAAAAGGTTTGAAATTTTTGATCGGGGGAGAGAATGTGATTTAAATATTAAATATGATAAAATTGTGATTGTTTATGACTCAAACATGCACTCCTCCCTCTATGTGCAAAACGATTTCAAATACCGATGCACATGTTGAGGGGGAGCATTTCTGAAAGATAAAAAACAATTAAGGTACGAATGCTTTGATATCAAATATCACAAGTACCTTGATTGAGTTTTCAATTGGTTTTAAGGCGGAGAGAACAATACCAAAAGACTGACCTTGCATTTACTTTGTTGGAGTTATAAGAATGGTAATGTTAGGTATTACTTCCTACGATCCAGCCAGAGCCGGAGGGATCTACCCAGGGACAATCCACTAGATAGTGTAGAAGTCCTTAGGTATGATTAAAAAGGAGAAAAGTGAGAATAAGGGAAGAGTGCCGACTGAGATGGAGCTATGACTGGAAAAAACCCAACAAGGTTCTAGTGATGAAGTCTCGGTAAGCACTGAAGAATGAATGATAAGGATTTAAAACGTACACTTTTAAGGGGTCATTTAAGCCCATAATCGATCAATTTTATATCCGTTACTGCTTAATTTCGTTCCTTTTCACTTTTTAGGTCTCTTGGAAGAAAAATGCTGGAATGATGCATATTTGGACGAAAAGGAGTGAATACATGAAGAAAATGGCAAAGTCAAGATCGAAGCCACTCAAGCTGCTTAAATTAAACCTGACGGCGTCCCAATCAAAGGGCGACGTCGTCTCTCTATACATACTTGATAAAAACATGCACCAGACGGCTCAGTGGAATTTTTGCTCATACAACTGACGGCGTCGAGCTTTGAAGAAGAAGGGCGTCACTCAGACTTTTCATCTCAGACGGCCCAGATCCAGAACGAAGACGACGTCCCACTTGAAGACCGACGGCGTCACAACTCTAAGGTGACGTCGTCCCATCGATGACTTGGCCATGATGAAAACCCAAATGACGGCGATCTGAAGGCATCCCACCTATAAGGTGACGCCGTCGCACTTGTGAATCTATATATAGAATTCGATTTTTCTACATTTAGAGAGGTAGACTTTTGTAGTAAAAACCCAAAACGTTTGTAGTCCGACTTGGACAGTATCTTAGGGTCCCAAACCCTATTTTACACATCAAGATAAGTGTTTTAATCCAAATTATCATTATGTCTTCCATTGATTGTGTGTATGCTTGCTTGTTTAACATGTCTAGCTAAATTTTTTGTGTGTTTGCTTAGATCTATGAAACCTAGTTATTAATTATTGTTAGGTTGTCTCTTATCTTAATTGTAATTGGCTTAGAAGTGCAACTAGGCTATCGTTGAGTTTAATTCTTGAATAATCTTTGTGAAAGTTGGTTTATGAATGAAATTGTGGATTTCGTAGGCTAAACCGAAAGGTAACCTCAAAGAGTTAAGTCATAGGCACACCCTACAACTTTAGGAAACACAACGCGTTAAGATAAGGTGTGACAATTCAACCATCAATAAAAGATAACTAGGGAGTAATAGTATCTAGGTAAACACATTTTTAATCATCATAAGAGCACACATCAAATATACATAGCTACCCGTAGTATTAGATAATTAGAATAGTAGAAGTAATCGGTAGAAGTACCCCCCCCCCCCCCAAACCAATTGCCCCGAGATTTTACCCTTAACTTTCTAAAAAACCATAAAAAGATAAAAAATAATCATCATTGTTAATACAAATAAGCCGTAACACTAGTACAAAAGCGGATTTGGTCACGCATGGTCGAAATGGAACGACCACACATTCGCATATTTGTGTGGCTAAAGGTACGAAAATTGACAACATGTACTAATTAGTCACATGAAAATTTTGATTGTGTGACCATTAAACTTATATCGCCACACAATTGAGCGTTGTGTGGCTAAAGGTATCTGGTGATTTTGTTTGAGATCATTTAGCCACATATGAATTTGGAACGCGTGACAAATACAAGTAACCTTGATCGTTAGTCACATGAAGTAATTTTTGTGTGTCTAAATCATAGAGTCAAGTTTTGTCACACATTATTTAAGGGTAATCGATATGTTTTGCCAACTCTTTAGCCACATCCGAAATTGGAACAAGTGACAAATTAAAAGTAAGGTTGAAGCATTAGTCACGATATACATATAAACAGTGACAAATATATGTCACACACTTGAACACTGTGACCAAAAGCCATATATGGTCACACTAAATATTTTGTCACACATTCGTTAAGTGTAGCCAAAATCCAGTACATATGTTCACGTATGTTAATATGTGTGTTTAAAGTTTAGTTTGTGTTAGCTTGCCAAAAGCTAATCTATAAAGTCACATTTGCTACTAACACCGTGACCAAATGCCATATATGGTCACACTAAACGTTTTTTCACACATGTTATTCAAGTGTAGCCAAAATCCAGTACATATGGTCACGTAACTTAATATGTGGCCATTGGAGGATGAATAGTCAATCAAAATACACGTTTCCTCACTTTAAACACCATATGGTCACACTTATTAACACTTTTAGCCACTTTATGGTTAATTGTATGTGACTAAATACCCAAAACAAACATGCTTTGTGTGACTAAATGTTAGAAAAGGCCACACAAACATAAAATTCATGTGGCCATTGGATGATCAATAGTCACACAAAAGACACCTTTCTTCACTTGAAACACCATATGGTCACACTTATTAACACTTTTAGCCACTTTATGATTAATTGTATGTGACTAAATACCCAAAACAAACATGCTTTGTGTGACTAAATGTTACAAAAGGCCACACAAACATAAAATCCAAGTGGCCATTGGATGATCAATAGTCACACAAAAGACATATTTCTTCACCTTAAACACCATATGGTCACACTTATTAACACTTTTGCCACTTTATGCTTAATTGTATGTGACTAAATAACCAAAAGAAACATGCTTTGTGTGACTAAATGTTAGAAATGGCCACACAAAAGAAATTTGATGTGGCCATTGGATTATCAATAGTCACACTAAAAACTATTATGTTTTCATAAACAGAACTAACTACGAATACTAAATGACTTATCTTATTTCGCGGACTTAACCTTGTCTTGGCAGCCTTAACCACTAAAACTAACCTACCGGACTTAACTTTGTCTTGGAAGCTTTAACCACTAAAGTTTTACGTTTATAAGTATACCACAACACAAAATATATATTTTTTTGGGTGCAAAGATGAACTTGTATTAATCAAGGAAACTTTGTAAAATGAAAAATCAACACACACCGATATGGACAAGTCCCATATCAAGTTGCATACTAGGCAACTCTATTCAATATCGATATATCTGTTCTTATAAGTCGATAACAAAACAAACGCCCATATCATACAACCATGGACGATGACAACCAAGACAAAACCATCACAAAGAACACCTTTTAATGCACCAAGATGAACCATACACTTCGGATAAGGGCTATACCAAGTAGTTTACATTCCATCTCATGAATGGCTTCAACTACTTGGGAACACACACCCTAAATGAAGCCAACCAAATCCTACACAATCCTAAAATACATTTATAAACGTGTCTATCAATAACAACCGATAACGCTGAATTACGTTTTAGCACATGCTAAATCTGGAATTATAATCGGATTACGGAAGACACGAAGCTTGGTCGTCGATGACAAAGTCAATAAGATTGAATCGACCATTTTGTTTCGTTCCCACCGACACTCCTCAACAATCTCTCTCCATATGGCGTTTATGGTAACGTGGTTCTTGCTTCTAGGCCTATCACGTGGTGTTCTGATTCACGTTCACATAAAACTCCATGTCTTCTGGTATCTCAACAATGCGTTATGGTACTTCCACATGTGATTTCACTTCGTAAACTTATGTGGTATGTTCTGCATTAAAAGAACAATGTAGTATGCTAATCAAAAGTATGTCCATGTGTTGAAGCATATATTAGTTTTTGCGAAAGCGAATAATGACCGAAATGGTCCGATTTGTATCATTACTTACCAAACGACTCTGTCCGTGACATATGCAAGGATGGGCGTAAAAACAATCCTTTCACTTTCATGCTCAGTACATTCGTTCCATGCACATATGTGTTTCATACGCTCATCTGCAATTGGAATTTAATAAAATGGTAATTAATAATTTAAAAGCTATTATATGGAATGGTTTATTTTCAAAATAAAGTCATAGATTATGTCTACACTTTGATTAACATACCTTCATCTACGTGGTTTCTCATGAGCGGTCTTGTACGATTCACTCCATCGTTGCACAAGTTGAGCATCATCGGTCCATTTTCACCAAATGGCATCGGGGAAAGAGTATTGTTTAGGAGATTTGTGAAAACAACTCTTGTGCCAACAAAAGGTTTTCATCGTGAACCAATACATTCCATCCATGCCCACCAAACTCATGCACGTGTCGTGTTCCTCCAGTATTTCAATTTGTAGGACCTTAGTTTTATCAACCTTATCACTTTACCAAGCAAACCCAACACGTATACAAGTATACCCACGTGAAACAAACACAAACAAAGCTTAGAAATAAGATGAGAAAGATGGTGACTTGATGGTATAAATTCGTGTATGATGTGAGACAAGATAAACACAAGATGTTGTATATTCAATAAGGAAAACACACACACACACACACTTTCAAGCACACCCCTCAAATGACCATTTGAGGGTATTTATAATACAAGACATGAAAACCTAAAGGCTTTCCTATGGGCTTGGCTTGGGCTTTTCGTGGACTTGGGTTTGGACATGGGTTACACGCCATTATACAATGCTAGCTTAACTAAACTAAAGCCCATTTAGCTTAGTCCAATCCACGAGCCCGTTGACTATTCTATCACGATATCTAACACACGTTACAAAGTTCCTAATCGTGAATGACCATCACTTTTAATAAAACTATTAAGGCTAACAATCTCCCCCTAAGGGGTGGTCATTCAAATGATGCTCCACTTGATTAGGTCTCTACTTTTCTTGAGCAAGAACTTTGTGTGTAGATATTGAATAGTCTTGATTCTTTGTTCCTTCATGCTTTGTGATCAGATAATGTGGTTGTCTGCCGTTGTCAACTTCGTTGGTTAGGTGTCTCCACGTCATTCTCCATTTCTTTCTCCACCATGCTCACACTTCTATTTGTCTTTTGGTTACCAATGATGTAGTTACGAGTCTTTAAACTTTGTAGATTCTTTGACATTGACGAAGAATCATCTCCTTTGATTATGATGAGAACTTTCATGTGTTGTTGGTATGAGCATGTGGCGAGTCTGCACGATCCATCCGCTCCGGAGCTTCCATAAGAAGAAAACATAAAACATTGTTAGTAATAAGCGGTTCCGGCACTTACAAGTTTGAATTTCGAGGGTGTTAACGACATAGTGTGAAAACACGTCTCTAATTCTCACAGAGGCCGTTCTGAGCTGAGTCCCACAAGTGAGATAACGCGATATACCGAAGTACATCTGATTCGGATGAGTCATTGAGGTACACGAAGCATCACCCCACGATTGTAGACCGTTTGAGACACACTAAGCGTAATCCACGGAGAATTACAGTGACTGCTTGTCGGGGCTGCTTGATGTTGACCACGGCGGGAGTTTCCATTCAATCATTGAAGATCACGGATGTGAAACTTCTCATAAATGTTACGGCGATTGCTAAGATCTGCGTGGGACTCTATAATATATCACTTGTGTCCTTATTGATGAACAACAAGCGATGTCATGTCAAGTGTTCCTATGAGATCTTTTGATGAATCTCGTGGCTCTAGACTCAATAGTGCATTTTGGTTTTCTGACGGAGACTAGGAGAGGTCTCCTTCTTCAATACCAACGATCTCTAAGAGAAAGTCGATAGATTATGTAGGGTTCCCGGTGAGAATGAAACAAATCCTTTTAAGAGGAATTGAGTGGCTAGAAGGTTTAGTGCGGTCGTCCTTTGGGTCCATGACGTCTTTGTCTTCAATACCGGTGTCATCTAGTGACAACCAAGTAGCATATGTATTGAACCGGTTTACGCCCTAAGGTTGAATATGGAGGCTATTTCTTTTCACCCTTTCTCATTACATTTCTTTTAATTCTTCAACCCTTCTTTCTCCTTTCTCACATTACTCCTTTTTCAATCATACCTAAGGACTTCTAATACTAACTATTTGTGATGTCCTTGGGTAGATCCCTCCGACTCTGGCGGATCATAGGACAATTTCCTATCCTTAGTCACCTTATAACTCCATGACTGTCCTATTGTTGCCATAAAACCATTTTCTTGAAAATCTCTCGAGTGTTTATGATAGAAAACATGTTTGAAACACTCAGTGAGTTTTATATTTTCGAAACACTCCCCTTCACATGTGCTTATAAGTTTTGACAATCGCACATAGAGGTAGAGTTCGCACTTTTGAATTGATCGACTTTAAATGAACAAGACCGATTCGAGACACGTTTACATCACTAGAGAACTAGCTTGAAATTATTACCCGTCTGGTCAAGTCCATAGAAAGTTTCTCGAGATGGTACATGATTGCTCGTCAATTCATTGGTTCCGTCTGAGTCGAGCTCATTTGAGATTCAAACCACGATCATTAAACATTTTGATCACATTTTAATCACGTCTCCTCCCCTCAAAATAGCATATTCGTGATATTTTTGATATCAACGGATTAAACAACATTTTAGAATCTTTTGGGAGACAAACGGTTTGATTTAAGCATGAATTTGGAACATTTTGTTTTATACTCCCCTTTAATAAAGCATATTCAATTAAAGGGTTTTAGAGGAGTTATCTTGAGCACAAAATATTTTGAAAGATTTTGAAAATCTTTTGAACAATCTTGAAAAGGTGCTCAAGATGATGATGATTTCTCACCATTTTAAATGTAGTGCCTTTGAGCGTACACCTCATTTTTCGATCAAAGCACGAGTTTTGATTTGAAAATAATCAAAAGTCATCATTTCGGTCCGGGTTTCGTCTTGATGTATCGAAAGCCATTTTATTAAGAAATTTTGAGAAGCGACATGTTTTAGAAAACAAATTAAAGAACTCTCGCTCAAGCATCATACATGCCCGTATCATTGTTGAATGACATTTCTAGATACGTCTGAATATCGATTATACAAGAGACATGTCGTGAGAAGAATATTTTGGATTTTGATTTTCTATTGTTTTGTATTTTTGAAAGTTTTATATTTTTATATTTTGCTTTTGTTGGTTTTCAAATTTTGTATTTTGTTTTCAAAAATATTTACAGTGACTTTGGAAAATCATTTTCAAGAAGATTCGAGAAGGCGTTCTAACTCCTCGGGGTTAGGCTTCGCATTCAATTCGTCGAACTAAATACTCAAACCTTTCTTTTGGAAGGGCTTTAGTTAATAGATCGGCGAGTTGGTAATCGATCTTCACGAAGAATAATTCAACGATACCATTTTCGACGTACTCTTTGATGAAATGATAGCGGACTCGGATATGCTTAGTCTTTGAGTGATGAGCAGTTTGCATGATATGGCTATGGCACTTTTCGAGTCACAATACATAGGTATTTTATCGAAAGTAAAGCCATAATCTGTGAGTTGTGTTCTCATCCATAGAACTTGAGCACAACACGAGATAGAGACACATACTCGGCTTGGGTTGATAGTGCGATGCAATCTTGTTTCTTTGAAGACCGGTGACTAACTTTTCACCCAAAATTGTGCTCCTCGGATGTACTTTTGTCGTAACTTGATCACTGCGTGGTCCGCATCGAAAAAGGCAATTAGATCAAATCCGGTTCCTTCGGATACCAAAGTCCCATGTGAATGGATGTCTTGGTGCCGAAGATCCGTTTAACCTCTTTGAGGTGCGATTCGGTGAGCTTTGCACGAAACCGTGCTAATAAGCAAGCGACAAAATGAATATCCGGTCGACTAGCGATAAGATACATGAGAGAACCAATCATGCTCCGATATTTCTTGGATCAATAGGTTTCCCAAACAAATCGGCTCCAATTTTTGGTGAAGTTACCATTGGTGTTCGACCGAGTCACAATTATCCATACCATGATTTTCAAAATCTCGGTTGTGTATTTAGCTTGATTTATAAAAATTCCACGAGGGGCGATGTATTTGTAAACCAAGAAAATTTTAGTTCCCCATCATGGACATTTCAAATTTGCTTTTCATGAGATTTTCAAAATGTTTTGAAAGTTTCGGATTAGTGGACCCAAAGATGATGTCGTCCACATAAATCGAACAATCAAAATGTCGTTTTGCATTTTGTGTAAACAAGGTAGGATCAACTGTTCCTTTGGTGAAATTGTTTTGGATAAGGAAAGAGGACGATTCGTCATACCACGCTCTCGAGCTTGTTTTAAACCATAGATTGCCTTTTGAGTTTGTAGGCGTGAGTCGGATGTTCCATGTCTATGAAGCCTTACGGGTGACTCACGTACACTTCTTCTTTCGAGTTCCATTCAAGACGCGGTCTTAATGTCCATCGATAAACCGTGATGTTTTGTGAGTGCATAGGCCAAGAATATCTGACGCTTCAAGTCTAGCTACCGTGCGAATGACTCTTCAAAGTCTATTCCTCTTCTGTCTGTATCCTTTGGCCACAAGGCGAGCTTTGTTGCAATTACGGTCATTTCTTCATCCCGTTTGTTCTTCCATAACCATTTAAGATCAATGACTCGAGCGTCAATGGGTCTTGGAACCTTTTCCCACGAGTCATGTAGGCGGTATTGAAGAAGTTCCTCTGCATTGCTTCTATCCATGCGGGATCGCGCCATTGCCTCGCGAATGTTCTTTGGTTCTAGATTGCTAATTGAGCAAAGGTAAATGCACAAGTCGCAATCGGTGGCAAGTTGGCGTCTCGTCGAATTGGCCTTGAAGGTTCACCAATAACTTGTTCAATTGGGTGGTCTTTTGTCCACTTGAGTAGAAGGATACCGTTGGTTATCGTGTCGAGTTAGATGGTTCTCGTAAGCTTGAAGAAGATTCGGTGATTCCGTAGCAAGCGGGTTTTCAAATAAGTCTTCATCTAACGTTGCATCGTTACGGTTTTGGTTTTGCTCATCAACTGCTTGGTAGAGCGGGTGCAAGAACTTGAGTAGATGTAGATGATGTTGATGGAGTTGGTGCATTGGTTTCGACCGTTGTAGATGCATCTTACATTGGTGGTGGAGGATGATTTTGGCGGGTGCGGTGGAATGATGGTTTGATGCATTTGTCGAAGTTCCACCATAGTATTCATCGAACATTAACTCGAAGAAATTCTCCCATTCTTGTTCTTTAGGATTGTCAAGCGAAGTTGATTGAGCTCTTTGAGGTACGAGTCTGAGCGATGTGTCCGAGTCAGCCGGTTTAGTGCGGGTTCTAGGCGAGTCTCTCGAAGCCATTTGTGAAAGTTCGTCAAACTTCACATTCATCGTCTCCATGATCCTCCTTTAGCCTTACATTATACACCACAGATGCCCTCGAGTTATCGAATATCCAATGAAGATTCCAATATCACCTTTAGCTTTCAATTTTCCAAGATCTTCTCTGTCATTCGTAGGATAGCACAAAGCGCCAAACACGTGAAAGTAAGAGATATCCGGTTTCATTGTTCACTATTTCATATGGGGTTTTATTGAATCTTGGATGGATAAGGGATCGGTTACGAGTGAAACAAGCGTTGGCAACATCATCGACCCATAGAAATAACGGTGCACTAGAATAAATTAGCATTGTGCGGCGACTTCCACAAGAGTTCTATTTCTTCTTTCAACTACCCCATTCTGCTGTGGAGTTCTAACGGTGATGTCGATGAGTAATTCCAACATCTTCAAAATAAGCTCTTAACTCACGATTAGTGAATTACGTGCGTTGTGCATTCTTACAACCCTTCGGAGTTTGAAGAAGTACTTGAATGCGTTTGAAAGGTGATGATGATGCACGGTGCTTCGTCTTTTGATCTCGAAACTTAACCCATGTATATCTTGAATAATCATCGGCGATAACAAGAATATACTTTTTCCCATTAATGCTTTCAACTCTCATTGGGCCACATAAGTCCATGTGCAACATATGCAACTTTGCTTCGAACTAGGTGCGGTTTGGGTTTATATGATGCTCTTTTGCTTTTCCTTGTTCGCATGATGGACATAAGTGATCCTTGGTGTATTTGAACTTTGGAAGTCCATTGACGATGTTGTCTTTGGCAATTTTGTTGATGGTGTCGAAATTGAGATGGGATAACCGTCGTGCCACAACCGGGGCGTGTTCCGGATGCTCGTGTCATAAGACATATTGGTGATGAAGAGGCCATTTGATTGATGTCGATAGCATACAAGTTTGTATCACGATTCCCGTTAAGAGATCGATGCCATCCAAGTTTCTAACGAAGCAAGCATTTTCCTAAAGCAACCTCTAAATCGCATCACGAGGCGCCTGATGAGAACAAATTGTGTCCCAACCCTTCGACATAGTAAACCCGAGTGATCAAATAATTTCCAAAGGTAGATCTCCATAACCCATGATAGCTGCTACATGATCATTTCAAAGCGTCACGGTTCCATGAATTTCAGACGAAATTGATCGTGACTTGATTCCGGTCATGTGCTTGGAGCAACCAGTCGACGATCCAAAGACAAATTTCGATAACACGCGATTCTGAGAAAAAGAATATTGTGGAAACCGTTTTGATTTTGGTTCCTTTGGGTTAGAGGTAAAATCCTTATCACACTCGAGAGGTTTTCTCTGAGGGATTACGGTTTATCACTCATTGTACCATTACGGTGTGAAAGTTCTACCGTGGGTTTCAAATATCATCCCTAAAGTATACACGTTGGTTCTTGTCGATGAGTGTAAAGCCTAAGTTTTGCAACTAGTCTTCCTACTCGTTTAGCGTAATTACTTTTGGGACGTTCTTCTTATGAGCTTATCATTCACATTCTTAGAAACACAATCATCTTGAACATTTAAAGATTTCTTGCAAGTTAAACAAAGAGATTCAACACATTCATTAGACTTAGCAAGTTTCATAGGTTCGATACATTCGGATGAAATGTCTTTCTTATTCAAAGGTTGTAAATTCCTAGGGTGTTCTTCTACTTTCTTCTCTTTATTCAAGCTACTACTCCTAGAGGCGATCGAGACTCTATTGTTCCTTGTATTGCTCTTAGGCTTTAGTCTGCTGCTCCTAGAGGTGCTTTCTAGTCTGTAGAAGGTGAGGCACACATTAGGATTCACATTTTTATGAAGGAGGTGGTTTCACTATCCTAGTCTCTTTAGATGTGGAGGCGGGCGCATTAGTGGTACTCATCTTAAAAAGCCGGTGCTAAAACTTTAGGATTCTCAATAACCGCTTTCCTTTATCAACATTTTGTTTAGGTAGGGCGGTGGAGTGGTGGTTTTGATGAAACATTTTCTCATTGACTTTTGGAGGAGGCAAAAGCAGACATTTTGGTTTTGAAACGGTTTGGGAACATTTGCTTTCTCCATGATCAATGGTTTTGTAATCACAGTTTCCACTTG
Organism: Chrysanthemum lavandulifolium; assembly: GCA_022545495.1. Lineage (NCBI taxonomy): Eukaryota > Viridiplantae > Streptophyta > Magnoliopsida > Asterales > Asteraceae > Chrysanthemum > Chrysanthemum lavandulifolium. Next base: position 79,867,317 of record CM040239.1, on the reverse strand, counting down.
CCTTTCCTTTTGACTTTCGGTGAGCCCTCAAAAGATCATTTTAGCTTTCATGTCATTGTAGGCACGCTCATCGACAATTTGTCATACTTGCATTCCTCGGTTTTTCGATCAAGTTGTTTAAAATATGAGATATTTTCTTTTCAAGTTTCATAAGAGCTTTTCATATTTTGAAACAATTTGGAGGTCTCGGTGGAGTCTTTCATGATCTTCAACGAATATGTTTGCAAAATGATGGACATAATATCGATGGTCGAACATCTTGGAGAGAGAGTCATTAAACTTTTCCAAAACTTTGATGTGTTCAACACTTTCATTAGCTTGCTTTACCGGGATTTATGGTCCTTGACAAAGTCGGTTGTTTCTTTCAAAAGCGCTTGTTCAAAATGAATTACCCTTGCACCGATGTTATTCGGTGAGGGGCAATTTGAGTTTCAAAAACTTTTACATTCATTATCAAAACTATTAAACGGATGTTTCTAATATTGGTTTTAGTTTTAACGGTCTCTTGAAGATCTGCAATTCTAGTTTTCACATTTTCCAAAATACTTCTCGCATCACTTGTGTTAAAAGGATTGTTTGAAGACATTTGTTCAATGTTCGAAAGAGATTTGGAGACAACAAGCGGTTTTGAAACGATTTTGAAGCGGGTGTTGACACTTTGTTTGAAACACTTTGTGTGGTGGAAAACGTTGATTGTTCTTTTGAGAAACAAAAGGAAGAACATTAATTTGGTTCCATTTGTTATAATCAATCGGTTTGATTTCGGATGTTTTGTTTCATTTTAGATCTACTCTCCTCGAGATAGTTCCAACGTTTCAAGAGAATCATGCACAATTATAGGTTCATGCAAAGGTTTTCCATTGTGCAACACATTCGAGATTTACGAGCTTTCTTGAGAAGCGAAGAAGGGTCATTACCAAGTGCCATCTTATGTGAAGTATGAAAGCGTGGATTTACTTGGTTAGAAAGCATCTTGTTTGATTTAGTGAATGACCCGTTGTAAAAGCAAATTGTCCAAAGTTTTGATTTTTCCGTTTTATCAAGAATTTCATCAAGAAGAGAATCTTCTCGTTTTGAAAAATCGACAATCAACTGTTTCTTTTCTTTTCAAGATCGAAAACATTGCTTTTGTTTAGAAAGTTGGTCATTTAGATCGAAATTTCCTTGTTTAAAGATTTGATTTTCAAATTGATTCACATCAAGTGTATCGTATTTGAGTTGCAATTGTTTTCTCTTAAAAGCAGAATCTCGATAACCAATTTCTAATTCGGACATTTTGTTTGTATGAAATTCATAGGCTTTGGCATGCTCCTTGTAACTCTCAAGCTCGGTGGTCAATTTAGCATTCGCGGCCTTAACCCGCGATTGACCGTTCTAACTTTCTCAACTTCAATGCCACATTGATTGATTAATGATTCAACATAAGCACGTGTTTCCTCATCGGTCTCGATATTTTGTGCCACGCGCCTCCACTAGGATCCACATCCGGAGTTTCGAGTTAGTATTGCTACAACTCGGATTATCCGGTATGTATCATAAGTAGGTCTTGGCGTCGCGAAATCTTGTTCGTCATGAGTAAACACATCAAATATGACATTGTTATAACATGGATCAATGATTGGTACCTCGGATACGGTATTGGCGTCATAGGCGGGAGGTGAGTCGACTCGGTGTCATACTTAGCTTCACGAAGATTAGCCATGAAGATGCGATTCGCATTAATTTCCTCGAGGTCTTCCAAATCATCCATAATAGCCATAAAGTCATGTTCCTCGGCACTCAAGCGAAATCCAGTAGCGTTCCTTTTGTACCAACAGGGGCGGTTTTACGAAGATACTCAAGATCGTTCTTGTTCGGCTTAGAAGGACAATTCCTTGCCATGTGACCCATTCCTTGTGAGTTATAACACTTAATCGATTACCACGATTCACATTTCCATGATTCCCAACGATTGGGCGCAACATTCGATTCGATTACCCATTGCTCTATTCCCAACATTCATCTCATCGATTACCACGATTCGAACCGCTTTGATTACCCATGCGAAATCCGGTAGCATATCCTGCGATTCCCAATAACTCCAACCATTTGACCTTGATTACCCATATTCACACCGGTGTGCAATTTGCACATTGCGAGTGTTTGATGATATCCTTTGGTTGTTGTTAGTAGGTGTGGAATAGCGACCTTTGATTACTTGACCCAAGAGAGAAATTATTTGGGACATAGGGTCTTCTTGATCGATTCGAGATCGGTGATTTCTTGTTCTGGTATTGTGGATCTGGATAGAATTGTTGTTGTGGTGCAAGTTGTTGTTGTTGGAAGATGATGAAGCTTGTTGTTGTGTATTCACGAAGATAGAGTCTTAGCAATGAGTGCCAATGGATCATGAATCTTTGCTAATTTTTCTTGCGACTTCATTAGCTTGACTTGGTTTTGTTTGAAAAATCATTCGATTGATCAAAGTTCACGATGAAGGTCTTTTGTTTGGTTGACAATAGTGACATATCGTCCCCATTCTTACGGAAGATTATTCGAGAACTTGATGTTTTGAGCGATAGTTACGGGTGCTAACTTGTTTCGATTAGCTCATTCATCAAAGTGCAAAACCTTCCATAGTATGATTCAATGGATTCTCACGGGTTGAAGTAAACTTTTCCCATTCGATTAGCAACTTGTTCTCCATGTCTTGTTGACCAATTTACATTCCATGACAAAGCCTTCTAACACGCTCCCACATATCGAAAGCGGTTTCTGGCTGTCTACCGCAACAAAGATGTCTATTGGTAAACCCGGTTGGATAATATGAATTGCCATGTCATCTGCTTGACTTGTTTCGATCCTCTGCGGTGTATTGATTCGTATTGAAGGCGAGAAGATGGTGCGGTGGGAGGTGTTGCATCGAGATTTCGGTACATTAACTTGTCGAGTGGAAGGGTCCATCTGAATGGATTTAATCATGAGTTTGCCATTAGGTTTGGTCTTGATGTAGCGGACATTCGACTTGTCCATTGAAGATAACCACCTTTTGCCAACATAGGAGGTCGGTTTTCGGCACCGGTGCATGAATGTCTTGTTGAGTAGCCATTGATGAAGGTATGATCGATAAAGTTGATGTAGGATCGATTCAACGATAAAGGAGTTGTGGTTGATGATGATTAAGCTCGGTTGAGGTGTTTCGAAAGTCGTGCTAAATAAACTCGGTTCTTAAAAATTTTAGCCCAAAATTTGAAATTCACTATAAAAATCAATTCTAAGGTCGTATGAAAATTTTGAGTTATGACAATTTTGACGTAAAATTTGACCGAAAAATTTGAATTTAGGCCCAAAATTTGAATTTTGACCAAAATTTTCAAGTTAAACCAAAATTTGAATCTCGTAAAAAATTGAGCGTTTAGTCTCCTCAAAATTTAAATTTTACTCAAGTTTTCCGCCAAAAAAATTTAAATTTTTTTTTTTTTTTTTTTTTTTTAAACCTTTATGCGTAGAAAGAGCTTAGGCGTAGAAACACAAGTTCTGAGTAGAAACTTAGGCGTAGGATCTTAGGCGTGGGATCTTAGGATCTTATCGTGGGATGCTTAGGCGTAGGAATCCTTAGGCGTGGGATGCTTAGGCGTAGGAATCCTTAGGCGTAGGAAATTCTTATCGTAGAACCCAACTTACGCGTAGCAAGGTGCTTACAGCGTGGAATAGCTTCTGCGTGGGAATGACTTCTGCGTGGGAATGGCTTCTGCGTAGAATCCAAAATCCTTTACACTATCACGATGTAAGAGATATCCAAAGTCGAAGTGTTCCACACACTTATCCAAGTGAGGAAGCAGCGAGTCACCGTTATAGCTCGAAGATTCTTCACCAAAAAGTTACGAGTAGAAAACTTATCGTAGTTGACTTTCTTACGAGTAGAACTAGGGTTTTGACCTACTCGTAAAAATTTTCAATGATTCAACCAATTTCTCTTGCACGATATATCCTTAAAACACTCGAATAACCCAAAATGTTGACCTTTTTCACCCAAAGTGCCTAGAAAAGTTACAGTAGAAATGACCAAAGAACCAAAAGCGAGCTCAAAACTTAACCAAAACGCGTAAAGCTTGAACTTTTGCAAAAACTAAAACTTTAGCACCAAATAAACCTTAAACCACAAGAATCTTGAATTTTGAGTGCAAAATTAAAGCTTTAAGCGTGACAAAAGCATATAACGAGAGCTTTTACGTAACACACCTTCAAACCAAACACAAACGCTCCTAAACCATTGTTAGGCGATTGATACCAATTGTAGGACCTTAGTTTTATCAACCTTATCACTTTACCAAGCAAACCCAACACGTATACAAGTATACCCACGTGAAACAAACACAAACAAAGCTTAGAAATAAGATGAGAAAGATGGTGACTTGATGGTATAAATTCGTGTATGATGTGAGACAAGATAAACACAAGATGTTGTATATTCAATAAGGAAAACACACACACACACACTTTCAAGCACACCCCTCAAATGACCATTTGAGGGGTATTTATAGTACAAGAGGTGAAAACCTAAAAGGCTTTCCAATGGGCTTGGCTTGGGCTTCGTGGACTTGGGTTTGGACATGGGTTACACGCCATTATTCAATGCAAGCTTAACTAAACTAAAGTCCATTTAGCTTAGTCCAATCCACGAGCCCGTTGACTATTCTATCACGATATCTAACACACGTTACAAAGTTCCTAAACGTGAATGACCATCACTTTTAATAAAACTATTAAGGCTAACAAACCTCGAAAGGTTGTCATACCCGTCGAGTTCATGTCTATCAAGAGCTTCTCGAATGGTACCTTCTACTAAGACGAGTCCTTTCATGAGACACGCTTACATCACTAGCGAACTAGCTTGAAATTATTACCCGTCCGGGACAAGTCTTTTCGAGTTACAAAGTTTAGTACCGTCAATTCGTTGGTTAAGTCTCGAGGTACACGGATTCATTTGCATTCAAAGACAACATATTTCTTATCACACAATTTTCTCCCTCAAAATGGCATATAAAAATGTTATTTTGAATGGTTGAGAATAAATATGACCATTTTGAGTGTTTGTGGGAAGAGTGACCACTGTGAACAATTTGTGAACAAAGTTTTGAAATCAAATACCCCCCTCAACTTGTAATATAAACGGTTGAGGTTTTGAAAAATCATATGGGAAGTACTTGTCTTTTGAGCAAAACCTTGAAAATGAAAGGTTTGATAGGTTTTACTCAAAAATAAGAAGCTTTAGCTCATTTTATAAGGATTGTGGCACCGAGGCGCACTACGTGGTCCTTTCTTGACCATTACGGGTTGTACATCGTTATGTGTGCACAAGCCATTTTAGGGAAAAGATGAAATAAGCATGAAACAAATTAACCTTTCCCCAATTGATGATGTTCCGAAATAGCTCCCCTCGAATCGACAATCGCCTTTAGCGATTTGAAACTTTGATGAAGTCTACATTTCTCTAACTTTTGACGGTTTTAGTATGCGCTGAATTTGTAGATGAGCAAGAAACCACACAAAGAAAATCGACAAATTACGGAAGATCCGCTCGAGGGTAGCATGCCGAAATCAACAAGATCTTCTCACGTATGTAGATGCATCACACCAAACAAACCATGAAAGACGAAATGATATGACTTTCCCGTAATGTTGTGGTCTTTCGAATACTAATCACCGTGAATATGCAATAACTCGATGCCAAGACCGTGTGTGAGGCATCTTAACATCATATTTGGGTAACTTCACACAAGATAACCCGTGATAGTTGAGACAATAACACCGAATTAAGACGTTTGAACCTCGATCGCCTCATTTCTCCGCCGGTTTGAAGAAATTTTGGAGAGCATTGGGTTTTCGCAAGGAAGCACGTGGAAAAACGAAGAAGAAAGGGACGCCTACACTCTCCCCTCGATGTTTTCAATGAATCGTAATCATACATCACGTATGTTGATGATGAATTGAAGACAATGAACCATGTATGAGGAGATAGTGAAGCCATGTAAGTCCAAGCAATCGAACAAGTGTGAAGTACCAAAAATATTTCGAGAGAGTCAATCACGATTAAACTTCTCTGCTCATAATGTTGATCATCACCGCGACATTGTTGTAGGAAGCGCTTTGATCTTCCGATATAGAAGATTCGGTTGTTGTTGTAGATTCGGTGTATCGAAATTAGAGTATTATCGCTGTGCAATGAAACATTCGATACATCCGAAGCACGACTTTTGGCGTAATCTTTAACCGTAGGAGCAAGCAATGTTTCCAATTCATGACGATTAAGTACAATGGTGGAACAACTGATGGATCATGATATTTTTGACGGTGAGAAACGGGTCCTCTGTTGCTTTTGCGGTAGGAGCCATAGTTGTTGTACTGCATAGAAAAATAGAAGGGGGCAAGGAAGAAAGACATGGATCCCCAAATGTAATCGGGTTCCGTGTGTTAGAGGCATAAAGATGTAGTGTCAATTATCTTCTTGACACCGTAACATGCAATTTGATGATTTCCTTTCTGCCTCACGGATGGATGTAGTGGGTATCTCACTTGTTTTGGTGCAACTACTTAGTATCTTGCTCAGAGGAATCCACCTAAGACCAAATAGCTTTGAAAATTCTACCCGTTGGTATCCATCTAAGGTTAGATCTAAGGGATGTTGAATCTTCTTTTGGGAAGAATTTGCGTCCTATATTGATCCACCTATTAGGTTTCTGAAATTTTACGTTTAGAGCAACGGGTTTATTTCTAACTGTTTGAGTAAACTTAGGTTTTGGTTTGCTACTACAAGCAGTGTTCAGTAATACACTCGAAGGTGATACACTAGGTCGTGAACCTAAGATTCCATCCTTTTGGAGTAGTGCCCTTTTCCTAGCTTTTTCTAGATCATAGTTATTGTGCGCGTCATTTGAATCATATGAATTTTTACGATTAATGCTCGGTTTAGACACAATGTTCGAACTAATCCTAGATTGGCCAGAAGCAGCCACTTGTACAGGTATAACAGATGCATGTTTAACAGAAATAGAGGCATTATTGTTGGGCCCAGAATGTGGAGTGACTGGTTTTGACAAATGATTATTCTCAACAACTTGGGAGGGAAACCGTGGTTTTGACGATTTTGAACGTTCAGATTTAAAAGCGCTTGGTTGTCTAACAACCGATTGGTTTCGATTGGTTTTAGAGACGATTTCCCAAGATTGTTGGTTTTGCAAAATTAGTATCCACACTCTTGGCGCTTAATCTTCTTAGTTTGTTTTGCAAAGCAACATGTGCAAGCCCTTTGCTTGAATTTGAGCCTTTAAATGCTCATTTTCTTTACTAATGTATCCACACGATTACTTTGTTCATTTGAAGATGCACCATTTTGTTCGAAGAAAAGATTTGTTTTGAAGTTTAAGTTCAAGAGATGCAATGTGCCTCTAGTTTTGAAAAATCTTTATGAAACCGAGCAATGGTCTTTTGAGAAGAATGTTTTCGATTCAAGAGTTTGATTTGACGTTTCAGCTTGAATTGTTAACAAGTAAGGGCTCGGACATGAGATAGTTGTTCGGACATTGTGCAACACACCGTCAACCTCTCCTTCATTATCGAATTCAGGTTGCTCAAGATGTTGAATCGCATTCTTGAGCGAGTATGATCAATGATGATTGTACCTCACCATCCGCTCGTGTCGGTGTCATAGGTGGGTAAGATATCTTCCTCAACCATTTGTTCTTCGTCACGCTTAGGCTCGGTGTCGTAGTTAAGTATGATATCTTCTCCGATCCGCTCATGTGTCGCTTTTCCAATGCTTCAACCTCGTTGTCCTCATTACCGACGCTGCAAGAATCACCACATTCTCAACGTCCATTTGAGCATTCCTTTCATGTACAAAGAACTCTTGCACCTTGTAAGACTACGGGATATTGGGAATTGGATGTCATTCGACGCTTGAATGCCGTAGATATAGCCATGAATCCTTCTTGTAATGCCACAAATGGATCTTTATGATCGAATCCATTTTAATCCTCACAGAAGTATCAAAGAGAAGAAAAGGTGCAAAGTCGATATAGCACACAGAAGGTCGATATAGTGAATTGTAATTTCCCTCCAAAAATAATTTTGAAAATTTTTGACTCTCAAAATTTGAAATTCACTATAGAATTCAATTCTAAGGTTGAAAGAAAATTTTGAGTTATGACAATTTTGACGCCAAATTTTACCCGAAAAATTTGAATTTGGGTCCAAAAATTTGAATTTGTGACCAAAATTTTCACGGTTAAACCAAAATTTGAATCTCGCGTAAAAATTGAACGTTTAGTCTCCTCAAGAATTTTTTTTTTTTTTTTTTTTTTTTTTTTTTGATAACTTGTGTTGATGGATCTTTGTAGTCGAATGAACCTTTGTTGATGAAGTGTCCTTAGGCGTAGAAATCACAATAAAGCTTATGCGTAGAAACACCAAACTTACGCGTAACAATGATAGTTACGCGTAGGATTAGCTTACGCGTGAGCAGGGAAAAGACTAAAGTTATGCGTAGGCAAAAGTTATGCGTGAAAAGTTAGGCGAGGGATCCACTTATGCGTAAGACAAGGCTTATGCGTAAGATTAATCTTATCGTGGGTTTTTCACGCGTAGTCAAGCTTATGCGTAAGTTTAGGGTTTTATCCCAAGTGATCATGTACACTATCACAAAGGCAAAAGATATCCAAAGTCGACGATTTTCGGGCTTATCCAAGCAAGAAAACACGGAGTAAACCACGAAAATGAAGATCAAACCAGGGCGAAGTTACGCGTAGTCCTACTCGTATAACTAGGGTTTTGATACGCGTAGTTCTACTCGTAAAATGACTTTTGCCCAAAGATGTTTCGAACCGATTTTTGTGATGAAATAGCTTCAATATCACCAAAATAACACAAAAGTGTGAAACTTGATGATCCAAAGCTTCTAAAACGCTTACGCGTAGGATAACACCCTCGTAAAAAACTAGCTCAAAACAATGATCCACGATAAAGTTTGGAACTTTCTGCCAAAAAACGTTAGTTTAACACCTTATAACGTTGAAAGTACAAGAATCTTGGATTAAAAAGTGTAAAAAATGCGTTTTTAAGCGAACCAAAGTATCAAACCGTTGTTTTACGCGTAGGACCAAAACCCACTTAAAAAACAACCGATTCACCCAACTATTTGGCGATTGATACCACTGTTAGGTCACTAGTTTTACAACACAAGCTTATAGAGAAAGATTGTAAAAACATCAACCAAGATCATTCCTAAGGACTAACCTATGAATTATACTTTGTGGGTACTGAATACCAATTGGCAGATCTGCTCACCAAAGCCTTGCCTCCCGCTAGGTTTAATGAGTTGATTCACCGAATTGGTATGAGGTGTTTGACTCAAGAGGAACCGGATGACCTCTTAAAATCGTCTTAAAACCTCATCAAACACCAAAACATCTTTTGTAAATAAATAAAATCTTTCAAAACAAAATACAAAAATATAAAACCCGATAAAACACCAAAAATATTCTCCTCATCTATTTTCTTTAAACATGGCAAGTACATTTCTTCCGTCAACACTTTTATCTTTCAAAATTCAAGATTTTTCCGAACAAGTGTTGAGGGGAGAAATTTATCGCTAACCGCTTCAAAACATAAGTGTACTTGCATGTTATCACATCTCGGTTGTTTTATACAAATGATGGTGGACTTTACGGCTCAATGACACTCCTCGGACTAAAATTCTTAAACCGTTTAACTTTATCAAGCCGAGGGGGTACTGTCATGATTCTTTCTCAAAATATTTATTTGGTAACCTAAATGGAAGTTAAAAGGCTTTGGTTGAAAAAGGAAAAGGTGGAGGACCAAACTGTCATAATCCGAAAGTATTTTTCAATAAAATACCCCACCTACCATTCTAACCACATTTATTGCTAAAAACCTTCAAATCCTACGCCTAAAATCATTCAAGAATTGCGTGTCTCAGATCTTCATTTTGTAAGTGTTTGTGTGTTCATAACAAGATTACAAACAATGGTTTTAAACCATTTTGAAAGTTAACGGCTTGATTTTAACCTATGGGTGATTTTGTGTTCTACGCATATGCGTATGAACACATAATCTTGTTTATGTGTTTGAAGTTAAAAAGGATTGTGTCAAAATGATTTAATATCATCTATAATACTTTTCTAAACATCAAAACGCACCTATACACACGAATTGAGTGTATTTGAGATTTAGGGTTTATGCGTAGAATTGGGTCTTTCCAAATGTGAAGGTTTTTGGTATAAAAGATAGTCATATAAGGTTGTTTTCAAGTTCAATTGAACACATGTAAACCCAGAAATCACCCAGAAACAACTATGATACTTAATTCGAAAATTAGGGTTCAAGTTCATATAAATTGGGTATTTTTGATTCAAGGCTTATTTGATGTTAAAACTTGGATAAAACTACTTTATGGACTTCTTAGAACTACCAGAATCAATATGATGTTCATCCCATGGCTAAATCTCATACGCGTAAGTTTAGGGTTTAGACTACGCGTATGTGATTCTACGCGTAACAGTTTACATGGACTAGGATGTTGTTATCTGTGATAAATTGTTGTCTTGTGTGAACATTGATGAGTTGATGAATTTATTTCAGGCTTTGCTACGCTTAAACACTCAGAATCAAGGTCATAAGACTCTCTACGCATAAGGATTACCCTACGCGTAGTGATTTATGCGTAAAATAAAACCTACGCATAACTATTACGCGTAAGGTTCTACAGTGGGACTACGCGTATCCCGTGAAGGATATGCGTGTGAATGACCTCACGCATAAAGTCTACTCTTACGAGTAAGCCTTACGCGTAAGGTTCTTATACGCCACGCCGTAAGCTCTACGCATAAGGTCCCCTTTTTTTCTCACGCGTAACATTTCTTACGCATAAGAAAGGATCCTATGCATAAGCTTTAGCACGCTGCGTGTCACGATCGCTTACGCGTAACTTTGTCAATCCTACGCTTAAGCCATTTTTTGACCTTCATTATGAATTGTTACGTGTACAAAACTTGTTAATAAACTTATCATAACGTCACGAATCCAATAATGTCACTAATAAACCAAAACGTTTGATATGTTGTGAACAATAAGTGATAACATAAGCTTTAAAACTTAAAGTTAACTAACTCACGAAACATTTCACGACGTCATTAGACTATTGGACATACAAGTGACTTAGGACTCGTAACAATCATTGACGTTGTACATTAAATAACTAGACAATAAGACCTTCGTTGACTAACATTATGTCTTTCGATATGTTGGTTCTTTTGGCTAATATTATTTCGAGATCACGACATGGTCGCTCAACCAAACATGGATGCACCAAATGTTCTCTCCATTGCGACATCTACCCTAATGGCTACCCAATGAAGATTGGAAAGAATAATCTCCGAGTTGACTTCAGCACTCTCACTTGCTCTGAGTCTTCATGCTTAATCGCTATTCACATTCTGATATCTCATATGCATAACATTCAACTAATACAAGTCTTAGATGATCAATACATCTTTATCATTAAGGTGTCAAACAAAATATGATTGAAGATGTACTACTACATATTTAACTATGTTTCAAAAACCAATAATCATATAGTCCTTTTAGAGTAAAATCAGATTTTTTCGCTTATTCATCTTACCCCATCGCTTGTTAAAATCTAGTAAGAAATCCATAATATACCCAACATACCATACGCCATTGCTTCATCCAATGTTTAAACCTAAGCTCGGATAATTAATTACATAAGGTGTAGTGCTTTACCAAATCATATAAAATCTATACTAACCTAGATTAAACATATGTTTACAAGTTGTCTAATTAGCTATTTAACAAATAGTCGCTACGTTTCCATAATCCACATATATTTACATGTCACACAATATTCTAAAGAATCAAATCGCATATAGTTCAAATAAAGCTACTGTTACATTATGATCAAAGGATACTATATTCTTTAGGATATGTTAAACATTGTTGAAAATTACCAAACATGCATTTGTATCCATCAACGTATCGTAAACATGCGTGCATATCAATCACTTTACATTTGCGCTCATGGTTAAAAAAAAAAAAAAAAAAAAAACAAAAATGTGTAACATTACCCGATGATGCGGTTGTTGTGTTGAAGAAGATAGACTTGAATATTTTGCTTTGACTATGTGATTAAGTGTAGCCGTAATATGTCACGGTTCTCAAAGCGCAATGATTACTATTAATTAAGGGAAGGATTTTTGTTTTATTTTTTAGCTTGTATTATGGAGCATTGCATATATACCCACTAAAACTCAAAAGTTTCATATTTCTCCATAATACAATTTTTAATGCATGATGTACAATGAAACTTAAGCATGTTTTGGGTATATATGCAAATATGTAAATTTTACACAACAATTACGTATCAAAGCGGTACATTTGAAAAAGTACGCAACTATTTTATGACCTAAACCCTTGATTAAATACATACAAAATATTTGGTAGAATCACCTTAAAATTAAGTACCTTAACATACAAATAAATAATATTACATTAACATACACGATATCGTAACTTCTCGCAAATAAATACATATGTCGAATACAATATTGGTTAATCGAATATACAATGTAGCTATTGAATCATCGCCGGTGCATCAACGTTTGCAATGTTTTTGTACGATGTTTCCGTCCTTGAATGTCACGCTCATCGTGATAATAAAAACCCGTGGAATCCAAGTAACAAAAAAGTTATACGTTGTAATAAAGTATATAATTGTAGGTACTTTTAAATAAGAAACATACTATTCAATAACTTAGCAATCGACAAGATTAACTTAGCAATCGCCAAGATTAACTTCTTCCACCCCATTCTTATTCGATGTCAAATTCCACCCATTCTACTACGACTATACACGGATGCTTAACATCTTCGAGCCAATCATGATTCATTGGGACGGGTGTATGATAGGGACCAATGATTATATATAGCTTCTAATGAAACTATATATACACGTGACGCCAACGGACGCCACCACAATGAAACATAATTGACCAAGAAATTTACCAACTTCATTAAAGTACAAGGTTGTGATAATATTATGCATATAAAATAAAGCGGTCACAAACATGCGATATAATCGCTATACATTGCTATAAACCGTGTCAAGATATGGGCAATCTCAAGTTTAAAACTACCCGTCATAATTGATCAAAGCGTTGATGGTCATGGTAAGCTTAACACAGCCTCTATCAAAGTAAGACACCTATGTTATAAGCAAGCAAGTGGAGATACTTAGTACTTTGAGCGTCCACTCGAAATCCCATTGCCATGTCTATGAAATGGTCGCAAAGATTTGCACCAAACCTATTGCTATGACGGTGACATAGGAATGGGTTTTCGAGGAAGCTCAAAGTACCAAAGGTGTGCGAATAAATAATTATCGATTCTACAAAAGTTAATTTTACAGAGATGAAAAGACAAAAAGCCTATCCAGCGTTGAAAAGACTTTTAAGTGCAATGGTTAAAATTTTAATGTTGAAACTAGGGAATAAGATCTTGTATACAGCAACCCATCTACCATACGGTCAAAAAAATTGACTCATTTTTGCACATAATAGTGAGGCTCGGATCCAGATAAATCAATAGTTTCAAAACATCGTGATCACATCATTTGCATGATTTAATAAGATACTTGTCATCACGACCTCATACACACCGACACCTCATAATTATAGTTTTGCTAGATTGTTAAAAAAGTTAAGGAACAATATGATATAGTTGCGGATTCAAACGGAAGTTGAACATACCAATGTGGCGGGTTACTTTGTAGATGTGTATGGAATTTCAACTTAGTGAACCCTTCGAATCCCCTACGGTGCCTTTTGTCGCTTCAACTCCCTTTGAGCAAAGGCTTGCACCGTGCGATTTTCTAGATTGTTGAAAAACAAAAGGCAATCGTTTGGGAATTTAGAATGGGTAACTATGCTAAAATTCCTACTCATCTACAAAGTAACGTGGCACCTTGGTACGCTCAACTTCCCTTTGAATCGCAACTATATCATATTGATCCTTAACTTTTAACAATCTAGCAAAAGTCTATAACAAGTATATCGACTCATATAAACTTCCAAACCGAGTGTGCGGTGTGATATGCATTAGCAAGGCTCGATCCGTAAAAGTTTGGACAAACACCGAACATCGGGATATAACCGCCATGGTCGCAAAATAATGTAATAAAATTGCCATGACAACATACGGTAAATCACATCATTTGCATATCAAATAAGATAATCGTCATCACACCTTTTGCATATCACAAATAAACACATGTGGCCCAAAATAAACTAACTCCCTTTGAGCAAAGGCTCGCACCAAAGCGATTTGCTAGATTGTTGAAAAACAAAAGGAACTGTATGGAATCGAGAAGGGTTAATTATGTTTTTGAAATCATAATTATAGTTTTGCTAGATTGTTAAAAAAGTTAAGGAACAATATGATATAGTTGCGGTTCAAAGGAAGTTGAACATACCTCTATCACATCATCGATTGATTTATTAAGATATATCATCACGACCTCTATCAAAGTAAGACACTTATGAACAAAATAGAGTTTATACATGCAAAGGAAATGCTCAAAAAGTTAAATGTCAATATTTTATAAGCAAGCAAGTGGAGATAACTTAGTACTTTGAACGTCCACTGAAATCCCATTGCCATGTCTGAAATGGTCGCAAAGATTTGCACCAAACCCGCTATGACGGTGACATAGGGTTGGATCGATATACTTTAATCAAACTAACTTTAACTAGCTTGTTAAGGTTTAATAACCTCGGATAAATCCTAAGTTATTAACAAAGAAACACCGAGCAATCTTTATTAAGTACGCGAATTTACTTAACAAAGCTAAGAAGAATAACTTTATTATAAACTCTAAATCGCTTATTATGCGATACTCTAATACAACTCTAAGATAATCGAACTTTTCTCTAAAACACTAATTCGTAATCTCTAAAACTCTTTTGGAATCGCACTCTAATGCCAATCTAGGAGTCCTTTTATAGGCTCAAGGATATCCTAGTCGGTTTACAATTTGTATTCTTGCACGACAAGTAATCTAAACATGGAATACAATTCTTTCCATAAACGAATATAATAGCTTCTTTTGTTCTTGCAAGATTTTGACTTCATAGTGCAAGATTTTGACTTTGTCTTTAGCAAGATTTGACTCTTTGACTTCTTCCAAGATTTCTTTGCGCTTTTACAAGATTTTATATCTTCAAGATTTTCATATCTTCAAGACTTTCATATCCCAACAATCCTCCCTAACTTGAATTCTACTTGCTTGACTTCAAGTTCTTTTGTGAATATATCTTTAATGACTTCATCTTTAAAAACGGATTGTTTCTTAGTCTTTAGATTGTATCTCTGTAATATCCGTGCTTGTCAAAGTATCTCTTAGAATTGTTCTTTTCACAACAAAGATCCAAAGAATCTCCATCTTTTCAAAGAACACAAAGAACATATGACAAATTGTACATTAATTCGCTTTAAGTTGCATACTATTCTCATCACTTCCAAGTGAATCATTGAAAATTTAATGGATTTAGATCTCTTTACCAAAGCCATTATCTCCGAGTAGCCAAATGTTTTGGTGTGTAAGACCATGGTACATTGATAACCATATGATTTTTAGCAAACCACCACTATCAACAGATTTGATTTGTCTTTACCAAAAGTCGTATCCTTCCGGACTAGTTAGTTCTTCTATCTAATGGTGAACTAATTACCAATAATGGTTTTTCCACGCCTTTACCACAAGCCATTTTCTTGTGGGCTAGCCAACTCTTCACATTATCGATATGGTGAGTTGATTACCATCCAACTTATTAGCAAGTTGTCAACTAAAAACGGATTTGATATATCTTTACCGAGCCGCTTGCTCATGGATTAGTCAATCCTTTTGTAACCATGGTGGATTGATAACCTATTGATGTTATCATCACAAAACCATTTATTCAACCTTTATTTCAAAATATTTATTACTTAGCAAAAGGTTTCTTCTAAAATTCATTTAATCGGTTTAGTTCGCAAACAAGATTTTGATGAAAGTATCGTTCGATCAAGAAGATTTTGAATAAAAGTACCGATATATCAAAAGTATTTATTCAAATAAAATTCATACCGCTTATTGATCATCTTCAAGAATGGTAGTCCAGTTTATAAACAAGTTGATAACCATGCATGCGCTTCATTATCCTCTTCTACTTCCAATCCATGCTCTAACATTCTTCTCATGAGATCAACTGTGAGAGGGTATCTTCTTTCTCGCAAACATGTGTATCATTGTTCCATTTTCCACTCTAAAACATGAACCCGCACTCTTCAAAGAATCTCCAAAGAAACAATTTCCCAATTTTCTTGATTCTTCCAAATATCATCGCTTTCTTCTTCGCTTCCCATATAGTTATGAGATCACCATGTAAAACCAAACCAATCCCTTCTAATGGATTATTTTCAAAGTAAGCCTTCACAACATGATATAAGTAGAATAGATCTACTCTATCTATAATGTGCAAGATATCCCATAGCCTTTTGAAAACTTTGAAGCTTTCATCTTCTTTATGAAAAATCATGTAATCTCCATTCTTAGATTTCACAACTTTAAAAACACTAATCTTTGATCCGCTCATCTTCATGTCATCATCTTCCTTTGTATAATCAAAATCTACCACTCGAGATAATTCTTTAATTCATCACTAGTCTCGGATCTTAATTCAACTTTCTTTGAGAACCGAACATCCAGAATTTCGCTTTTCCTTTTCTTTTCAAACTCTTCTTTCTTTCACCTTCATCCGTGTAGCTTCTTCTAAAGTCTTTAATGCCTCGCAACATCTTTCTTATAATCCTCCCTAGCAAAGATCATATAATCTTTTCATCTCAAAATAATTAAACTTCTCGCAATCCTTTATACCCTTGACTTTTCGGATAAGCCATCATAGCATTTCTTTCTTTAGCTTTATTAAGTCTTGGCATAAATCTAATCGAACAGTGATTGTAATGGTTCAAGACTTTCAAGATCTAATTCATCTTGTACCTTTTGAGTCGCTTCTATTCTGAGCTTCTTGAGCTTCCTGATCTTTTCTATCTTTAGCATCTAATTCTTCTTGAAGCTTTCTAGCTGCAGCTTCATTCCTAGCAACTTCAATTGCTCTAAGTTCTGCCAAAGTTAGTTTCTTTTTCTTGGTTTCAACCATAACACCTTTTCCTTTATCCTTAGGATCAATTGCAGGTTGAGAAGCTCTTTGTTGTTCTTCTTCTTGTACATCTCTAATAGTAACACCACCTCTAGGTTGTGACAAATCTCCCAAAATTGTAGCAATGAACTCATCATCACTTGCGTAATGAATAGGTTTGAATGTAGCTTCCTCCTCTTCTTGTATAACAGCTTGTAGAAGGACCACTTTCTTCTTCAAAATTCAATACCCTTGGTGTTATTACCTCTTGTCTAGAAGTTCCATGAAAAGCAAGACTTTGATGTTCAAGACCTTGATCATCAATACTTTGAACATCAAGACTTTGAACTTGTTCTTCTTGTTCCTCAAGATTCTTCTGAAATAATCTTTCTCCTTGTCATCTTCTTTCGCTTTCATCTTCTTTCTCCTTATCATCTTCTTTCAAATTTTCCTCATCTAAATTCCTCCCAAATGGATGTAAGATGATTTATGAACTTTCTTGCTTTTAATTCCTTTCAAGTTGCTTACGGCGCTTTGTTTTCCTCTTTAACCCATAAGTTGTAACCTCGAATATATGGTTTAATAAAATTCCTTAACCACATATACTTACGCTTTAACTTCCTAAGCGCTTTAGCTTGCTCTCCAAAAGATTTCTTCAACCGTGTCAATTCTCTAGTTAAAGCATAATTGTTGAGAACTTGACCTTCGATTCCATAGAAACTTCATCTCCTTGAGATTGTGAGTGAACTTTGTTGAGATTCGTGTAGAGATGGTGGAGGTGTAACAAAGAACATGTTCGAGCATCGAATTTTGTCGAGAAGCAAGACTTGTGTTGCAAAGACTTGATGATGCAGATCGCTGAGAAGCAATACTCTTTGAAGCAAGCACCATGTACGTAATCAAGACTTTCACTTTCCTCATCCTCTCCAACTTTCAAAGACGCATACCTTGAACAACTTCCAAGATTGTAGTAGTCAATGGAGTATCTCCACCTCCGAACAAATCACTTCGCCTAGCCATAAATGTAAATATTTTGGCTTGTTGCACAATGACAGTAACAAATTAGCGTGTTTTGGAATATCACCAATTGCTTGTTTAAGAAAACCCAGACAAACCTTGGGTACATCAACCATTTTGACCCGTATGATATATGTGAAAGCATCCCATCCAAAATGAGCCTTGAAAAATTAAACACTGCTGGTAGCTAATCCAACTACTCGCAGATGCTATATTAGACCCAAACCGCTCCCAAGAAGTACTTTTAGAACTTATGCAATGGAGCAATACATGAATCAAGAACTTCCATTGAGGATGTAATAATGCTTTCTTGAATGTTTGTTCACAAAGATCCTTCATAACCAAGATCCCTAAAATATCCCAAATCGCTTGCTTGTCAAATCGAATAGCCCCATCTTCATCACCAAATAATAAATCTTCTCGAATAGAGGCCTCTGTAATCTTGATAGTCCGTCCAAAGAATCGTTGATCTAATATAATATTCATCTTCTTCCATATTATCTCTAGCATTTGCCCAAAATTCTTGAATCCAAGGTTCAATGATATCCGCTCAACTAAAAGAGCATAACTAATCACGACCCAAGAAGATAATCAATGATATCATAAAAGCCACATTCGCCTCGCCTTGTCCAAATTAGCCACCATATTGTGCTTTGAAACAGCTTAATCGATTCGCCATTGATGAATAAGTGAGCACAATGAAAAGATAGTATCGAATAATAAAGATGGTGATTGTGAGATAAGTATGGAAAAGTGTCTAAGTAATAATATGAGAGGAAATTCGAAGTAGTTATTTATAGGTGGATTTGAAAATCACAAACCATAATAACAAAGTTACCGTTACATGCAATTACCCATCAATATTACCGTTGGAACAAGATTTTAATACGACAAACAAGATTTTCCACATAAGCAAGATTTTCCCAAGCAAGATTTCCAAGCAAGACTTTCTCGAAAAACAAGATTTTGCCTAATTCCTTCATAGAAACTAAGTATAAACAAGAATCCTCCCTCAAGCAATACACAGACTATACTAACACCTTATAGTCCTCCCTCAAACATAGCTTAGTAGTTAATCATTCCAATGCTCACGACCAAGTGATTGAATCGTGACACATCAAAACCTTTGTGAGTAAATCACCACATTGTCATCCGTGTGAACCTTAACAACATTGATGAGCCTATGCTCATAACAATCTCTTATAAAGTGATGCCTAATCAAATATGCTTTGTCTTGGAATGATACACGTGATTCTTCACAATACAAATGGTACTCTCATTATCAATATTGATAGGAGTATTTTGAAATTGAACCCATAGTCCAAGAGTTGATTCTCGCATCCACAAAACTTGTCCACAACAGCTTGCAAGCAGCCTACATATTCACCTTCAGAGATGATGTTGTCGCAATTGTCTCGCTTCTTGCATTGCCGTGAGACTAACCTTCTTCCAAGATATTGGCATCCACCGCTTGTTGATCTTCTATCATAATTATCACCGCATAATCACTATCTCAAAAGCTTCCAAGTAAAAAGGTGACTCTTTAGGATACCACAACCCCAACTTAGGTTGTTGTTTTAAATAATGTAAGATTCTCTTCACCGCATTCATGTGAGAGATCTTTGGTGAGACTTGATATCTTGCACATAGACAAACCGCAAACATGATATCGTGCCCGGATGCAAGAAGATACATAAGAGAGCCAATCATAGATCTCAGATAACTTGACTTCAACAGTCATCCATCTTCATCTTTACCCAATGAATTGATAGATTTAATAGGTGTAGTAATGCCCTTCATATCATCAAAATTAAACTTCTTAAGTATGTCTCAGAACATACTTGTCTTGACCGATAAAAATTCCTTCCTTTGACCGCTTAACTCAAGTCCCAAAAGAAAGTTAACTCTCCCATTGAACTCATTTGAAATTCCTTCGCATCACCGCTCAAACTCCTTAACCATGGACTGCTTGGTAGCCCCAAAGATGATATCATCAACATACACTTGAACTAACATGATATCCTTCTTCTCTCTTTATAAACAAAGTCTTGTCAATAGCTCCTCCCGTATCCATGTTGTAATAAGAATGTAGAGCCTCTCATACCAAGCTCTAGGTGCCTGATGAAGGCCATAAAGAGCCTTAACCACCTTATAGACTTTGTTTGGGTGCTTAGGATCTTCAAAACCTGGAGGTTGCTTAACATACACCTCTTCTGTAATAGTGCCATAAAGAAATGCACTCTTGACATCCATCTGGTAGACCTGAAAACCCATATAAGAAGCAAAAGCAAGAAATATTCTAATTGCTTCAATCCTTGCCACAGGAGCAAATACCTCATCATAGTCTACCCCTTCTTCCTGTCTATAACCTTGAGCAACTAACCTTGCCTTGTTTTTGATCACATTGCCTCTTTCATCTCTTTTGACTCTAAAAACCCATCTGGTGCCAATAACTCTTCCCATCCGAAGATCACATAAACCCAAACTTTGAAGTTTAAATTGAAGAAGTTCTTCCCGATAGCTTCAACCCAACTTTCTTTAGTCAAAGCTTGAGCAATATTCTTGGGTTCCTCTTGAGAGATGAAACAAGTAAATAAGGTGTTTGATGGTCCTTATGATTCACTGCTTTTGTTTATACACAAAGCTAAGTAAAGCATTATGAGGTTTTGTGAAACCCTTAGCTTTGTGTCTTGTCATAACTCCGTAAGTAGAAGGACCAATGATTTGATCGCTTGATGATTCTTGTGAATCCGTAAGATTGGTGATCGTGGAACTCCATATGTATCATCCAAGTTAGTATAATCAAGACCTTCATTGAGTCTCGAGAAAATACCTTCATCTTCAAGCTCATCATCGCTTCTTCTAATCCGTGCATGGTAGGATCATCCAAATCATCTAAAGTATCATCAATAGGTGCAAGAAGATTTGGTCGAAAGCATCGCCCAAAGCACTGTGAGAGAATTCTCAGCCTTGGTCTTCTTTGCCTCTTCATAAGCTCTCCTTTGTTCATCGCTGTAAGAATGTGCTAATACATCTTGAAGAAGCATCCGATTAAGTTCCTCTTGAATAGATTGATCCTCAGCAGATAATGAGGATTGTGGTGCAACAAGATTTTGTTTTGGAGAATCAAGATTTTGCTTAGGAACAAGAAGATTTTGTTTTGGACTTACAGGATCTTCATCGAGCAAGATCGATCTAATATGAACTCCATGAACAACATATTGTGAATCTTCTCCATGATACATGTGTTTGTTCTCTTCTCTTACAGTGTACATAGTTCATGGACGGAGTTAAAACTTCAAGATCAAACATCCAATCGTGACCTTTACCTTTCTCGGTGTCTTGATCTTCTAAAACTCAACATGAAGACAATCTTGAACCTTCTTAGTAACTTTGTTGTAGACTCTAAAGCCTTTGTTGTTGGTACAATATCCCAATAAATAACCTTCTTCCGACTTGCCATCAAACTTACCCAGATTATCAATGGTGTTTAAAATAGTGAGAGGGCATCCAAAAGGCTTCAAGAATCGAATGTTGGGTTTGTTGCCCATCAAGAACTCATAAGGTGTCTTTATTTGTGGTTTTGTGACAGATACTGTTAAGAACATAACAAGCAAGACTTACAACCTTCAAATTGTAATTGAATAGGTAGTTGAGAGTCCGCAAGCATAGTTCTTGCCGCTCAATTAAAGTCCTATTTTTCCTCTCTCGCAACACCATTTTGTCAGTGGTGTTCTTGCACATCGAACTCCCTTTTGATTCCTTTGTTAGCACGTAAGTCATCCATAAGTTTATTCTTGAATTCATCCCATTGTCACATCTAATACCTCTAACCTTGAGTCTTAATTGGTTTTCCAAAGCTATAATTAGAGTCCGAATAGCATCAAAAGTGTCATCTTTAAAGCCCAAGAAAATACCCAACTAAATCTATCTGCAATATCCAGAATAACCAAGCAAGATTTCTTCTTGTTTAAACTTGCCACAGAGACAGTCCAAACAGATCCATATGTAACAACCCAATGGTTCTCTTATAGTTCTCTCCTCAAGCTTCTTGCATGAAGCTTTATGTTGTTTACCCTTCTTGCATGCCAAACATGAATGATCATTCTTGTAAGTCTTTGAAGGTAAACCTCTAACTAAATTGCCTTTGACCGCTTTGTTGATATTCTTGTAGTTAACATGGCCCAATCTTCTATGCCACCGATGTGCTTCTTCGCTTGATGCTTTTGCCACTAAACAGTGGCCCTTCCATAAGAGTGAAGACTCTTCATGTCCGCACTATACACATCATTAGTCCTTGGTACTGAGTACTACCAAGTCATCGCAGAATGTGTATGAAGTCGATGAAAGAATAAGACATTCTGTGTCGTTGAATAACACAGATGCTTTTATCACGATTTGAGAGACCGACAACAAGTTAAACTTTAGCTCCTTCACATATCTAACATTCTCAAAATCGATTCTTCCAGCTTTGATTGTTCCTTTCCCAAGAATCCTTCCTCCATTGGGATCATTCCCAAAAGCAACTCTTCCTCCACTAATATTTCTAAAATCGACAGATCTCTTTGTCTCCTCGTCATACTTCCGAGCAACCACTATCCACAATAAGATGATCTTTAAGCTCCTCTTCCGGGTTGCCCCGCACACAAAGAAAAGAGTTAGTAACTTTAGGAACCCAAGCCATTATCGACTTGTGTTCCCTTGTGGAGTTACAAACTCAAATTCTTTGAGTATGTAATTCCACTATCTTTCAAATGATGATCCAAAATTATCTTTTGATCTTTAACATGTGGCTTTTCAAAATTTTCTCGTTTTTCAACATAAATCTCTTTCACCGCTTTATTAGCATTTTCTTGTATCACAAAACAGCAGATTCACTTTTTGTTGAACGTATCGTGTGTCCCTCAACAGACTTTCCTTTTAACCCATTCGCTTTAACACGTGGTTCCCGTGATCTAGATCCCCTATGTGTATTGTTATACCTTCTAGGTTGATAGTGAGATCTCCTAGGATTCCTATTCCAAGTAGTGTGATCAAGACTTTGTTTCGAGCAAGACTTTGGAAAGTACCGAGATATCAAGGTTTTGAAAAGGTCTTCTCGATGTGGGTATCTATGATCCGTGTGAAGTTTCGTGATTAATCCTATTTGAATTATTCCAAACCGGTTTATGCTCTCTAGGTTTCGATTGGTAGACTTATTCCTTGAAACTTGCTTAGATATTCGAGTGTTTGTCACAATCTTTGATTAAGTGATGAGGACTAGAACACACAAAACACAATTTTGACCCATATGTCCAAAGTGATTTCTTCTATGTCTATGCCCAAAATTATTTTGCCTTCTTGGTGAATGATAAAACTGCTTTTGACCAA
Source organism: Chrysanthemum lavandulifolium (assembly GCA_022545495.1). Taxonomy (NCBI): domain Eukaryota; kingdom Viridiplantae; phylum Streptophyta; class Magnoliopsida; order Asterales; family Asteraceae; genus Chrysanthemum; species Chrysanthemum lavandulifolium. The sequence continues at coordinate 79,843,684 of CM040239.1, read as the reverse complement.
AGTTATCCCCAAAAGGTTTAGCAAGACTGCTTTGAAAAGATTTTGCGTATGTATCGCTTGTTGAGCAAGACTTTGTTTTAAAGGTACCGCTTGATTTTGAACATTATTTTCAACAGACTTCTTTGGGTTTCTCGCACCTAGATTGAGCTACAAGCTTCTTCCTAAATTCTAGACCTGCCTACTCCAAAGCGAGAAACATCAGCCTTGAGGGTTGATGACTAATGGGATGAGGAACAAGATGATAACCATTGTCTTTCTTATATTCGTGAGGTGGTTCACTTATTGAGCCCTCATTACTAGATGTATCTACATAGTTAATGAGTTCATCATCACTAGTGGTTATGTCCTCAAAATCACCATCATCCCGATCACTAGGTTGGTTTTCATCTATGTTACTAAAGTCCATTCCAAATCCTAAGCCTGTTCTAATGTAAGCCCTTCTCTGCTTTTCAACATAAGCAACATGAGACAAGCCGACTCTCCCAAGCAAAGAAACTTAGCTGACAATTCATCTCTTTCCTTAGTCAATTTCTCAATTTCAAAGAATTTTACAATTTAGTTTCCATTCACTAAGTTTTAATCGATAATCCTGTTGTTCATATTTTTCACCCAAGCCATTTCATTATTTTCATGAGTTAATATTTTGGCTTCCATAGATTCTAAAGTGATTTGATAACCTCGCTACCTCGCACCTAGCCCTAATACAATTATCTCTTTCAATCACATAATTGTTAAGCAATTTTAGATAAAACTCATAACAGCTTGAGCATACCTCGTAGATAGGAGACCGAGTTGGAGAAGTAGCCACCATAGCAAGAAGAACAGGTCATCTTCACTTTCTTTGCTCCAATCAAATCCTCCAAAGCCATCATCGATTCCAAAGCAAAGATGTTCAGATTCTTCATCAAAAGCAAGGCTCAAATTCAATGCTTCCACCGTGTCTTCAACTCGTATCTTCCATCGCTACCATACAAGAAGTCACCGGTTCATCATCAAACTCTTCACTCCACCAACTTCGATAACTTCTCTTGAGCAACCAAAGCCTTTGTTTCGCTTATTGGAATTTCTTTAAGCTCAAGTTTTGGCTTCTCGATGTTCTGCTTGCTTGATACTTAGCAAACCCGCACTCCTTGCAAAGTGACCATCTTTTGACAATTGAAGCATTCAATTTGAGATTTGTCAAAAGTTATTCCTTGTTTTGGTTTGAAATCAATACTTTTGCCTGCCTTCTTCATGTACTTTTGATCCTTGCAAAGATCATAGCAACTTGCCACCGATATCAATTTCTTCAAGTGCATCTTCTTCAATTTGTGCTAGATCCTCTTCATAAGTGATGTAAGCTTGCTTGTTGTGCAAAGAAGGAGCACACAACTTCATCCGAGTGCAAAGTGGTAGATGGTGGGGCTCACGAGCATATGAAGGGGATTGTAAACAAGCAGATTTTGAGAAACAAGATTTTGAGGAGAAGCAAGATTTTGAAGTACGCTCTTCTTTTAGATGATAGAAAAGCAACACGTGAGATTTGGAATTTGGTTGACCACTCATCTCATGTTCATACACCTTCGCTGATGATAGAGATCATCAAAGTCCATAACATCCAATCCTTGTTGTCCTCTCGATCATTGTAGCAATCACATGCCATGTAGATGGCAAGCTCCTTAGAAACTTCAAATTAGCATCCTCAATCGATACTTCGCTTTGTATAACTCCAACATGTTGAGGAGATTTTGAAACCTATCATATGCAAGATCAAGACTCTCTTTCACCAACTGTGAAAGTTTCAAATTGTTGCTTCAAAGAAATTTCGTGCATCTTCTTAGAGGCTTCATTCCTCCAAATCTGGTCTTGAGAGCACCCCGAGTCGCTTAGCATCTTTAGCATCATGAAATTTGAGAAGATGACCATCCGAATGGCGATAAGAGAATGTTTAGAGCCTTTTCTTGATTCCTTATGGTTGTCACCGGTAAGACCGCTTTGGTGCGCTTGGTTGTCCAGAATATTAATGGGTTCTGTGACAACTTCATTCCCATTCACAATTACATTCCATAGAGCATGGTCTCAGAATGGCAATATATCGCCTCATCTTCATGCACCGTAGATCATATTCTCCTTCTTGATTATTGGAATTCGAGTGAGGTGATTGAGGGTGGTGGAACAACTTTCAATGACATCTTGAATATAGTTGAAGTAGGGTTTCTTCCTAGTCGAGTTTCCACACAAGCTCGATACCACTTGTTGGATCGATATACTTTAATCAAACTAACTTTAACTAGCTTGTTAAGGTTTAATAACCTCGGATAAATCCTAAGTTATTAACAAAGAAACACCGAGCAATCTTTATTAAGCACGCGGAATTTACTTAACAAAGCTAAGAAGAATAACTTTTATTATAAACTCTAAATCGCTTATTATGCGATACTCTAATACAACTCTAAGATAATCGAACTTTTCTCTAAAACACTAATTCGTAATCTCTAAAACTCTTTTGGAATCGCACTCTAATGCCAATCTAGGAGTCCTTTTATAGGCTCAAGGATATCCTAGTCGGTTTACAATTTGTATTCTTGCACGACAAGTAATCTAAACATGGAATACAATTCTTTCCATAAACGAATATAACTTTGTCTTTAGCTTCTTTTGTTCTTGCAAGATTTTGACTTCATAGTGCAAGATTTGACTTTGTCTTTAGCAAGATTTTGACTCTTTGACTTCTTCCAAGATTTTCCTATGCAAATGACTAATTTAACATCCTAAACTAACATAACACATTATTTCATATCTTCAAGACTTTCATATCCCAAGGAAGAGAATCATAACTGTGTTTTGACCGAGTGTAAGAGAGATAAATGTGTGAAATCTTGAAAGTCAAACACACACTACTTGACCATTTTCTAATAAAAGTAAATAAATAAATAAAACTAACTTATTTCTTCAAGTTAATAAAGCATTAAAACCTAAAATTAACCATTGTACTGATCATTGATCATTTACATATAATTACTTATATAAACAAAGTAGCAGTTAATAGCAAGCATCCATACAACCATCAACTATACATCATCAAAACACAAAAAAAACTTCCAAAGCTTCCTATGCTCCATCTTCAGACTCATCAGCTTCATCCAAATCTTCCAAGAACTCCTCCTTCTCCGGCTGATCTCGACGACATAGCACCAAAAGTCGAGCCAAGAAATCAATCTTCCTTCGATCCTTCAACTGTATCTCACGAAGGCATACTCACCGATTGCTACAACAAAGATTGAAACGAGTAAACAATCTACCACCTCATCGATTGTCATTCTTTTTTGGCAACAGCTTCCCGAGAATCTTCTCTCTTCTCCCATCCGCTCGATCAACTTTTTCTCCTCTCGCTATGTCTTGCAATATCAACAACTCGAAGCATCGGCGAGCTTGCGGATTCGATGGCGGCTTTCATTTCATCGATATTAGGTGTGGAAGACATGTTGTGTGTTTAGGGGTAAAATTATTGATAGTTGTGTGTTTAGAGTTAAAATGATTGATACTTGTGTGTTGATTTTATGGTTAGGTAAGTATACATAATTACAATGTACCTCACAATTTGCACAAATAATCACAAAAACACTTAAGAGGCATCGGAAAATTTATTTTGGGTGTTATCAGTAGCCCTTCATATTCTTCCATGCATAAATGTGATATGCAATAGTTCAAGAAAAAGAAAATAAAAAGTGATATGCGGAGGAGTATTTAGGAAGATATCTAATATTGCAATTTAAACCCTTCATTTTTTATTGGATCTAAACCACCCCTATATACTAGGGGTGTTCACGGGCGGTTCGGCTCGATTCGTTTAGAGATTTTAACTATCCATCACGGGCGGGTAGTTCATTCTACTATCCAAAACCGAACAAGACTAGGCGGGTAACCGGACATGCGGGTATCCAAATGAGCGGTTACCAGCGGTTCGGTCACGGTTAACCATTCAAAAAATTAATTGAATCGAATCGGGCGAACAATAACATAAATTATAACGTAATATGTCATTTTAGTAAAATTAAATAACACTAAAGATATTAGAATAATAGTAATGTTGTTGTGTCGCAATAGCAACATTCAAATTACCATATCTAACAAAATAAGTAATACTAATTATTTGGCGTTTATAGATTACGATCACATTAATGATATGTAATCCATGGACGTTAGTAAATGATCAAATTAGATAAGTAAAATGCATTATGAACCGTGATAAGCGGGTTTTTCGGTTCGGGTTTTCTCGATTTCGCTTTCTTGGTTATCGGTTTTAGCGGTTATCGGATTTGCTCAAATTCTTAAAATTTATGTCAATCGCAATACATCAACCAAAATCAAAGTTAGTCATCTTTACAATGTAGCACATTGACAAAAATCAAAGTTAGTCATCATTACTATGTAGTCATATCTACAGTAGAACTGAAGAAGACTAATCTTGCTTTATAGACACTACAACTTTGGCAAACAATGAATTCGGTGGTTATTAATTTGCGAACCATGCAAATTTTCATAACAAAACCCACGTAAACATTACCGAAAAGGTTACAACAACATTACGCAACAAGAATTGCGACACAATAGGATCTTGACACATGATAACATCAATTGCAATACCTTACATGTAACTACTTGCATACAATATTACGTAAATTGTCGACACAATAGGATGCTCACACATATGTTTAGCTATACTATATGAGTTAGGGGTTGTTTACTTTTTGAAAACTTTTTCGCCTGTATACACGCTTATACACACATTCATACGCTTATACACGCTTTTGTCTGCTTTAATACATTTTCGTACGCCTTTGTCCCTTTTAACTGCTTTTATACGCTTCCGGTTTTGTTTACGTTTTCGTCCGTGTTTACACGTTTTGCTAGTTTTTCATGTTTCGTCCGTTTGAATAAGTTTTAGTCTGCTTTTACATACTAACGTACATTTTCAAATGTTTCATACATTTTCATATGTTTTACATATGTTTTCGTCCGATTACCCGTTCTCATCCGCTTTGACCCATTTTCGTATGTTTATAAGAATTTTTCAACCGCTTTCAAAGGTTTTCTTACACTTTTACACGTTATTCGCGTTATACACGTTTTCTTACTTTTACACGCTTTCTTCGCCTTTGTCCCTTTTAATCGGTTTTATACGTTCCGCTTTTGTTTACTGTGTTTTCGTCCGTGTTTGCACGTTTTAGCCGGTTTTTCATCTTTTAGTCCGTTTGTATAACTTTTTACACACATTCACCGATTGCATTTGTTTTGCACGTTCGTCCCATTTACCCGTTTTCATTCGTTTTACCCATTTTCGTATGTTTTAAGAATTTTTCAACCGCTTTCAAAGGTTTTCTTACACTTTTACATAGATTTGTACGTTTATACACGTTTTCTTCATTTTAATACGCTTTGGTCCGTTTTCTTACGTCTTTGTCCCTTTTAATCGGTTTTATCGTTCCGTTTTGTTTCTGTGTTTTCGTCCGTGTTTGCACGCTTTAGTTGGTTTTTCATCTTTTAGTCCGTTTTATAACTTTTTACACACATTCGCCGATTGCAATTGTTTTGCACGTTTCGTCCCATTTACCCCGCTTTCATTCGCTTTTACCCATTTTCGTATACTTTTAAGAATTTTTCAACCGCTTTCAAAGGTTTTCTTACACTTTTACACGATTCGTTTATACACGCTTTTCTTGCTTTTAATACGTTTTGGTCCGTTTTCTTATGTCTTTGTCCCTTTTAATCGGTTTTATATCGTTCCGCTTTTGTTTACTGTGTTTTCGTCCGTGTTTGCACGTTTTAGCTGGTTTTTTCATCTTTTAGTCCGTTTGTATAACTTTTTACACACATTCGTCCCATTTACTCAAACATTATGTTTGTAGGTTGCTAATTATGGAAGCCATGGCTTAAAATCTAAATAATTTTGTGTCAACTCAAGAAGCGAACTTAATTATCCATTTTCGGTTTAAAACCATATGTGTCAACCCAATAATCAAGCTTAATTTCGGGTCAACCCAAGAAGCGAACTTAATTCATAATCGGTTTTCGGTTCGCTTTGGTTTAATTATAGTTCGGTTCGTTTCGGTTTTCGTGTTGACAAAAATACAAATATAACCGATTTAACGAAACAAAACCCGATAACCGAACGGATCAACACCCCTAATTTATAGTCATAGTTTAAAAGAAGGAGGACTTAGTTTGCCGCTTTTAAACATTAGGTCCTTAGAGATTGGTGGATCTTAGGGATGACGTGGAGGTCGCAAGGTCTAAGTCATAGGGTTGAATGATCTCATTACTCAATCTTAGGAGGAAATCGATACCAAGGAAGAACAAATTCAAAGCGATGAAAGGTTGAAGGGTTTCTCGCTATGGAATGGGATGTTTTCTTTGCTCTAGTGTCATCTGTTTATGTCTAATGTCTAATGTCTAATGTCTTGGTTTAATGGGATGGTATGTAGATATATTAACAATGGAATATGTATGGATCTTTTGATGGTTTATCCATACGAATGCTAATTATGTTTGTTAATATAAGTAATGTGTTCGCTAGTTTGTTTCATCTTTTTTTCATGTTGTTTTGAATTTAGGAATTGGTTGTGGTGTTAAAGTTCATATTCGCACTAGTATAATGTATTATTGTAGGATTAGGATGTTCAATTTTAGATTGTTGTCAATTTTTAATGACCGATTATGAAGTTTAGAACCTGAGGCGTTTGTTCATGACAATTATTTTTATTGAACCACTATATTGGGTGTTTTGTTGTTGTTTCGATTTAAGTTAATTGCATTTACATGTTTTCTTGATTTTTTGACTACTTGAGGATGTTAGAGCTTATCTAATTGCTTATAAATAGCTTATTTATAGCCTTAAAGTAAGGTCTTAGGGTCGCTTTGATGTATCGCCAGCTTCTTGGTTTGATTTGCCTATTTTGTGCTTAATTGTTTATCCGAACCGCTTATTAGTTATAGTTGCTTAATTAGTTGCTTTAAGTCCATTTTAGCTTTTGATTGTTCATTTGTATGCGCCATGTGGTGATTTTAGTGTATCTGCAGATTATATGTGTTTTGACACACCGGTTTGAAGTAATATGAGTGTTTGGGACTGTGGTAAGCACCATTTCATCAAGGGTGTTTTGGTTTCAAAATTGTTTGATTTGGAGCCACATTTTAAAATTATCAAATTTGGAGCCAAATTTTAGCCAAAATTTTAAAATTACTTTGGAAATTATGGTTTCCTTAATTGAAAATCGCCCCATCATTAGCCCTATTTTTACTCCAATAAATCAAAGGCTTCAAGCAAAACAACGAACTTCAATTTTACACCATTATTTACCAATTAAGTTTACTAATTTTCTTTAACACATTACTTCGACGAATCATGTCAACGCAAATCAATTATCCGGATGATTTGGTTTATTACGATCGTGAAATTGAAAACACTTTAGAATATGAATCGAGACGTATTCGATGAGGGTGAGGATGTTGGAAACAACCATTCAAATGCGAATGTTGTTAAGAGGGCATAACTAGGTTAGCTAAGTTTCGCAGGAATATGGAAAACAGACGGAATAAAGGTCGGTGTAACCTTCGATGCAATCGGATAGGTTATCGTGAAAAAAGAGCATTGTTTTCAAGTTTTTGGGTGATTTGGTTCGTGAGCATATAGGTGTCGGGATTCTAACCCGGAGGAAGGTTGATTCGTAGCAAGAGATAAAATGTGGGACGAAATCACGGTACACATATACTTTTTTAACTAGTAGTGGCTTGGTCGTCGTAGATACAAGGTGTTAATAAGTTTATCTCTGCATTTACAAGATGTGCAACTAATTAACAACAATTTGTTAATCTTTGCAATGATATTTTGATGTTGACTTGACGGTCGAAAGTCGATAATAAATCGTCTTGGTCAACTTCTAAGGAATTTCGAATGAAATTGATACAAAACTACATATTGCCCAACCAAAATACCCTTTCAAAACTAAATGAAGTCCCGGCAAAGTATAGTGCAATTATAAAAGCCAAGATTGGGTTAATTTTGTAAACTACACACCAATGAGGAATACAAGGTGTTAATTATTCATTTTAATTCAAGTTCAAATATCTTTCACCTTTTCATATGTTTCCATATGTATTAGTTGTATACTATCGGCATTACTACATCTAAACGCAGTATGATTTTGTGTTACAAGGTGAGATCAAGAAAAGCTAAAGTGTCGCATTCCAAGTCTCGTTTATGATCATACAATGGGACGAGGTGGATACGCCCGTGTGATAGAAAAATGGTAACGATAAACATTTGCACATTTACATTTGCATTTAATAGCATCATAGTTTCGCTTATATTCGTTTATCTTACATTTGTATGTATTTGATGTTTATAAGATCGAGAGTAAAGAAATTGAACGGATGAAGAACCACCGCGTGGTACGTGTGGTTGAAAGGAAGGGTAAAAAGACGGAGAATATCACGATGATGATATCGGATCGGTGGGAGAAAAATTTGTAAGTTTGACCGCAAATTTTATTATTATGTTTGTTTAGTTATAAGTTAATATTGCTCTTGACACTTAAAAGCGTTAGTTATAAGTTAATACTGGTAGTGTTTTAGTTAATACTTTTAGTTAATATCGCTATTGTATTACTTAAAACCGTTATTTATAAGTTAATACGGTAGTGTTTTAGTTAATACTTTTAGTTACAAGTTAATACCGTAGAATTAAATAACCTATTTCCCATATTGTGTATGCAGAAAGAAACGGACGACAAGATCAAACAAGGAATCTTGAAGCTTGATCATGGCACCGATGCCATGACAGTTGTATTAGGTAAGGAAAAGGGAGGACATGCGAGAGGAGTGGGAGGTGGAGTAACCTACAAGAGGTATTTTGATCGCCTCGAATCGACAAGCATCGATGAAAGAGTGGTGTTACTTCAAAGTGAACTTGATGATGAGGCGCCAATGTCAAGAAAAAGAGGCGTAATACTGATTTGATGAAACAATTGGTGCACAAAGGGGGCGCTTGCGATCAACTTCAACTCCATTGACATAAACGGAAGTAAGACATAAGAAAGTAACATTCCATCTTTTTTACCCTTTTAAATCGCTTGCTTTTCTTAAACAATTTATATTTCGGTGTCTCCGTGAACATTAATCTTTTAAATAGCAAGTCTTGATGAGGATGCTTGAACACGTGTTCTTGGACGTGAGAAAGTTGCGAGCATTGAGAAGTCTACATACATTATTTATTTACCGTGTATTATACATATAGGAAATCATAACTGCCGCATCTAAGACATCGACTAGATCAAAACGAAAGGATTCTTCACGTCAACTTTCTCGGATCACAAGAACAGAGTCTCCATTAACAAGACTACCACAAGTATGTATTTAAACATTTTCATATGTTCTTTAGTTTAATTAATTATCGATACATATATACATGCAACAAATTATCTTTTAGGTAATTAAGTGCGGTCGTGGCACTTAAAGAAATCAACTATTATTGCGGAGGGTACCGTGTACAAACCGATGGAAAACAAATGCTTCATAACAAACCACTCCCAAAGGATTGCTACAGAGTATCTATTGAAAAATCTTTAGTGGATGCAGCGTGCATTCGGATGTAGGAAGTAACGGTCTCAAAACAGCTTAAGGATGCGATGGGTGGTTTTATGCATGGCCAAAGGATCAAGTGGTTTTCGATGAAAAGGTACATAGATGCATGTGTTTATAAACCTACATATATCATTCTTCATATTTAATTCGGTGTTTGATACCCGGCTTTTGTTTCCTCTGTAACACCACCAAGTACCATAAACCGATTGGTGAGAACAGAATCGCACCTAAATTAAATACGAAGCGCCACGCCTCTAGTCATACCATGCAAAAGGAAGCTAAGAAGATCAAGAGTCAAGTCGTTAAATTATTGAGAATTTTATTATGTACGACATTACAATTTTATATACATTTCAATTTTATTGTATTTGAATATATTTTATATATTAGAATTTGTTTTGATATATATTGATTTCTTATATGTGACTAAAAGATTCATATAGTCACAATTATTAACACTTTTGGTCACAGTTTGCCTAATTCGATGCGTGACTAAATGTTAGAAAGCGCCACAAACATAAAATTAATGTGGCCATTGGATGAGCAATAGTCACACAAAACACACATTTCTTCACTTAAAACACCATATGGTCACACTTATTAACACTTTTGGCCACTTTATGCTTAATTTGTATGTGACTAAATACCCAAAAGAAACATGCTTTGTGTGACTAAATGTTAGAAAAGGCCACACAAACATAAAATTCATGTGGCCATTGGATGATCAATAGTCACACAAAACACACATTTCTTCACTTAAAACACCATATGGTCACACTTATTACCACTTTTAGCCACTTTATGGTTAATTGCATGTGACTAAATACCCAAAAGAAACATGCTTTGCGTGACTAAATGTTAGAAAAGGCCACACAAACATAAAATTCATGTGGCCATTGGATGAGAAATAGTCACACAAAACACACATTTCTTCACTTAAAACACCATATGGTCACACTTATTAACACTTTTGGCCACTTTATGATTAATTGGATTTGACTAAATACCCAAAAGAAACGTGCTTTGTGTGACTAAATGTTAGAAAAGGCCACACAAACATAAAATTCATGTGGCCATTGGATGATCAATAGTCACACAAAACACACATTTCTTCACTTGAAACACCATATGGTCACACTTATTAACACTTTTGGCCACTTTATGATTAATTGAATGTGACTAAATACCCAAAAGAAACATGCTTTGTGTGACTAAATGTTAGAAAACGCCACACAAACATAAAATTCAAGTGGCCATTGGATGATCAATAGTCACACAAAACACACATTTCTTCACTTAAAACACCATATGGTCACACTTATTAACACTTTCAGCCACTTTATGGTTAATTGCATGTGACTAAATACCCAAAAGAAACATGCTTTGTGTGACTAAATGTTAGAAAAGGCCACACAAACATAAAATTCACGTGGCCATTGGATGATCAATAGTCATACAAAACACATATTTCTTCACTTAAAACACCATATGGTCACACTTATTACCACTTTTAGCCACTTTATGGTTAATTGCATGTGACTAAATACCCAAAAGAAACATGCTTTGCGTGACTAAATGTTAAAAAAGGCCACACAAACATAAAATTCATGTGGCCATTGGATGAGCAATAGTCACACAAAACACACATTTCTTCACTTAAAACACCATATGGTCACACTTATTAACACTTTTGGCCACTTTATGATTAATTGGATGTGACTAAATACCTAAAAGAAACGTGCTTTGTGTGACTAAATGTTAGAAAAGGCCACACAAACATAAAATTCATGTGGCCATTGGATGATCAATAGTCACACAAAACACACATTTCTTCACTTGAAACACCATATGGTCACACTTATTAACACTTTTAGCCACTTTATGATTAATTGTATGTGACTAAATACCCAAAACAAACTACTTTATGTGACTAAATGTTAGAAAAGGCCACACAAACATAAAATTCAAGTGTCCATTAGATGATCAATAGTCACACAAAAGACATATTTCTTCACCTTAAACAACATATGGTCACACTTAGTAACACTTTTTGCCACTTTATGCTTAATTGTATGTGACTAAATACCCAAAACAAACATGCTTTGTGTGACTATACAGTGTTTATGGTCACTAATACGGATTAATCCAACAAAATTTATACCTAATTAGTCACACATGTTACGGTTTTGGTTACTCTTTTGCAATAGAGACTAAAAAAAAGTCAAACACGTGACCATAGGGTACCTATGGTCGCGCGACCTTTAGTCACACACGGCCGAAAAAACATGTGTGACTATATGTATATCGTCACACATATTCGGTGTGGCCAAATCCACTTTTTGTTCTAGTGTAAAACCGTTTATTTATATTTTACGATCTTCTAATGTTTTGTCGATAACAAATGTAAAATCATGTTAACGAAACAAATAAAATACGTAAATGGTTTGAACTAATAGTTTCTAACATATTCACATTTTCACATAAAACACTAAAACAAGTATAAGTGATTTTATGATTTAATATTACATATGTACAACAACTAGTGTTTACATATTTGGGTAAAATATACACATAACTAGTATGTAGTATATTGGGTAATATAAATGGGTAGAAACTTAAGTATCACAACCCATTGGGCAAATACATTGAATGTAGTTAGGTACAACCCAAAGCCCATGACCCATGGAGCTTGACCCATAACCCATTGCATGACATCATGCTTATATCATACATGGATAATATCCATAACCCGTGGATCAACTCATACCCAAGTGACCAAGTGCATTGCACTCAAAATATACATTGTATCTAGCTAAAGATCCATGGTTCAACCCATGACCCATGACCCATAACCGAAATACCCATGGGTAAAAGGGAGTATCCCACGGATCCCTAGCTTAACGCTAGACGGATCCATTGTGGAAGGGATCCATGGAATCCGGGGAACAGTAGATTTTTTCTTCTATAATTAGTGAGTCATTTCTTCATTGTTTCTCACCCCTTTCTAACACACTTTCTCCCTGAGTTAAAAACTCACTAACCTCAGATCCAAGAGATCTATGTTTGTAGTTTTGTTTTTTTGTGATCTTCTAGGTTCCTCTTAAAGGCAAGATCACCACCTTTGAAGTCAAGCAAGCTCAAGTCCATGAGTTGCCATGCTTCCTCATCATCAAGGCCATCAAGTCTTCTTGCGATGATTCCTTTCTTTCTTCTAAGAAGTGTAGTGTTGAAGACATTAGTGAAAGATGTCTCAAGGGTCAAGACGAAGACATTAGTGAAAGGTGTCGATCGTCCTTATTGTAGGCATTAGTGAAAGGTGCCTAGAAGCCAAGTTACAAGACATTATTGAAAGGTGTCTTGAAGATCTAGCCACAAGATATTAGTGAAAGGTGTCTTGAAGATCTAGCTAAAGGCATTAATGAAAGGTGCCTTAGATGTACATTCGATATGGTGTGTTTCGATGTACAAGATAGACTAGTATGAGATCCAAGGATATTGATATCCTTGATGATGTTGTAAAGGAGTAGATCTCCTTTGGGATTAGTCGTTGGTGTAGTGTGGTAGTAGTTCCTCCATTGCAATGGAACTAGGTGCTTAGCCTAGTACCTAATAAAGGGTAGGCGACGTTGGGTAGGTGTAGTTCACCTTGGAGTGAAAGAATTAGGTACTTCACCTAGTACCTTATAAAGGGTAGGCGACGTTGTGTAGGTGTGGTTCACCTTGGAGTGAAAGAACCCGGTGGTTAGCCTAGCACCGTATAAAGGGTAGGCGACGTTGTGTTAGGTGTGGTTCGCCTTGGTGTGAAAGAAATCGGTATTTAGCTTTGTACCGGAAAAAGGTTAAGCGACGTTGTGAAGGCTTCTCTGCCATAAGGAGATTGGTGTAGTGTTTACGAACTCTCGAGTAGGTGACTCGGGGAGTAGAGTAGGGCAAGGAAGGTGTCCTTGTAGCCAAACCACTATAAATACTCGCGTTGTGGTTTTGTGCTTCTTACTCTTATCTTTTCATTACTTGCCTTTACATGCTTGTTTATCAACATCCAACACACACATTCAAATAGATTGACATAAGTCGATCTAAATAGATTAAAAGGAAGTTTTAATTGGCAAAACTATTCAACCCCCCCTTCTAGTTTTCCACAATTGGCATCAGAGCTTCGTTACCAAGTTTCTTAAAGTATATTGTACTTTACAAACTTGATACGATCCATAGTTAATTGAAAACTACAAAGAAGGTTTTTTCATAAAAACAAACACCATGTCTTTTAAAACTATATGTTTGGATGTTGATTTGATAACAATATTTTTTTATTTTACTTGTTTCATTTAATTGCACTAATCTCCTTTGTCATATTGATTAGTCAAAGCTCATACCCACCAAGCTATAGGAATCGCTTGGTAACAAGAATACCTTCCTTAAGAAGATATCTTAAACGCAAAGGAGCGGGAATCGTCTAAGTGACATATGTTGTGTCATTTGTAAAGACATTCCTAAGTACGCTAGAGGTATGATTTTCTTTTTATTTTTGCTTGATAATTAAGTATGCCTATTTAGGTATTTATATGATTATCTTTTGTGCATATACATGTTTTACATGAAACTTCATTAGGAAGCCTCTTTCTCACATACGTGTTATATTTCTCGTCAAAAGTAGTGGTATATAAAACTTATGTTTTATCTCTTTAATCCAATAATAAAACAAAACACGAATTTCAAAAATTCCTCCTTTCTCATAAATACTCCCACCGTCAATCACTCTATCCCCACTTTTTCAAATCTTCCAATTTCAAAAATTTCTCTCATTCAAAACTTCATCTTCCTCTCCATTTTCATCTCAACCGAAACCAAGAAGGATCCTCTTCAACATGGTTTACATCGCCCTCGTGCTCATCGCCTTAACACTCATCGCACTTGTGTTCCCTATGATGATGTTCACATACGGAGACATTTACTTTGTGTTGTTAATCTACATCGGGGTTATATACCCAATCTTTTGTATCATTCTTAGCATTGAAATGAAATATTATTAATAGTCTAGTTTATCTAGGTTATTATTATCATAATGTGGTTGTCATTTCTTTTGATTTATATGCTTCACATTCTTTCGTGATACATTAGAAGTCATGTATGCATGCTAAAAGAAAATATAGAATAAAACACATTTCGTGGTATAAAATTGTAAAACCTATGTTTTTATCAAATCTTTTACATTACTACGCATCCACGGATCCGGAAGTTATACTAGCCGGATCCCTTTGAAAAGGAACCGTGGATCCGTCCCCATCGGAGAACAGTTTTTCATGCAAATTAAAAACCACTTTTTTTCTAAAAATTATACTCCACTAGAATGTCAAAACCATAAGTGAGTTAAGTTTCTTTCTTGTTAAAAACCATTGTTAATAAAAATCTAATTAAAACGTTAGATAATCATAGGTTGACCACAAATATCACTTTTTGTTAACTCGTCATTTCTACAGGTTCAACTATGACGCATGAATATGAGTTTGACTTTTCACTCACTAGCGTCTACACTCCGAACATCTCCCTTGAACCCAACACACCTGGCATTCATGTCCGTGGGTTCAACAACCTCGAAAACCGTCACTTCCACGAAGGACGTATTGTAGACACCTCTCTAAAATTCAAGAAGGTATCAATACCTCCTTCCGGCCATAGGACTAGAATGTCTTCTTGAAATCAATGAGAATATATGTCCAAGGTTCATAATGGAATTCTTCCGTCAAGTTGAACTCGTTCGTAATGAGGATCGCTCTCTATCTCTTTAGTTTTATATCAAAAACCAAAAGTTTACTTTAACCATCGGGCATTTTTCTCACATCCTCCGAATTCCAAATCATGGACAATGTGCCTTCACCGAAGATTGGTCTCTCGATTCTCTCTTCAACTTTCGTGAAGAAAATAGTCCATATTGTTCACACATACCCTCCTCGGAAGATTTACATCGCATAATATGCAAACCTCGACCATATTACTCCGATCCAACCATTATCTTCACACAGGACATCCGAGAAGAGTACAAGCCCCTTGCACTCATCCTACGTGAAAATGTTTGGAGTCTTAGGGGAAATCGAGAAATCCTTCCCGCTTGTTGTGCTCACATGTTGTATTGTTTGCTAACACAACAACCAAACAATCTCGCCTACTTCTTCGCAAGGAGAATTGTAAATCTTCAAGGCTCTAAGAATAAACTCATCCTCTATGGAATGTTCTTGACGTGCCTTTATCACAACGTTATGCACTTTCATCCTCAATTTCAAAGTCCGTTGTACGTACTTGCGCATAAGATGATGGAACCACTAAACATATCTCTCATGAAGACTTTCTTCATTCCTGATTCCACCAACACTCATCAATCATGTAATGATCCTCCTAGCGAAAACACTCAAGTAACCTAGTAGTATTTGAAATAGGATCAATCCTCTCGTACTCGTGCTTTATCAATGTAATCCAATTTCTTTCATGAAATAAAACATCTTACATTTGATATCTTAGTGTTAGAACCTCTTTAAACCAACATTGAGATATAATGCATTGTCAAGATCATTGCATACCTTTAGTAAAGGTTCTGCTGAGCAGATGGGCGGATCCCAAGGTTTGTGCTAGACGGATCCCTACACTTAGGGAACCGTGGGATCCGGCAAACAGAAAATGCAATTGTAAGCATTATATTTAAAACATATCCTTAGAACACCTCACACTAAGCTAAACATAGTGTCTTAAGGAAAATTAAGTCCTTATTAAGATAGGTCTACAATGTGACAATCCGTACAACATTCTCCTCATTAGAAGGAATAATGGTCATTTCAACACTTGCTCTTCCTTTTCGCCGTTTCCATCATATAACTGCGACAATCATGTCTCATTATTTCAACATTTTTAGTAAACTTGGTTTACTTGTTTCAAATTGCAGAACCTTGGAGGTTTAGCGGCGAATTCATGATCATGACATCACGTACATTTCATATGGACTATGATTAGTCTACATTTCATTGACATCATGTGCATCTCATTAGTACATTCACGACATTTCATTTCACCCTTCAACGCGTAATTTTTATATTTAATAATTTTTATCGCGTGAGCTTTTATTTTGAATATTTAACCCGTTACTTTCAAAAATGATCCCGAGGTATTTTTAAACTTACATTTAGTTCATAAAACTATATTTTTAGTTTTCCTAGTGTTTCAAATTTATTTGGTACTTAAATCGTTAAAGTTTAATTATTACGTGCTTTTCTTAAAAATTTTACGATAATTATTTTATCACCAATTTTCACAAGGAAAGTATTTTTACAATTTTTATCATCTCATTACAATCTATTTTGACCTATTAAAAAGTTACTTGTACCAAAAACTTTCATTCACCTTAACTTAACTTTGTTTTAACTTACACATTTCTTATACTTTTGTTAAATGTTCACAAAATAATACAAGTATACAATTTTTAAAAAAAAAAAATATATATATAAATATCTTATTACCTCCCCCCTTGGCCGACCAAGGGGGAGGGGAGGCAATTAATGTGGCATGGCTTATTGTCTACTAATAATTCACACCAACTAAAAAGTCTAACTTACTACATTTTTACTCATTCACTTCACATAGTCTCAAGGTGTTAAAAAATTTTATTTCTCTCTTCTTCTTGGCTTCAAGAACCGGCCACATCAAGAACAACCAAGGGATCAAGATTTTTTTTTTGGCAAAAACAAGTGTTTACAACCTAGATTATATCCTTTATATGGTTTTGAAATAAAAACCAAGGATATTTAAGTTAATCCTTGTTACCTACACCTCTTCATTATCACTAGTAAGCATGTTTTTATCATTTTCAAGTTTCCTTTTCATTTTCATATGTTTCTTTTCATTTTTGGAGCTTATATGCATGTTATGTGATTTATACCATTTATTTCATGATTTATTGAGTTATATAAATATATTGGTCATCCTATAAATATTCCCATGGTATTCTTTGGTCTTGATGGTGATTAGGAACCCATGACACCCTAAGAAGGTGTATGGTAGGATTAGATTAGCTTTGGAGTTGATTTGAAGGGATTAGAATAGGTTTTGTCCGAGAAAACTATTTTCGATAACTATATTTTAAGGTTCTGTCCTTGTTTCGAAATTCTGGAAAACCTACTGTTGGTACGACATTTTGGCCTTGATATTTAGAAAATATACTTTAAAACGAATCCGTGGCCTTTTGAACGGATAAAACGGAGTTATAACGGCCGTGGTGAATTTTTAAAGTTTGACGACGAATTAAACACTTTTCAGAAAATTTCAGCTTGCTGTTTTTAGTATTTTCGGTCAAAACGAGCCTTAAGCTTCACAAATTATTTCGACTTATCAAAATATATTAGTTTACTTCGATACGGCTAAGGACATATTTTACGAGAAAACGGATTTGAAACGACAAATATATGCACGCTTTTATAAAGTTGCCGTAACTATTATTTTCTCGAAAAATTATATTATTTCTACGATTCAAGTATTTCATTAGTCAGAAGGGCTATGTTTATGCGCTTTTAACTATGATGCAAAACTTTTGGAACAAATTGTCTTCTAGTAAAATCAAGTTCACCGCCATATTTTTCAAAACAAAAGCCGCTTTGTCAAGCGGAGTCATAGTAAATTATTTACGGATGTTCAAACTTGGCGAAACTCATTTTCTCGCACACAATTAGCAAAACCACCATCTTTAGCCTTTGATATCTTTATGATCGAGACCTTTTGAACGAAAACTCCTGAACTGAAACTTCTAGATATCGATACAAACTTTCCAAAACCGTCGAGTTCGTTTTCTAACGATCGACGACACCGCTTTACGACTACTTTTCCGAGCCATTTTTGTTGATTTCATGATTTTTCCGACGACATTGTTTTGCGACGTAAAAGTGGTAATTTCACCAAAATCATTATAAAACCATTGTAGGATGACATTTTGACGTAAAACATGTAAAGTGATTTTGAAGGGTCAAGACGTCAAAAGAGTATTTTTCGACGACGAGTAATATTTTCAAAACCCGTAAATGGTATAAATAACATACGGTGCATGCATAACATTACATTGCAACTCATGACATATCATATCATTGATAATAGGTCCCGTTGACGATCACATTAAACCTCGGTGTACTCACTTTTGCCGTTATTCCGCTTTATCCAAGTGAGTTTTCATAGCCCCGCTTTACATGCTTTCGATTATTTTCAAACCCACGGGAGAATACATTGCACTACATTTTTTTTGTACGATACCAAGTATGTTAAATTCATTACATTGCTTAAGTTACCGATTTGCCAATTTGAAAGTCCCCATTACTTGAACATGAACCGTTAATCTTTGAAGCGAGGATGAGTGGATAGATCTATCGAGGGTGACGCCCCATCCGGGTTGGTGAATCCCAACCAGCAAACGGATGCATTTCATTTGATGGTATTACGGAGTTGTCCGCAAACACTCAGCAGGGCATACATTATTGAACAGTCTAGTTTCGGGGTCATGGGCTTAGAGCAATTGTAACATTATTTTTACGTGACTTGATTGTCATGCATGGTCTATACTTGTGTAGTCGTATAAAACATTTACATAAACCTATGATTTCTCACCAACATTATTGTTGACCGCTTTTAGCAATGTATTTTCGTGTAATCGAGGCATTCATCATGACATGGTTTAGGGACCTACATTTTGAGTCGCAAGGCCGACTTACATTATGTACATTATGGTACTTTATTTCAAAACATCGTTTGATTTGTAACATATTTGTATTTACGCAAACTTTGTAAACCTTTTGGGACCGATGTTGTACTCAATTGTTTTTATGAAATATCCAACGATGTGTTTTTAAACGACACTTTAGGTCGCTCAATATAACTGTGATGTGGTGCTATGACAACAATCCCGTGAATTCCATTCCACCGCAAAATGTAAATTGGGGTGTGATGATTGGTACCGAGCTACGCTTATAGAGAACTAGGTTGCATCATTGACCCTAGACTATAGCTACATTATCATAGCATCTCATCATTTCATCATAGTACATATTTATTTTATCATGCGGATTCACTTACACTTTGTTCGAGATTATTTACATTTATTTCACATCGGTTGTCACGCATATGTCTTCGATTCTCACCCTATCACCATATCATCGGACTCTAGCTCGGATGATGTTCCAATAACCCCATCATGGATGATGATTCATCACATTCCACCGAGATCGTATCTTCCATTGGATCCACCGCATCCTTCCCACCGATCATGACCGACATCGAGACCGAACCTTCGAGGAGGGTGAAGTCGCACCCACACCTCACGTTAGCCCACCATAACCCGTTGCTCGCACCATCACCACCACCAAGACCACCGCCAAAGACCATCATCACCATCATCATCATATTTTCTTAGAGATCCTGACCAAGATCGGACTTGCCGCCCAAAAGCGTGCTCGCTTCGATATCCCTACACCACCATCGACCGAGCCCGAGCCACCCGCTAGATTTGAGTTAGGCGAGAGTTCTAGGGCAGCTCATCGCACGACGCCTTCTATCGAGGCATTAGGAGCCCGTATTGATGCTCGCAGATCCGATTGATAGTTTGACGCGACAGCTTGCGAGAACCGCCGGTAGATAGGATTGAGCCCATCACGAGGAGGTCGAGGGTTTGATATTAGGTAGGTTTGCATTGACTTATCTCATCGAGTATTCAAAGATAGACGGATAGAGGATAGAGAGCATATCACGGAGTTGAGGCGTGAGATGCCCGAGTTGTTTGACAGAGCCGATATGGCACGAGATGAGTTACGAGTCACCACAGAGTTGTCTTTAGCCCGTGAGCGTATTGTTACTTTGCGGGGTCGATGGATGAGATGAGGAGTTTGGTTGATAGTTTGGTTACCTGTGTTCGCGATCTTCGTGATAGGGTCATGAGCACCATGAGGTGCCTTATGTAGACTTTTGTCATGTATAGTTTTGACCATTATTATCCTAGTCACAAGGTGTGTGACGTAGTTTAAGGAACTTGTTGTATTTTGGTTGTTGTACAAACAAATATATCAAGTATTGACTCTACTATGTAGGAATGGTTATTATTATCTATGATATCGGTCCATGTAGGCCGAAATTTTCATGTATATTATCCACGTGTGTTGTGATTATATTGTGATATTTCATTATTGTTCCGCCAGATTCCATTTATCTTTATGCATGTTGTGGTTGTGGATATATTTGTATGATGGTTGTTTCTACTTACGAGTTCTCATGATTGTTTCATCTTGTGATTTTGAAGAGTTATGGCAATCAAGAAAGCTACAGCTTGAAATGACCCAAGCAAAGAATTCGTGGTTAGTGAACGATAGCATTGCTAATGCTTTAAGAGTCGAAAGGAAACAGGTCTGCCGCCGCTTGAGGTCGCTGGTCAAGCCGAAGCCGCTAGGCTAGTCACGCAACGGTAATGCCGGAGGATCCGGGTTAAGAAATGTTCTTACAAAGATTTCAAAAGTGGTGAACCCACTAAGTTTCGAGGTACCGAGGAGCAACAACAATGGTTAGATGGTTTGAAAAGTTGGAATCGGTATTTTTGCTTTGTAACCGTCCGGATGACAAGAAGGTCAAATTTGCTACGAGCACTTTACTCGATGGAGCGTTGTCATGGTGGAATTCATACGCTCAACCGATTGGTATGGAGAATGCTTTTAAGCTTACGTGGGAGGAATTTAAGAGCTTGGTGACTAAGAAGTTTTGTCCTCGAACAGAAATCAAAAAGTTAGAGACGGAGTTCTATGAATTGGTCACTATTGGCTATGACATTGACACTTACATTCGGAGATTCCAGGAATTAGCCGCATTATGCCCGTCGATGGTTTCTGATAATGAAAAGTTGCTAGAGGCTTTTATTGGAGGACTTCCCGAAGTGATTCAAGGAGATGTGACTTCATTCGATCCACAAACAATCGAGGAAGCTATTCGAGTTACTCGAAGTTGATGGCACAAGTGGTGAAGCGAGGCAAGTACACCACCACTAACCGAAACAACAACAACCCCCAACAACCGCTTTCAACAACAATAACCGAGGCAACTACAACAACAATAACAAGCGCAAGTGGGATAACACAAGGGTAGAAATGCTACTCAACAACCGCCCAAAAGGCAAGAGGTTGCTAAGGTTTATGCCGCGGGTCAAAAGAAGGAAAAGGATATTCGGGGTTTTGCCAAATGTAATAAGTGTTTGAGTCACCACAATCCGGTCGATGTCCCGATCCGTGTGAGAATTGCAAGAAAGTTGGTCACCGTATTAGGGATTGCACGGCACCAAAAGTTACATGTTTTGGTTGCGGGGAACCCGGACACTACAAGAGGGATTGTAAGAGGGAAAGAATCAAGCAAATCCGAATCAAGGAGGTATGGCTCAAGGAAGGGTTTACGTCATTGGAGGCGGAGAAGATAGGAAGACCCGAATGTCATAACGGGTACGCTCCTTCTCAATAATCGTTACGCTCGCTTTTATTTGATTCGGTGCCGATAAAAGTTTTGTGTCCAATGCATTTGCACCTTTGCTCAACATTAAACCAACTACACTAGACATATCATACAACGTCGAATTAGCTAATGGTAGCGTAGTTTGCACCAACACCATTGTTCGCGGTTGCACATTCAATTTTCTTAATCATCCATTCAACATAGACCTCATGCCCGTAGAGCTTGGTAGTTTTGACGTCGTCATAGGCATGGATTGGTTATCTAAGCATCGCGAAAGATCATTTGTGATGAGAAAGTTGTTCATCTTCCCTACAATGGCGAAACTTTGATTATTCGTGGGAACGGTGGAACTCGAATTAGTATCATATCGAGTATCAAACGGAGAAGTACATTAAGAAAGGTTGTCTTGCTTTCTTAGCCCATGTAACCGAGAAAAGTCGGAGGAGAAGCGACTTGAAGATGTTCCTATTGTCCGTGAATTTTCAAGTATTTCCCGAGGATTTACCGACTTCCACCGCACGCCAAGTAGAATTTCAAATTGACTTAGTGCCGGAGTCGCACCGATTGCACGAGCACCGTATCGCTTAGCGCCATCCGAAATGCAAGAGTTGTCTAATCAATTGCAAGAGCTTCTAGACAAAGGATTCATTAGGCCGAGTTCCTCGCCTGGGGAGCACCGGTCTTGTTTGTGAAGAAGAAGGATGGATCCTTCCGAATGTGCATAGATTATCGAGAGTTGAACAAGTTAACGGTGAAGAATCGTTACCCACCCCCGTAATTGATGACTTGTTCGATCACCGCAAGGTTCTAGTATTTATTCCAAGATTGATCTTCGCTCGGGTTATCATCGCCTTCGAGTTCGGAAGAGGATATTCCAAACAGCGCTTAGAACACGTTACGGTCATTACGAGTTTCAAGTGATGCCGCTTGATTGACTAATGCACCGCGGTATTCATGGATCTTATGAATAGAGTTTGTGTCGTATTTGGACAAGTTTGTTATTGTGTTCATCGACGACATCTTGATCTACTCCAAGAGCAAAGAAGAGCACGAAGAACATTTAAGGACGATTTTAAGGCTACTCAAGAATGAGAAGTTGTATGCCAAGTTTTCAAGTGTGATTTTGGAACCACAAAGTGCAATTTCTTGGTCACATCATTGATAGTCAAGGACTACAAGTTGATCCCGCAAAGATTGAAGCCGTGAAAGATTGGGCTACTCCAACGAATCCTACGGAAATTCGACAATTTCTAGGACTAGCCGGTATTACCGAAGGTTCATCAAGGTTTTTCAAGATAGCGAGACCTTTGACCAAGTTGACACAGAAAAACAAGAAGTACGAGTGGGAAAGAAACAAGAAACCGCTTTTCAGCTTGTTGAAGCAAAAGCTTTGCAAAGGCCCGATTTTAGCACTACCAAGGCATTGAGAACTTTGTTGTATATTGCGACGCTCGCATAAAGGACTTGGGGCTGTTTTAATGCAAAACGAGAAGGTGATAGCGATGCTTCTCGACAACTTAAGACTCATGAGAAGAATTACACCACTCATGATCTCGAGTTAGAGCCGTAGTTTTGCGCTCAAGATTTGGAGACACTACCTCTACGGTACCAAGTGCACAAAGTGTTTACCGACCACAAGAGTTTGCAATATATTCTTGATCAAAAGGAACTTAACATGAGGCAACGCTGTTGGTTGGAGTTACTCAATGACTATGATTGTGAAATCAAGTATCACCCGGAAAAGCCAATGTTGTGGCCGATGCTCTTAGTCGGAAGAGAGGCCTAAACCTTTAAGAGTTCGATCATTGGGAATGACGATTATTTCTCCTTTACCATCGAAAATCCATGAAGCACAAGTCGAGGCACTTAAGGAGGAAAACCGACCAAGTGAAAAGCTTTATGGTATGCCCGAAAGCGCAAATGGTTTTGTAAAGAGAGCGATGGAGTACTATGTTTCAAGGATAGAATGGGTTCCATTGTATGGCGGAATACGAGAATTGATTATGCATGAGTCGCATAAGTCAAAGTATTCTATTCATCCAGATCGGATAAGATGTATCAAGATCTTAAGAAGCTTTATTGGTGGCCGAACATGAAAGCGGAGATTGCCACGCACGTTAGCAAATGTCTTACCTGCTAAGGTAAAAGTCGAATATCGAAGCCTTCGTGATTACTCCAACAACCGGAAATTCCTCAATGGAAATGGGAACGATTACAATGGACTTTGTTACGAAACTTCCTAAGACATCGGAGGTTACGACGCTATTTGGGTAATTGTTGATCGCCTTACCAAGTCACCCATTTCATACCGATTAGAGACTTATTCCATGGAGCAACTCACTAGACTTTATGTCAAGGAAATAGTCTCGAGGCACGGAGCACCAATTTCTATCATTTCCGATGAGATAGTCGATTCACTTCAAACTTCGGAATTCATTGCAAGATTCATTCGAACCGATTAGAGATGAGCACCGATATCACCCACAAACCGACGGTCAAAGTGAAAGGACCATTCAAACATTAGAAGACATGCCGAGGGCATGTGTGATTGATTTTGGAAATGGTTGGGCTAACCATTTGCCATTGATTGAATTCTCGTACAACAATAGTTATCACACCAAGATCAAGATGGCACCATTCGAGGCACTCTATGGTCGTAAGTGCCGATCACCGCTTGTTGGGCCGAGTAGAGACGCACAACTTACCGGTCCGTAAATGGTACGGAAACCACCGAAAAGATCGTTCAAATTGTGATAGACTCGAACCGCCAGAGTCGACGTAAAAGTTATGCGGATGTTAGACGCAAGGATTTGGAATTTCAAGTGGGCGACAAAGTTATGTTGAAAGTATCGCTTGGAAGGGCGTGGTACGCTTTGGAAAGCGTGGAAAATTGAACCCGAGATACATTGGACCATTCAAGATTTTGAGCCGAGTTGGTCCGTAGCTTATCGACTTGATCTTCCACCGTAACTTAGCCATGTGCACAACACGCTTCATGTTTCAAACTTGAAGAAGTGTCTTTCGATTTAATCGCCGTTATTCCATTGACGAAGTTCACTTGACGACAAACTCAATTTTGTGGAAGAACTCAGAGAAATCATGGACCGCGAGGTCAAGCAATTGAAACAGAGTCGTATTCCTATTGTGAAAGTTCGTTGGAATTCTCGACGAGGTCCCGAGTTTACTTGGGAACGGAAGACCGATGCGACGCAAGTATCCTCATCTTTTCGCCGACACCGTTAGACCTAATAACGATTGAATTCGTGGACTGAATTCCTTTTGATGGGCGAATGTGACAATCCGTACTTTCGTGTCATTTCTACACCGCTCATGTCTCATTATTTCAACATTTTAGTAAACTTGGTTTACTTGTTTCAAATTGCAGAACCTTGAGGTTTAGCGGCGAATTCATGATCATGACATCACGTACATTTCATATGGACTATGATTAGTCTACATTTCATTGACATCATGTGCATCTCATTAGTACATTCACGACATTTCATTTCACCCTTCAACGCGTAATTTTTATATTTAATAATTTTTATCGCGTGAGTTTTATTTTGAATATTTAACCCGTTACTTTCAAAATGATCCCGAGGTATTTTTAAACTTACATTTAGTTCATAAAACTATATTTTAGTTTTCCTAGTGTTTCAAATTTATTTGGTACTTAAATCGTTAAAGTTTAATTATTACGTCGCTTTTCTTAAAAATTTTACGATAATTATTTTATCACCAATTTTCACAAGGAAAGTATTTTACAATTTTTATCATCTCATTACAATCTATTTTGACCTATTAAAAAGTTACTTGTACCAAAAACTTTCATTCACCTTAACTTAACTTTGTTTTAACTTACACATTTCTTACACTTTTGTTAAATGTTCACAAAATAATACAAGTAACAATTTTAAAAAAATATATATATAAATATCATTACCTCCCCTTGGCCGACCAAGGGAGGGAGGCAATTAATGTGGCATGGCTTATTGTCTACTAATAATTCACACCAACTAAAAAGTCTAACTTACTACATTTTACTCATTCACTTCACATAGTCTCAAGGTGTTAAAAAAAAAATTATTTCTCTTCTTCTTGGCTTCAAGAACCGCCACATCAAGAACAACCAAGGGATCAAGATTTTTTTGCAAAATCAAGTGTTTACAACCTAGATTATATCCTTTATATGGTTTTGAAATAAAACCAAGGATATTTAAGTTAATCCTTGTTACCTACACCTCTTCATTATCACTAGTAAGCATGTTTTTATCATTTTCAAGTTTCCTTTTCATTTTCATATGTTTCTTTTCATTTTGGAGCTTATATGCATGTTATGTGATTTATACCATTTATTTCATGATTTATTGAGTTATATAAATATATTGGTCATCCTATAAATATTCCCATGGTATTCTTTGGTCTTGATGGTGATTAGGAACCCATGACACCCTAAGAAGGTGTATGGTAGGATTAGATTAGCTTTGGAGTTGATTTGAAGGGATTAGAATAGGTTTTGTCCGAGAAAACTATTTTCGATAACTATATTTTAAGGTTCTGTCCTTGTTTCGAAATTCTGGAAAACCTACTGTTGGTACGACATTTTGGCCTTGATATTTAGAAAATATACTTTAAAACGAATCCGTGGCCTTTTGAACGGATAAAACGGAGTTATAACGGCCGTGGTGAATTTTTAAAGTTTGACGACTAAAAACACTTTTCGAAAATTTCAGCTTTGCTGTTTTAGTATTTTCGGTCAAAACGAGCCTTAAGCTTCACAAATTATTTCGACTTCTCAAAATATATTAGTTTACTTCGATACGAAGCTAAGGACATATTTTACGAGAAAACGGATTTGAAACGACAAATATATGCACGCTTTTATAAAGTTGCCGTAACTATTATTTTCTCTAAAAATTATATTATTTTACGATTCAAGTATTTCATTAGTCAGTAAGGGCTATGTTTGCGCGCTTTTAACTATGATGCAAAACTTTTGGAACAAATTGTCTTCTAGTAAAATCAAGTTCACCGCCATATTTTTCAAAACAAAAAGCCGTTTGTCAAGCGGAGTCATAGTAAATTATTTACGGATGTTCAAACTTGGCGAAACTCATTTTCTCGCACACAATTAGCAAAACCACCATCTTTAGCCTTTGATATCTTTATGATCGAGACCTTTTGAACGAAAACTCCTGAACTGAAACTTCTAGATATCGATACAAACTTTCCAAAACCGTCGAGTTCGTTTCTAACGATCGACGACACCGCTTTTACGACTACTTTTCCGAGCCATTTTTGTTGATTTCATGATTTTTCCGACGACATTGTTTTGCGACGAAAAGTGGTAATTTCACCAAAATCATTATAAAACCATTGTAGGATGACATTTTGACGTAAAACATGTAAAGTGATTTTTGAAGGGTCAAGACGTCAAAAGAGTATTTTTCGACGACGAGTAATATTTTCAAAACCCGTAAATGGTATAAATAACATACGAAGTGCATGCATAACATTACATTGCAACTCATGACATATCATATCATTGATAATAGGTCCCGTTGACGATCACATTAAACCTCGTACTCACTTTTGCCGTTATTCCGCTTTATCCAAGTGAGTTTTCATAGCCCCGCTTACATGCTTTCGATTATTTTCAAACCCACGGGAGAATACATTGCACTACATTTTTTTTACGATACCAAGTATGTTAAATTCATTACATTGCTTAAGTTACCGATTTGCCAATTTGAAAGTCCCCATTACTTGAACATGAACCGTTAATCTTTGAAGCGAGGATGAGTGGATAGATCTATCGAGGGTGACGCCCATCCGGGTTGGTGAATCCCAACCGTGCAAACGGATGCATTTCATTTGATTACATTACGGAGTTGTCTCGCAAACACTCGCAGGGCATACATTATTGAATGCCTAGTTTCGGGGTCATGGGCTTAGAGCAATTGTAACATTATTTTTACGTGACTTGATTGTCATGCATGGTCTATACTTGTGTAGTCGTATAAAACATTTACATAAACCTATGATTTCTCACCAACATTATTGTTGACCGCTTTTAGCAATGTATTTTCGTGTAATCGAGGCATTCATCATGACATGGTTTAGGGACCTACATTTTGAGTCGCAAGGCCGACTTACATTATGTACATTATGGTACTTTATTTCAAAACATCGTTTGATTTGTAACATATTTGTATTTACGCAAACTTTGTAAACCTTTTGGGACCGATGTTGTACTCAATTGTTTTTATGAAATATCCAACGATGTGTTTTAAAACGACACTTTAGGTCGCTCAATATAACTGTGATGTGGTGCTATGACAACAATCCCTGAATTCCATTCACGCAAAATGTAAATTGGGGTGTGACATACGACCATATGGAAGTTGACACTTCTCTACCACCACCATCATTCTTGGTCGAGCCATTCTCAAATGCGCCTCACCAATCCCTCCATCGTTTGAAGCTCCACAAGCCGCTTCACTTGATCCTTCGCATCAAGCCATTTCATTTCTTCCACCACCACTACCTAGCCATGACAAAGATTGCTATCATTGTCAACATGTTGAAAGTTTGATACATGAAGTACGAGAAGACCAACGTTTCATGTTCTATCATATCCTCGAATGTTTCATGAGATTAAACCTAAACAAAACTTGAGCTAGAAGATTTTAGTGGTGTCCTAGCATCGCGATAGTTGGTCTAGAAATTCCTAGTCATGTATTTTCTTATTTTCTTAGTTTTTAGAGTCATGTATATCATAACTCTAGTTTTATGAAATGAAATTACATACTACTTGTTATATTTCTGAGCATATGATTACATTGTATTCATATCTCATTTTTGTGATAACGTTACTTGTTATATCACCTTTGCTGAAATTAATCATCAGCTAATACGGATACCTCATAATTGCCTAGACGGATCCCTACTAGGAGGGAACCGTGGGATCCGTGTGACAGAAAACTATTTTCTACTAACTTGGACCACATTTGCAGGAAATTGTGAATTATACTTGTTATCTAATCTTTGTTGTGTAGTTATTCAATTTACACATGAAGACTTTGACATCCTAAAGCTAGGGGAGCTTTATGTCAAAGCAATACATTGCAAATTACTTGCAATATTAGGTTTACATTTCGTGATATTCCCTTGCAAAATTGCAATCATCAAGGGGGTGCACATTCGTCACTTAGACGAAATCTTTTGCAAACTTACTTGCAAACAAACTAGATTAGTATCACTTTCTTGGCCTTACATACTCGTCAGGGGGAGTAAAGACGAGATCCTTTCCGTTACTTGCTCTCTAATTTTCTTTTATTTCTTTCACATGTTTTTCTTAAAAAATTACAACATGTTGCTTTCTTTTCAAGCTCTTTTGTTTCGACAAAAGGGGAGAAGAAAGTAAACTACAATTCAAACTTTTACAATTTTAGCTTTTCCTTAAAATAATTTTATGTTTTGTCATCAACAAAAAGGGAGAGATTGTTAATACAAATAAGCCGTAAAAACGTTTATTTATATTTTACGATCTTCTAATGTTTTGTCGATAACAAACGTAAAATCATGTTAACGAAACAAATAAAATACGTAAATGGTTTGAACTAGTAGTTTCTAACATATTCACATTTTCACATAAAACACTAAAACAAGTATAAGTGATTTTATGATTTAATATTACATATGTACAACAACTAGTGTTTACATATTTGGGTAAAATATACACATAACTAGTATGTAGTATATTGGGTAATATAAATGGGTAGAAACTTAAGTATCACAACCCATTGGGCAAATACATTGAATGTAGTTGGGTACAACCCAAAGCCCATGACCCATGGAGCTTGACCCATAACCCATTGCATGACATCATGCTTATATCATACATGGATAATATCCATAACCCATGGATCAACTCATACCCAAGTGACCAAGTGCATTGCACTCAAAAGATACATTGTATCTAGCTAAAGATCCATGGTTCAACTCATGACCCATGACCAATAACCAAAATACCCATGGTTAAAAGGGAGCGTCCCACGGATCCCTAGCTTATTGCTAGACGGATCCCTTGTGGAAGGGATCCGTGGGATCCGGGGAACAGTAGATTTTTTCTTCTATAAATAGTGAGCCATTTCTTCATTGTTTCTCACCCCTTTCTAACACACTTTCTCCCTGAGTTAAAAACTCACTAACCTCAGATCCAAGATATCTATATTTGTAGTTTTGTTTTTGTGTGATCTTCTAGGTTCCTCTTAAAGGCAAGATCACCACCTTTGAAGTCAAGCAAGCTCAATTCCATGAGTTGCCATGCTTCCTCATCATCAAGGCTACTGAAGTCTTCTTTTTGATGATTCTTTTCTTTCTTCTAAGAAGTGTAGTGTTGAAGACATTAGTGAAAGATGTCTCAAGGGTCAAGACGAAGACATTAGTGAAAGGTGTTGATCGTCCTTATTATAGGCATTAGTGAAAGGTGCCTAGAAGCCAAGTTACAAGACATTATTGAAAGGTGTCTTGAAAATCTAGCCACAAGACATTAGTGAAAGGTGTCTTGAAGATCTAGCTAAAGGCATTAGTGAAAGGTGCCTTAGATGTACATTCGATATGGTGTGTTTCATGTACAAGATAGATCAGTATTAGATCCAAGGATATTGATATCCTTGATGATGTTGTAAAGGAGTAGATCTCCTTTGGGATTAGTCGTTGGTGTAGTGTGGTAGTAGTTCCTCCATTGCAATGGAACTAGGTGCTTAGCCTAGTACCTAATAAAGGGTAGGCGACGTTGTGTAGGTGTAGTTCACCTTGGAGTGAAAGAACTAGGTACTTAGCCTAGTACCTTATAAAGGGTAGGCGACGTTGTGTAGGTGTGGTTCACCTTGGAGTGAAAGAACCCGGTGGTTAGCCTAGCACCGTATAAAGGGTAGGCGACGTTGTGTTAGGTGTGGTTCGCCTTGGTGTGAAAGAACTCGGTATTTAGCTTTGTACCGGAAAAAGGTTTAGCGACATTGTGAAGGCTTATCCGCCATAAGTAGATTGGTGTAGTGTTTACGAACTCTCGAGTAGGTGACTCGGGGAGTGGAGTAGGGCAAGGAAGGTGTCCTTGTAGCCGAACCACTATAAGTACTCGCGTTGTGGTTTTGTGCTTCTTACTCTTATCTTTTCATTACTTGCCTTTACATGCTTGTTTATCAACATCCAACACACACATTCAAATAGATTTACATAAGTCGATCTAAATAGATTAAAAGGAAGTTTTAATTGGCAAAACTATTCAACCCCCTTTTAGTTTTCCACAATCATCAACCCCCACCTTAGCGTAATATATTTCTTGCTAGCATTCCTATTCCCCTAGAGAACGATATCAATCCCCGAGGCTTACCCAATACTACACTAAAATGATTAGGTTGGCCTAGGGTGTTGAAAAACTTGCTTGACAAAAAGGAAGTTCCTTTGACCCCGAACGCACTTCGTACGCACATCAAGTTTTTGGCGCCGCTACCGGGGAATAGAATAGCTAGTTAGATTTCTATCTCGTTTAGGTTCCCTTGCTTGATTCCTATCAAGTAAGATTTTTTCTCATTTTTTAGCTTCCTTGTAGTCTATCCCCCTTCGTGACTTTGTTAGTAATCCCATCACTTTTTATCATGGAAGGTGATAACCCACCACCACATCACCCAATTCCCATCGACCCACCACCAATTGACCCGCCAAGAGGCCGTACTCTTGGTGAATACTCTAGACCGAGCCACCAATGCTATAGGGACACCATTGAGCTCCCCGATCAAGCTCAAACTACAGCCCTGCGATCCGACACCATCCGGTTGGTGCAAAACGGATGTGCATTCCATGGACTTCGTTCCAAAGATCCTAATCAGCATCTCAAGGACTTCCTTAAAATCGTTGATTCCATCGACCTTGAAGCTACCACACGGGAGACCACACGCTTGCGTCTCTTCCAATTCTCTCTACGGGACCAAGCTAGTAATTGGCTTGAGCGACTTCCCGCCGGATCTATCTCAAGTTGGGATGATCTCGCCACTCGTTTCCTCGCCCAATTTTTCCCACCGGGGAGAACTACCAAACTTAGGAATGACATCTTGATGTTCCAACAACGTCAAGGCAAAATTCTCTATGAGGCGTGGACTTGATTCAAGGACTTACTCCATAAAGTCCCTCGTCACGGCATCGATCTTTGGCTTCAAGTCCAAATCTTTTACGATCATGCCAACTTCCTCACCAAGCGATCCATTGACCGAGCGGCCGGTGGAAGGCTCAGCAATCTCAACGCGGAAGAATCATGGGATATAATAGAAGAACTTTCCGGTCAAAGCTACGAAGATTGGAGTGAATCTCATAAAACCCTTAAAAGAATGGTAAACGCCATATCAATACCTCGTGAGCCTTCCAACATTACCGAAGAGCAAGTTAGTGCTCTTGAGAAAAGGATCGACTATCTAATTGAGAGGCAAAAGAAAGCACCTGGACCAATCCATCGAGCAAAGGTTAATTCCATTGACTCCGTCAATTACCCAACACCTCTCTCTGAATCACCTAGCCGTGAACAAAATCCCAATTATGTACGACACTTCCGATATACCTCTCCAATTCTGCTCTCACCAAGCTTCAAAACACAAATGAGAGAATACATGGCAGCCCATTCGGAAAGATTAGCCAAATTTGAAGAAGAGGTTTATAGGCAAAGGGAAGAAATGCAGGCATAAATGGCAGAGATGATGAACTTGGTGAAAGAGTATACTAAGACGAAGGTTCCCGAGAAGGTTTTAGTGAGAAACGATGAGCGCGCTTCTCCCACTTTGTTTGTTAACACCATTTCCATTGTTTCCGATGAGGGTGGAGTAGTTGAGAAGAAGGAGACTGAGAGCAGTAAGAGCAGTAAGGATGAGGCTCAGACTGATGATGAACCTAATCATTAAATACTAGCTTAAGCATGAGATCAATAATAAAACAATTGTTAACCAAGTGAACAACTTTAGGTACAATGATGTTCTTAGGAAAGCCCTCTTAGGTGAAATAAAAGAAGAAGAATATGACACCATGCCTATGGGACCTATGTACGAGTTGATTCTGAGAAAACCAGTAACTAAGAAACAAGAGATCTCTGGGAACTTCGTAATACCATGTAGCATAGGTGACTTAGAGAATATAAATGCCTTAGCCAATCAGGGATCCGATGTAAACATAATGCCGCTATCAGTCTATTGTAAGTTCACTAAAGAGGAGCCAACCAAGACCAATCTTAGACTTTCCTTAACAAATCACTCATATGTTTATCCCATAGGAATAGCGGAGGATGTCTTAATTGAGGTTGCCAATATTGTGTATCTGGTGGACTTCGCAATCGTAGACATTGAGGAAGATAAAAACATGCCATTAATCCTTGGAACACCTTTCCTGGCCACCGCCAAGGCAACCATCAAATGCGGTGAGGGTATCATGATACTCAAAAGTGGCAAAGGACAAGTTAGGATACCTATTATTCCGAGATATCCTTTAAAGATTATAGAGAAGATAAAGGATAAGAATTCGCATGTCTCCAATAATGTTGTTAAGAAGAAAATTGTTGAATGGCAAAAAGGGCTTAGAGTTTTTGTGAGTCAGGCGATAGATTCGACATTGTGGAAACATTATAAAAAATTAGGGAACAACTACACCACGAAGCCACTCCCTCAAAAGAACCCTAAAGAATTTTTGAAAGGAGAAAAGGTGCTTTTGTATAGATCTAAATTAAAAGCATTAAGAGGAAGGAATAGGCCAAAATGGTTTGGACCCTATACGGTGAAAGAGACTAATATAAAAAGTGAAACCGTTATCATATTAGACGACGATGGGAGAGAGTTCACGGTAAGCATACAACGTGTACAACCTTATGATGAAGGCTTAGTGAACGAAAATAATAACGGAAAGGAAGTCACGTAGGAGCACGACTTCGAGTCTAGTTACAAGACTCATAAATAAAGAAAAGCGCTTCGTGGGAGGCAACCCACGCTTAATTGTTTGCTTGAATGTGTGTCATATATCTTTTTAATTGTTGTTTATTCTCATGTTTGATTTTGTGAAAATGCTTTATTTTGTCTTTAACCTCGTCTTAATTACATATAAAGGTATTTTACAAAAAGATGAGTGTAGGGAAGATTACATACGTTTTTAAAAGAACGTGAACATGAGAATTACAATTGTTTGTTAGAGTCAAATGCTTGTATCGAGTCATAATGGATGTTTTGCAGGAATTTTTCCAGGTTTTAAAGATGTAATTTTTCCAGAATTTTTTCAGAAAAACGCAGCAGCGGCGTCATCATGACAACCGACGGCGTCAGATTAAAGCTCGACGACGTCAGTCAACCGTAAACAGTTATAAAAAAATTGCTTTTGTGCTACTTATAAATTTTTGGAAATTCTCAGGTCTTAATTTTCCAAAAAATCTGCAAACATCCATTCCACAAGTATTATATCCTAGTGTAGTTGTGTCATATATAGTTTTACCGCCGATTTTACGCGAAGGTTTCGTTTGTTTTCTAAAAGTGTGCAGGTTATATTTGGCAAGAAGAAAAAACTTAAGATTGGATGGAGCTTATCACGTATGCATTCTTCTTGAAAAAGAATTTAACCGCAACTTCACACGGATCCTACCGAGCTAAACAGGGGAGTACTAGTTTCTTTCTCTTTTACTTACCTTCCTTTATCATAACTTTGATAATTTCGGGGAACATTAGGGACAATGTTCAGTTTAAGTGTAGGGAGGGAGAATAAAACGGGAACTTAGAAACTATTTTTATCCTTAATTATTTGTCTTGTCCTTGGTAAATTGTGTAATAAACTATGAGAAATACTTGTTAGGGTAATTTTAGCACCAAATTTAAAATTTTTTATGACATGTACGAGCTAAAACTTTAGTCTTAATAAAGCGTCTCATGGATAGGAGTTATATGACTAGCACAAAAACCGTTTACCACTCAAATTCCACCCTAAAAATGTGAGGTTCGCCCCTAGATCTTTAGGGATAAAAGCATTCGCCTTTAATGCTTAGAGAGTGTACCGATAGTATAATAGATTCTAGAACTTATTTTGTGACGCATTCCGAGATCACTAGTAAGACTACACTTGTGAAGTTAGGAATAACTAAGTGATAAGATGCATTTGGATAACCCTTGTTTGAAACTTGTATTATAATTACTTCTTCCACATCGGTTGAGTAATTACCCTACACCCTTGCGATGTACTCATCTTTAGTACATGATACCCCTAGTTAACCCCTCAGAGCCTATCCTTTTCGCGGTTCTCGTGATGTTTCGGTTTTCTGGAATATCAATGAAGAGCATTGTTTACAATGCACCCCCAAATGTACACCCAAATCGCCTTAGCCTACCTTGTATGCACTCACCTTTAGTGTATTATTGTTATCATTACTAAACCCTTAGTTCAATTATCTAGTTACTTGCATGGTTTCTAAGTCGAGTCATATCTTTTTTACATAGTTTTGGGATGATTGGGACTCATGGGTAAAAGTAATATTTTATGGTGTAACGGGAAAGAACGTCAAATTTAAATTCCCTTTGTCTACGTAATTAAATACTCAAGTGTTTTGATCTTTTCAAATCGGGTCAATTAGTATTAGAGAAATAAAAACTCAAGTGTAGGGATGCTCCTATAAATCCCTTATATTTTGATGTTATCGTAGAGGATGGTAGAGTAAAAATGTATGCAAAAAAAAAACAAAAAAAACAAAGTGTTGAAAAAAAAAAGAAATGAAGAAAAACATACGGGCTACCATCCTACATCTATCTGTATATTTATGTATGTTTGTTTCAAGTTATCTAGAGTTTAGTGAGTCGAGTCTTGCCTTAGCAACGCCACGCTTTTCATGCTTGTAACATAAGATTCTTGACTTGCCACCACTAAATCACCTATCCAACAAAACCATTTGTTCCCCTACCATAAGCCTAGTGTTACAACCCTTGCAAAGACCTCTTAGATAGTTGTTCCTAGGTGCTTACGCCAAAGCGGTGGAGGTTTGATCTAGTCTCAAGCCTATGGTAATCTATGTACTATGCCAGGTAATGAGTGTTTATCTTCCATTTTCATTTACTATATTTCATATAAACCCGAGAGACGAGAGAATCTAAACACCCCTTGTGAGGTGCTAGTATATAATTTCCGTGCTTGTTATGACTATTGCGGTGTTTTTACTTATTTTGAATTATTTTAAACCCATGTTTCCTGCCCCCTAACTTATAAATTGATTATCCAAAAGCACATTTGCTTGAGGACAAGCAAATACCAAGTGTAGGGATATTTGATAAGGATTTAAAACATACACTTTTAAGGGGTCATTTAAGCCCTTAATCGACCACTTTTATATCCGTTACTGCTTAATTTCGTTCCTTTTCAATTTTTAGGTCTCTTGGAAGCAAAATGCTAGAATGATGCATATTTGGATGAAAAGGAGTGAATACATGAAGAAAATGGCAAAGTCAAGATCGAAGCCACTCAAGTTGCTCAAATCGAACCTGACGGCGTCCTAATGAAAGGGCGACGTCGTCCCTCTATACAGACTTGATAAAAAC
The DNA here is from genome assembly GCA_022545495.1 of Chrysanthemum lavandulifolium. NCBI lineage: Eukaryota > Viridiplantae > Streptophyta > Magnoliopsida > Asterales > Asteraceae > Chrysanthemum > Chrysanthemum lavandulifolium. The sequence continues at coordinate 79,806,962 of CM040239.1, read as the reverse complement.
ATGCACCAGACGGCTCAGTGGAATTTTTGCTCATACAACTTGACGGCGTCAGGCTTTAAAGAACAAGGGCGTCACTCAGACTTTTCATCTCAGACGGCCCAGATCCAGAACCAAGACGACGTCCCACTTGAAGACCGACGGCGTCACAACTCTAAGGTGACATCGTCCCATCGATGACTTGGCCAAGACGAAAACCCTAATGACGGCGATCTGACGGTGTCCCACCTATAAGGTGACGCCGTCGCACTTGCAAATCTATATATAGAATTCGATTTTTCTGCATTTAGAGGTGTACTTTTGGAGTAAAAACCCTAAACATTTGTAGTCCGACTTGGACAGTATCTTAGGGTCCCAAACCCTATTTTACACATCAAGATAAGTGTTTTAATCCAAATTATCATTCTGTATTCCATTGATTGTGTGTATGCTTGCTTGTTTAACATGTCTAGCTAAATTTCTTGTGTGTTTGCTTATATCTATGAAACGTAGTTATTAATTATTGTTAGGTTGTCTCTTATCTTAATTGTAATTGGCTTAGGAGTTCAACTAGACTATCGTTGTGTTTAATGCTTGAATAATCTTTTTGAAAGTTGTTTTATGAATGAAATTGTGGATTTCGTAGGCTAAACCCAAAGGTAACCTCAAAGAGTTAGGGCATAGGCACACCCTACAAGTTTAGGAAACACATCGTGTTAAGATAAGGTGTGACAATTCAACCATCAATAAAAGATAACTAGGGAGTAATAGTATCTAGGTAAACACATTTTTAATCATCATACGAGCACACATCAAATAGACATAGCTACCCGTAGTATTATATAATTAGAATAGTAGAAGTAATTGGTAGAAGTATCACCCCCCAAACTAATTGCCCTGAGATTTTACCCTTAGCTTTCTAAAAAAACCATAAAAAGAAAAAAAAGAATCATCCTCAACCCCTACCTTAGCGTAATATATTTCTTGCTAGCATTCCTATTCCCCTAGTGTTAGGATTTAGAAAATCCATAGTGAAGAGTCGGTCACCCCAAATATAATCTAGCATAAGTTAGCTCGTAGACATATCGTTATATACGTTATTTAGTAGTTTATTTGCTTAGTTAGTTAGTTTAGTGCAACACCGTGGAGGAAGGACGGGTCTTTACCCACTGTATACCTGATCCACAGTCCGACTTGAGGATGTTTAGTTGTAACTATAAATACCCCTTCCATCCTTGGAAGGGGTGGTGCTTCTAATCTAACCTTTCATTTTTTTTAACTATCTCTCTCTAGAACACCCTCTCTACTCTCTTCATCTCTCTAAACATGGCATACATATATTATCATCATCCTAGGCCACCCGAATCATCAAACAACACAATATGTATGATCCAACAATTGGTACCAGAGCTCAGGTTATGTTGTTTTTGATGATTCTTATGGTTTTTGAGCGGTTGTTTGTATGCGGTTTGTGTGGTTTTCTTGGATGCGGTTTGTATACGGTTTTTGATGCTTTCTTGTATGAGGTTTGATGTGGTCCTGATGTTGCGAGTTATCTTGGTACTTAGAAGCTTTGTTGTTGGTGTTTGGTAGAGTCATGTTGCTTTTTTGCTGTTGTTTCGAAACAGATTGATTGCTGCTGATCGATGTGCTGTTGATGCGGTTTGTTGTTGCTGCTGGTCTTAATTGGTTGTTAAAACTGTTGATTTTTAATGGACGTTAGAAACAGTTCTGTTAGTGATTAATCTGGGTTTTTTAAGTTGTTTTGAATCTGTTTTTAGCTTGTTCTTCGCTGAGGTTCGTGTTAAAGACGTGAGTTCTTGAAAGCGGTTTGACTAAACTGGTGACATTATTCTATGCGGTTTTTCGTGTTTATATGTCCAGTTTAATGAATCTTATGCGTTTTGATAACAACGAATGTGGTTTGACTTCGGAAGTGCGTTTTGACGCCTTTTTACTATGCGGTTTGTCGGATACATATGCGGTTTGATCCAAAAGAAGAATGTGGTTTGTCCTATTTCAGTCCAGATTCGATGTATCTATGAAGTGGTTTGTCACTTTTGAAAACAAAGCGGTTTGTCAATGTGCGGTTTGTCAGTTTTAGAACAGGTAAGCGGTTTGACCAAACTGGAAGATGCGGTTTGTCAAAATGGATAAGTGGTTTGATGGTCTGAAGATGCGTTTTGACTGATACATGCGGTTTGTCATAATAATGTTGTGTTTTGTAAAACATAAAGGGTGACTGAGATTTGAAGCTAAAAGCGGTTTGACTTACAGAGTTGGTGCGGTTTGTATCTAAAGAGCGAGTTGACTAATCTGCTTAATCACTACATTCATTCACAACTGTAAACTGCAATTATTCACTAATCCTCAACATCAACTAAACAAGAACCTAATCAAGATTCAACAGACACATCTCATTCAACCACAAGACCATAACATGCCATAACAAACTCATATCATTCTATGACCTAAAATTTCTAAATACGTTACTACAATCAATCCATTTCACATATATCAACACATTCACACAATCAGACAAAGCAATAATCACAGCAACTTCTTACTAATCCTTCAACAAACCAAACATCAAGACTCGTAATTAATTGCAAGACTCTAAAGATCTCAGGTTTATTCGCGTTTATTTATGATATATCAAAACCTTGAAGGTATTCACATGAAAAAATCTCATCACAGATCGAAAACCTCAAAAAGTCGAAACATGATCTCATATTCGTATGGTTAAAAGGGTGTTTCAAGATCCTATCAACCCAAAATGAAACATCACAGATCTTAAACTTTAATAATATTCGAATCTTTAAAGATAGAACAAGAAAACCATATGGTCTCTTCCTCTCTTTTGATTCGTTTATTTGTCCCAAGATTCAAACTGTCTATCGATAATAAAAAGGGAACTTAAAATGATCTCAGCAAAGTTTTCGCGGTTATTACTACATGATCAAGACCATGGCTGGTCAAATACTCGAAAACATTTATCTTCACAGATCGAAAACCACAAAGAGAATAGACCATATGATTATCAATCTTAGCCTTGTGTCATTTGTATGTGGTTCATTGAACTCATAGATCTTAAAAGATCTATACACAAAAGAACTGTTGCTTCGTAGATCTAAAAACAATTTTGTTGCTATCCGAATTTAAAGAGAAGTAATAACAAATATGTTACCCTTTCTTCTTTGATTGTGATTGTCATAAATCAAAAGGATGTTTCGTTCAAAGTTACACACATGTACGATAATCAGAAGGATTAAAGAATACCTACCCTTGAACCATCGTGGCTGTCACAAAATTGATTCGGAAAAGGTCCTAGCCAACCCTGTGGCTCCCTCATTCTGAGGTTAAAAGGTCATGTTATAATAAGTCTTGTATATTTGAGACCCATCCTAGGATCATGTAACTCCAAACCTTCTTGATGATGTGATGAGAGTAAAAGTTATTTGAGAGATATATTTTTTTTATGATGCTGCTATGGTTAAAGTTAGGGGCGGATTATTGATAGAGAAGGAATAGGGTCTAGGTAAACATGTTATGTGTCAAACCTTGATTTGGAGCGTGATATTAGATGAGTTTTGGTATGAGATGCAGATTTGTAAGTGTAAGGAGAGAGAGGCAGAAGTTTAGTGTGACTAGGGTTTGGAATATTAGGGTTTGGTCTTTGTGTGAGTTTACTGTCTTAAATACCCCGTAGGATTAGGGTATGTATATGGATCGGAGTATACTTATTTGTACGAGCCTCTAGTAATATCACATGTTATGTGGGCCACAACTGATTTCATGTTGGATCGAATGATGGGTTTGGGTAAGTGAAGTTTCGGCCTTGTATTAATGTTGGACTGGGATTAACGATTTATCACGTGGAAAGTGGTGTGTTGGATTACAAAAATTGATATCAAACTTTGTGTCACGAACCCTTTGATACAATTTTTCTTAAATATTTGGTTAATGGCATGTTGGTAATTCAAATTTCACGTAAGATATTTAAATCACGGCTTGAGTTATTAGTTAATCTTTAATGAAGTTCGAGGTCCTTGTCCGGTATTATTGATTTGGTATTGAATTGATGGTTCAAACGGTCTTAATGGTACTTGGACTCGTGATCTGTCTTGGGCTTATGAACTAAAGTGATAACTTGGACCGGATTAAATAGGGTTGAATGGATCTGGTACTGCATTTTGGAGAGAAATTGTACCAAATGTGGGCTTGAATGTTAATCGTATGTGTTAGTACAAGTGATGACTTGATTTGGATGATGGACTGATGGGTTTCTCAAAATTATGTGTCAAACCTTGATTTGGAGCGTGATATTAGATGAGTTTTGGTATGAGATGCAGATTTGTAAGTGTAAGGAGAGAGAGGCAGAAGTTTAGTGTGACTAGGGTTTGGAGTATTAGGGTTTGGTCTTTGTGTGAGTTTACTGTCTTAAATACCCCGTAGGATTAGGGTATGTATATGGATCGGAGTATACTTATTTGTACGAGCCTCTAGTAATATCACATGTTATGTGGGCCACAACTGATTTCATGTTGGATCGAATGATGGGTTTGGGTAAGTGAAGTTTCGGCCTTGTATTAATGTTGGACTGGGATTAACGATTTATCACGTGGAAAGTGGTGTGTTGGATTACAAAAAAATTGATATCAAACTTTGTGTCACGAACCCTTTGATACAATTTTTCTTAAATATTTGGTTAATGGCATGTTGGTAATTCAAATTTCACGTAAGATATTTCGTCACGGCTTGAGTTATTAGTTAATCTTTAATGAAGTTCGAGGTCCTTGTCCGGTATTATTGATTTGGTATTGAATTGATGGTTCAAACGGTCTTAATGGTACTTGGACTCGTGATCTGTCTTGGGCTTATGAACTAAAGTGATAACTTGGACCGGATTAAATAGGGTTGAATGGATCTGGTACTGCATTTTGGAGAGAAATTGTACCAAATGTGGGCTTGAATGTTAATCGGATGTGTTAGTACAAGTGATGACTTGATTTGGATGATGGACTGATGGGCTTCTCAAAATTGGATCGTATATATGAGATTTGACTATTATGAGGTTTATGAGATTTGGACTTTATGAGATTTATTGAAGAGATTTGACGATAAGTTTTGTTGATTTGAGATTTGAGGATGAGATTTGTTGTGGTATGCGGTTTGGTACTTTGGTGTATACATTGTCACGAAGAATATTATGTCACGGCTTGAATTAATATTGGAACTAGGGTGACTACGGAGTTTTTTGTACGATATTTCTCATTGGGATTTGAAGTGAGGTTTTTCGGGCACGTTTACTTATTTCGTCTTCTTTCTTTCTTTCCTCCTGTGAATATGACTTGTTTGGGCATTTATAGAGTGTGATAAAGACTTGGCCATTTAGTTACTTTTGTGATTCTTTCTCGCTTAACCCACAACGTAACTATCACTTCGGTGTCTCACGCAGTTGAGGATACGTCAAGAGGTTTTGTACATTGGGTACACCGTTTCTTTTTCACTAGGATTAGTACAAGCTTAAGTAACAAATCTGGGGAATTCTACTTCATGTTCAAATTTGGTATATCGGGTTTACTTCACCAAATGGTCACAGCAATTGCCGACAGAATTCGTGAATGATGTGTTTACCAAAGGGTTTGTTGGATGAGATGTGATCAGCAATTCCCATGAGATATTAGACACTACATAATGTTTAAGATACCTCACAGTCTAAGTAAATTTTCTAAAGAATCCTCAGTGTCTTTCATGACTTCTCAAGATGTTTGCTTATGACAAGAACATCTCGTGCAAGTGGTAGTACACGTTACGATGCTTCCGAAAGTTCGAAACCATCATGGGGGAGAAACGCGTACTTTGATGTTTTACGGTCAACCTAATAGGGAAGTAGTGTATACTACTCGACTTAGTATGGTTTATGAAGTATTCTACATATGGGAGAAGAATTGTTGAGGATGGAGAATGAATCGTTGATGAACCGCTGCATGTTCCCCTAAAACAGATATTCACCAAAACCAAATTTGTCATAACTATTTCCAGCTGTCATTGTTTACGGTTTAGTCTTGATCTTGTAAAATCCCGCGAAAGAATCTATTTCTCGGTTTAAATCATAGACTTGTAAAATCCCGTGACAATGGAAACATCCCGGTGAAAGAAAAGTGCATCTCCGGATCTGTCTCTCGGTTTATTCTTGGTTTTGTAAAATCCCGCGAAAGAACCCATTTCTCGGTTGAAACCAAAGAATTGTAAAATCCCGTGATGATGGAACCATCCTGGAGAAAGAGAAAGTGTAATTCATGATCTTTTCTGATGTTGGTGCTACGGTTTCTACTTCGAAGAAGGGATAAAGGGTGTAGTTCATGAATTGGGTGTGTTTGCATTTTCTTCATGGCAGTTTGGTTATTACAAGGTTTTACGGGGTTATGTGCTTTTAACCATGGTCGGGATGAAACCATTAGCATAGTTCACTTAAAACGTCAAAGGAGGCTAGAACTGGGCCTTTAAACCATAATGTGACAACGGCGTTAATTCATTATTATTTATTTGAGGTTGAAGTGAAATTTCACGGGCAAGTGTACTTAGTATCTGAAGGTATCGGGGATGGTTGGATGAAGATTCTTCGAGATCCTTGTTCAAGCTTTTATCATTTTCAAAGAACGAATACTTGGAAATCTAGTTATTTTTGGGTGATTTTTCTTTTCCTTTTTACCACCACAAAATAACTATCACTTTAAGGAGTTACGTTGTAGTGCTCAATGTCACATTAAATTGTGGATTTTCAAGAGGTGATGTATGTCTTATACTTGATGGTTGGTTGGATGAAGAGTATAGAGTACTTAGGGATTCAATGGGGGATGAACTCTCGGGACCGCTCTTTGTTACATATGTGCAACTTTAAGTCTCAACTTCGGGTTAATTTACTTTAGTGTCAAATTCATCATATTGGGTTTTCTCCACCAGCTGTCATGGAAAAGAGCCTACTAAATGATAATGGGGTTGATAACAAGTTAGCCAAGAGTAGTTGAAAAGAGAGAGATTATGACGTTTGAACACAACAGTTCAAGCCTCGCTCCTAAAGAAAAGAAAAGTGTACGCTTCAGTGCGCTTTATCTTCTAAAGAAGAGAAATCTTCTTATTTATGACCATTCTCATCAACATGCTTCATGCTTTTTCCATGCGCTTTCAGTCATCAAGTGAACCGAACTACTGTTGATTGTTTTCTTATTCCACTTGCTCAATTATAATGACGATGGCGACATCATATGCTACCTTTGAGGGGGAGAAGTGTGAATAGACTACATAGGGATGATACTCACTTGTTTAGCCAAGAATGGCAACTTCGTATGCAATTCTTGAGGGGGAGAAGAAGTGTGAAAATACTGCATGTTGATTGACACTTGAGTACAAATGGTCATACGGCTCCAAACACATGTAAGAACCGAGCTTCTTCTTATCGGGTCATCTTCATCATATCTTCGATAGAGACGGTGTACAAATGAGTGCCACGTGTTCCCTTTAAAAGTTCAACACCATCTAGTTCTCTAACGAAGCAAGAGTGTTTTCTGAAGGCCACTTCAAGATCAGAGTCACAGAATTGACCAACATATTAACAAAGTAAGAGTGTTCTTCTTTGTAAGAGTCATAATCAGAGAACAGATTATGACCAACATATTAACAAAGTAAGAGTGTTCTTCTAAGAGCCGTTGGTTGACATCTTCTCATGGGCTGATATGATTAATGACAAAGTGCTTCCGATTCTTGGTGATTTCCTTGATGAACATCTTTACATTCTTGTTTGATTGGGAGGGATTTGAGTTAAGGGGATTTGCTATATATAAGTTAACGAGAATGCATTTGGTGAGAAGAAGATGTTAACTTTCTATTCCTCAAACGGACAATCTTGAAAAAGATCGAGTCTACAGTTTGTTCTACATTTTTCTGCTGCATGTTAGAAGACTAAAGACGAGTTGCATTTGATTATCTAAAGACTTCTTCTTAATTTGGGCATTTATCAAACAGATTTTCGGTTTAAGGGAGAGCAATAATTGGGGGAGAGTGAAATGTCAGATTTAATCCCCAATTAGACTTGCTCACATTCTTCAGCAAGTTCATTCTCACAAAGATTAAAAGTGTTCTTCTCAAAAGATTTCAAGTATCTGGGCTTACAATGAGTTGCTGATTTTGAAGTATCAAAACCAGCAAGGGGGAAGGAGACACACATCTAAAAGCTCAACGGGTACACATGATGAACTTAATACTTCTAAGTGATTGAAGATATCCTGGGAAGACAAATGTCATGACCGCAGAGAAACTCAGTGTATCTAGTGGCTTTTAGTGTTCTTATTCCAACTATGTGGGGGAAGAGATGGAAGAGTTAGTTTCTGGTGATAAAAGAGGTAAACAAGTGTGTGATGATTTTGATGATATCGCAATCATCAGGGGAGAGAGATTGTGTACATTGGGGACGCTCAGTTGTTTCACTTGAGAGATTAATCGGTGATTCTGTGATAATCACTTATTCTGGAGTTGACATCCGCAGAGATAATCAGTGATTCAGCCGGCTACTTCAATGTTATCGGTTATTCTATCTTTGAGCATTTGGGTACTTTGGGTTCTTGAGCTTCATACACTTTCTTCAGGAGAGAGAAAAGTATACTTCAGGGTTATTCTTTGCATATCGGACTTAATCTGCTACTTAGATGTTATAAGTTTCTCTATCCTTGGGTATATATGTATTCGGGTTCTTGAACTTTATTCTAAGAGACTGGCCGCATCAATTATACTACTCGAGGGAAGTGATCTCTTGACACCTTTTGGTATTCTTCGCTTCAGACTTCAGTGAAAAAGAAATTTGAGAAGATTTTATTTATGAGTGGGATGATACGTTGTTGTTCTTATTGATGATATAACCGCGAACGAAGAATCTCGATGATTATTCTTAAAAGGAGCAGCAAGATAGATGATAATGGTATGCTTCTTTGTGCACCTGGCTAAGGCAAGCTTGAAATAGAGCTTCGAATCTGCTCAACAAAAGGATTTTCGGTTTGGGGGAAGCTGCCAAAGTCTCACTTTCAGATGGTTCAATTTATCTCAACAATTCAGGAGCCTCAAAAGCTTTGGTGGTGAAAGTTTAAGAGATGATGAGTTCTATCTTGTACAACGGGGTTGCTCGATATCCTTATCTCAGTACTCGTATCATCATCCTTCTTAAACTATATCATCTACTCTATCTGTAAATATTTATCAAAAAGAAAAATAGAAAAATATAAAACCAACAAAAATCCATAAAAATCAGAAAATTTGAAAAATACAAAAAATATTGTTTTTCTAAAGACATGTCTTCTAGTATCGATAACATCTACGGTCTTAGAAATCTCATTCAATAATGGCACGGGACCATAGATGAAGTTCGAGCAGAAGGTGTAAATATTATTTTCAAAACATGTCTAAAACTATGGTTTGCTATTATTTCAGATAGCAACCCGCTCTTCAAAAGAAGGAAAGTGTTGCGCTAAACCAATTTTCAAAAATATCGTGCACTTATCCTAAAACAAAAACAAGGAAAGCATGTAGTCAAAAAGACTGTTGTTCCTACACAAATGTTTTTCCTTCTAAAATTCTTCAGAAAAATATTTTTTGTTTTCAAAAATGTTGGTAAATGAGTTGCTTGAAATTTAATCAGTATCGGAGTTTTCATAAATTTGCAAACTCAATCAATGACCTCTGTGCTTTAAAATTTTCATAAAATGAGTCATTCATTGAGGGGGAGAATGTTTTCAAATATATATATCATCTAACGGGCTTATATAATCATCCTATGTGCTTAAAAGAAAAATATGTTTGCCTACGTTGAAGGACTAGGATTCTAGGATATGATTGTTAGGATTAGATGATTATAGTTTGAGAAACACATTATTCTCATGCTTTCATGATCTGATTGATTTTTTGTATTGACTTGTATTAGTCGATTGTTGTTTGGGTGATGTCGACCACCATATCTATGTATGTATGTTCACTAACGTATGCAGATATCCTGGTATAACAGAATGTTCCTGTTAGGTCACTAGTTTTACAACACAAGCATCAATGAAAGAAATAGAGAAGAGATAGAGGTCTGTTGAACAATAAACAAACACACACACATGATATACTTGGACGGTTACGCGTAGGGCATGAGTGAAAGGAATAAATTGAACAACCAACACTCAAGTGAGGGTTATACAAGAGTATTTATAGGAGGGAAGCTAGGGAAACACTCCTAGTCCCTTCCTTTCTCCTATGGGCTTGGGCCTAAGCTCATAGGCCTTCTACATAAGCTTAAGGCTAATAACAAACATAAAGGCCATAATTAAGCTAACTATTACATATGAATTACTAACACTTGATTACGGTTTAGGAGTGATTCCAACAATCTCCCCCTAAGTGTTAGTGATGAAGAATATAAACGGTGAAGGCATTGATGTAATAGTAGCATTGACGTCTTCTGACATTCTTCTTTCTTGTGAGAAGAATTGCCTTGATTCGAACAATCTCCCGAGTGTAGAGAAATTGTTTTCTTTAAATAGTTTTGCTTTGACATCATCTTTTAACTTTGTTCTTTGATCATTGTTCTTTGTGATGGTAGTGATAGTATGTTGTTGTTATGCGCATCAAGTGCGCTTCAGTGCGCCCATTTGCTTGATGTCTCCACGTCATTCTTCAACATGCTCATACGCTCTTTAACATTGGATAATAATCTTGATGAAGTTCTTTAAGTCTTTAACTTTGTAGATTCTTTGTATTGATGAAGAATCATTCGACTTTTGTGTTGCTTTTGGATAGAACTTCCATTAGTGATGATGTTGGCATGAGCATGTGAAGAATTTGCACGATCATTCCACTCCGGAGCTTCCATAAGAAGAAAACATGAAAGCGGTTAGTAATAAGCGATTCCGCACTTACAAGTTTGAACTTGAGAGGTTAACGACATAGTGTGAAAAACAAATCTAATTCTCACAAAGGCCGTTCTGAACTGGAGTCCCACAAGTGAGATAACGCGATGTCTTGAAGTACATCTGATTCAGATAGTCGTTGAGGTACACGAAGCATCACCTCACGACGTAGACCGTTTGAGACACACTAAGCGTAATCCACGGGAGTTACAAGTGACACGCTATCGGGGTTGTTTGATGTTGACCTGGCGGGAGTTTCCATTCAATCATCGAGGATCACGGATGTGAACCTCTCATAAATGTTCTCGACAAATTGCTAAGATCCGTGAAGGACTCGATAGCGCACCAATCGATGTTCTTATTGTTGAACATCAAGTGATGAAATGTCAAGTGTACCTAAGAGATCTTTTGATGAATCTGGTGGCTCTAGACTCAATAGTGCATTTTGGTTTTCTGAGTGGAGACTAGGGAGAGGTCTCCTTCTTCAATACCGGTGATCTCTAAGACAAAGCCAATAGTTTATGTAGGGTTCCACGTGAGAATGAAACAAGCTTCTTTTGAGAGAAACTTGAGTGGCTAAGAAGGTATAGTACATGCGTCATTGGGTCCATGACGACTTTTAATCTTCAATACCGGCGTCACTAAGTGACAACCAAGAGCATATGAATTGAACCGATTATGCGCCTAAGTTGAATAATTTGGAGGGCTATTTCTTTTCACCTTTTCTTTGCATTTCTTTTAATTCTTCAACTCCTTCTTTCTCCGATTCTCATTTTCTCCTTTTTATAATCATACCTAAGGACTTCTAAGTACTAACTATTTGTGATGTCCTTGGGTAGATCCCTCCGACTCTGGCGGATCATAGGACAGTTATTCTAACCTTAATCTCCTTATAACTCCATTGCCATAAAACCATTTTTCATGAAAATCTCTCAAAGTGTTTGGGAAAGAAAACATGTTTGAACACTTCAAGAGTTTTAGATTTTGAAATACTCCCCTCACGTGTGCTTAAGAGTTTTACTGAAATCTGCACGGTGAGGAAAGAGGGCGCACTTTTGAATTGATCGACTCAAGATAGACAATTCCCAGGGACAGTTACGTTGCATAGTTAAAGAGATAAATTGTTAGCTTTTAGGTGACAACTAGCTCTAATAACTACCTTGAAGGTGTGGACAAACCTCGAAAGGTTGTCAAACCCGTCAAAGTTCATATCTATCAAGAGCTTCTCGAATAGGTACAATTTACTTGGATAAGTCTTTGGAAGACAAATCTTTTCAATGTAAGACTGTTCAGATCCCGTCAATTCATAGGTTGAAGTCTTTTCACACGATGATTCAATAGCAATATCACAACATATTTCTTATCACATATTTTCTCCCCCTCAAAAATGGCATATCAATGTTGTTTTTGAAGAAGTGTTGAGAATAAATATGACCATTTTGAGTTTTGTAGGAAAAGTACCACTGAGAACACTTTTGTGAACAAAGATTTTAGTCAAATACTCCCCCTCAACAAGTGATATAAACGGTTGAGGTTTTGAAAATCATAAGGGGAAGTACTTGTTCTTTTGAGCAAAACCTTGAAAAAAATGAAAGGTTTGATAGGTTTTACTCAAAAGTAAGAAGCTTCGCTCCTTTTATAAGGATTGTGGCAATCAGGCGTACCACGGGGTCCTTTCTTGACAAGAACGGGTTGTACATCTGTTATGTGTGCACAAGCCATAGACATATATAATCACACATCAAAATATTATGAAATAGAAGCGGTTCAAGGGGTACCAGAAGTCGGTGATGTTGCCGAGTGCGAGCAGGCGTTGATAGCGGTGATGTTAATCACGGGTCAACCACCAACAACGCTTTCAATGTTACAGGCGATCCCTTCGATACAACCTTTCATCAATCATTCGATGATCCTCTACACATCCCTTACGTCACGAGAGTTCCATCGCTTTTGAGACCCTATGCCTTCATATATTGCCTTCAACCGATAAGCCAATCCGTCCCTAACCTTCTTCAAAGTGTGATCCCCAAAATTGTGAAGATCTCTACACGCCATCAAGAAATTTCGTTGAAGTTCACCGTGATAAACGGCCGAATGGTATCTTTGATGAGTGTGTATTGTGGAAGGCTGGTTGATGTCGGGAAGATCTAGGCGAGGTGGAGTGAAGTTGACACGGTGCGATATGATTCAACCGCAAGTGGAGATCTTCTACGTTCTGTATGACTATGCTTCGATGAATATTAGCAAGGACTTGATGTATTCATGTTGTACTTGATCGAGAATTGTCTCATGCGTCCATGTACTTTGGCAAGATCTGGATCTTCAATGTCATTGAGAGACAAATTACGAAAGTCCGCTTCATCGAATGCATAATCTCTTTCGTCTTGTCTTTTGACCACGATATTTTTGAGAAAAGTGAAGTTCCATTTAGACGAAAGATCAACATGTTTAATGAAACGATTCCTTTAGTCTTGAACACTTCATTTTGAGACTTCTAAACTTGGCGACACGTAGTAGATTAGTCGGCGTTACGGCCAATGGTGAATCCCATACATTGCATCACGGTCATACAATTCCACATTGTTAGAAAACATGTGGGTAGCCTTTTCCTCGATGGCTATGCGGTTTGAGTATATGGTGCAGGGAGCGGAAGTGTCGAGAGATGTAGCATATTTCCTTAAATGATCATCTGCCGTGTAGAAGAAATTCCAAGTCTTTGTTGAAGAAATAGCGAAATGGAATCTTAGGGCGATCTGGTTGGCCAATTGTCGGTAGAGGTTTAGACCGATCGGTGTAATATGGAGGATTGTCCCATTTGGTGAAGTCGATGTTTGCTTCAGGTTGAGCCAATCCATATTGTTAGACATGGCTCGTGCTATATTGTCAAGGTGATACTCAACTTCAATAGCACTTTCCGAGTCATCTTTGAGAAGTTGAAATGCTTCATTCTTGATTCGCTTCAACTCGAATTTCGTCATCTTCTTCACACGGAATTTTCTTGCAAGAACTTAGCATGCTCCAATGTATTATCGTCTACCGGTTCTTGACCTTCATTTGGATAGGGGTGGAATTAAAAAGTGTAGAAAACCATTCAAATTCTTTTGTGTCATCTTCATTTAGCCATGAAATGACGTCAGTCATAGGCGCCTTCTTCTTCTTTTTCTTAGGCCTAGATGAAGATTCTGGTTTCTTAACTTGTTTGGGAGAGGTGGGTTGTTGTAGGGGCTCACGGACTTCCTCATCGTCACCACCCGTATACTCAAAGTGATCACCGGTTTTCTGAGTCAGGGGTGGTAATTCAGAAGAGTCTTGAGATTTTTCAGTAGAAGAACGAGGAGGAGACCTTTGTTGATGTAGTCCGTTGGGGTGGAGGTTGCATAGAAGATGATGCATCGAGACTTCTTGGGCGTTTAGGCTCGTTATCCTTATCCCGATCTTTGTCTTCGTCGTCTCTTGAGCGTTTAGGCCTTACGACTTCTTCTCTCGTATCTTGACTGAGTTGGTATTCAATGATGCTTCAAACAATTTTGCTTCGTGGGAGGCAAATGTTGTGAAACATTCGACATTTGAGCTACTAGCCGATTCACCAATTCATCATCCGAAAAGACGTGGGTTCAATGGATTGATGTTCACATTTATTGGAGTTGATTTCATGGTTTGCTTGGCGGATGTAAGAGATTCGGATGAAGTTATGCGGTATACATCTCCTTTGTCAGTTTAGGAACGACATCAAGAAGGAATTTGTGAGTGTATCCTTTGATCATCTCGTCCATTTTCCCTTGAAGATCATCTTTCAAGAGCTTCTGGACATACTCCCTTTCAACTTTCATCTCGTCGTTCTCATCATGAAGATACTGAATCTGATCAGCGAAGAAATTCATCTTCTTGTAGAGCATGTCTTTCTTTCTGAACTGTTTGACAGCTTTAACGATTCGTTTCTTAGCTTGAGAGATCCAAGATGCAGTTGGCTTCTTCACTGATTTGGATGTTGATTTGGTTGATCTTTTCGATGGTGGTGGTGAGGAATGAGAAGATGAATCCGATGAAGATGAGATGTGAGGAGACTCCGGGTCCTTTGATGGTTCAGAAGTTTTCTCCTTAGACCGTACGGGACTGTCAAGAAGAAACTTTTCATAATCAACATCTTCATCATTTCGGACTTAGCTTCTTCATCGACTTTATCTTTCTCAAACTTCTCGATGTCGGGTTCCTCAATGTCAAACTTAATAGACTCCTCCTGTTGCTTTTGTTGTTGCTCAAGAGTGGTGGCACCGGTTCCTTATCGGGTCGATTAACGCATCGAGGATCGGTGTAGGTTGAACTTCACCACTTGACCTCCGGGCCACCCATTTGATCATTGGAAAATTCCTCCGCAACTTGTTGGAGTCTAAAAATTTGAACTTCCTCCTGTGTCGGTTTCGGTGGCTCTTCTTACGAGCTTTCCTCTTCATAAGGCACAAATCTTGAGTCTTCCTTTTCCTTGGATAGGCGGTGGTGGGAGGTTTTGCTCTTGAAGGAGGTGCATCGATTCTTGATTCGAGTAGAAGACCTCTTCATCTAACTGTATCTTTAGAGCTTTCATCCACTAGCTTTCTTGGCGATTCGGGGCTTTGCACGGGAATGGGAACAACTTCCTTAGAAGAAATAGTCCTTTTCATGGAGGATTCCTCTTGGGAACTTCCTCGACTCTCGATGCTTGCAAGACACTTCACCTTGCCTCTTACGGTTCTCCGTGTAGGTGTTCCGAAGACTTCTCATCGAGATGACCAACTTTGCCTACTTTAACCGCTTCGGATACCTTTTGTATGTGTAGAGCTTTTGATTTCGTCAGACGAAGGTGATCGAGCAACACAAACACCTGTTTCTTTGTTGTCGATTCCTTGATTACGGCAGTTAGAATAGGCTCGGACAACATGTCGTGATTGTTGGGGTCATTGAGTCTCTTGGGAATATCGGGATGAAGCCCAAGTGCTCTCGGATCAACAGTTTAGTGTATCGACATAGGAATCTTTGAGCCAAGCTTTTTAGAAATGACATCATGTCATCCCATATCGAGCTTCGATTCGATGTGCTTCATGTTGATTAATGACCAAAGATTTGCGGTTCCATGAGCTTGGGATGCTCATAGCCACTATCACGACCGAGAGACAGTTGGTGATGATGATGTAGAGTTCTCCACGGTTGAGGAATGTTCTTAAGCTCCACATGAGAATGCTTAGAGATAGTTCTGAAGCTTCATCATAGCCAATATCAATCAAGAATTGTAAACTGTCTCTTGACGGTGTGGCATAAGTCGGTTGCCTCGATGTCGGGGATGAGAAAAACAGCCCGTAAGTTTGCATGTGTGATGGTGACTGTTTGTGATTGAGCGTCACTGTCACCGCACTTTGACCTTTGACCCTTTGCATTGAATTCCAAAGCGGTGAATGTAGATCTCGGTATTGTAGCGAAATGTGAGAGCATGTTACGATAAGGATGATTCTTTAGAATATCCACAACAATCAAACAGGAAGATTACGAGCGGTGAGGGTTTCAAAGTCAACCCAAGGTTGTTCTTTCCAATCTTCCTCGGATAGCCGTTTGGGAAGATATACGCATGATGAGAACATCCGGTGCATCCACATTCATTTGAGCGACCATGTCTTGATGCGAAATAACATTAGCCAAAAGAACCAACATATCGAAAGACATAATGTTAGTCAACAGAAGGTTTTATTGTCTAATTATTGAATGTGCAATGTCAATGATAGTTACGAGTCCAAAGTCACTTGTTTGTTCAATAGTCCAATGACGTCGTGATAAGTTTCGTGAGTTAGTTAACTTTAAGTTTTAAAGTTTATGTTATCACTTATTTAACACAACATATTAAACGTTTAAGTTTATTAGTGACATTTTTGGTTTCGTGACGTTATGATTTATTTATTTACAAGTTTGCACGCGTAACAATTCATAATGAAGGTTTGATCAAGGCTTATGCGTAGAAATGGTAGCTTATGGATAAACATGAGAAGTATACGCGTGAGCGCAAGCTTATCGTGGGATCCTTACTTACAGCGTAAGAAATGTTACAGCGTGGGAAAAGGAAACCTTATGCGTAAAGCTTACGGCGTGGCGTATATAAAACCTTACGCGTAAGGCTTACTCGTAAGAGTAGACCTTATGCGTGAGGTCATCACACGCATATCCTTCACGGGATACGTGTAGTCCCTTTGTAGAACCTTACGCGTACGATTCGCGTAAGATTTCTCTTACGCATAACTTTCTACGCGTAAGGTGATCCTTATCGTGATTTTCAATGACCTTGATTACGAGTTTCGTGTAGCAAGCCCGAAATAACATCATCATAACATCAATATTAACATTAACATTCATTATAAAGCGGATCATGGCATGAATATTCATCAAACATTTTACGGCGTAAAACCCTTACGCGTAAGACAAAACCCTAAAGTTCATGAATTACTCGTAAGAAATTTAGCCATAGGATTTGCACAAAAATGATTACGGTAGTACTAGTATGCCTATAGAGTAGGTTTATCAAGTTTTAACATCAAATATGTCATGAATCAAAAATACCCAAACCGTATGAATGAAACCCTAATTTTCAATAAATTAATATTCATTGTTTACGGGTTGATTATGGGCCTAGATATCATCAATTCAACATGAATACAACACTTTTCAAGCAATCATTTAACCAGAAACGTCCTCAAATGAAAACACCCAATTTTACGCACAAACCCTAGTTTTCCAGAATCAATCAATTCGTGTTTCTGGGTGTGTTTTAATGATCAAAATAGTTTTAATGATGTTATATGAACGTTTTGATACAACCATTTTAACCAAAAATACACAAATGAAAGATTTGTGTTCATAGCTTATGCGTAGAACACAAATCACATTCAAACTCATTATTTGACCGTTGGTTTCGTGTAATAATCAAAACCATTGTTTAAAAACATGTTAAGATTATAAAACAACTTACAAAATGATGATCCAAAACACGGATTTGTTGAATGATTCTTAGGCGTAGGATTAGTTAGTTGAAAAATTGAATGTGATGAGTAAATGAGCTTAGGTGGAGTGTTTTATGTAAAATAACTTTTAATGTTTAGACACTTTCAGTCCCTCCACCTTTTCCATTTTCATCCAAAGCCTTTTAACTTCCATTTTGGTTACCAAACAGAAGATTTAAGGAAATAACTTTGACGACACTCCCCCTCGACTTAAGAAATAATGAAAGGTTATAAATTTTAGTCCGAGGAGTGTCAGTAAACCAGAAATGTGACCACCAATATTAAAGAAACAACCAGGATAGAATAACATGCAAGTACATTGTTATTTTGAAACAGTTAAGTATTAATTTTCTCCCCCTCAACACTTGATCGGAAAACTACTGAATTTTGAAAGAGTTGAGTGTTGACGGAAGAGATGTACTTGCCATGTTGAAAAAAAATAGATAGAAGAGTATTTTTGTTGTTTTATCTGATTTTATATTTTTATATTTTGTTTTTGAAAAATATTTACAAAAGAGATTTTGGTGTTTGACAGTTTTTTTAAGACTTTTTTAAGAGATCATCTAGTTCCTCTTGAGTCAAACACCTCATACCAATCCGGTGGACCAACTCATTAAACCTAGCGGGAGGCAAGGCTTTGGTGAGTAGATCCGCCAATTGGTATTCGATACCACAGTATAATTCAACTGCACCACATTCCACGTGGTCCTTGATGAAATGATAGCGAAGATCGATGTGCTTTGATTTTGAGTCTTTGAGCGAGTTGCGAGATCGCAATGGCACTCCGATTGTCGCAATACATCGAGATTCTGTCAAATACGTAACCATAGTCTTTGAGTTGTGTTCTCATCCGGATGACTTGAGCACAACATGCCGACATGGCTACATATTATGCTTCGATTGATGGCGATGTACAATCCTGCTTCTTCGATTGCGGGACACGGTTTATCACCAAGAAATTGTAGTGCTCTCAAGTACTTTTTCGTGAATCTAAGCATCCTGCGTGATCGACATCTGGCGATTAGTTCAAAACCGAATCCTTCGGATACGGATCCCAGTTAATGGTTCCCTTGATGTATCGGAGGATTCTTTTAGCCTCGAGAGGTGGGTTTGATTGGTCTTGATGATAACGGGAGCGAGATAAGCGGCAAAGACAATATCGGTCAGTAGTCATTAGATACATGAGAGACCCAATGATACTACGGTATTTTGTAGGGTCGACAAGTTTCCCATGTAAATCGACATCTAGCTTCTTGGTATGAGTCATGGGTGTGGCATAAGTGTCACGTGTTTTCATTCAAATTTGTTTAACAATTCAAGGGCATATTTGGACTGACTCAAGAAAATACCACGGGGTGATTGATGAACTTGCAGTCCTAGAAAGAACGTTAGTTCACCCATCATGGACTTTTCAAAAAATTTCTTCATTAGTTTTGCAAAAGCGATTGAGTACTTTTTATGTGTAGACCCAAAAATGATGTCATCCATGTAAATTTGAACAATTAATATATGTGCCCCGTAATATTGTATAAAAAGAGTAGGGTCTACCGAACCTTTGGTGAAATTATTAGCAATGAGAAAAGATGATAGCTTATCGTACCATGCCCGAGGAGCTTGTTTGAGACCATAAAGAGCTTTGTTCAGTTTGTAGACATGGTTCGGGAACTCGGGATCAACGAATCCTTCGGTTGGTGACATAAACCATTTCTTTCGGTTGTCCGTTGAGAAGCGAAGTTTTGACATCCATCGAAGACCGTCGTATTCATATGAGCATGACGAGAAATATCGAACGACCTCAAGACGAGCAACCGGAGCAAAAGATTCTTCAAAGTCTATTCCTCTTCCCGACGATAACCCTTAGCAACTAGGCGTGACTTGTTTGGATTACATTCCTTGACATCAATTTGTTTTCCAAATCCATTTGAGACCAATGACGTAGACCCTGTTGGTCTTTCAACCGATTCCATACTTCAAGGCGTTTGAATTGCTTGAGTTCTTCTGCATGGATTCTATCCACTTGTCTTTTGTCATTGCGTCTTTAATGTTTTAGGCTCGGTTGGCGGACGGTGAGTGCATAAATGCAATGTTCACCATCGTGTGAAGACGTTGTCTCGTAACGGTTGGTTGATTCGGGTTGCCAATAATATTTGCCGGAGGATGGTCTTTTATCCATCGATGTGTAGAGGTTGATGTTGGTATACATTGTGCGATTACGAGGATTCAAATGGTTTGTTGATGATTCCGCGACATCGGTGCAGCGATGTCATTAGCAAATGGGTTAAAGAACGCATTTGGATCAAAATCTGCGGTGGGGTACTTCATTAAGAACATAATCGGTAGGTTCATCATTGTTGGAAGTGATTTTTCAAGCTGTTGTGGTGGAGTCAATCGGTGGTGCTTCTTCAACATGAGTTGTTGTAGCAGTGTATCGGTATATGAGTAGTATTAGGTTGAGCGGTGAAACATCGGATACACCTTGAGCACGTTCATCAATATAAATCCTTTGAGCAGTGAACAAATAGCCTTTCCATTTGTTGACGAGTAAGTGAGGGCTTTGTTCGGTGATGATGGGGTTTGAGGAAATTTAATCGGTTGTGACCGGGTTCTAAGTCATTATACTCAAAAGCCATTTCCGTAAGTTCATCAAAATGAGCATGAATCGTTTCCATAACTTCGCTTTGTCTGACGATTCGGATCCGGTAACCTTTGGAATTCTCACAATATCCAAAAAGATGCCAATGTCGACTTTGGCTTTGAGCTTTCAAAATCATCACGGTCATTATTCGGATAGCAAAGGGATCCAAATACATGAAAGTGTTTGAGATTCGGTTTATAGTTGTGGAGAAGCTCAAAAGGTGTTTTGTTGTGGCGTTTAGTAATCATAGAACGGTTTGAGTATAGCATGCGATGAATCGACACGCCCATAAGTAATCTGGAAGTTTAGCATTGATTAACATTGTTCTTGCGGCTTCCACTAACGTTCGGTTTCGTCTTTCAACAACTCCATTTTGTTCTGGTGTACGTGCAATAGATGTCTGATGCTGAATTCCTACTTTCTCATAAAATTCACGAAGGGTTTGGTTAATGTTGGATCGATATACTTTAATCAAACTAAACTAGCTTATTAAGGTTTAATAACCTCAGATAAATCCTAAGTTATTAACAAAGAAACACTGAGCAATCTTTATTAAGTACGCGGAATTTACTTAACAAAGCTAAGAAGAAAACTTTATTAACAAACTCTAAATCTGCTTTGTATAACTCCAACATGTTGAGGAAATTCTGAAACCTATCATATGCAGCATCAAGACTCTCTCTTTCTCCTACTGTGAATGTTTCAAGCTGCTTGTTTGACAAGTTTACATGCATCTTCTTAGAGGCTTCATTCCTCCAAATCTGGTCTTGAGAGCGGCCAGTCGCTTAGCATCTTTAGCATCGTGAAATTTAAGAAGATGACCATCTGGAATGGCGATAGGAGAATATTAAGAGCCTTCTCTTGATTCCTTAGGGTTGCTTGTGGTAAAAGCGCTTTTGGTGCCAAAGGTTGTCCAGAACTTGAGCAGTTGGAACAACTTCATTCCATTGACAATTACATTCCACGAGCATGGTGCAGTAATGGTAATATCTTGCCTCATCTTCATGCACCAAAGATCATATTCTCCTTCTTAATGACCGGAATTACGAGTGAGGTGATTGAGGGTGGTGGAGCGACTTGATCGTCATCTTGAAGTTTGTAGGGTTTCTTCCTAGTCAGAGTTTCCACACAAGCTCTGATACCACTTGTTAATATCGTTTATAAGCTCGGCTAGGGATCAATAACAAAGATAATAAACATAATACGCAGCGGATAAATCAAAACAATACTTTGTTATTGTACAAGGTTTTTCATTCACTAATACTCTAATAATCTTAGACGTTTATAGAAACACGTCTACTAACTAAACTAATAACCTAGGCGTTTACAATGATCCATACGCCTAGGACACACTAATCTAAAACCCTAGACGTTCTTCCCTAACGTCTAGGCTAAACACACACCTTTTAGTTGACTACATTATTGGAAGACTTAATTAAAAACCTACACCTATGTCCTCTTTATATACTAGAGGATAAGGACTAAATAATAAAACTTCCATTGCAAGCAAGTCCTTCCATCTTTTAGTAGGTTTCCCTCTTGTCATATTAAGTCCCTCTTGTTTCATTCTTTTTGTCTTTATCAACTCAAACTTGTAATTCCCAACAATCTTCCCCTAGTTGATAATGACAAAACCATTCTTGAACGAACTTCCCTAGGCGTAGTAGAAATTGAGATCGGGGATCTCACCATGAATGAAACAAGTATGTCTTCCTTTGTCTTCCCTTAATCCATGCCATGTCACTCAAACATCTCTTCCCTTTTGTTATTATCTAAATAGGGAGCGATGCAAATAATGATCTTGACCACCACGAACCAATATCACACTTCCAATCTAAGACTTCCAATGCTTCAAATCACCCACCATTACGCACCATAGGAAAATGGATCCAAAAGCAGTGAAAACTTCAACTAGCAGTAGTAATAATGATCAACAATAGTAAAAATCAAACACTTCCCCTTGAGTGATGCATGTAGATGGTTAAACATTTAACAATAAGCTTCCCCTAAAAACCATATGTTAACCATCTTCTTGATTCTTCAAAATCTGTAAGCTCCTTGTAATGATCACTTTGTGAAGAAAACCAAATATAACGAACTTGATGAAGAAGTAAAATTTCCCAAACTTGCGTCTTAAATCTTTTACAATCCACGGAACTCCATACTTATACGGACAAAATATAAGTAGACCGCAATCCCTTGACAAGAATCCTCAACTAGTTATGAGACACTGAGCACTACAATGTAACTCCTTCAAGTGATAGACAATGTGTGCATAGAGCATTATAAGAAAAATCACACATTGCTAGATTCAACAAGCTAGATGATAAGAACACAAACCAAGTAATTCCACTTCATCTTCAAATAAGTGATAAATAATCCTCTTCGTAATCAATTCTTCAATAAATCTCCAAAACGAGCCTTTTTAAAATCCTTTTAAGAACATAAATTTCTTCCTGTGTGTGTGAACAATAACCTATGTGTGTGTCATCCAAATATCATGCTCGACTTCCCCTTAATTCCAAATCTTCTCATAATAAACCATTATACTGTCAATTCAAATAAATTTCGCCATGCAAAAACCTGACCAGTACGTTGAGAAGGAGCAGTACTTTCATATAAACTGCAGTACTTTCATATAAACTGCAGTTCCTTGAAGATTTCATCTCGTCTGATCACCAGTACTTTTAAAAATCAATGAGCAGTACTTTCAAAAATAATGAACAGTACTTTGGGAACAAGAGCAGTACTTTGCGTCATTTATGAGCAGTACTTTGATCACTGATCAGATTTAACCACGTGTATACTGTCAAATAGCAAACAAATAATATCCCGTGCACCCCAAATCACATAAGTTAGGACCAGTACTTTAAAAACTCCAATACTTTCAAATCATGTAGCAGTGGTAATATGCAAGAATTCTTGAATCTGCTACAATATCAAATCCCTTCAATAAAGCGTCTGACACACGCCATACCTTTAACCAATATTATCAACAAAAAGCAAAGCGGTACTTTGAACAGTCTTGGACCAGAATCAATACCCACGTGATGCACAAACACCTATTCTCCATTCGAATAAAATAAATACCACGTGAACCATGTACCAATCTCCATGCGTTGTACACGATTGTAACCCATTGATTTTAATATTCAATATAATATCACCAATTAACATCGCATGTAGTACCATCAATCGACCAAGCAAAGCCATGACCACCATAACAAACATGTGCCTTATCTCAGCGAATCCCATCATAATCGTATAAGGCCCATAATATTCGACCAAAGTATTTTATCAATACCCAATATCACAAAGTAACCCCACAAATCGAATATCACCAATCGAATATTTAATATAACTCTCCATGGTCACGTGACTAACATCAGTTAAACATAACAAGCCAATTACTCTCTACTATGCGAAGAAACAAATTAATCAAATATGAAAACTATCACGTGATTATATAATCAGTAGTATTCAAACTAGTCTTGCTTCATCATGTGACCAATACACTCACCAATCTTTGATTTTAGTTGACTACATTATTGGAAGACTTAATTAAAAACCTACGTCTAGGCTAAACACACACCTTTTAGTTGACCAATACACTCACCAATCTTTGTCATCATGTGAAAATTCAAGTTCATCTTCGATGTTCCCATTGATATAGTCTCCGTAGCCCATGATAGCTGCGAATTGATCATTCCCGAATCTGACAGTGCCAATGAACTTTGCAATAAAGTTTGATAACAGTTTAAGATTGCTTGTCATGTGTCGGGAACATTCGCTATCAACAATCCAGAAAATGATCATATCACCGCATTACACAGGCGACACGGATGGAATAGAAATAGATGTGGAACCCAAAATGTTAGAGGTTCGGAGCGATTATAGTAGACATACACACATCAATAACTTTAGGCATCCATTTAAATCCTAGTGTGTTATATATCCATTTCGCCATCTCCAACTAGTATTTACTTTAGTCTTAGTGAATGCACTAGGTGGTACTACATTCTTAGGAGGTGGCCCGGAGCTACGAGGACAGCTATGTGTTTCCTTGAATCTAAAGAGGTGGTTTACCAAGCACATACTTAGAAAGATTAGTGGGCCTAGAGGTATTCGATTCTTATGATTACGTAAGCGAGATGATAGCTTTAGCAACACATTTGTCATGACAATCGAATTCATACTTTTACGACAATAACACAAGGTGCATCGATGAATATCAAAAGTACTTAAGGTTTAGCATTTGTTACATCACTATTTCTATTACATTTGCGGACGCAATATCTATAGTGGAAGCAACGTGAGTCTTATTCATAGTCCTAGGGTGTTCTTCTACTTTAGCATTCCTTATTGATCTTTTCTTAGGTCACAACTTCCTATTCTTCGATGTAGTGCTCCTAGGCTGTGAAGTGCAAACGTTTGGAAAAGAAGCAACTATTCTTGTTTCAGTAGAAGGAAGCACGTTAGCAACTTGTGTTTTGGCAGTAGGCATTCTAGGTTCACGATTACTAAGTGTTACTGGTTCTATTCTCTTAATCACGGTAGGCGGAAGTTGTTCATACTTTCCTAACATTTCTCTTAACTTAAAGATAGTGTGCACCAATTCTTGATTTTCAGAACGAAGATTTCCCAAAAAATTCATGACTTCCTTAGTGTGTGCAAGAAAATTATCAAGCTTGTTTGATGCTTCATCACGAGTCTTTTTAAGTAAATCAAATATGACACCATATTCATGTTTAACTTTTAC
Source organism: Chrysanthemum lavandulifolium (assembly GCA_022545495.1). Taxonomy (NCBI): domain Eukaryota; kingdom Viridiplantae; phylum Streptophyta; class Magnoliopsida; order Asterales; family Asteraceae; genus Chrysanthemum; species Chrysanthemum lavandulifolium. The sequence goes on along the minus strand of CM040239.1, from coordinate 79,781,639 downwards.
AAGTTCTTGTTCATATTTTGAGATTTGACATTTCAAAGACACGTTTTGATCATCCAGTTGCTCGAATTTTGGATTAAACGTTTTGGAATGCAACTAGTTGATTTTGTTTTGCAAAGCGAGTTCACGATTGTGACAATCTTTTTGACACCATTGAAGACGACGTTTTGCAAATGAAAGCTCGTTTGTTAATCGTTCATTTTCAGCTTTTAAAGACTCGATCTAATGCACATTATCAGTATTCTCAACAGTTACCATAGAGTCAACGATGTCGTGAGAGATATAATCGGATGCATATGACACGTAATTCAATAACACAACATTATGGATATCGGACGAGATAACATCATTCAAGAGTCGATCAACATCTTTTCTCAACATTTTCTTTTTACGTTTAGTATTAGAAATAGATGTTTTTGTTTTCTCGAAAACGACCTTCATCACTCAAGTTCCTTATGAAAGTCCGTTCCCAAGACAATGCACAATTTTTCAAATTTTTAACATTTGGTAAAGATTTTTACGAAAAATGTCTCTTTGTTCTCGCGCGAGGCGATTGAAAATGTTGAACTTTGATTTGAGAATGATATTCTATCTCATGTTGTAAAGTTTTGAGGTCGACCATGAAAATGTCAAAATATCTAAGAATTTTGCGATTTTCGGGTTTTGAGTTACTTCACTAATAGAAGGTAAAGGACCATAAATTTGTGCATAATCGGTTGGGGATTAACATAAGAAGACTCGAGACGTTTTTATGAGAACCCTTGGTGTGTTAGAAGAATCCGTTGGTGTGTGAAAGTGACCGGTTTTGAATAATTAAAGGTTTGTTGTAAACAACGGTTTCTAATTTTGATCGACTATCGTCTTACGCATCTAATTCCTCTTGACGATGATATTCAACAACACTCATAACAAATTATCAATTTTATATTACCTTTGGAAACTTGAGGATTTGATTTGAATGCTTTTGTTGAAAGCTTAGGTTTATGTCGCAAGATTCGGTCCATATCCATTTGGATTGGGTTTTAAAGTAAACTTTTCAATAGCGATTCTTGACTCACCATGTTTGTAAACAACAGATTTTAAACTCTTTAAGTTTGTGTTGCAAGCCGATAATTTCTTCAAGATGATTATCTATTCGTTTCGTTGAATGCTTTTTGTATGCAGAGAACTGTTTTGACAAGTTAACAACTCGACCTTAGCTTTTGATTTTCCAAGGTGAGGCGTTAATTTTCTTTTATGTTCATGTTTCGGTTGTTCGATTTGGACAACAAAGCATTCTTGACGGCTAAATCACGATCTCTCTCTAAATATTTTTCGTTTTGATGAGATTTAGCAAAACGGCTTCAAAACCTTTTCACGGTTTTCTTGAGTTTTGAAAAGTTGAGTTGCATTTTAAACATTCAAAATCCTTGGTTAACAGTGCATTTTACTTTTAAGTCTGATTTAATGCACAACATTCTTCAATTTGGGATTCTGGTCTTTAAGTAAAAGAGCAAGATTTGGATGAGGCAAAAGTTCGACTTGTTCAGCGGAGTCACAACATGATCATTATTTAGATCCTCAAGTATAACCACGGAGTCAATTTGATTATCAAAGGAAACCATAAGGTCATCTTGATCGTCAAATGTAACTACGGGTCTAATTGAAAATCGTCGGAATGAGATGTAGATGACTCATTTTGAACATTCGAGCCTTGCGGATTCGGATGTTAGCGGAGATATTAGATCGAGATAAATATGGTTTGTTCGGGTACCTAAGACAAGCCATCGGTGTCATACTGGGCTGTGTCACTCATATGTAGCTCTTGCATATTAGCCATCAACATAACGGTGCATTGGCACCGCAAGTCCTCCATATCATCATCAGTGCGCATACGCCATAAAGCTCGTTCTTTGTGCGTGAGAGTTCCACCGACTTCATCCTTAAGAGCTAAAGAAGAGCCTCTTTGTGATAAGCACGCCCCTAGTCCTCGGCTTTGGGCATGCATTAGCCAGTGTCCCTTCTCATTGCGGTTGTAGCATCGAAGACCATTCAACCCATTCCGAGCATTTCCCTGTTCCACCACTTGAGCTCTGTTGTTATTCCTACCCATAGCATTAAACCCTTAACCACGATTCTGAACTTCAACTCGTCCATTGTTCACAACAGCCTGATTTCATGTGTTCGATGAGGAACGAATACGATTGTTGGATTTGTTGGTATAACGGCTAAAAGCATTAGCAATCATAACAAATCCTTGTTGCAATGTTTCGAACGGATCGGATTCCTCATTAGCTTCATTGACAAATGCTTGAGCATTTTTGTTGTATGGAACCAATTGATTATGTTGAGATTGTTGTGATTGATCATTTGGTGTGTTATTGGCAGTTGGTTGAGTTGCTGGTTGAGGAGGATAACTATTTTGAGCATACAAGGCAAGTTGTTGATTTTCCGGATGTGAAGGTGAAACAATTTGAGCACGGAGAATTCTTTCCCTATCAACTTCCTTTTCATGAGGCTTCAAATAATCGTACAACAATCCGTATGTAGAATGATGCATGTTCTTCCTTTGACGGAGAAAAATGACATACTTCTCCCATTCAGGACCAAGACTACTCAGGAACTTAGTATTAACTGCAACTCTTGGCATGATGATGTTGTGTTTATCCAAATCATTGATGATGTCTGAGAATCGATGATGATAAGACTCTAGTGTCTCTCCAGGTTCAATCAAGAAGTGTTCATAAGCCAAGTAAATTTTGGATTCCATATCCTCCGATTGAGTGCGAGATCCTTCCATAAGTAGATGAATGTGTTCCCACATTGCCTTTGCGATCTTTTGAGCATCAACACTTGAAGAATTGGGTTTGGTAATCCTAAAAGGATATATTGCATTGCAAGCTCATCGACTTCATAGTGTAGAAGTTCTTACGGATTCAGTGCAACAAGAGCAATGTTTGATTGTTCATCCCTTGGTGGATTAGCATTTGGATCTCCGGTACAATGATAGTAGGCATCGAAATGGACCTTCCAAGATAACCTTCTTTAAGAACTTTCCATGTGGCTTCTTCGGATCACAAACCTAAAGAACCTAATTACCCATTGATCGTAGTTTCTGGAGTGAGCATTGGAGGTCTATCAAGTGATCCACCTCATGAATTGATTGTTGGTCGCTTAAAGCTTCACACATCTTTGCAAACCAAGTGGGTTCCTTCATAGTGTTCCTTGATGGATGTTGATTGAAATCGTTTGTGTAGGGTTGAACTTGATGACTTGGTGGTGTTTGAACCATTTGTGGTGGAGGAATTGCTCCAAGTTGTGGAGTATGTTGTTGATTAAATTGTTGTTGATAAATTGCTTGTTGTTGATTCCATTGTTGATGTTGTGGACTTAGTTGTTGTTGTCGTTGAGAATATGTGTAAGGGAAATAGTTAGAGTATGGTGGTTGTGACATGTTGAAAACTTGTGTTGGTAAAAAATGGATCTTTGTAGTCGAATGAACCTTTGTTGATGAAGTATCCTTAGGCGTAGAAATCACAATAAACCAAGTAACACTTATGCGTAAAAACACCAAAGTTACGTGTAACAGCAAGAGTTACGCGTAGGTTTAGCTTACGCGTAAGTTAGGAAAAAGCACTAAAGTTAGGCGTAAAAGAAGAAGTTAGGCGTAGAAAATTAGGCGTAGGATTACCTTATGCGAAAGACTAAGCTTAGGCGTAAGACAAATCTTATGCGTAGGATTTTCTACGCGTAAGCTTTATGCTTATGCGTAATTTTAGGGTTTTATCCCAAGTGATCTTTTACACTATCACAGTGCAAAAGATATCCAAAATCGACATATTTTCAGGCTTATCCAAGCAAGAAAACACGGAGTAAGCCACGGCGAAGATCAAACCAAGGATAAAGTTACGCGTAAAACTAGGGTTTTGATCGCGTAGCTTTACTCGTAAAATGATTTTGCCCAAAGATGTTTCTAAACCAGATTTTTGTGATGAGATAGCTTCAATATCACCAAAATAACATAAAAGTGTGAAACTTGATGAACCAAAACTTCTAAAACAGTTACGCGTAGGATGAAACCCTCGAACAAAAACTAGTTTAAAAACAATGATCCACGCATAAAGTTTGAAACTTTTTGCCAAAAACAGTTATTTTAACACCTTAAAATGTTGAAAGTACAAGAATCTTGGATTAAAAAGTGTAAAAATCGTGTTTTTAAGCGAACCAAAGTATCAAGCACGATACGTACGTTCTACGCGTAGGACCAAAATGTTCACCCAACTATTTGGCGATTGATACCACTGTTAGGTCACTAGTTTTACAACACAAGCATCAATGAAAGAAATAGAGAAGATATAGAGGTCGGTTGAACAATAAACAAACACACACACACGATATACTTGGACGGTTACGCGTAGGGCATGAGTGAAAGGAATAAATTGAATAACCAACCCTCAAGTGAGGGTTATACAATAGTATTTATAGGAGGGAAGCTAGGGCAACACTCCTAGTCCCTTCCTTTCTCCTATGGGCGTGGGCCTAAGCTCATGGGCCTTCTACATAAGCTTAAGGCTAATAACAAACATAAAGGCCATAATTAAGCTAACTATTACATATGAATTACTAACACTTGATTAAGGTTTAGGAGTGATTCCAACAATTCCCGATCCGGATCCCACAAAAAGAGATGATTGGATGCCGAAAGGAAATGGCAACTATTTCTTGGGTTGACAAAATAAGAAACAGAGCTTAATTGGATCTCTATGGAGAGTAAGCATGATAGATGCAACGTCAGAGGTCTCACTGCATTTGCAGATGGTTTTCTTCCTGCCCTACAACAACAACAACAAAAGCAGCTCAACCACCTAACGTATCTTTGTGCAGGATAAGTAGTGATGATACCATTTTTCAAAAAATTTAAAATTATTGTTTTTGAAAATGGAAAAATATTTGTTTGAAAATAAATTGAACTAAATTTTGGAAATCAACTGGACTTCACTTTTTCAAAACTTAAGTCACTCAATCAACTACTACGATCATTGATTGAGGGGGAGAGTGATTTCAAATTGAATAGTTTCAAGCAATATTTCTTCATAAAAGTCCGGTTTGTACAAAATAAGTGGTGATCTAAAGATTTAATGTTATGTCATGGTATGATTTTCTTTAAAACTCAAAGATCTTTCAAAATGAAATTTTTTCTGTTCTTGTTTGATTGTGAAATTGTTTTATTTTCCTAAAAGATCTCTTAAAACTATCATACCTGACACTAACAATCTTTAATGTCAAAAACTATTCCTTATTAGTCAATTTCAAAATTAAATCAAGCAACGTCTTTCCCCAAAAATTTTTAAACGATTTAAATCAATTGAGATCACAAATCTCAAAAGGTTTGAAATTTTTGATCGGGGGAGAGATCGTGATTTAAATCTCAAATTTGTTTATATGGAATTGGTTTTAGTCCTTTAAAGGCACTCCTGCCTCCATGTGCCAAACGATTTCATATACATGATGCACATGATTGAGGAGGAGCATTTATCCAAAAACAAGATGATTATTTAAACCTGGCCACATTTTCTCCCATGTTTTCTAAACCTAATTAAATCACTTGGGATCCAAAATCTCAAAGGGTTTGATATTTTTGATCGGGGGAGAATTTGTGATTTAATTATGAAATCTAATAAAAGGTGATCGTTTGATTCACTTGCGCATTCCACTCTCCCATATGTGCTAAACGCTTTCGAATCTCGAAGCACATATTAAGGGGGAGCATTTCAAAAGAAAATAAACTATCAAGGTACAAAAGCTTTTATGTTTTAACATAAGTACCTTGATTGATTTTCTAATGGTTTTCTATATGGCAGTGTGATCGTGGAAGTACTTCAAAAACCTCTTTCCTCTATGTGTTAAATGATTTCAAATAACCTACGCACATTTTGAGGGGGTGAATTTACCAAGAAAATCATAAGGTTTTTTCTAAGGAAATTGTGATCAAGAAAACTTATTTCAAAGTCCTCTTACCTCCATGTGCTAAACAATTTCAACATCACAAAGCACATGTTGAGGGGGAGCATTTCTAAATGATCAAAAACAATTAAGGTACAAAATGTTTTGATATTATATCACAAGTACCTTGATTGATTTTCCAAATGATTTTTCAATTGGTTCAAGAAGGAATGAACTATACCAAAAGACCGACATTTTTACTTTATGCATGGAGTTATAAGGATGGTAAGGTTAGGCATTAGTTCCCACGATCCTGCCAGAACCGGAGTGATCTACCCAGGGACAATCCACTAGATAGTGTAGAAGTCCTTAGGTATGATGAAAAAAGGAGAAAAGTGAGAAATGCGAAGAGTGCGGACTGAGAAAGAGCTAGAACGGAATAAACCCAACAAGGTTCTAGTGATGAAGTCTCGTAAGCTTGAAGGGGTTGAAGAATGAAAAAGAAATAAATGTGAAAAGGGTGAAAAGAAATAGCCCTCCAATAATTCAACCTTAGGGCAGAAACCGGGTTCAATACATATGCTATTGGTGTTTACCAAGGTAACACTAGTATTGAAAACAAGACGTCATGGACCCGGTGACGAACTGCACCTAGCTTCCCAAACTACTCAAGTTCTCTTAAAAGGACTTGTTTCATTCTCACGGGGAACCTACATAATTTATCGACTTTCTCTTAGAGATAGTTGATATTGAAGAAGGAGACCCTCTCCTTAGTCTCCGGCATAGGAAACCAAATGTGCACAATTGAGTCTAGAGCCAAGAGATCATCCACAAAATCTCATTAGGACACAAAATTAATGAAGACTTGTTGTTTCACACAATGTGGAAAGTAAGTATATATTGAGAGTCTTACGCATTATCCTTGTGGTATTGCCAGAACATCCGAGTGATATGTAAAAGTATTCACGATGAAGATGAAAATCCTTCTAGAGCCAACATCAAACAAGCTCTTGGTGGGTGACATGTGAGATCTTTTCAAGAGATCAAGTTTGTGACAACTGGATAGAAACAATGGGGCGATTCACTCGTGAATCAACCTCTGTCCAGGAAATGAATTGACGAATACTTTTGAAAAAACCGTTCGATGTGCAAAACTTCTTTTCTCTAGCACATCGAATGTGTATTCATTTTCAAACACAAAAATTATTTCTGATTGAAAATTGATCTTTCTTATAAAACCTTCATCGTATTGCAAAACTCTTTCTTCAAGCAATACGCGATTGTTTTCAAATCAATTTTCATCAATCGATGAATCTCAATTATTTGGTTCACTCACTCCGTGTTGTCTACTTTGGGACGCTCGGTTTGAGAATGGCTAGATCAGCTGCGAAACCTGTCAAGGAGATTCTTGAAATTCTACGATCACAGGCGGTATTATCTTGATCAGCGGGAACCGTGGTTCTTGCAACTATATTCAACGAAAGTGAACAAATACACTTTCGTATGTTTTAGTGCTAACTGTTGTTTGCAGGAACATTTGGCGGTTGCAGCTGATCGATATTGAGAAGTCAATTCATAACCGCATGCTCACAGCACACACACTTAAATTGAAGAAAATCATGACAATCAAAGACATACAATGATGCTTCCGCTACTCTGATGAAAAGATGTCATGATCCAGAAAGTGTGAGCATGTCGGTCCAAAAGTCACAACATAACATGAAGGCAACACAATAAAGGGTGATCCAGAGATTTACTGTGGCTGATGATCTCAAAGAAAGCTCAAAGATCATCAAGATGTGGATCAGTTCAAAGACCTCCACTAAAAGTGCAAAGCATGTGGACTTTGAAGTTGCACTGCTAAAGAACAAAGATGCGTAAGTTGAAGAATTAAAGTCTACGAGCTCAAGACTGAAGATAAAATAGAATGCTAGGATTTAAAATGTAAAACATGGGGTGACCTCCCTTAGGGGGAGATTGTTAGGATTTAGAAAATCCATATTGAAGAGTCGGTCACCCCAAATATAATCTAGCATAAGTTAGCTCGTAGACATATCACTATTTACGTTATTTAGTAGTTTATTAGCTTAGTTAGTTAGTTTAGTGCAACACCATGGAGGAAGGACGGGTCTTTACCCATTGTATACCTGATCCACAGTCCGACAGGATGACGTTTAGCTTGTAACTATAAATACCCCTTCCATCCTTGGAAGGGGTGGTGCTTCTAATCTAACCTTTCATTTTTGTTTTAACTCTCTCTCTAGAACACCCTCTCTACTCTCTTCATCTCTCTAAGCATGGCATACATATATTATCATCATCCTAGGCCACCCGAATCATCAAACAACACAATATGTATGATCCAACACCTAGAGAACGATATCAATCCGCAAGGCTTACCCAATACTACACTACAACGATTAGGTTCACTGCCTAAGGTGTTGAAAAACTTGCTCGATGAAAAGGAAGTTCCTTTGACCCCGAACGCGCTTCGTACGCGCATCAATGAACATACCCAACAACCTTAGGGCAGAAACTGGGTTCAATGCATATGCTACTAGTGGTTACTAAGGTAATGCCGGTATTGAAGACAAGACGTCATGGACCCAGTGACGTACTGCACTAAACCTTCCTAAGCCACTCAAGTTCTCTTAAAAGGACTTGTTTCATTCTCAAGGGGGACCAGTGTAATTTATCGACTCATCTATTAGAGATGGTTATTGAAGCTGGAGACCCTCTCCCTAGTCTACGCATAGGAAAACCAAAGTGCACTACTGAGTCTAGAGCCAAGAGATCATCCATAAATCTCATTAGGACACACTTACAATATGCTTACTATTTCATACACCGTGAAAAGTAAAAAAAAAATATATACATTAAGAGTCCTACGAATTATCCTTGTGGTATTGCCAGAATATCCAAGTGATACGTAAAGTATTCACAATGAAGATGGAAATCCTTCTAGAGCCAACATCAAACAAGCTCTTAGTGGGTGACATGTGAGATCCTTCACGGATCGAACGTGACAACTGGAAAACAACGATGGGGCGATTCACTCTTGAATCAACCTTGTTCCAGTAAATGAATTGACGGATACTTTTGGAAAACCCTTCGGTGTGCTTAACAATTGTTTTCTAGCACATCGACTGTGCATAAATTTTCAAACAAAAGTATTTGTGATTGAAACTTGATTTTGCTCATAAAACTTTCGTGGTATTGCAAAAACTCTTTATTCAGCAATACGCGATTGTTTTTCAAATCAATTACTTATCAATCAGTGAATCTTAATTCGCTGGTTCACTCACTCCGTGTTGTCTACTTTGAGATGTTCCGGTTTGAGAACGGCTAGTACAACTGCGAAACCCTGTCAAGGAGATTCTTTGGACTTCTACTTGATCACAGGAAATATTTATACTGATCAACGGGGAACTGTGGTTCTTGCAATCATATTCAATGAAAGTGAACAAAGACACTTTCGTTCGTTTATTGCTAACTGTCTTATGCAGGAACCTATGACGGTTGCAGTTGATGGTCGAAGAGAGGTCTTGGATGCAGCTGATGATCAAAAGATGTCAATTCATAACCGCATTCTCACATCTCATACTCATAATTGAAGAAAATTATGAAAATCAAAGACGTACAATAATGCTTCCGCAACTCTGATGCAAAGATGTCATGATCCAGAAAAATGTGAGCATGTCGGTCCAAAAGTCACAACATCACATGAAGGCGATACTTCAAAGGATGAGCTGGAGATTTACTGTGGCTGATGATCTCAAAGAAAGCTCAAGAGCACAAGTCAAAGGAACATTAATTTAAAGAATCACTACTGAAGACGCAAAGTTTGCTGATATTGAAGAATCAAAGTCTACGAGCTCGGATATGAACTTCATGATAGAATGCTAGGATTCAAATTGTAATTTATGGGGTGACCTCCCTTAGGGGAAGATTGTTAGGATTTAGAAAATTCATAAGGAAGAGTCGGTCACCCCGAGTATAGTCTAACATAAGTTAGCTCGTAGACTTAACTATTATTATTAGTAGTAGATTAGTTTACTAACACCGTGGAGGACGGACGAGTCTTTACCTACTGTACACCCGATTCACAGCCCGCAGGAGGGCGTTTATTTGTAACTATATAAGCCCTCTCCCACCAAGGGAGAGGGTTGGAGCTTTCACTTCTCTTAATCTAATCTTCCATATTCTCTTTCACTTTCTCTCTCTAGAAAAGTCTCCCAACTCTCTTTCTCTCTCTATAACTCTTGCTAAATTCGAATCATACTTATTGTTCTTTGTATGTAATAATAACCAATCTCTTACAGAAATTATTATGTTACATAACACATATGTTGCTTTAACAAACACACAAACATGTAGATCTATGATACTTTTAACTTGCAAAATTAAACATAAACTTGATATATTATTTAAGGATACAAAAACATGTAAAGCATGACCAGCACCTAAGGCGGTAAGCGTAGGTTGTTCCCTCCTTAACAAGAACCTTCCGTTGGTGTTAATCTTGACACTAATTACAAAAATTAACAATCAATAATCCATCTACTTATCCACCGAATAGACCTTTTTATAGATCTAACCACTAACTGTGAATAAATATCATCATGCACTTACTCAGTCATGTACCACAAGTAGTCAGAAGCATCTCTAGTCACATTAAACTGCTCCAATAATCCAACTGTTCCAAATGTATGGTCATCATAATATGATGTTTCATAATTATAGAATTGCCAAGCAAATCGAGTCATTTTCATAAATGTGGTATGTGCGCCTGCCTGTTAATCAACCACTTTTCACGTTATGATTTTATAATTTTACATAAATATAGAGCCATTTGAATTTAGATGAATCTATAATGATTGTTTATCACCCTTGCAGTATTATAAAGAGTGTTCTTGCAGTCGGGTAGAATGCTAACTGACCATGGAGCAGATTATAATGAGGATCCCAAAAACTTACTTTTGTACTGTAGTAAAAATAACTTTTGAGCATCTTTCAACCCATTTGACCCATTTCATTTTAGCCAGGTTAATTTTGACCCATTTATGGCAAGATGAGGTTGTAATTATCAAGTTGAGAAAAGAAAATTAGTTAACTGCTTACAACATATTTATTAGTTGGCATCTCTTCAAATCTGCAATAAAAAACATGTATAAAATCATCCTATTAAAAATTGTTCTTGTTTAAAAAACATATTCGACATTACCCCATATATTGTAAAATTATCTCCGTATGATGTGTGGCAGTGGTCATGTAATATCATTTTTTTGGGGCTAATAATGGTTGATTACCCCCAATGGGCAGGCTCCCGAGCTATGCATTGGCAGTGGCACATCAAAAAGGAAGCATTCAAAAAGGGTAAAGATTCATTTACAGATCACACAACTCCTGCATTGGCAGTGGCTCCCGAGTCATGTGTGATGTGTGGCAGTGGCACATCAAAAAGGAAGCATTCAAAAAGGGTAAAGATTCATTTACAGATCACACAACTACTTCATTTTTTTAATAAAAACTTCAAATTTAGCATCTAACGGGTCACATTGTCAAGGTAATGAATGATAAACTACGTTGTTTGCGGCAGAGTAGTTTCATTTTCCTCGGCGACCTGCAAATTGAGAATGTAGAAGCAGAGTTTAGTTGAAACTTAGTGTCATTAATTTTCGTGTGTGTCCATAAGAACCTGTAGTAAAGGAAGCATATTCACACAAATTACAGCCTAAAAATTAGAAGAGGTATGTTTTTTAATATACAAATTTTGGATAACAGCCCTATAAGGAGTTATTCTCAACAATAACACCAAACAACCCCTATAAGGAGTTATTCTCATAAGTAATACCAAACAGCCCCTATAAGCACTAACCTTGTTAACTTAACATGTAGTCCATTCTTCCATTACGTAACGCATTATATAACTGCTCAAATATGAGCTTACATTCACTGTGTGAACACAATTTTTATAGTCCACATAAAACCACATATAATAGCGAATACATGGAAATGGCATATTGGGAGGTTGGATAATGGGTAGTAAAAAAATTTGTAAGAGTTTAAAGGGGTCGGTAACCTACTGATCATGTATCTGAAACCTTTCTCTGCAAGTGCACGAAGCATCCTTCTAGACACATAGTTATTGAGTCATAACACGTTTTAATCGCGTCCTCTCTTTTTCATTGATATCGATACCCACTTTATCCATGACCTCCATACTTATGTATGTGAACCATAATGGAGTATATGAGAAACACTGATATAAAATTGTTAAAAACTACCTTGAATTTAACTTTGTTTCCTGTTTGATCGTAATAAACTTGAAAATCACCAATAGCATTTTCATAAAAGAAACGTTATAAACTTATCTAAGGGGAGTTTAGCATATTGTGATGATAGTGATTTGTAATACTATGGAATAATAGGATTACGATTTACGATAATCAGTTATAACAAAACAGGGCTACAACAAGGGATAGTGTTGGATGAGCTTCCACTATGAGACTTATGATTATCAAATATAACTTTTTTAGTGGTTAACAGCATGTCATTTATTCAAGTCAAGCTTGTGACTTTAACTAAGGCATAAGCTCAACTTGATAAGCTCATAAGCCATAAAACATATGCTTATGAGATTTTCAAACTGTACTTAGGCTCACAAGCTTAGTTAATAATCTAGTGCAAACACTCATTTTGGGTCCTATTTTTCTATAAAATACTCAGACAAGAAAATTTACCCCCAAACATGATTATTTAATAATGCCTACTTAAAATAATGTTGATAAGCACTAAAATGAGCAATCCAAACATCCTCTTTTATTTTCTAGGAAAGACTGAATTGGAAAGAATTTTCTTTTAGCTACCTTTTACAAAGAATGAAAAGAAGTAGATTTCTGTTAAGTATGTGAGTTACATTTGCACGTGAATTTCAAAAAAGTAGTAGGTGAACTATATATGTGGCTCTGCATATACAAATCCTTTTGTAAACACACGGAAAATTAATTATTTCATTTGTAGCTTTAAACTAACTTTTGGAGACTAACCTTTCTCATGGAACTCCAAAAATGCTTCAATAAAGCTAAGGTAGTTGACGTACTAGTATCAACAGATGAGTCTTTACTATATGAGAATCAGTTGTGCATCCTGAAAATCAACATGAGAATTCAGTTGGGGACACAATAAATAAAATGAGACAACATTACCAAATTTCAAAGGAGTTCGTAAGCGGTCTGAGGCAACATTAACATATGCTCTTGGCATCCTTGAATAATAATCAACATAATAGTCCACAAATATCATAAGGGTGAAAAAAAAGGATACTATTTCCTCAGCTAAAATGAGTGCAGAGCTAAACACTAAAATTAAAAATACTTCCTTCTATAATTGATCGAAAGCCATTTTACCTGGTTTGATATCACAAACAACATCTTTCCCTTCATTATCTCGAATCTTAGACTCTCCTAGACATACCTTTAAAAAAGACATCCCACTGTATGGTGTGATACACTCTTTGAGCAATAGACATAATCTAAAGATAAGAAAAAGGTTTTTCAAAGGATTAATTTTCTGTTGTAATCGAGATATTATCAATGTCAAAACATTCTAAATTTTAGAAATGCATGCTCTTTTTTGAGTTCAAATTCCTCTTTTTGAATTATAGCTATTCACTAAACATTTGTTGTGCCTTAGTTGCTTCTTTTGCCTGTCGAATCCAAATAACAAATATATAAAAAAATATAATGCCAACTGACTTGTTACAATGTATAGTAATGATAAAGATTAGTTTATCTAATAGAGTAATTAATTATATTAGTTTTATATGTTTGGGTATTATGTTTCTATTTTTTTTTTTCTTCATATATTCAATTGTGTGAGAGTTCTTGAGGTGCATGTTTTTTTTTTCACAATTTACGATCAGGTCCTTAACTATTGAAAACGAACCATTGTACATGTATCTTTTTAGTTTTTATCTATACTACATAAAATGGAAAAACAGTCAAAGTGAAAAAATGGAAAAGTGAAAAAGTTTAATGGTCAAATGAGAGATAAATATATTTGTGTAACTATACTCTTATTAAAACACCCAATTACTTAAAAGTACAATAATTTATTCACATTGTACAACCAATTAAAAGCTACATAAAATGGAAAAACAGTCAAAGTGGAAAAGTGAAAAAGTTTAATGGTCAAATGAGAGAGAAATATATTTGTGTAATTAATACTCTTATTAAAACACCCCATTACTTAAAAGTACAATAATTTATTCACATTGTACAACCAATTAAAAGCATATCTATCAAATTAAAAACAACCAATTAAAACACCCATTATTAAAAAGTACAATGAAATTTCCACAATGTACAATTTAAACAAGCTACAACATAATTCTAAATATAAAATAATTAAACAAACTAATTAATGTTATTTTTAAAACACCCTAAAATAAAAAGTACATGTTATTATACACATTATACAAATTAATAAAACACACAAAGCTTCATACAAGCTAATAAGTTGATGGTACATATAGTTTTAAAAATCGGACCGGACCAACGGGTTCAACCGGAAACCGGTGTCGCCATCGGTTCGGCTAACCAATAATGACCATCCGAAGCGAACTAGAGAGCCCTGTTAAAACCGATACAAACCGATGAATCGGTCTCATCGAGATCTATTTCTCGGTTAATAGTCACGAATCTTCATGCCGCAACGCTGTGGTACCTCGCTATATTATATATAAAGGAAAACCAAAAGTAAAAAGTAAAATTTGAAACTATTAACACATATTGAAAACCGGGTTGACACGATGCGCTTCAAATCCAGGTGGGTTGACCTGTTTAATTTGACCCGTTTGACCCAACATGTCATATTGACTCGGTTTAAATCGACCCGTTTTTCGACGGAGCGGTTCAACCAGTTGAACCACCCGGTCGAACCGGACTTCAAAACGTTATGTTTAATCCCAAATCTTCAAACTTTTTATTTTTCGTTTAGAACCCATAAACTTTTTTAACACAAAGCGATCTGTCATTATATAAATATATTATCTATAAGTTTTTCTTCAAAAAATTATAATGTTTTACAATTATGAGAAAATATGTGCTCGTTAGTGCACATTTAACTTTCAATATCTTAAATCGCTCATTTAAAAAAGATGGGCTAAATGTGCCCAAATCTTTTACAAAATAGCCAAAATTAGCCAATTTTATTTTATTTTGGCTAATCATATTCACGCTAATTTTAGTCACCATTAATCTCATCCTTGTTAGTTTTAGGCAACAAGTAAAGTGTGTTGTTAGTTTTTATCCTATAAATGATGTAATGTTTACTTTCATTTTCATTAAATGATTTTATATGTTGTTTGATAGATGTTAAAATTTTGTTTAGACTTTAATTATCGTATAAGTACAACCGTTTGCAATTGCGTTTCATTGGTTCACGCTTATTTTAAACGCTACACAAAACTCTCACCACAATATCACAAATCATTAATTATCGTATAGAAAGCATTGCCATTGCATGCGGTCTTCGTCTAGTCTATTAAATTATAAAACTAATTTTTTTTTCAATTTTTGACAAATAAGAAAATATTTAGAGTAAGTAATTAAGCATACTTAATACAAATTAATAATAATTAAAAAAATATCACGTTACAAGGAAATAATTGATTTTCTTAAATACAAAAGTCCTTATTTGGAGTTTGTTTTATTATATTAAAAAAAACGATAATAAATCCTTCGCAACAAATTTTAAACTATAACTACTAAAGTATTATCTGGTTGTAGGTTATCTTTTTAATATTAGAGTAAGAATCAAATGAAAAATATAATTAAGATGAGTAGAATGAGAAATAACCACAACCACAAATATTAGATGCACTCACAAAAATATATGTATTTCCTTATTATTTCTCTTTCTTTATTTATAATATGTGGCTACAATTTTTTCTCGCTCTTCTCATTTCAATAATTCTTCTTACTTGATCCATACTCTTTAATATTATAGTTAATTTGTGATATATGTCCGAAGTAATTTGATAGCAGGTATATATACTTGGCTACTCTTTATTCGAAATCTTATAATAAACAGCTGCCTAACTTAATATTAAAAAAAATGTCATTTTGCGAAAAATGTCTTTGAAAAAAAAATGAGCGAGGAATGTACTTGTGGTTTGCACTTTTTGCAAACAATGTCCTTGAACAAAACTTAAATGCGAAAAATGTTCTTTTTTGGCTAGCGAGCGTCAAATATCCCCGTTAATCAAAATCAAAGGCATGTGAAATGACTATTTTACCCTCGTCTACTACAGGGACATTTTTTGCAGTTTACTCTTTTTGAGTTTCCAATTACACCACCACACAATCACACCACCACCCTCTACCACCACACAACTGCCACCATCAAATTCTTTTTTTTTTTTTTTTTAAATCTAAAAACTAAAGAGAATGACCGAAAAAAATATAGTAATAGTTGCATTTAGATTTACTAAATTTACTATTGAGTTTATTAGTTAATGTAAAATATAATTATTTGAAGGATATGTTAATTGTGTTCATATATATAGAATACAAGTATAGTTCTGGTGTTTAATCGACTGGATGCATTTGAGAAAACTAGCCTTTTTCACCATATCCATTGATGATCAATTTGTGCTCGAGACTTGTCATGGTCTTTGTTTGCAAGCGCATCCCTTAAGGATGAGATATTTTCTGTGTCATTGTAATCCGTTAGGTCTGATAGCCATTGCCAAGTTCTAGTTTTATTTTTAATTGGGTGAATGCTAGTCGAGAGTATTATTAGAACAGAATTGGAGATCATGAACAAAAGATAGGAAGCATGCAGTAGATTAGAGAAGAAATAAGGAATCCGTATTAACACCCATGTCAACTACTTATATTTTTCTCGTTAAGTTCTACAAACGTTATCCTAGCTCAAGTACCTTTTCCACTCAGCTAGCTAGCTAATTAACTGTCTAGAACTGATTCCTGAAAGGTTTACGGTTAACCCCTCTCAAGGACTAGTTAAATATCACAGCGCTACTCCTTGATCCTTTGGAAAGTATAGTTAAAAAAAAACTGTGGAACCTTATTTATCGAAGAAATTGTTGTAGGTGCTTTTGGCTCATGGAGTAGTTGCTTTTCACTTTTGATTGTGATATGCATATACCTTAGATTGTTGCGAGATATCTTTGAGAAAATTTCCATCTTCGTTGATTTTTTTTTACCAGCTTTTTTGGATAGAAACGTATTACTATTAATTTGATAGATAAGCCATATCAAATATGGATAGGTTAGTTACTAGGCTTTGCATAGAAAAATCAACTCTTTGTTGGGAACTGACGAAGACTTATTATTTGCTGCTTGATTATTACTACTTTGACAACATGGAAATTCTTGAATGCTTAAATTGTACGAGCGGGGTAGCCCGCGCGTTGCTGCGAGAGAATTGTGTTCAAACTGCAATTATCCCACAGGGACCAAGTTTATACCAAATGCACTTGAAATAAAGATGACCCAGTATATGACCCATAATCAAATATGACCAAGCTGATGTTAAATAAAATCATGTTATGATTACAGTATATCATGTGGCCTACAATTAATGGAATCCAACATATTTGATAATACACTCATAGTTTGCATCATGTATATTTTTTGAAAACTATTTGCAGGCACATGATAGTAGCAGGAAGTTCAGCATATGAGTTTATCATTCGGAATAGTCCAAAGATAAGACCTGGACTATTTTTGGATTTAAGGTGCTGTTGTCCGAACTGACAAAGTGCCGCATCCACTAAGAGAAAACGATGATTAATACCTATCGATCATCAACAGTTCGTGAAACATCTGTGCCAAAACGCCTCCGAACATTGCGCCTGCCATCTCGTACGCATGCTTCTGATCCTGCTTAGTTGGGCTGGGATAATCTTTTCTGCTGCCTATGACAGGAATCAAAAGGGCTACCTAAGAACGTATGTACAAAAAACAAATAAGCACCTACCCAAACGCATACGAAAACTGCTCATGATAAACTTATGACACATTAAAAGCTTAAATGTACCTGTGCTACGAAGCGAACTCCCTTTTCAGTGGGGTCAACAAAATTTGTGGGATTAGAAACCGAAGTTCCTACATTCACAAAAATTATTCATATGAAAACTTATCTATTAAACTTGCTTAGAAAACTAATTGACCAGAAAAATAAAATAAAATAAAAATAAAGAATGTCTTATACATGTATTGCAAAAGGAAGCCAAACCCTGTTCATCAGGATCAACACTAAGTGCTACATCAGTTTCTATTGTATTCGTGACAACGCATCTCTGTAATTACTTGCGTCGGCCTGAATGTGATGAATTGCATGATAACCGGTCACACCAGCAATGTCGAGATGGATGGATCTTCTCTCGCTTTGAAAACTAAGAGACGATCCACACAGCTATTTAACTACATGATCATGAACCACTGGTTATCCAAAACCTGCAGTAGCAACATAATTATGAAAGCTGATCGGGCAAATTAAAAAAAAAAAAAAAAAAAAAAAAAATCCAAAGCAAAAGCAACAAATCTTAGCCCGGCCAATGTCGCTTAAAAAAGATCTAAAGTTTTGACATAAGAAGAAACCATTTGTTTACCAGTGGATTGAGCAGTCAGTTGAAATGCATTATTTTCTTCAGTTTCTACACTCTCGTTGATTCTAACAGCACGCTGGAAGAAAGTTAACTATCAGGTACATGTTGGACCCCTCTTGCGCTATTTGCTAAGCTAATTTCTTTACACTTGGGTCCTGCAAGTTCAAAGAAAAAAGAATACGGCCGTGTAAGTTGCCAATGCAGCGGAAAAGCATGATCTAGTATTGTGAAGTACCAAAGATGCACATTAAGCTAGGGTGAAAAAGGGTGGTAAGGCAGATTGAGTGATGTGTACCTCAGACTTTATGTACATTCGTTCCAAAACTAATATGGCATTGAACACTTTCTATAAATCATTTTACATTGTCTTGTACATTTGGGCATTTAGCCATATTTCTATTAACTGTTATTCTCGCACCATTACTTAACCAAATGCATAAAAATAAGTAATCCCAAACACCTCCTTATTAACTAAACCCACTTATTAAAAAATATAAAAAATAAAATTATTAAGCTAAATCTTTCCAAACCAAAGTAAAAAAAGGTTAGAAGTTTACTTGCTTGTGTTCGAGATGACCATAAAAGATTTGAACAAATTCAAGTGCTAAGGCCACAAAAGTAGCAATATTCTAATCGGATGGAATTTCTTAATTACAATAAGGTGCGTAAAACAATATGCTAGAATAAATATTAAATAGGAAAAAGTTACTTAAAATGGACCTTCTCTTTCTGCTCAGCCTCTGCCCGACCTCAAATCTCAGCCCTAATTTAGGCTTTTTCAGCATTCCATCTGTTCCTCCCCAATGCCTGAGTAGCGTTGGCCTTTTCTTCCAACCGCCGTTGCTCGTTCAACTTTGCGGATTAGGCTTTTTCAGCATTCCATCTGTTCCTCCACTCTCAAAACAAACACAAAAGCTTAAAGGTCTAGCATATCAAAAGGTTAATTTAAGAAAATTTAATCACTAAAAACACAATTGGATTGCATAGAGGTTGAACTTATAAGCTTATACAGGGGCGTTTGGATGACCTTATCTAGCCTGCTTATAGGATTGTTTTGAGTTTAGCAAACCTTTCCGCATATCTCTTCCTTACTCATTGCAAAACCAAAGATGTCAGTCAATGATTTTGGTATTAGTAGTTGTTGCCATTATACTAAATGTAACCTAATTTCACAGGTTTCGTTAGGCACTCGAGGAAGCCAAAACTAATTTTGTCCCAACACTACTTCTATTAGTAAGATCATTCCATGTATTACCATAAAACACAAACACAAAATCAGAAGTTACCTCAGTTTTAATAGCTTTTTCAAGTTACAGTAAAAGCTATTAAACTTGAAAAAGCTATTAAAACTGTAAAAGCTTTCTCGTCTTAATAGTTTTTGCAAGTTACAGTAAAAGCTCTAACTGAACTAAATGAACTAACTAAATATGCCTCTTAGACAAATCAACATCATTACATTTAAACTTGAAAATCAAAATATTCGTAACAAACCTTTTTCTTATATTTATGCGGAATCCGAACCATGGCTCGGGCAGCGGAAACAACATCACTTTGGTTCTGCATCAAAGTAGTTCAAATGATCTATATTAGTATAACTATGTATAAATACGATACAGTAAGAATGTATAGCACGACATTCCCGCAGAGAAAACAATATTGTGACATGATAAATTGGAAATCCAAAAAGAAACAAAATTCTTAAATTGGAAAATCCAAAAAGAAACAAAATTCTTAAATTAGCACGACATTCCCGCAGAGAAAACAATATTGTGACACCATAAATTGGAAATCCAAAAAGAAACAAAATTTCACATAATTTTCAAAGAATAACAGTAACCAATACATTTATAGCACCCTGCAAGATCGAAGTATTACAGATGACGGGGCACTAATTTCTATGAACAAAATAGTAATTGTACCTACGGTTGAGATATTCTCACACCATCCAATTCCTTAAAAGAGGTGAGCAAAAAATGTCGCCTTTCACGAACTGCTTTGACCATATGTCATACTGCTCCTCCACCATCCTATCCCATTCTGAAAGCAGCAACAACATTTTGAGCTATACTACTGGACCTAATGTGGACTAAATGACCAGAGAATATCAGGACCGGATGATTCCTTATGCAAAGGAAAAGTATTTGAAAATGAGAGACGATCCTAATACATTGATTGTGATATGAATCACATGGCAGCTACCATAAAAGAGAATGTGAGATGAGATAACGTACCTGACTTTGAATTTTTCCAGAGGCGGCAACAAAATATTTAAGACCAATAATATATGCAAGTGTCCAACCAGTCATTGCAAATGCCTAGAAGGATGGGCAGTATTAGATGTTAATTCATTAATCCATGTTTGGGTCATTATGTAAATAACGAAAGACAAAGTACCAAACATATACATTAGATAGTTAATAACCGTTTATTCGGTTATGATAATTTAGAACCGTTGTGTCTGTTCATAGAAACAAAAGAGACTAACAGTGGCATCAGAGCCAAAGGATTCGAACCAGAGAAGAGAAACAGAGACCGATTGATTCAGGGAATCAATCAAGAGAAAGAACCGACCGTGCGCATACCGGTCAATCAAGAAGAGAGAAAGACAGTGAAGAGATTGATTCACAGGAATCAATCAAGTGAGAAACACGATTCGATTAAAGACAATATCGAATCATAGAATTAGAAAAAGAGAAGAGAAATAATATGTTCTCGGTTGTGCGAAGAAGAAACCGCCGCCGTGTGGGTTGCTGGAAAAGAAAACAGACACCGATTAACCACCATCACCGTTTGATTAGAAGAAAACAAGGAGAAAAAGAAAAGGGACGTTGCAGCTTGCCCTAATTTCTGTAGAAGGAAGAAGAAGCGGGTTTAAATTGGGGATAAAAAAAAGGAAGCGGGTTTTTATTTGGGAACAGAAAAGAGAACGCCATCTGAAAAGCCCACCAGAATTGAAAAAGGCCCAAGGGAAATTACAGGTTTTATATTTCTTAATACTTGTTTTTTCTCTATTAGTAGAATAGATTAAAAGTAAAAAATTTCGTTACAATTCGCATTAGGAAAACATTAGAATTGTTTGAGAATTATTGTGGTTAGAAAGAAGGATTTAAGTTCGACTATTATTAGAATTATATTAGTTTTAGAAGAAAATCAAATCGAAAGATATGACGGGAGATAAAAACAAAAACAGAGTTGTTTTCACCACATCGTTACCATCATATCAATGCCCAGTTTTAAGCAATACAAATTATACATTATGGGCATTAAGAATGAAGAAGATACTATTGGCAAATGGAGTATGGGATTTAGTAGAAGGAACAGGTACATCAAAAGAGATTGATGTAAAAAAGGATAGTTCGGTCAGCATACCTATTTCAAGGATTACCAGAAGATTTGCCAATGCAAGTTGCGGGATGTGAAACAGCAAAAGAAATTTGGGACTCTCTAAAGTCCAGATTTATTGGGACAGAAGATGTACAACAGGCACACTCGCAACAACTTAAATCATAATTTGAGAGACTTGTGATGAAAGAAGATGAAACAATAGATTTGTTTGCTGGGAGGTTGATGAGTATTATTACAAAGGCTGCTACATGTGGATTGACGTTTGATGAACAAACAAAAGTACGGAAATTATTGAATGTAGTGCCAGATAAGTTTGTACCAGTAGTAGCAACCATTGAAATAGTTGTTGATTTTAAGAAAGCAAAATTAGAGGAGATTATTGTAAAACTTAAGACTTATGAAGAAAGGCTTAAGTTTAGAAAAGGAAGTGAGGAAGATAATAGTGAGAAATTGTTATTCACACGTCAAGGGAATAACAGAAATTATGAACGCAACTATGGAAATGATAGACGGGGAGGTGGTAATCATACACGAGGAAGAGGCCAAGGAAGATTCACAAGAGATAGTAAGAATGAAGATAGTTATGATAGAAGAATGAGAAACCCTGGAGATCAAAATTACTATAGAAGAGACACTTATGAGATATAGAATGTTATAACTGTCATGAGTTTAGACACTATGCTGCAAATTGTCCAAAACCAAACCATAGAGAAGAAAAAGCAAACCTTGTGTTCGAAGATGACGAACCAGCACTATTAATGGTTACTAGTAAAGATGAAAAGGAGATAACATCCTTAAAGGAAGAACCGAGAAGCAAAGGAATTGTCATTGAGAAGAATGAAATTCCAAAAGAAAAGTTAGAAGATATGCGGTCAGAAATTGATTTGAAGAGTAAATTAGAGTTTTGGAAGTTCGAAATGCTTCAAGAGTTAGAGATTGAAAAACAAGAGTTTGAGGAGAAAATAAGAAATAGAGAAATGGCATTTGAGAAACAAATGCAGAGAGAATCAGAGAACCTCAAGAAGTTGAGAGATTGCACAAGCAAAGAGATGAAAGAGTTAAAGACAGTAAGAGAACAGTTTGAGAAAGAAAACCATGGAGTTATTTCAGATAAGAAAATCCTAGAAGAAGAGAGATTTGACAAGGGAGAATGCAAGAAACATCGAGAGACGCCATCAAGATTTCAGAAGGAAAGCCAGATTGAGAAAGACATCAAGTCAAGAAACGAGAAAGCTAAATCATAAGATCGTGATACTAGAAATAGTGTGTTGGAGATTCAAGAGTACGAAACGATACAAATGAAGAAATTTGGTGACAAAGATGATCAAGTTGAAGAGCAAGACAAAGGAAGTGGAAGCAAGCCAAAGTTCAAAGATAAAGATAAAGGAGCTTGAAGATATCGAAGGCATGGATTAATAAATTAGGAGGGAGTATTAGATGTTAATTCATTAATCCATGTTTAGGGGTCATTATGTAAATAACGAAAGACAAAGTACCAAACATATACATTAGATAGTTAATAACCGTTTATTCGGTTATGATAATTTAGAACCGTTGTGTGTGTTCATAGTATCGGTTAATGGGTTATAAATACCCATGTAGTTTTAGTCTGTAAAACCAACAATTGTTTTATATCAATAAACTTAGTATACTTTATCCAATTGTTCATAGAAACAAAAGAGACTAACAGGCAGAAGGTGAGCCATGGCTAATAAAATATTTCGTGAACGATCGTTAATAAAGGATACTAAACGATCAAAGAATATACCTTTTGATTGAAATTTTAGAGAAAAAATATCTAATGCAACTACGTTAATGATTAGCTGATAGTAAACTTCCGTTCACACATGCCAAGCAAAGATGCAAAGCTCATGTGGGTTGCTGGCTTAAATATTATGTGTCATATGTTTCATCAGAGAGCACCTAAACAGAAATGACAACATTGAGAATGTTATTACAATAAATAAAATATCTCAAAATTTTGAAACAAATCACACACCTGTTTTTTAAATAATTGCACATGTGAACCAATAAAAAATAAGATATCATGATTTTAGTATACCAAACGAAACTGCTATCAATTAACATGTGGTTATGAAGCGAGAAACCTGAAGGAGAAGAAACATATAATCCTTTAGCGACTCTAGGATACCTTAATGTGTCGATTGGCTGATCAATAACAACCTGCAACATGACATGTTTATGTTATTTTGTTGTAATAATACGATTCAAGGGAAATAAAGAAATTGAACATCAAAGACTAAAAAATGTGGAATCGATAATCAGCTAATCGCTTTCTTATGAGAAAAAGCCTGATAGTGAGTGAGCGACGCAAAAGACATATTTTTTTCAACTTTAATTTAACGGATATCAGATTTCAATCAAATAGACTAATACCAATAATATAAATAAGATACAGAAACAATGAACCACCCGGAGATATTTTTCTCCTTTTTCTTATTTCCATTTCGTGGACAAAGGTCAAGTCTTTCGCATGTTATGTTATAAGCTTATAATGAAATAACGCAAGTGAAAGTTGTAAAGCTAGCTTTTAAAAGTACTGTTTCATAAAGGTTTAGTGACATAATCGTATTGAAAAAAGCTTAAAGTGCAAATCGTAAAGCATGCTTCTAAAAATTGCTTGATAAGTATTCATATGACATTATTTATGCACCAAAAAAAAAAAAAAAAAAAGGCTTATTGCTGCGGCTTTAAAACTAAGAATACAACATAGGAAATGTAAAAGATAACCCAAAAATATGTATTGCTTTACCAACTAATTAAGATGCCTCATATATCATTGCCAATCAATCATACCTTGGTCAAAAAAGATCTCAAATTACGACTAATGTCCCTCGACCGAGCATCAAAACCGTGTTGCTTCTTTAATGAAACCTCTTCATTTTCCATCAGCAAAACAAAAGTTGTCACTAAAATTTTTACTTAAGACATTTCCTCAAATTGTTGGTGTACAACCAAACATAACATGTTTAAAGCACCTCGTTCGTCCACTGTTCAAAGCACTATAGCTCCATTATGCTACTGTTTAAACTTCGATCTACACTTTCCCCTTTTCAAATTAACACACAAAGGCCCTTCTGTTAGTGTTTCTCCATAGTCAGCCCAAACTTGAACCCGTCATATCTCCTATAAGAAAAGAGTGGAACACATTATTAGATATAAATTTGATATATTTCATCAAATTCGTATCCCTAAATAGGAAAAAAAGAAGAAGCAAAAGAATTAAAGAAAAGCTCAAGTATAAATCTTTATAAATATGAAAAAAATGAATCTCATATAAAAATACAAAGATTAAGAGCTGAAAACACTTACAATCATCTTGCTTTCCAATGACATCAATAGATCTTCCACTTTTTAGTTGTTTTTGTGAGAGGCGTTTTGTTTTGTATATGAGTTTGATGAGAAGGGCGGTGAGATCTGATTAATCTGGAATATGGGATTGTTTTTGTATGTTGGTTTTATCTTTGGAAATTTCTAGGAGGTTTGAGATTTTAGATGGGTTTTGTAAATATCCAATACACCAACAGTTGTATAAACAGTATCACAAAAATCATGGGCCAGAAAAAAAAGGAGAACAACAGTTGGATTAACAGGAACCTCAAGGGTTCCCAGCCAGAAAAAATATGCCGACCTACTGTTGCATGTATGTTGAAAGCATTATTTTAGGCTACAGCGCATTTCTGCCTTTTAAATATATAGGATAATGTCATTCATTAGCATCAAACCTTGATGATTGGTTTCATATACAGATTACTTTATTAGTAACAAGATAGGCTGTAAAATTGATAGATTTCACCCAATCAGTGTGTTGAGGTATAATTTGTTAACTTCATATTTATTGTGTTGTCATCAGTCATATGTGCACATGATATGGAACGTTGCTTGTAGGTGTTGATATAATTTGGTAGTTTTCAAAGCTGTTTTGATCTAGATGTAATGTAAAACTATCTTGTGGAATTTTAGGAACAAGCAATATAACAAGGAACGATCATGCCTTGCCTGGGCAAAAGATTGAAACGGGTCATACTGACACTGTCCATGATGTATGCATGGATTATTATGGAAAGCGGGTAGCATCAGTGTCATCTGATGCAACCATCAGAATAGCCGATGTAAGCAGCAGTTCTAACTCTCAACATCTTCCTACTTTGAAAGGCCACAACGGTCCTGTTGGCAGGTTTCTTGGGCACACCCCAAGTTTGGCTCACTTCTTGCATCGTGTTCTTATGACGGGTCTGTGATAGTTTGGAGAAAAGGTCATTTGAACGAATGGACGCAAGTTCACACCTTTACTGATCACAAATCATCTGTAAACTCAATTGCTTGGGCACCTCACGATCAAGCTTGGCCTTTGCTTGGCGTGTGGATCTTCTGATGGAAATATTATAGTCCACATTGCGAGATCAGACAGTGGGTCGGACACTACAAGGATAGACCAAGCTCATCATGTTGGGCCGGGGTAACATCTCTTACATGGACGCCGTCAATGGAACCTGGTTCCTTAATTGGGTCAGGTGAATTTGACCGAGTTCAGAAACTTGCATCAGGAGGGTACGACTATACTGTGAAAGTCTGGAAATTGACCAACGGGGTATGGAAAATGGGCTGTTTCCTGGCCCTTCATATGCATAATGATTTGGTGAGGGATGTTGCTTGGGCACCCAATTTGGGTCTTCCAAAATCCACGATTGCAATTTGCAAGTGCTTCATAAGATGGGACTGTTGTGATATGGACTGTCGGAAAAGAAGGCCGACCCACATAAACAGCCCACTAATTCAGTACTTGCAATGTTTTCAGGTATGAAGCCATAGATAGTTTGATTTCCGGTGAACGTGAAAAAATTAATTAACCAGTAGGAGCATTAGATGGTGCTCAACTAATGAGACTATGATATACCGGGTGCGTTTGGTTCGGCATAATATTTTTGAATAAATTGTAATCTTTGGAAGGAATTATAAATTGAATGAATTGTAATTCAAAAAATTGAAATGCGTAAATTATAATATGTTGTAATTGTAATTGATGAAATCTGTCATTGTGTTTGGTTGACTTGTAACGTAATGTAATTCAAAAAAACATTTATAATAATAATAATAATAATAATCTTTTATATAATAAAACAAAACCTATAGTGGAAATTTTTCATTTCAAAAAAATCAGTTAATACCTTATTTGGTAATAATTTTTTTATTTGATTTTTTAAAAAGATTTTTAATTATAAAAAAGAAACCTTAAATATTTCTATATTTGTCAAAAAAAATTATAAAAGATCGTTACAATTAAGAAAAAAAGTTTTTAACCTGACATGTTTAAAAAGAGGAAAAATACACATGGGGCCTATGTGTGATTCTTCATACTTGGTAAAAATTGAAGCGGAAACCGACATATGCAAAGATCGTCTATCCAACAATTACTATACCATTCTTCCACAAACCCTAACTCGTGAAAAAAAAAAAAAAAAAAAAACTCATGCCCCAAATTACCAACTATGCACAAAATCGAAGTATTCGTAACTATGGTTATAAAAAAGAAAATGATCGATGCAAGGTATGTTCTGTAATTTCTAAAGATTGAAGATGTATGTTGTTTAGATTTATGGATTTTATTTAGTTAATTTGAATTTTATGTAACTAAAGAATGTTTGGTATTGTGATACAACTGAGTTGCGGAAGCTCGTGTTTAGATGTTTTATGTTGCCTTAAATTATTCTGATTGCAAAACAAGATAGGCAAAGAAAATTAGTTGTAGAAGCTGAGTTTCAAGTGGCAAGTGGTAAGCTACCATGTGCTAGATTTGTTGCAAATGGTTTCTGTGAGGATCGTATAAGAATTGTATTAATGTATGCGTTATGCTCTACATACCCCTTATGACAGCTTTTATGTGAATACAGATTAATGAAAAACCTCGGAATGTTCCTCGGGAGGAAGGGCAAAGTGGTAATTCCTGCTACCACTGGGATATGGGAGGTTGGTCTTTAATTTACTGCCATTCTACGTTATTGCTTATACTTTGAATGGTGACTCATATCTTTACTGAGTATATCACATTTTTGAGCATGTGTAGTGCACTCTCTTATCAATAACATGCAGTTTGTCTAAAAAAACACTTTCGTTTGAGGTAAAATTATGATTAATCTAGCCATTATCGATATAATTTCTTTGCAATAGATGCGAAATCAAGCGGTGACAACATTGTTGCCTTCAAGGACCAAGAGTCATTTTGCTTTTTTATTTCATAATTATCACTATATGTCATGATGTGATATTAGGAAGTCTTCGCTATATTTATTGTTGTTTTTTTTTCTTGGCATGAGGATGATAACTAAAAACTATAGATACTTTCTGTACTAGCTTTTACCAGCTTATATTGTATGTGCTTCTGTCTTTATATGACATCTGATGTATCTCGGTATATGTGCACTGTAGTCATGGTATAGAAGAAGGCAAACACATTTATGAGTGTCTAAATACTCATCATTTTTGTACAATATAAACTGCAAAATCATCTGAAAACACTCAAAAATGCTTCAAAATGATAAAAATATCACAAATCAGTATTTTATGTGTTTTAAATGCAAAAGATCAAAATCGGATGAAAAACATATCAAGTTTGCAAAATTGGCGGTTTAGTCCCCAAGTTTCAAAAGTTGTCAAAAGCAGTCCACGGTAAATCAAAATGTGAATTTTATCATTCAAGGTCCACGAAATATTCTAAGTTGTTAAAATTGGTCCTTGAATGATTCTTTGGTCAAATAAGCGGAAAAGGACCTTAAACTTTGAAAAATGTCATGTTTAGTCCTTGGAATTTTCAAAGATGGCAAATATGGTCCTTATATTATTTGAGATTGGCAAAGCAGATCCTTGGATTACTTTTCGGAATCTACATGTATGGTCCCTAGATTTTGAATATACATAAATGGTCACTAGCTACAACATGGGTTCAATTTTAATCCTAGGCCCAAGTTAACTACCTAGCCCAATCCAATCCCATATTACCGGTCCGATATAAACCCAACCCGTCTACCCCTTTAATATACCCAATCAACCCTCCTAGTCAAACAAACACACCCTGGTTTCCGCCCACCTTCTCCTTCACCCACCGCTCTGCTGACCACTCTTCCTCCCTCACCTCCACCTCAACCTATCCTCTCTCCTTGTCCCCCCACCTCATCACAACTCCAAGAAACATTAAATGCCTCTTCACCCCTTCACTCAACCCCTCAACTGGCTAACACGTTTTGGCGCCAAAAATCAATCCAACGGCCATAATCACTCCAACTCATCCAATGGTCAAAGAAAATGGTGGGATCAAATCAGAAGCTAGTGGGAAGCTATTTGGTGTATAAAAAGAAGAAAGAGAAGGAAGGAGAAGGAGTGAAGTAGTGTAATTTATCTTAACATATGTCGTTTTTAAGTTTTTAAGTTTTCCATTGTAAATTTAAGCTTTCAAGCATTTTGTAATCAAATTTCAGTGTACTTTAAACTTATATTCGGTTTCAATTTCATATTAAATCTCATTTCAAGTTTTTGCAATTTTAAGTTCGAATGCTCAAAGTATTTAAATGATGTTATCAGTTGTTGTTTAGGACTTATAAGCTCCTATGAGCCCTTATAGAAGCTTTTCTAAGCTAGTAGAACCTTTAAATTCAGTTTAATTTCAAAACTCAAAAAAATCACAAAAATACAAAAAAATTGGTCAAAAAATAAAAAGTCAAGAGAAATGATGTTCAAAGATTGAAGCAAGGTGTAATCTGGATTGCTCATTGGTCTAGAGCTTCTTGGGAAGCAATAGGGTGTAATCTCAGTTACTAGTTCTCAGTTTGGTGCATGAACTCATTTTGTAAGAATTTCTCATAAATTTGCAATTTGTAGTATAAGAGTTTAAATATTGATAATTCTAGTTTTATTCTGTCTCATTACAGTTATTATAAGTTAATTAACAGTTTTCTTAGATTAAATACTTGTTTTAGTGATAATAGCTTCAAAACTGCTTTCATAAGGAGTGTTTGGATTGCTTGTTTAAACTGTTTTAGAGGTAAAAAGGTTGCAGTAGATCAGTGGTTCTATGTTTGTTATAGGTAATTGATATCATATCTGTCTTTGTTTTACTGCCAATTGAGCTCAAAGTCAAAACTTGCTTATAGCTTGTTCTTGTGCATTTCGGTTGAGATCAGTGGTTATGTAATCAATTCAAATAGGTGTAGAAGTGGATAAGCCAGCTTGTTATAGTTTTATTTCATCATTTCTAAGCTTAATCAGTCCATCATTGGATCTTAAAACTCATTTTGGTCAAACTTTTATCTGTTTCAAAAAGTCAAACCAGGTTAAAAGTCGTTTTTATGCAGATATGGCAGTCATTGCACAGAGTCCATTAAAGCTTTTCATGGTCTAATTTTTGGTTTAGGAGTAGTCTGCTAGGTGGTCTTTAAGACCACCTATCTGGTTTTAGCTTTAGCTCCTTGAATGAGCTTATAGATAAGCTCAAACTTGGTACCTGTTATCTGTTTGCTGCACATCAGCAATCTATCCCATAATGGTCAGTTAGGTTTTGGCCTGTAACTTCTTCATTAAAGGTCCTTATTAGCTATAATTTTGGATATTGTATATCTGGTTGGTGGTCTTGAGGACTGCATAGTTGGTTCTCAGTTTGGCTTATTGGATAAGCATTTGCAGTAGCTTAAAGTAGGGTCCAAAAATCTGTTTTTGCACTTTAGTCTTATCAACCAAATCATAGCAACTTGCAAATCAGAGGTCATGGCTTGTTGTTTCTAGTTGTATTAGAGTAGTTTTAGCATATTTGAGTTCCTGTTTTGGTTTGGTGCCTTTTGGATTCCATTTGCTTATTCATAGTGCTTATTTATAAGCACTTTCCACATCAGTTGCATAATCCTCCACACAACCCCATGTTTTTCCATTTTTCTTAGCTTCCTTATAATATTTTAGAGTTTTCCTGAAATTTTCAGATTTTTATAAGCTTGTTTGCTATTTTTCTTAATTTAAATTAGTTTTTAAGCATTTTTAATTAGCTTTAAATACAAAAAATTAAGAAAAGCTTCAAAAAAATAATTTTTCAATTTTCTTAAGTTTAGATAAATATAAAAAGCCAAAAAAGTATTTTTCCATAATTTTCTTAGTTAAAATTGTATTTTTAAATAATTTAAGTAGTTTTTAATAGTTTAAAATTCATAAAAAATAGAAAAATAATCAGAAAATTACAAAAATAGTTTTGAAAATTCTCTTTTGATATTTTAGACTTTTCCAATTCATAATTTTATTTTTCAAGCTTTATTTCCTAATTTCTTGTATTTTAGGTAATTATTTAATAGTTAAAAATAGTTTTTAATTAATAATAATTAATTAATTAGTTATAAAAATAATTTTCTTTTTCTATATATTTTCTTTTATCATCAGGTTTGTAAAAATGTCATTTTCATATTTTTAGGACTTTTATTTCTTAGTTTCACTTTATATTTTGTACGTTTACGTTATTTTTATTTAAACGTAAGTTTTAAGTTTTTAGTTTTAAACGTTCATCATTTTAAATATAGTGATAGCGTTTATTTAATATCTTTTATCTTTTTAATTTTCTTAATTTGCATTTAAGTCGCTGTTATTTATTAACTTTTTCAGTAGTGTAATTATCCTATCCAAGTCCTTTCCGATCACTATCATTAGTGATCATTCTATCGTCTGATCAAGCGTTTACACACATTGAGTCTCCGTGGGACATAACGACCGGAATTCACTATATTCTCCGGGACTTCATTGTATTTGTGCTCAAGTGTTTTAAGTCTGTTACGGTTGGTCATTCACAAGTGACCAGCTTGTGTGATTAGACTTGACTAGTTCAGCACAGATCACACATCTATGGAAAATTATGATCCAATGGAGGTGCAACAAGAGTATCCAAGCTGCAACATTAGTAATAAGGAAGAAAAGCGTGTTCTAGTCTATGTGATGATGCCAATTGATATCGTAACAATGTGGAATAGTCTAAATAAGAGGAAAGTTGTGAAAGCAAGTTTCAAGGATTTGAAAAGTGCGGGTGTTGAGGGAGTAATGGTGGATGTGTGGTAGGGGCTAGGGGAAGAGGTTGTAGGAGATTATAACTGGGGTGGTTATGCTGAGCTTTTTGAGATGGCAAAGAGGTATGGATTGAAGGTACAAGCAGTTATGTCGTTTCATCAATGTGGTAGAAAGGTTGGCGACTCTTGCATGTGAGTTCCACTTTTTTTAATGCTTTATATGATTTTTGCATATATAACATGGAAAAGTGATTTCGACATTGCAGGGTACCTATTCCAATATGATAGTAGAAGAAATCGATAAAGATCCAGATTTGGTGTACACAAATCAATGGGAACGTAGAAATTATGAGTGTATCTTTCTCTTGGGTATGATATGATCCAATGCCTCAAAGGGAGGACACCTATTCAGTGCTACTCAGATGCGTGATTTCAGACAAAAGTTCTCCCATCTTCTCGGTGACACCATTGTGGTAATTACTCACTCCACTAATAAACCAAACAGCTCCTTCAAGAAGTACTCTTTTGCTATTAAATGAATAAGTTTAAATCCAACTAAAATGAGCTATTTGTGCAATTCCCTAATTAAAACAATGTTTTAATAAGCATACATATCATCTACATAGGAACAAAAGTTAGTAAAATATAGTAAAGAGCTCAATTTATAATACCTGTGTTTGGATACGTGTTCCTCTTACGGGTTGTAAGTACTTTTAATAAATCAACTTTTTTTTTATTATCATAATCTGTAGAGCAAAAGAAAGTATAACATCTTTGGTTTTTCGGTAACAATGAAATCATAGATGCTCTTGCCGTCTGTTTATACAAAGGGTGTATAAAATTCTTTTAGGCGGTTTATAATAACATGTAAGGAGTGTTCGGTCAATCGTGTGATGCTATAGTGATGGATGATTTTGCCCACAAACATACTTGTCCGTTTCAAGATTGAATATAATGTTGTTTTAAATTTTACACTTTCTTAGACATGTTAGATATTTCCCAAATCGACTCATTTGTTACCTAGGCGGTAAGCGACTCGACGATGTCATATCCACAATCTTCCTACCTTTATCTGTTTCTAAGTATAACTAAATGAGCTACTATGAACAACTTTTCTTCTTATTAACAAGTGTTTACCTGGTTTTGACAGTTGAAGCTCAGACATTTCTCATGCAAAAAAGTCGCAAGATTTTAAGAGAAGAGAGGCTGAAAGAGAGAAAGAACGGTTATTTCCTTTTGTACACATAACACTTATAGATTATTTCCACTATTTGACTGAATTTGACTTCATCGGTCCCCCAACCACAACCATACTTTCAGCTCAACTTACAAACCAGTCGATGTCCCTGCAGTTAAGGCCGGACACGGTATTGTCATAGTACCACGTGCTAACCCTCATGGTGTGTCACCATTTACAACTACCACCAGTCCTGTCACAAATCCGGTAAACCCGCCTGGCGCCTGCACCTGTTACTAATCCGGTTACAACCTTGAGTACTAATGCTGGAAGATAACCACGATGAACCACTGAACGAATTTTGAGTTGCGTCTGTACCAAGTTTATAAAAGTTAATTTCTTTTTAGCTTTTATAAAAAATTGCATTATTATCAAGATTTGCTAAAATTTTGATTTTCGGGTAAACTTGCATCTTTTTGTTGGATATGTGATAATTTCAAGATTCAAACATATTATGATATGGGTTATTTTCGTGTTTTAAAAAACTTAATATCTTTTTAAATTTTGGCTTCATGAGTTATTTTATGCAAACTGTATATCAGAAGAGGAATATCATGCATTGAAGGCACCATTGTTACAAAGGCTATCTGCTCAAAGAGCTAAAATCGACCAAAAAGATGTCGTCATCGCTGGACCATAAAAAAAAGACCCAAACAACGAATGGTCAGTGATCGACTTACAAGAAATGGGTTCCAAACACAAGGAAAAGCATCAAAAGTCAGCCGTTAAACAAGTCAAGCGAGTGCATCAGTTCTTGGTCTCTTATCATCATCATCATAAAAATGGAAAAGATAATAGTGTTGGAATGTCTCATGAGAACCCATTATGGAATCGTGAACCGAAACAAAAAGAAAACGAAAAACCAACGGTTCTGATGGCTGAAAATGTAATAAGCGAGGACTCGACAAAGAAGGAGAAAAGTAGCATGTTTAGTAGTATTTTGAATTGGGAAAAGAGTGACGATTCTGAGAAAGATATAGTTCCATTACCGTTAAATGATTCGGTTAAGGGAACTTATGCCGGTCTTAAAGAGGGGACAGATACTAAAATCAAGCGAAAGCTACATATGGATAGTTCATCGTCTAATTTCTTTGTTAATAAGGTGATTAAATCTGAAAGTTTTTGGTTCGATTTGATATGCATTTGTTTTCTTGTGCTAATACATCTGTTGCCTCAGGTTTTAGGAGATAAGGAAAGAGCTAACAAAAAGCAAAGCAAAACCTTTTTTTTTTGGGTAAAGTGTTTCGATACCCGGTGAATAGAATAAATAATATACAATGTTTAGTTACATGGGAGAGTGGTGATAAGCCACTCTAAACCAATTGCAAAAGCAAGCTACCTATATGAACGAACAAGCTCGAACATAACAACCACTTAAAACAAATAACAATATATGAACTTAGAAAAAATAAACCATGCAGCGCCTATGCATCCAAGAGCATATCATTAAGAAAGAAAACATCACGTTATATCAGTTGAGGAAAAATCTTGATACACTTATTTAGAGCAGAACTTCAATTATCGTAAGCGATCACAATCTTGATACACTTATTTAAGGAAAAATTTGTTTCAAATTTGTATCATTTACTTTCTAGACGAAAAAATGCTACTTACATTTCTAACCTTTTAATACAACAAGTTGGACTATGTGGTAAGAATTGGTAATGTGCAATAAATCCAAACCAAATATGCAGAACTGAGACTGCCTCTTAGTGGACGTATGGCTAAACTTATCATAACAACTTAAGCGCTTTTGAGTGTTTACATAGAGCCAAACAACTTTGCATTTTCATTAATAAGCATTATCTTCTTAGAATTCCCATTGTTTAGGTAGCCAAATAGCTTAAGCACTTTTGAAAATGGTTATTTTGTTTAGGGGGTGTTTGATCAGTTTTCTCGAATTCATTATTTGTTTATTGTGTTTTCAAGTAACAAATATATACTTAGTTGAAAATGTTTGGGTACCAAAAATCTTATTATTTATGTAATTAGAGTGTTTGTGTCTGCTTATCTTAGAGTTTATCTATGTACGTGTAAGGGAGCGTTTGGGATTTGCTTACTTGAAAAAAAAAAGTGCGGTTATTGGTGATTTATTTAAATAAAAAAGTGACACAATTTGTCATAAACCTGTGACATGCTAATTATTCACAAAATTAACATTTTGACAACAAGTGTTTTGATTACTCCAACTCAACGCGTACAATAATTATCCATTTTGACCCGCCACCAAGTGGCAAGTTCTAACAATTTGCTATATGGATGTTTCTATTCGGTTTATGAAGCCAAATAGGTAAAATATAAATTCAACTTAGAAGGAAATGGTTGAAGTGAGTCAAAATGGATACATAGTTGACAAAAGGGTAAACACATCTGTAGTACTACTTTTTTGAGTGTCAACACAGTCTTTTTCATGCTAGAATCGCGGGGTTCCCATCACATATGCTTGATTTCTAACACAGTGATGCATTCATTGTATGTAATGTCAACAACATGGTCCCTCCTCTTAACCATGCTAATTCACAGTTAGAGTCTTGGTATGATTTTATCAATCTTGAAACGAATAGGAGCTTCAAAATAAAACACTTAGATACATGTATGTTTTGAAGGATGACTTTAATCAACGCAT
Source organism: Chrysanthemum lavandulifolium (assembly GCA_022545495.1). Lineage (NCBI taxonomy): Eukaryota > Viridiplantae > Streptophyta > Magnoliopsida > Asterales > Asteraceae > Chrysanthemum > Chrysanthemum lavandulifolium. Next base: position 79,745,829 of record CM040239.1, on the reverse strand, counting down.
TTGAAAAACTAGATGGATTACATTGAAGTTACATAGAACTGTAACAAGATTAAAAATATTTTCTACAAAATATGTTTCATATTTGTATGTTGTTGCAACATATGATCAATTAAACTAGCTGTGTATTGTATCCTATTGCATAAAAAAAGTTTAACTAATTTACTATACTTAAGTTATATGGGAAAACAGAAAGAGGATCGGCCCATAAGTGAACTTACAAACCATTTCACGACTATAATAAATTATTCTTAAGAGATTTCTATAAGCATAAGCTACATTATGTTGTTGGTGCATTAAAAGAGAAAAACAAGGTGTTGCATATGGTGCATGAAGAAAGCTTACTTAATGGTGGCTGCATACCTGTTTAGATTTTTTCCATTAACCAATGAGCATTGTTACTTGCTGAAATATCAAGTAAAGGTGTAACACTAAAGTTACACTTACAAAGAGTTTAGAGTGATGACAAGTCGTTATCTTCCTTTCATATATATTGATCTGAATTTGTATCCGTGTCAACAAACAATTCGAAATACCTCAACTTTTTATAACAGGTTCCATAACCACTCACTATTGTGTAGAGGTGAGCAAATGCACTTGGAGCTGCTATATATCAATCTACGCCTGTATGAAAAAAGGCCTAAAAGTTCCAGTTAAGGTGATCTCACTTTATTTATTTTTATTTACTTCTCTTGATTATGTAGGGGTTTATAGTGATGTGCATGTTCATGTTCAAGGTTATCATCAATAAATTATGCATTCAATCAATAGGGAATGATGTTCAATCCAGGTCCTCACTATGAAGGTCAAAGAAAATATTGATCAGAGGAGATCGGATGCTGATAATATAGTAAAGGGAACGCTTATATAATTGGATGATATGATGTGGTGTTGTGTGCTTAAGAGACCAATTTTTGTAGTTAGAAGTATATATACGACTTTAGTATGATTGTGTATTACAATCTGTATAGGGATCGGTAAACATCAGATTTAGGAAGATTGGTTTATGATGATGAGGGTATGAAGGTAAACACTAGTGAGAGTGTAGATAGCGAGAGTGTAGATTCAGAGTTTATGGTCATGGAGGTCGATGAATTAAATGGAGGTGAAATGGATAATGGGAAATGTGATGACTACAAAGAAGCAAATAATGTTTGTGTTGCAAATGTTAATGGGTGGAAGTATTTTTAAGGTCGGAAAGTTAAGAATAAAAGTGGTTATGTCATTTCTACTGATGATGTAGTTGCAGGAAAATTGTTGTGGAGAAGTGATTGTGACAAAACAAGAGTAGGAATGGAAGATGGGTACAATAGGAAACAAGATGACACCAGGAAAGAAAATAAAGATCTAGAGGTTGAGAAGAATAATGCTATAGGAAAAGATGGGAATTGTAGTGTTGTAGGATTTGTAGGCACTGATGTTGATTTGAAAATACTGAAGGCTGAGGCTAAATATCTCATAGTTCCACCTGAAATTCGAAACATTGAGAAACTTAAAGGTTCAGATGATGCTGACAATGGAGAAATACAATCATGGCTTCAAAATGTTATTGTTGAAAACCTCGATGTAAAGAAGGAAATTGATCAGTTGCCATCTCCACAAAGTTATGCCACTGGACAAAATTCAGAAAGGCTCTTTTCTAGCTCAGTTCTTCATCTTAAGTTACTTGAGAAGAACAAAAGCTACCAGAATGTTTACTTTGATACATCACAGCGAAGAGGTGTTGTGACATTTGATATGTGGAATTGGCCAAAGAGGAAAAAACCAAGTCGCACAATCTGCAAATTTAAGAGTAGCCGGTGGAAGTTTGATATATGGAAATGGCCTAATAGGAAAAAGAAACTCACTCGCCAGCTTATTCATTTGTCCTTGCTCATAAATGACAAATGGTGCTCTTGACCGGTGTTTCTGATTGTTAATGTGTTGTGTTGATTGCCGCACCAACGAGATACAGAATGCATATGGAAGGACACTACTCATGAGCCTACAGAAGACATGATTGTTTCAAAAGGGGTGTTTGGTAGAAGATTCCAACTAACATTGGGAGTGTTTGTTTTCATTGTTAAAAGATTGGATCAGCAGTGTTGAGACTCAGAAATGTTCACTTTGATTGCTGATCTTGAGGACAAGATCAATTTTAAGGGGAATGGATTGTTACGGGTCATATTGGAAAGTCAACAACAAAGTCAACGAATAGCCAATTCCACCTCATCTAACTTCCCGCCCAAATGATCTTTAAATACTTGTTATAGTTTTCCATTTCATTTTAGCTTTTGATTGTGTAAACATTTCCTCTCTGAATCCTCTCATTCCAATTCTTGTAACAGATTACTGTAACAAACCACCACTATTTGATAATACAACTCTGTTTTGACGATCTATTTCTGTTCTTGATTGTCCAACACATTGTAATCCTTTAACGGATCTTAAGTGATCCCTATTGGTGCTTATCAAGTGTCCAAAGCAAAGAATTGATTACATCTGTATAACCACCCTTTAACATCTTCCCCATTGAATCTTGGAAAATCCAGTTTGGTGAGTCTTCCATATCCATTAACTCTGTTTGGCTGGTTACCACCTCCCTCGTTATTAGCCGCCAATAGTTCTTGTCTCAAACAAACCCCATCCAATCTTTGTTGCATTGCTGCCATAGCTGCTGCAACCGCTTCTTGAACAGCAGTTGTAACAGATTCTGTGATAACTTGCCTTGTAGCATCATCTATTTTGGATGAACCAATTGTGATTCTTGTTGATGGTGCCATAGTCACTATACTATTTTGATTTGTTTATTATTAGTCACCACTCCTTCGTCTTCAATTGAGCAGTTACCAACAATATTTACCCGTTCTTGGCCAACTTCAAGTCAAACAAAACTAACCATTGATTCGAAAACAGAGAATTTAAGCACTCATGCGCTGTTCTCGTGGTTGTGATGAATACTTGACAGATTGGTCGTATTTATGATGGATAGTATAAGACTATTAAACAGTGTACCAGTGTAGTACTCTGTTTCTTGAAACTGATCGCCGGAAAAATAACCGTCTCACCGGAAAGTTAACAAACTCACTGGAATTGCAACAAACTTGTTTTAAAGATAGTCTGAGCTCCAGGAAAGGTGCTCTGATACCAATTGTAATGTTATTCTTGAATTTATACAAATTGGAAGAAGAACTAAAACTAGACTAAAGATTCAAGAACAAGAAATAGAATCTCAAGTTGTAGTTTTATTATTGAATTGATGAAAGGATTACAGATGAGAGAATTAGTTACAATTTCTGAATGAATACTAATCTTACTACACTTGAGTATTTAAAAGAAATTAGGCGCCAAAGTTAGTTAGAGGTTGTTGGAGAGAACACATGCACCTCACGTGACCAGCTTAAAGCTGTGCACATGCACCTCATGTGCCAAACATTCCTCTCATAACAATTGTAATGTTCTTCTTGAATTTATACAAATTGGAAGAAGAACTAAAACTAGACTAAAGATTCAAGAACAAGAAATAGAATCTCAAGTTGTAGTTTTATTATTGAATTGATGAAAGGATTACAGATGAGAGAATTAGTTACAATTTCTGAATGAATACTAATCTTACCACACTTGAGTATTTAAAAGAAATTAGGCACCAAAGTTAGTTAGAGTCTATTGGAGAGAACACATGCACCTCACGTGACCAGCTTAAAGTTGTGCACATGCACCTCATGTGCCAAACATTCCTCTCATAACAATGGTTCCCCCTTCAAAGACCCTTGACCTCAAGGGTCAATGTTAAAGTCAGGGAATCTCTTTTCCAAATCGGTCAAGAGTTCCCAAGTAGCATCTTACGCACTTCCATTAGACCCTTGCACGGACCATATACCACACTCTATTTCCTGTTTAGCTAATTTCCTATCCAACAACTTGTATGGAGTAGCAGCAAGTAAGCCTTGAGCATCACACAAGGGAAGAGTACCCATAGCAACATCTGTAGAGTGGCATTTTTTGAGTTGTGATACATGAAAAACTGGATGAACTTGAGCAGTATGTGGAAGTTCCAGCTTGTAAGCCACACTTCCAATTCTTTGGATGATCTTAAATGGTCCATAAAATTTTGCAGACAACTTATGTTGCTTGTTGACTCTTATAGTCAATTATGCGTAAGGTTGCAACTTGGATACACAAAATCTCCAGCTGCAAACTCCTATCACTCCTTTTCACGTCTGCATACACTTTCATTCTATCTTGAGCCACTTTCAAATTGAACTTAAGAATAGCAATGGTTTGTTCTCTTGCTTGTAGAGTCCTATCCACCAAGTCCACTGAGCTATCTTTTGGGGTGTAAGGAATATGGATAGAAGGCGGTTGACCATACAAAACTTCATAGGGTGTGGTGTTAATTGAATTATGGAAGTTTGTGTTATACGATTACTCGACCAAGGATAGCCACTTCATCCATTCCTTGGGCTTTTCACCGATCATGCACCTCGGATAGTTCTCTACACATTTGTTGTGACAGTTGACCATCGGTGAGGATGATATCTTTGTTGACATGCGAGCTTGACACAAGTACCTTAAACAATGACTGCCAAAACATACTTATGAAGATTTTGTCCCTATCACTGACAATAGTAGAGGGTAACCCATGTAGTTTGTAAATGTTATCCAAAAAAACTTGAGAAACTTGTGAAGCAATAAAAGGATGGCTCAATGGTATAAAATGAGCATACTTGCTTAATCTGTCTACCACCACCAAGATGACTGATTTACCTTGAGACAAGGGTAAAGATTCTATAAAATCCATGGATATGTCTTGCCACACTCTCTCTGGAATGGGTAAAGGTTGCAAAAAACCTGGAGGTGCAGCTAAGTCTGATTTATTTCTTTGACACACATCACACAAAAGGACTTGCTGTTTGACCATTTTTCTTAGCCCTTTCTAATAGAAATAAGCACAAATCCTCTTTAAAGTAGCCTGAACACCTGAGTGACCACCCACTGCAGTAGCATGAAAATGATTAACCAATCTCAGTCTTACATTCTCATCATTGCCCACCACCAATTTACCTTTCCTTCTTAGTTCACATGAACACTTCCCTGTTGCAGATCTCTTATTTTGGTTTGTAACACAGGATCCTTGGACCAAGTAGCCTTCACAGCATCCACCAGTTCATTGCTCTCAGTGGAAAGCAACATTTGAAATAATTGACTCTGTTGTTGGACCCTGGATAAAGCATCAGCCACCACATTTTCTTTGCCTTTCTTATATTCAATTTCATAGTCAAAGCCTAACAATTTTGGCAACCATTTTGACTGAAAAGGTGTTGTGATTCTTTGGTCCAAGACATATTTAAGACTAAAATGATATGTCTTAATCTTAAAATGCCTGTCCAATAAGTATCCCCTCCACTTTTGTAAGGCTAAAACCACAACCAACAATTCTTTCTCATAAACTGATAAGGATTGGTGCTTAGGTGCCAAAGTCTTACTCAAGTAAGCAATTGGATGGCCTTGTTGCTGAAGTACTGCTCCCAACCCAAATCCTGATGCATCTGTTTTAATGATGAATTCTTCTTCAAAATTTGGTAAGGCCAAAACTGGGGATTGTACCATAGCCTGTTGCAACTCTTTGAAGGCTATAGTAGCTTGTTCAGACCATTTGAAAGCATTTTTTTTCATTAGACTAGTCAAAGGATGATCAATTGTAGCATACCCTTTCACAAATTTCCTATAATAACCAGTGAGGCCTAAGAAACCCCTTAACTGCTTAAGGTTGGTTGGGATTGGCCAATCTATCATAGCCTTAATCTTACTAGGATCTGTGGCCACTCCTGCACTAGAAATAATGTGTCCCAAATACTCAACTTGAGTTGTGCCAAACACACATTTACTCATTTTTGCATACAAAGTGTGCTCCCTCATTACTTCCAACACTTGTTTCAAATGATTCACATGTTCTTCAATTGATGAGCTATAAACTAGGATATCATCAAAGAAAACTGATGAGTATCTAAATACTCATCATTTTTGTACCATTTAAACTGCAAAAACATCTGAAAACACTCAGAAATGCATCAAAATGATAAAAATATCACAAATAAGTGTTTTATGTGTTTTAAATGCAAAATATCAAAATCGGTGAAAACGTATCAAATTTGCATAATTGGCGGTTTAGTCCCCAAGTTTCAAAAGTTGTCAAAAGCAGTCCACTGGTAAAGCAAAATAAAGAAAAATGTTATTCAAGGTCCTGAATTATTCTAAATTGTCAAAATGGTCCTTGAATAAATCTTTTGTTAAATGGCGAAAAAGGTCCACGAACTTTCATGAAATGTCAAGTTTGGTCCTGGAAAATTTGAAAATGACAAAACTAATCCTTGTACTATTGGAACTTGTCAATTTTGGTCCTTATGACAACTTTGGTATATTGGCAAAGATGGTCCCTCAAGTTTGGAAAAGTTACAAACAAGTCCTTATCATAACCTAAACTAAGACTTGTCAAAACCCATTTAGACCCTCCACTTACCCTTTTGACCCCCTGTCATAACACCTTTTGAACCCCTGGTCAAAACCAAGTCAAACCAACCTTTCCTCCCAGCGGTTTTCTCCTTCCCACTTGCATACACTCTGCAACTCTCACCCATCACCTCAAAACTCACCTTATCTCCTTCACCTCACCCACATCATTATCACTCCTACTCCACCCCTACCGCAAATTCGAGCTAGAGTCAAATTACAACTTTCCATAAAATGCATATAAAGGCCAATATGGCCTCTGCTCTCCCATTGGCTCGATAAAGTGGTGGGATTGGATCTAGAGGACACGTGGAAGCTTTTGGAGCTATAAAAGGAAGAGAAGAAGCAAAGCAGTAGTTAGTTTTAATTTTTCAATGTATGTCGTTTTATAACAATGTCTTAGTTTTAATCTTAAAATGTAATTTCTCGGTTTCTATATATTGAAGTTAAGCTAATTAAGTGTTTTGAATCAAGTTTCGATTCTAATTCCAAGTTTCATTTCGGTTTCAAGCTTTATCTACACTGTTAAAAATTTTAATTTCAAACCAATGTATTAAAGCTCTCAAGTAGTTTATTTTAACTCAAACATGTTTATTCAAGCCTATTAAAGCTTTTGATAAGTTTGGGAAGCAGTTTTAAGCATTTTTACTTGTGGTCAACAAAAGTCAACAGTGAAGGGAAAATGGCTCAAACAGGTTTGGAATTGATGATGTGGGATGATGCAGAGGTGGATATGGGATGGATTAGAGTATCATAGAGTAGTTCTGTGTTTGGTTTAGCCTGCAACAACATTTGGATACATGTGAGTTTGTATTTCATATTTTCAATTTCTATCCATTTTGCACATTAGGCTTGTCTGTGTAATTGTGATCACCATTTGTTTAAATTTGTCTATTTAGTTGTATTTATGATATTTAAGCTTAGTTTGATCCTTATTACAAGTTGGTTTAATGTTTAGACAATTTTAATCAAAATCGGTGGTTTGTAAGGTGTGTTTGGATTTGTTGCATAAGCGTGCTAAAGGTTTATGCGATGGTGTTTTCTGTTGGTTCATGCTTGTTTAGTCCATTTGAGCCCTTATCATCTTGTTCTTGCACCCACATAAGCTCAAAGTCAAAATTTCTTTATACTGTCTTAATCACTTATCTGTTGAGTAATTTTCAAGTCAAAAGCTCATTTTGTGTTTGAAAATCATAAACATTGATTGCATTGTCTTTATTTCATCATAATACATCATAGTTAATCCACAAATCATCATCAAAGTTCCATTTAGTCAAACTTTCTGTTTTGTCAAAAAGTCAAAAATCTTGAAAACCTGTTTTGGGGTCAGTTAGGTAGAATTTTCATGGGTTCATTTCTAGGCCAATCTTAATGAAACTTTGGGTCTTAGAACTTAAGCTGGTCTTGTTTCTTATTAGCATTTTTACAGATTTTTACCAAATTTTTAGAAGCTTTAAAAGAGCTTATCAAAATGAGCTAGATGCCTGTCTTGGGCATCAAGCTGCCTGAGGAATCTGCAGGTTTTGCAGACCTTGCACAAGTCTCATTTGAGCTTGTCTAGGTCTGTAATTTAGTTTACAAGGTCTCACCTAGGTCTAGTGTAAGTTCTAAGTTTTTGTTTTTAGTTGCTAGCTTATTTGATTGCTTATTCTTGGGCTTAAAGTTGGCCCCAGAATCTGCCTTTTAGCTTATTTCTCAAATCATCAAATCTTTGCATCTTGTATATTAGAGGTCAAGGCTTGTTGATTTCAGTTGCAATGGTCAATTTTAGCTTATTGTAGCTTCCATATCAGTTTGGTAGCTTTTGGTGTCCATTTGCTTATTCTAGTGCTTATTTCAATAAGCCTTTGCACATCGATTCCTAATTCCTCCAAATAAGCTCCTGTTTTCCATTTTCATAGCTTCCTAATATTATTTTAGACTTTTCCTGAAATTTTCAGATTTTTCCAAGCTTGTTTGCTATTTTTCTTAATTTAAATTAGTTTTTAAGCATTTTTAAATAGCATTTAATATAAAAAATTCAGAAAAGTATCAAAAAAATAATTTTTCATTTTTATTAAGTTAAGATAAATACAAAAAGTCAAAAAGATATTTTTCTAGATTTTTCTTAGTTAAATTTGTATTTTTAAGTAATTTAATTAATTTTAAATAGTTTTTAATTCATAAAAAAATAGAAAAATAATCAGAAAAATACAAAAATAGTTTTAAAAATTCTCTTTTGATATTTTAGATTTTTCCAAGTTTTAATTTTATTTTTCTAGCTTTGTTTCATATTTTCTTGTATTTTAGGTATTTATTTAATAGTTAAAAATAGTTTTTAATTAATAATAATTAGATAATTAGTGATAAAAATAATTTTCTTTTTCTATAAATTTTCTTTTATCATTAGGTTTGTAAAAATGTATTTTTCATATTTTTAGGATTTATATTGTATAAGTTTCACTTTTCACTTGTACGTCGCGTAGTTTTTAATTCAGTTTTTATAAAAACAAAAAACCAAAAACATCATTTTAAATATAGTGATAGCGTTTATTTAATATTTTTATCTTTTAACTTTCTTTAATTTGCATTTAAGCCCTGTGGTTTATGGGCTTTCTCTTTAGGTATAGATCAACCACAATCCTTTTCGTTCAAATCCTCCGATCACTTTCGTTTGACTATTCTCGCATGACTCGTTGGGACTTAACGACACAGGAAAACACTATACTCTCCGATCTTCATTGCATTCGTGTTTAAAGCTGTCTTAAGTTTCTTACGGTCGACCATTCACAAATGGCGAGCTTGAGTGAGAAAACTTGACGGTTTTGCACCAATCAAATTTTGGCGCCATTGCTTGGGCGATGCTAATAGTCTTACGTTTAGCAGTTAGTGATTTGACATCACTCCTTGTTTATATCATCTATAAAATCAAAAATCCAAAAGATTTTCATTCTTTGTTCTTACATCATGTTTTCAAAAATACCAAAATATTCCTCTTTACCCTCTTACCCTTTTGATTCTTCATTTCTTACCCTCTGTAAACCTTTGATTCTTTCTATGTCTTATCCTCACCCTCTTGGATGTCAATGGTGTGGTGGTCCTTATAATGGTGGCAATTGCCCCGGTTGTAGCATGGTGGAATCGGAAGCAGGTGCATCTATAACCGGGATCCCTATTCCTACCATAACACAACCGATTCATTCCATCGGCCACACTTTGTGAGACTCGGCGATTTCTTGTTGTGAGTCTTGTGGTGGTTCACACTCCGATTCGATTGTCAATCGGAAACACGCTTGTCTATGGCGGGTTCACGATAACAATTATGACTACCACACATATAACTCACGACCGCATCGGTTTCTTGTTGTGAGTATTGTGGAGGTCCTCGCTCTAGCTCGATTGTCAAGCGAGGAATCCATTTCCTTGTAACAATTCGACTCTTCGTATCATAACCAACCTCCACAATACCAAGTGAATCGGGCACTACCTCGGCTGAGCCACTTCCTCAAAATCTTCTCCTTGATCTTTTGGATTTAGTGAAAGATTTGAAGGAATGTAAACATCCCAAGATAATCCAAATCAATCCATGGAAGTTTTGTTAGGCGAAGAGCAGATTGCTAAATTAGATTCCCAGTTGCCTTTGAAAAATCTATTAGGAATCAATTGCAAAAGAAAAAGCGACCAAATCTAGCTCTCGATTTCGTTTCATTCACGATGACGATGATGATGAAGTTACCCTTGACATTAGTCAACTTTATGCAATTCATCAAGTTCATCGGTTGAAATTCCTTCCATGAAAACTCGGGGAGAAAATACTATGATGGAATTACTAGCGGAAGAACAAATGGAAAGTATAAAACATATGTATGCTAGTCCTTCTAAACTCCCTCGATGCATTGTTATCACACGATATTCCCACTCACTCTCACGAACATGGGGATGAGCATCTTGACCTTTGTTCACGAAAAGGAATCGGACGAATTCATAAAGTCTAGTGTTGAGATCCTTGTCCCAATCCCGAGAGAGTCACGAGGAACTTCGATCATATGTGTGATATCCCTTCCTCTTGAGTGTTCAAATGATCATTTGAGACTTTCTCCGATTTTAGCGATGATTGTAAATCTTATGGAGACATCGAGTATGTTGAGGCATCACTCCCGCGGTCGATCCTCTTGAGAGGAGTTCACCGATGAACTCACTCACATCGATCCACTTTCATCGAAAGTGGCGATGATCTCTTTGATTTGAAGCCGATCTTGGAGAAACTAGAAATCTCCTATATAATGATCATCCACTCATTTCTTGTCCCATTTCCGACTCTTCCATTCCTTCTCTCACTCCGGATGAGGAAGATGATAACTTTGGAAGGAGGTCGATGCTTTTCTTAGTGATGAGTCAATTCCAACGAGGATTGACAATACTTGCTATGATTCGGAGGAGACATCCTCTTTCTTGAAAATCATTGATTGAAGAACCGTTTCCAGACTCTCCTCCGGAAATTTTGTTGCCAATCACCATACAAGCTTCAGTCTAAGCTTAAAAATCTAACAAATGGTGATTTGCTCCTCACTAATGAAGAATGGGATTGCATTGTGATGCACATCTTTATTCCATTTTCACGGATGGCGTGGTTTCTCGTTCCGTTTCTCCTTGGGAATGAAGACATTGTCTTTGACCCGGCATTTTCATTTATCATTCTTGAGCGGTTCTATGTATATCTCGTCGGTGTGGAACTTTCACGTACTTCAATGTTTATCCAAACATCTTGAATGAAAGTCCGATGGAGATTGTCTCTTCCACTTACTTCCCATGAACAAATTAATTCGGGGTCGAGTCAAGCTAGCGACTCGGTAATCAAAAACAGTAGCATGCTACATGGGTTTTCACCGTGTACCACCCTAGTGTGGGGAGATGCCCACATGTTGTATATAGATCTAAAAATGAATGAAAATTGTAAATATTAAAAAGAGAATAATTGTTGTGTTTCTACACTTAGCTAGAATGTTATCTTTTACGTTCTAAGTTTCGGCATAACGATCGGTACTTTGAATATTGAGGACAATATTCATTTCTAAGTGTGGGGAAATTCAGCGAATTTTGATCATAAATGTACCCTTTTAGTCCCTTTTTCCCCAAAATGGCCAAATTTAAAATTTTTTTTAGTGGAAGTACTATGTACTAAACACAACAAATGGTAATCAGTCCACCATGTCTAACCCACATAAGGATTGGCTAATCCGAGAGCAAACGGCTCTTGGTAAAGATATCTCAAATCCGTTGACGACTTGCAATTTGCCCAAAATTGTATGGTATTGACTCACCATATCCTTAAAAGTGAAGAGTTGGCTAGCCCGCAAGTTTATGGCTTGTGGTAAAGGCGATTGAAAAACCATAATTGGTAATCAGCTCACCAAAGATAAAATTGATAATTTATCTAAGAGTTGGCTAGTCCGAGCAAACGGCTTCGGTAAAGACAAATCAAATCCGTTGAAAGTCGGTAATTTGCTCAAAATCATTTGGTTATCGGTGTACCAAGGTTCTTACTTGAGCTGAAACATTTGGCTACTCCGAGTAATGGCTTTTGGTAAAGAGATGAAATCCATTAATTTTTCTCAAAACATTGCTAGGCACTAGCAATATCTTAGTATGGGGATTGATGAGTGTCTAAATACTCATCATTTTGTACCATTTAAAGCGCAAAAACATCCGAAAACACTCGAAATGCATCAAAATGATAAAAATATCACAAATAAGTGTTTTATGTGTTTTAAATGCAAAATATCAAAATCGGTGAAAAGCGATCAAATTTGCATAATTGGCGGTTTAGTCCCCAAGTTTCAAAAGTTGTCAAAAGCAGGTCCACAGTAAAGCAAAATAAAGAAAAATGTTATTCAAGGTCCCTGAATTATTCTAAATTGTCAAAATGGTCCTTGAATAAATCTTTTGTTAAATGGCGAAAAAGGTCCACTGAACTTTCATGAAATGTCAAGTTTGGTCCTGGAAAATTTGAAAATGACAAAACTAATCCTTGTACTATTGGAACTTGTCAATTTTGGTCCTTATGACAACTTTGGTATATTGGCAAAGATGGTCCCTCAAGTTTGGAAAAGTTACAAACAAGTCCTTATCATAACCTAAACTAAGACTTGTCAAAACCCATCTAGACCCACGCCACTTACCCTTTTGACCCCCATCATAACACCTTTTGAACCCCACGTCAAAACCAAGTCAAACCAACCTTTCCTCCCAGCGGGTTTTCTCCTTCCCACTTGCATGCGCTCTGCAACTCTCTTCCATCACCTCAAAACTCACTTATCTCCTTCTACCTCACCCACATCATTATCACTCCTACTCCACCCCCACCCGCAAATTCGAGCTAGAAGTCAAATTACAACTTTCCGCCAAAATGCATATAAAGGCCAATATGGCCTCTGCTCTCCCATTGGCTCGATAAAGTGGTGGGATTGGATCTAGAGGACACGTGGAAGCTTTTGGAGCTATAAAAGGAAGAGAAGAAGCAAAAGCAGTAGTTAGTTTTAATTTTTCAATGTATGTCGTTTTATAACAATGTCTTAGTTTTAATCTTAAAATGTAATTTCTCGGTTTCTATATATTGAAGTTAAGCTAATTAAGTGTTTTGAATCAAGTTTGGGTTCTAATTCCAAGTTTCATTTCGGTTTCAAGCTTTATCTACCTTTGTTAAAATTTTAATTTCAAACCAATGTATTAAAGCTCTCAAGTAGTTTATTTTAACTCAAACATGTTTATTCAAGCCTATTAAAGCTTTTGATAAGTTTGGGAAGCGGTTTTAAGCATTTTACTTGTGGTCAACAAAAGTCAACGATGAAGGAAAATGGCTCAAGCAGTTTTGGAATTGATGATGTGGGATGATGCGAGAGGTGGATATGGGATGGATTAGAGTATCATAGAGTAGTTACGTGTTTGGTTTAGCTTTGCAACAACATTTGGATACATGTGAGTTTGTATTTCATATTTTCAATTTCTATCCATTTTGCACATTAGGCTTGTCGTGTAATTGTGATCACCATTTGTTTAAATTTGTCTATTTAGTTTGTATTTATGATATTTAAGCTTAGTTTGATCCTTATTACAAGTTGGTTTAATGTTTAGACAATTTTAATCCAAATCGGTGGTTTGTAAGGTGTGTTTGGATTTGTTGCATAAGCTGTGCTAAAGGTTTATGCGATGGTGTTTTCCTGTTGGTTCATGCTTGTTTAGTCCATTTGAGCCCTTATCTGTCTTGTTCTTGCACCCACATAAGCTCAAAGTCAAAATTTCTTTATACCTGTCTTAATCACTTATCTGTTGAGTAATTTTCAAGTCAAAAGCTCATTTTGTGTTTGAAAATCATAAACATTGATTGCATTGTCTTTATTTCATCATCATACATCATAGTTAATCCACAAATCATGATCAAAGTTCCATTTAGTCAAACTTTCTGTTTTGTCAAAAAGTCAAAAATCTTGAAAACCTGTTTTGGGGTCAGTTAGGAAGAATTTTCATGGGTTCATTTCTAGGCCAATCTTAATGAAACTTTGGGTCTTAGAACTTAAGCTGGTCTTGTTTCTTATTAGCATTTTTACAGATTTTTACCAAATTTTTAGAAGCTTTAAAAGAGCTTATCAAAATGAGCCTAGATGCCACAATGCGAGGCATCAAGCACTACTGAGGAATCTGCGGGTTTTGCGACCTTGCACAAGTCTTATTTGAGCTTGTCTAGGTCTGTAATTTAGTTTACAAGGTCTCACCTAGGTCTAGTGTAAGTTCTAAGTTTTTGTTTTTAGTTGCTAGCTTATTTGATTGCTTATTCTTGGGCTTAAAGTTGGCCCCAGAATCTGCCTTTTAGCTTATTTCTCAAATCATCAAATCTTTGCATCTTGTATATTAGAGGTCAAGGCTTGTTGATTTCAGTTGCAATTGGTCAATTTTAGCTTATTGTAGCTTCCATATCAGTTTGGTAGCTTTTGGTGTCCATTTGCTTATTCTAGTGCTTATTTCAATAAGCCTTTGCACATCAGTTCCTAATTCCTCCAAATAAGCTCCTGTTTTTCCATTTTTCATATCTTCCTAATATTATTTTAGACTTTTCCTGAAATTTTCAGATTTTTCCAAGCTTGTTTGCTATTTTTCTTAATTTAAATTAGTTTTTAAGCATTTTTAAATAGCATTTAATATAAAAAATTGAGAAAAGTATCAAAAAATAATTTTCATTTTATTAAGTTAAGATAAATAAAAAGTCAAAAAATATTTTTCTTGATTTTCTTAGTTAAATTTGTATTTTTAAGTAATTTAATTAATTTTAAATAGTTTTAATTCATAAAAATAGAAAATAATCAGAAAAATACAAAATAGTTTTAAAATTCTATTTTGATATTTTAGATTTTTCCAAGTTTTAATTTTATTTTTCTAGCTTTGTTTCATATTTTCTTGTATTTTAGGTATTTATTTAATAGTTAAAAATAGTTTTTAATTAATAATAATTAGATAATTAGTGATAAAAATAATTTTCTTTTTCTATAAATTTTCTTTTATCATTAGGTTTGTAAAAATGTATTTTTCATATTTTTAGGATTTATATTGTATAAGTTTCACTTTTTCACTTGTACGTCGCGTAGTTTTTAATTCAGTTTTTATAAAAACATAAGACCAAAAACATCATTTTAAATATAGTGATAGCGTTTATTTAATATTTTTTTTATCTTTTTAACTTTCTTTAATTTGTATTTAAGCCCCTGTAGTTTATGGGCTTTCTCTTTAGGTATAGATCAACCACGATCCTTTCCGTTCAAATCCTCCGATCACTTTCGTTTGACTATTCTCGCATTTCGTTAGGACTTAACGACCTGGGAAAAAACTATACTCTCCTTATCTTCATTGCATTCGTGCTTGAGCAGTTTTAAGCTGATTACGGTCTGCCATTCACAAGTGGCCGTCTTGAGTGATTTAGCTTGACTGTTTGGCACGCAATCAAAAACTAGAGTGAACTTCCTCAGAAAGGGTCTGAATATGTTGTTCATTAAGGCTTGAAAAGTGGATGGGGCATTAGTAAGTCCAAATGGCATTACTAAAAATTCATAGTGTCCATCATGTGTTTTAAAAGTTGTTTTATAGATATCTTCCTCATGCATCCTAATCTGATGATAACCAGATCTAAGATTCAACTTAGAAAACACCTTTGAACCATGTAACTCATCAATTAATTCATCTATCACAGGAATTGGAAACTTATCTTTAATAGTCTGTTGATTGAGTTGCCTGTAGTCAATACACATCCTCCAGGAGCCATCTTTTTTCTTCACCATGACTATAGGAGAGGAGAAGGGACTGTTGCTCTGTCTAATAACACCAGTATCCAAAAGTTCCTTAACCATTGCTTCAATAGTATCTTTCTGTGCAGGTGGGTATCTATAAGGTCTTATGTTCACTGAGGCACCCCCTCTTTCAATGGAATTTTATGATCCAAACTCCTATTTGGAGGTAAACAACTTGGAACACCAAAAACATCCTTATACTCCTCCAATAACCCTTTGATTTCAGTCTGCATATGCTCTTGATTTTCATTGGCCTGCATCAAATTCAAGGACACTGAAGACCATACAGAGTATTTTTGAACCTATTGATTTCCCATCTCTTTGGACAATTGTTTCCCTTGCATCCAGTGCAACTCTGATTGTCTTGTTCTCCTTAACACCACCTTCTTCCCATTATACTTGAACTCCATCCTTAATTCTTTGAAATTACACAACATATTTCCCATTGTTGACAAAAACTGTATGCCCAACACCATTTCACATTCCCCCAATGGTAAGATCATAAAGTCTGCCTCAAATGTCTCCCCTTGCATTTTCCACTGAAAGGACTTACACTCATATTGACTGAACAACTGAGAACCACCAGCTACATTTACTTGCAAAAGACAAGTGGTCTTCAATTTACACCCCATTTGTTTGGCTTTGTTTAGGTCCAAAAAATTATGTGTGCTTCCACAATCTAACAAAATATGGATGAGTTGTTTGCCCACTTGACCCCTGACTCTCATAGTTTGATAGGTTGGTATTCCTGATAAGGCATTCAATGAAATTTCTGGTGTTTAATAAATCAATAATTTTAATAATAATAATATAAAACTAATAACAATTATTGATGAGTGTCTAAATACTCATCATTTTTATGTAATCTAAACTGCAAAATCATCTGAAAACGCTCAGAAACACATCAAAATGATCAAATTATCACAAATCAGTGTTTTATGTGTTTTAAATGCAAAAATATCAAAATCAGATGAAAAATGTATCAAGTTTGCAAAATTGGCAGTTTTAGTCCCCCAAGTTTTAAAAGTTGTCAAATCTAGTCCCTGGAATTCAAAAATGTGGAAATTTATCATTCAATGTCCTTGAAGTATTCTAAGTTGTTTAAAATGATCCTTGAATGATTCTTTGGTCAATTGGCAAGAAAAGTCCCTAAACTTTGAAAAATTGCAAAATTAGTCCTTGGACTTTTAAAATGGATTTTATGCAAAGAGGGTCCTTGTATTATCAATGCATGGCAAATTTGGTCCTTGTGAGAAGTTTGGAAAAGTTACATGATCAGTCCTTGAAGTTTGGCAAATTTGCATTTTTGGTCCTTGTTTAATACACAAACCAAACGGACACCTTATATCACTAAGGCCCAAATCCAATCCAATATCCAAGCCCAACTGCCTTTGACCCCCACCCATGAGCCCCAGTCCACAATTCCTTTTGACCCCAGCCAACCCATTATGACCCCTTTGTGTTATTAATCCTCGGTTGACGAAGGTCGAACCCACCAAAACGCAGCCCTTATACCATCATCATCGCATACACTGTCTCTCCCAACCTTGAATCTCCAAAACAGTGGTTTCACCACTTTCAACTTCCCTCCCATACCATGTCCCTCCAACTCCTATACACTCCAAAACCTTAATTGCTCAAACCAAATTCATTAATTGATAAAAACTGCTATGAAGAATATTGGCGCCAAAAATCCATGTGGATGGTTCTGATGAGTTTCAGTGATCCAAGGGCTGAGAAGTGGTGGGAAAGTCTCAGAGACACATGGGGAGTATGAAAAGTCTATAAAGAAGAGGAGTGATGCAATGTATCTTGATATCTAGAGTAATATTTCTTTTTCATGTCGATTTAGTTTAATTTTCAATTTCAGTTGATGTTTTAAGCTTAAAAACTTTGTATTTCAAGTTATTATGTTATAACAAAGCTTTTGTGAACCTTTAATTCAAGTATCAAAGTGTATGTCAGTTTATGCAATTTCTCATATTTATGCAAAATCTCAAGTTGGATCAAATGTTGTTTTCAGTTGTTTGTATGGACTAGAATAGGTCACTTAAGCTCCTAGAAAGCTCATTGAAGCTTTTAGTTATCTTAAAATTCAGTTGAGAGGCAAAAAGAGAAAAATCACAAAAATACCAATTAAATACTTGAAAAATAAAAAAGGGTTCCATGGAAGTGTTCACAGCTGGAGCAGGGTATATAGTAGATGGCCTTGGGTTAGTAGCTTATTGGTAAGCTTATAAGAGTGTTCATTGATCTTGGTTTTCAGTTTGGAGCTTGGAAGTTATTGTAAGCCTTTTTAAGTAATTTTGCATTTCACTATTGTGGTTGATTCGTTGTTGTAATTTCTTGTTCTTAGTGTTCATTAGTAGTAATTAAGTGTATTTAATCCTTAAAAACAGTTGGTTGATCTTTTAAATTGTTAGTTTACATAAATTTCTTTATAACTGTCAAAATAGCTCTTGTCTTAATTCCTAGTTTTATGTTGTTGTAACTGTGGATTCAAGCTTGTTTAGTCTTAATTAATGATTATATAAGGTCTGAAATTAAGCTCATGTTTTAAACTTGAGAGTTGCTTTGTAAAATCTTCATAACAGTTAGCCTAAAGGGGTGTTTGGTTTGTTGTGTTTAAAGGTAATCTAGTCATTGGTCTTGTTGGAATTCTGTCTAACTAAGTTTAAATACCTTAGTTCAGTCAAGAAAACAAGTCTTTGTTCATTAAAAGTCAAAAATTCACTTTGGATCTTATCTGTGCAGTCACTGTTAGATTTTTCAAAAGCTTGATCTTGATTTTGTGTTCAAAAGTTGTTAATATTGCTCTAGTTAGTCTTATCTCACCTTAATACAACATATTAAGTGCTTAAGATCAGTTTAAATCTCACTTTGGTCAACTTTTTGGTTTTTATAAAAAAGTCAAAATCTCTTAAGGTCGTTTTTGAATAAAATTTGGAATTCCACTGAGGGCTTATTAGTGAGATTCAGTTTAAAAGCTCTTGGGGATTTATAGTTTGGTTGCTAAAGAAAATTACAAAAATGATAGTTCTTTGTTTTTCAGCTTTTTGAGTGCTTGTTCAACTGCTTTTTGTGGACACCCCATCTGTATATCTGTCCTGTGCACAGAATTGGTACCAAATTGATAAGCTCTCATAGAGCTTATTACTTGTCCAAATCTTGTGTTCTCTAGCTCTTTGGAAAGCCAACCTGGTCCTCTTGAGTTGTCAAGGTCAAGATTTCACTTTTGAGCTTGTTAGCTAGGGCTGCACATAGCTTATATCTTGTCCCACTTCTGTGAAATAGCTAAGTGCTTATTAGCTTATTCATAGCTTGTCAGTGTGTTTCTTTTCATTCTTTAGTTTCATTTCAGTAGCTTGTACCTTATTCTATCCTATTCTAGCTTTTGTTTTAGTGTGCTAGCTTGTTTGAGCTTATTTCTAGAAAATAAGCTATTTTGGTCACTGTTGGATCAATAAGCTCATCAAAACAGCTTATTTGAGTTTTGAAAATTTTTTGTCTTTATTAAAGTTTCATATTATTAGTATATAAGTATTTTTCAAAAATAAAAATCATAAAAACATCAATAAAAATTTTATTTTTCCAAGTTTATTTTCTATTTTCTAGTATTTAAGTGTATTTTAAATAGTTATTAATTAATAATAATTAGATAAAAAGTGTGAAAAATATATTTTTAGTTTTAAAATTAGTTTTATAGTATTTTAGATTTTTCAAAGTCATAAGTTTATTTTTCTAGCCTTATTTCCTATTTTCTTTTATTTTAGAGTATTTATTAAATAGTTAAAATAGTTTTTAATTAATAATAATTAATTAGATAGTGTTAAAAATAATTTTTCTTTTCTAATAATTTTCTTTTATTTTTAGGATTCCAAAAATGTCTTTTTTATATTTTTAGGCCTTTTATTTCTTAGTTTTCACTTTTTATTTTGTGCGTATACGTAGTTTCTAAAACTTACGTTTACATTTCTTTGATCTGGTTGTTGTGCTTTCCAAATCAGTACTTCATTCTATTCCAAATCAATCAGTAGTGTAATTTCTAATCATAACCTTTGCGATCACTATCCTTAGTGATCATTCTATCTTCCGAGTTTGTTTAACACACCATTGAGTCTCCTTGGGACTAAACGACCCGGAATCCCTGTATTCTCGATCTTAATTGTATTTGTGTCGGCGGTTTAAGTCTGTTTAGACTTGACTGCTTAGCATGATCAAAATTTTGGCGCTTGCTGCTGGAGGCTTTAGCGTGTGTTTAGCCATTTCGGATCCATTGTTGCACATACCCACCATTTGTAAAAGTTTTTGTAAAGTTATAAGAAAATCAAAAAAGTCATTAACACTTTTCCTAAAGTGTTAAAACACAAAAAATATAAAACAACAAAATAATCGGAGCGTTTTCTATTTTGTATTCTCTTTTAAGGTGATTCTTGAAGAGATACGATTTGGTTAAGCGGGACGATAACAAAAATATTGTCCAAAGTTTTAAACCCATACGCACAAATCTAACCTCGTCTTTTCGGTGGTACTTAATTGAATACATAAAAATCAACCACCGCAAATCAAGGCGATTGCACTACCTAGCGGGGTGCGACCATTAATAAGTTCCGAACATCGATTTAAAACTTGCCTTTGTGTCACTTGTGATTTGGTGTACCTTTTTCAAAGCCATTTCATTTGTGATTATTGGTTAAGTTCACTTGTGTTTTGCCTCATTTGTTTTGGCGGTTTTTATACATAGTGCATGCTTTTCGTTCTTCCGATTCTACAAGTCCACTTTACGAACTTGGAAACATTCCTCGTGAGCGTGAGGGCGTTCGGCTCCTTGACCGTGGTCGAGGCGTCTACCACCACCACCTCCGTCGAAATGGCGGAAGACAAACCCATGAATGAGCTTCTCCAAGCACCCATCGAGGGTTACGGAGATGCCATTGTTATTCCGACCATCGTGGGCGACACTTTCGAGCTCAAAACCGGGTTGCTCAATCTAGTAACCCAAAGCCAATTCTATGGTTTTGGCGGGATGATCCTCATGCACACATTCGATGGTTTAACAAGATAGCATCTACCATCAAGTACAAGAATGTCCCACGAAGCTATCAAGCTTCTTTTCCCATTCTCTCTAGAGGACAAGCCGGAATTGGCTTGAGAAACAACCCCTCGTTCTATAGAGACATGGGAAGATCTTGTCACCAAATTAGTTAATCGAGTTCTATCCTCCATCCCGAACCACAAGTCTTAAGAATGAGATAATGAAATTTTCTCGAGATTTGATGAATCATTCGGGAGGCATGGGATCGTTACAAAGATTTGCCATGAGTGTCCGCATCACGGTTTTACCGAGTTAATGCAAATGGATACTTTCTACAATGGTCTCAATCAGGCCAATCAAGATTCTTTGAATGCCTCCGCGGAGGTAATTTCTGAGCAAGACCACCAAAGAGGCCTTGCGGATCATTGAGAACAAATCTCGGTCCGTCCTTTCGAGCTAAGACATATCGGTCTAATCTTGGACCTTCTTCTTCTTCATCCCACAGTGAGTACATCTAGCACCGATGCTAAGATTGATAAACTCACGAGACATTATTCGAGCTTTGGTTCTTGCTAACCGAGAAGAAAGTCTCCTTCACTCGACCACCAACACATCTTTGAAGTGAAGAAAGTTGAAGTTGTGTCACTTGTGGTGGTCCTCATGCTTACTACAATTGTCTTGCCACCGATGGTAGTCCTTTTGAAGCAAATGCTCTAGCGGTAGTTCACAACAAGGAGGTAATCAATACCGTCCTCGGAATGAACCACACTACCGTGCTAACACTAATCGAGCACCACCGGTTTTAATCCAAATCATAACATGCAAAACCGAATCGAACCAACCAAGAATGAACCAAGGTTATCAAAACCAAGGTAATTTCTATCTGGACCCAATCAAGGTTTCCAACATCAAGGAAACCCTCATCAAAACAATTTCAATCGAGGAATCAATTTCATGGGAATATGAATCCTAATCAAGGAATTTTGGTCATAATCAAAACATACGACCTCAAATTGTCCCTCCAGCTCCTCCGTCATTACTCCTCCGGGACCATCATCGATGAGTTCTTGAAGCGCTTCATGAAATCCCAAGATGAAATGAGCAGGTTGTTGGTCGGTCGATTGCGATCGAAGAAGTCTTTAAATGATCGACCCTCGAGCTCGGTACTTTACCGAGCAACACGATCGCTAACCCGAGGGGCGATGCCAAGGCGATCACAACCAGTGGTGTTTCATACTGCTGGACTGCTTGTTCCTACTACCTCTTCTTCTTCTTCTTCTTCCAAAGGTAGTGGACGGTGAACCTCCAAAACATAATGGACCTCGACTCCAATGCCTCCTCCACGGTGCCAATGAGTCAAGTTACCAAGGATACTACGGACAAAGTGCATAATTCAAGCCCACGGTACGCACACGTCCAACCTTGGTAGTCCAACCTCAAGTGGTCCGAAACCCAAGTCAAATCAAGGAGTTGTTTTGAACCTCCTGTAGCTCTGTTGAGAATCAATCCAAATCTTCTATTCCTTACCCATCAGCGTTTGAATGAGCAAAGCTCCATGAGAAAGCTAGTCATCAAATGGATAATTTTTCCAAATTTTCCAAGAGTTACATTTTGACATAAGCTTTGCGGATGCTATCCTGCGATGCCCAAGTTTGCATCAACTCTCAAACACATGTTAAGCAATAAGGAAAAGTTGTTTGAAATGGCTAAGACTCCTCTTAACGAGCGCTTTCGTGATTATTACAAGAAGCTTCTGAAAAGCTTGGAGATCTGGAAATTTCTCTTACCATGTGTATTCCGGGAATGGTTGAATGCTTTGCCCTAGCGGATCTTGGTGCAAGCATTAATCTTATGCCATATTCGGTGTGGAAGAAACTTTCTCTTAGGAACTCACTCCTACATGCATGACTCTCGAGCTTGCGGATCGTTCCATATCCGTCCTCTTGGCATTGCCGAGGGCGTATTGTAAAAGTAGGAAAGTTCCATTTCGGTGACTTCGTAGTTGTTGATTTTGATGCCGATCATCGGGTTCCTCTCATTGTTGGTCGAGGATTCACGAGAACGGGCCGTGCTCTCATAGATGTATTTGAGCGAAATCACATTGCGTGTTGGTAATGAAGTCATCACCTTCAATCTTGACCAAACTTGAGGTACTCCGCAAACTATGATTACGAATCGGTTAACGAATAGATATCATCGATGTTGCTTCGGCGAGTACTCTCAAGAAGTTCTTGGTTATTCTCATAATTACGTGAGTGGGGATTCCACCACATCTTCTCGACCTATCATAGCCAATTCTACTCCTTCTATCACTCCGTTTGAGGCGACTTCATCTTAGATGAGATTGAAGCATATTTGGCTAGTGATTACGTGCCTTGGGAAATTGATCACGCTCCAATTGATATTGAGGGGATATACTTCTTATTGAGAAGTTGCTTAATGGTGATCCATCATCAACCCCTCATCCTAGTGATTCAATCCCGGTTGAGATTAATCAAAATGAGATTAATCGGAGGAGATATTCTTCTTGAGAATTGTCAAATCTGGATACTTCTCTTCCTCTCCTCCCATCAAACTTCATAACGAGGAAGTCAATTCGGTTGAGAAAAGCGAAGAATTTCACGAGGTTGAGCTTAAGGACTTACCTCCTCATCTCGAGTATGCATTTCTTGAGGGTGATGATAAATTACCGTCATTATTGCTCGAGATTTGAGTAAAGATGAAAAAGTTGCTCTCATTAAAATCTTGAAGTCACACAAGCAAGCAATTGCTTGGAAACTCTCCGACATCAAAGGTATAAACCACGAGTTACGTACTCATAAAATCTTGATGGAGGATGACTTTAAGCCGCAGTTCAACATCGAGACAGTGAATCCAAAAATCCATGATGTTATTAAACAAGAGGTTATCAAACTTCTTGATGCATGATTGATTTACCCGATCTCGAGACGGTCCTTGGGTCAGCCCAATTCATTGTGTCCCGAAAAAGGGTGGCATTCTTGTTATCACAAATGAAGATAACGAGTTAATTCCAACTCGATTGGTTACGGGATGGCGTGTTTGCATCGACTATCGCAAGTTGAATGACGCCACCGTAAAGACCATTTCCTCTACCCTTCATGGACGGATGCTTGAGAGATTAGCGGGGAATGAGTACTATTGTTTCCTTGATGGTTTCTCGGGTTACTTTCGATCCTATTGATCCACGGGATCAAGAGAGACCACATTCACTTGCCCATACGGGACTTTTGCCTACAAGCGTATGCCTTTTGGCTTATGTAATGCTCTGCACGTTCCAACGATGTATGATGGCCATATTCCACGACATGATCGGAAACAATGGAAGTGTTTATGGATGACTTCTCGGTCATTGGGGATTCTTTTCAATCATGTCTCTCCCATTTAGATAAAATGCTTCAAAGGTGTGAAGACACCAATCTTTGTCTAAAGCGGGAGAAGAGCCACTTATGGTCGAGAGAGGCATAGTCCTTGGCCATAAGATTTCTAAGAACGGGATTGAGGTAGATAGAGCAAAAGTTGATGTCATTGCTAAGTCGCCTCATCCTACTACCGTCAAAGGTATTAGGAGTTTTTGGGTCATGCGGTTTCTATCGTAGATTCATTCAAGATTTTTCCAAAATCGCCCGACCTATGACCCATCTTCTTGAAAAGGATGCTCCTTTTATCTTCTCACTGAGTGCATCATAGCTTTTGAAACATTGAAGAAAAAGCTTCTGAAGCCCATTCTCGTTGCTCCCGATGGGACTTGCCTTTTGAGCTCATGTGCGATGCAAGTGATTTTGCTATCGGTGCGGTCCTAGGGCAACGAAGAAATAAGCATTTTCGACCTATTCACTCATAAGCAAAACTATGACCGAGGCTCAAACTCATTACACCACCACGGAAAAAGAGCTATTAGCCGTGGTGTATGCATTTGAGAAGTTTCGGCCGTATCTTATCTTGACCAAATCGTAGTGTATCACGGATCACTCGGCTCTTAAATATCTCTTTCCAAAACAAGATGCCAAGCCGAGATTGCTTCGTTGGATTCTCCTCCTCCAAGAATTTGATATCATTATACGTGATAAAAAGGAGCCGAGAATCTAGTCTGCGATCATCTGTCGATTAGAAAACCCTCACCAAGATGTTTTCGAGAAAAGGAAATAAATGAAACATTTCCTCTCGAGACACTCAATGCGGTTTCTTTTAGTGGAAATTCTACCACCCATGGTTTCTTGACTTTGCAAATTACCATGCGGGTAACTTCATTAATGAAAGGGATGTCGACCCAACGAAGAACAAATTCTTCAAAGATGTTAAACATTATTTACGGGACGACCCTTTCTTGTTCAAAATCTGTGCGGATCAAGTCATCCGACGGTGTGTTTATGGACGAGCTATTGATATTCTCACGACTTGCCATCTTTGGACCCACCGGGGCCATCATAGTCAAACTACACCGCCAAAAAGGTGTTTGATTCCGGGTTCTATTGGCCCACAATCTATAAGGATGCCCACGATTATGTCAAAACACAGGCGCTTGTCAACGTCATGGTAATATATCTCAAAGGAATGAAATGCCACAAAATGCCATTCAAGTTTGTGAGATATTTGACATATGGGGTATTGATTTTATGGGGCCATTTCCATCTTCTCGTGGTAACAAGTACATACTCGTGGTCATTGACTATCTATCAAAATGGGTTGAAGCAAAAGCTTTACCCACCAATGATGCCAGTAGTTGTGAAGTTTTGAAATCTCTGTTTGCAGGTTTGGAACTCAGGAGGCGATAATCGGTGATCGCGGTACACATTTTGTAATGACCAATTTGAAAGAGTCATGCAAAGTATGGTGTTACCCACCGTCTCTCCATCGCATACCACCCCGAACAAGTGGGCGGTGGAAGTTTCAAACCGTGGTCTTAAAAGGATCCTTGAAAGGACGGTAGGCAAAATCGTGCATCACGGTCGGATAAGCGATGGCGCACTGGGCCTTCCGTCGACTTACAAAACACCCATCGGTGTACTCCATACAAACTAGTGTGCGGAAGGCATGTCATCTTCCGATTGAGTTAGAGCACAAGGCATCTTGGGCCTTAAAGCATGCAAACTTCGATATCTGAGACGGTAGGTGATCATAGAAAGTTCAAATGAATGAACTAAATGAACTTCGTGATCAAGCTTATGAGAACTCTTTGATCTACAAGCAAAAGACAAAGAAGATTCATGACTCAAGATCAAGAACCGCGTTTTCAACGTTGGTGATCGAGTCCTTCTTTTCAATTCAGTTGAAGATTTTCTCGGGAAAGCTTAAGTCCCGTGGTGCGGTCCATTCACTATCGCTAAGGTTTATCCTTATGGTACCGTTGAGTTATCTCAAACCGATGGTCCTAATTTTAAAGTGAATGGTCATCGGTGAAGCATTACTTTGGAGAGGACATTCCCCATGGGTTGTCCCAGTTACAAACATTCCCCATGAACCAAATGAATGCGGGGATCGAGTCAAGCTAGTGACTCGGTAATCAAAAACATTAGACGCACCATATGGGTTTTCACCCATATTTACGTCTTCTTACCCCTTTCTACCACCCAGTGTGGGGAGTTTCCCACATGTTGTATATTCTCATTCTTTCTAAAAAAAAAAAAAAAAAAAAAAAAAAAAATCTTCTTCTAAATAAATGGCCGTAATATTTCCCTTTCACGTTCTTTGTTTCGGCATAACCGCGGTACTTTGAATATTGAGGGCAATATTCATTTCTAAGTGTGGGGGAATTCTCACGAATTTCATATGTTATCTACCCAATTCCCGTTTTGGCCAAATTTTTTTTTTTTTTTTTAGTAAGTGTTTTACACTTTCTCATTTAGTTATCGATCCGCCATGTACGTAAGACAAAAGGATTAGCTAATCCAGAGCAAGCGGCTCTTGGTAAAGATTTCTCAAATCCGTTTATATGGCTTGCAATTTGCCCAAAATTGTATGGTTCCTCGACTCCCATCATCCTCAAAAGATAATGAGTTGGCTAGCCCGCAAGGTTATGGCTTGTGGTAAAGGCGATGGAAAATCCATAATTGGTATTCACTCACCAAAGATAATCTTGATAATTTATCTAAGAGTTGGCTAGTCCGGAAGGGTGCGACACGGTAAAGACACATCAAATCCGTTATATGGTTTATGATTTGCCAATAAATCATCGGTTATCGTTGTACCAAGATTCTTACTTGAATCAAAACAATTGGCTACTCCGAGTGATGGCTTTTGGTAAAGAGATTAAATCCATCAAGGTTATCTCAAATCATTGCTAGGGACTAGCAATATCTCGATGTGGGGATTGATGAGTGTCTAAATACTCATCATTTTATGTAATCTAAGCGCAAAATCATCAAACGCTCGAAACACATCAAAATGATCAAATTATCACAAATCAGTGTTTTATGTGTTTTAAATGCAAAAATATCAAAATCGGATGAAAAATGTATCAAGTTTGCAAAATTGGCGGTTTAGTCCCCAAGTTTTAAAAGTTGTCAAATCTAGTCCACGAATTCAAAAATGTGAAATTTATCATTCAAGGTCCTTGAAGTATTCTAAGTTGTTTAAAATGATCCTTGAATGATTCTTTGGTCAATTGGCAAGAAAAGTCCCTAAACTTTGAAAAATTGCAAAATTAGTCCTTGGACTTTTAAAATGGATTTTATGCAAAGAGGGTCCTTGTATTATCAATGCATGGCAAATTTGGTCCTTGTGAGAAGTTTGGAAAAGTTACATGATCAGTCCTTGAAGTTTGGCAAATTTGCATTTTTGGTCCTTGTTTAATACACAAACCAAACGGACACCTTATATCACTAAGGCCCAAATCCAATCCAATATCCAAGCCCAACTGCCTTTGACCCCCACCCTTGAGCCCCAGTCCAAAATTCCTTTTGACCCCAGCCAACCCATTATGACCCCCTTTGTGTTATTAATCCTCGGTCAAACGAAGGTCAAACCCACCAAAAACGCGCCCTTATACCACTGTCACTGTACACTGTCTCTCCCAACACTGAATCTCCAAAACCAGAGTGGTTTTCACCACTTTTTCAACTTCCCCTCCCATACCATGTCCCCTCCAACTCCTATACACTCCAAAAACCTTAATTGCTCAAACCAAATTCATTAATTGATAAAAACTGCTATGAAGAATATTGGCGCCAAAAATCCATGTGGATGGTTCT
This sequence comes from Chrysanthemum lavandulifolium, assembly GCA_022545495.1. Classification (NCBI taxonomy): domain Eukaryota; kingdom Viridiplantae; phylum Streptophyta; class Magnoliopsida; order Asterales; family Asteraceae; genus Chrysanthemum; species Chrysanthemum lavandulifolium. Next base: position 79,717,789 of record CM040239.1, on the reverse strand, counting down.
GATGAGTTTCAGTGATCCAAGGGCTGAGAAGTGGTGGGAAAGTCTCAGAGACACATGGGGAGTATGAAAAGTCTATAAAGAAGAAGATTGATGCAATGTATCTTGATATCTAGAGTAATATTTCTTTTTCATGTCGATTTAGTTTAATTTTCAATTTCAGTTGATGTTTTAAGCTTAAAAACTTTGTATTTCAAGTTATTATGTTATAACAAAGCTTTTGTGAACCTTTAATTCAAGTATCAAAGTGTATGTCAGTTTATGCAATTTCTCATATTTATGCAAAATCTCAAGTTGGATCAAATGTTGTTTCGAGTTGTTTGTATGGACTAGAATAGGTCACTTAAGCTCCTAAAAGCTCATTGAAGCTTTTAGTTATCTTAAAATTCATTGAGAGGCAAAAGAAAAAATCACAAAAATACCAATTAAATACTTGAAAAATAAAAAAGGGTTCCATGGAAGTGTTCACAGCTGGAGCAGGGTATATAGTGGATGGCCTTGGGTTAGTAGCTTATTGGTAAGCTTATAGGGGTGTTCATTGATCTTGGTTTTCAGTTTGGAGCTTGGAAGTTATTGTAAGCCTTTTTAAGTAATTTTGCATTTCACTATTGTGGTTGATTAGTTGTTGTAATTTCTTGTTCTTAGTGTTCATTAGTAGTAATTAAGTGTATTTAATCCTTAAAAACAGTTGGTTGATCTTTTAAATTGTTAGTTTACATAAATTTCTTTATAAGCACAAAATAGCTCTTGTCTTAATTCCTAGTTTTATGTTGTTGTAACTGTGGATTCAAGCTTGTTTAGTCTTAATTAATGATTATATAAGGTCTGAAATTAAGCTCATGTTTTAAACTTGAGAGTTGCTTTGTAAAATCTTCATAACAGTTAGCCTAAAGGGGTGTTTGGTTTGTTGTGTTTAAAGGTAATCTAGTCATTGGTCTTGTTGGAATTCTGTCTAACTAAGTTTAAATACCTTAGTTCAGTCAAGAAAACAAGTCTTTGTTCATTAAAAGTCAAAAATTCACTTTGGATCTTATCTGTGCAGTCACTGTTAGATTTTTCAAAAGCTTGATCTTGATTTTGTGTTCAAAAGTTGTTAATATTGCTCTAGTTAGTCTTATCTCACCTTAATACAACATATTAAGTGCTTAAGATCAGTTTAAATCTCACTTTGGTCAACTTTTGGTTTTATAAAAAGTCAAAATCTCTTAAGGTCGTTTTTGAATAAAATTTGGAATTCCACTGAGGGCTTATTAGTGAGATTCAGTTTAAAAGCTCTTGGGGATTTATAGTTTGGTTGCTAAAGAAAATTACAAAAATGATAGTTCTTTGTTTTCGACTTTTTGAGTGCTTGTTCAATGCTTTTGTGGACACCCCATCTCATATATCATCACTGTGCACGAATTGGTACCAAATTGATAAGCTCTCATAGAGCTTATTACTTGTCCAAATCTTGTGTTCTCTAGCTCTTTGGAAAGCCAACTGGTCCTCTGAGTTGTCAAGGTCAAGATTTCACTTTTGAGCTTGTTAGCTAGAAATTGCACATAGCTTATATCTTGTCCCACTTCTGTGAAATAGCTAAGTGCTTATTAGCTTATTCATAGCTTGTCAGTGTGTTTCTTTTCATTCTTTAGTTTCATTTCAGTAGCTTGTACCTTATTCTATCCTATTCTAGCTTTTGTTTCAGTGTGCTAGCTTGTTTGAGCTTATTTCTAGAAAATAAGCTATTTTGGTCATTGTTGGATCAATAAGCTCATCAAAACAGCTTATTTGAGTTTTGTAAATTTTTTGTCTTTATTAAAGTTTCATATTATTAGTATATAAGTATTTTTCAAAAATAAAAATCATAAAAACATCAATATAAAAATAGTGATAGCGTTTATTTAAGATTTTTAGCTTTTGATTTTCTTTTCAACTTATTAATAAGCAAATCTTGTTTTCTCTTTTCTTAGGTTTCTGTCATCATATAGGATTTTTAGAAAAGTTTCAGATTTTCCTTTATCTTTTAGTATTTATTATAATTTTAATTAGTTAAAAATAGTAATTAATTAGTAATAAATAATTAAAAAGTCTAAAAATATATTTTCTGTTTTAAAATTAGTTTTATCTTATTTTAGATTTTCAAAGTTAAAATTTTATTTTTCCAAGTTTATTTTCTATTTTCTAGTATTTAAGTGTATTTTAAATAGTTATTAATTAATAATAATTAGATAAAAAGTGTGAAAAATATATTTTTAGTTTTAAAATTAGTTTTATAGTATTTTAGATTTTTCAAAGTCATAAGTTTATTTTTCTAGCCTTATTTCCTATTTTCTTTTATTTTAGAGTATTTATTAAATAGTTAAAATAGTTTTTAATTAATAATAATTAATTAGATAGTGTTAAAAATAATTTTTCTTTTCTAATAATTTTCTTTTATTTTTAGGATTCCAAAAATGTCTTTTTTATATTTTTAGGCCTTTTATTTCTTAGTTTTCACTTTTTATTTTGTGCGTATACGTAGTTTCTAAAACTTACGTTTACATTTCTTTGATCTGGTTGTTGTGCTTTCCAAATCTGTACTTCATTCTATTCCAAATCAATCAGTAGTGTAATTTCTAATCATAACCTTTGCAGATCACTATCCTTAGTGATCATTCTATCTTCTGAGTTTGTTTAACACACCATTGAGTCTCCTTGGGACTAAACGACCGGGAATCCTCATATTCTCGATCTTAATTGTATTTGTGTACGGCGGTTTAAGTCTGTTTAGACTTGACTGCTTAGCACGATCAATTATTGTCGTTATTATTATTATTATTATTATTATTATAAAAATAATAATTAATATAAAATAATAGTAATAATAATATGAATAACAATAATGAAGTGAAGTGATGTTTTATTAAAAATAAATAAATAAAAATAATAACAATAATAATAATAATAATAATAATAATAATAATAATAATAATAATAATAAATGAGTAAAAAATAATAATAAATAAAAAATATTATTGCTCGGGACGATGGGCATGATGCATGTGTCAATTTGACTGGGTCGTCTCCCTTGACACAAACTAATATGGTTGACTTCGCATCGGGTTGTGCGGTGATCGAAGCTGCGCAACGCAAGCGTGTCAATTACGAGGCTAAATGTGTGGACATTGAATATAGGTTTCTCCCCTTCTCATTCTCTTCTTTTGGAGAGCTTGAGAAGGATGCGGTAACCCTACTAAAGCGCATCCGTAGTTTCTCGCTGACTCGGGAGATTGGCGCGCGTCTTCTTGAGCATATTTTTAGTAGGATTAGCTTTGCTATAGCTAGAGGAATGGGGCCCAATTAGTTTCTCGGCTCCTACTAATTTCTTGTAAGTATTATGATTTTCTAATGAGTGATGTTTTATAAAAATAATAACAATAATAATAATAATAATAATAATAATAATAATAATAATAATAATAATAATAATAATAATAATAATAATAATAATAATAATAATAATAATAATAATAATAATAATAATAATAATAATAATAATAGGATTGGTTTTGCCATTGCTAGAGGTGTGGGGGCCCAGTTGGTTTCTCGGCTTCCCACTAATTTTTTGTAATCCTATGAGTTTTTAATAAAAGGGTTGTTTATAATAATAATAATAATATTTTCACATGGTGCTGATCATATTTTCAATAGGATTAGCTTTACTATATTTAGGGGAGTGGGGGCCTAGTTAGTATCTCGGCTCTTCACTAATTTCTTGTAAATCATATGATTTTTTAATGAAGTGATGTTTTATAAAAATAAAATAAAATAATAATGATAATAGTAGTAGTAGTAATAATAATAATAATAATAATAATAATAATAAAATAACAAACATCTTCGTGATCGGCATTTTAGTGGTGAGGCTCAAGCTATCACTAGGCAATCTCTTTTGACGGATCTGACTGTTTTCGAAAGGGCTGAGGTTACTCTTAAGCGTATGGGTTTGTGGTTGTGCGGTGGTTGTTTCAAAACGCATACTTTCCGGACTAAGTGTCGTCATGGTGCAGGATCTGATTTTGTGTCTCCTCCTGATTGTGGTGATGGTGTTGTTCGGTTCGTGTTATATGATCTCACCAAACCACATGTTCCTTCTCATGTTGCCCTTGTTAAGGATTTGGCTTTGGACGAGCTGGGTGGTTTTGATTTACCTCTTCTTGATACTCTATTCGCTAAGGGATTGCGGACTGTCAAATCCATCCCTCCCAAATGTCGTTTGGAGTTCTCTCATACTTTGAAAAGACCTCTCGATAAGGTGATCTGCACGCCTGATGACATTTCTTGTTGGGTGGGTTTGTTGGTCCTACCTCTTTGTCTACTTAAAACCTTTTGCCCAAGGAGTAGTCAAGAGGGCAGGTCGGTCACTAAGCGCCAACGCCAGGAAGAATATATTGTTAACGCCATTCATGCTTGGGGCTCTCCTGGTGGTAGTTTGCAGGTTGTCCGGGAGGTTTTAGCCGAACCTTCTCCATTATGGTCTAATATTGATGATGATAGCTTGGACCTGGGTGACCGCAATGTCAAGCAATGTAAGAGGAAGATTTTTGATGGTCATTATACTGCTGCGGTGCGAGTTCTTTCGTCTTCTGGTATTGCACCTTATGATGTTTCTACTCTTGAAGACTTAAAAGCTAAGCACCCTTTTCATCGCTCCTCCTTTGCACGATATACCTATTGATCATCATCACCTTCATCGCATCCCTTCCTTTGTTCTTGACATGATCAAGAGTTTTCCTCGTGGTACTTCTTGTGGGCGGGATGGGCTGCAGGGCCCAACACCTTTTAGACTACTTATCCGTGTCTTCTTGTGGCTATTTCGATGAGTTGATTGCTTCTATTACCCAGTGGTGAACCTTTTTCTTGCTGGTAAATGCCCGAGGGTGTTGGGTGAGTACATTTCTAGTGCTCCTCTCACACCCTTAGTCAAACCAGGAGGGGGAATCCGTCCTATTGCTGTTGGGACTGTTTGGAGGCGTTTAGTTTCCAAGGTTTGTGCTTCCATGATTTGTCACTATTCAGATAGTTATTTGGATGATTTGCAATTCGGTGTTGGTGTGTCGGGTGGAGGGGAGGCTATTCTTCACGCTGTGAATCGGTTGGTTGAGGAACGAGGGAATGATGTTGGTGTTTCTATGTTGTTGGTTGACTTTAAAAACGCTTTCAACATGGTGGATCGTGCTGTTATGTTACGAGAAGTTCGGCTTCATTTCCCGGCTATTTCGTGGTGGGTTGAATTCTGTTATTCTAGTCCTGCCAGATTATATTATGGTGAGCATACTCTTTGGTCTCATCAAGGTGTGCAACAAGGTGATCCGCTTGGGCCTCTTCTTTTTGCTTTAGTGTTACATCCCCTGGCATGTAAGATTAGAGATTCCTTTGACCTTTCCTTTCAAGCTTGGTATCTGGACGATGGCACTATTATTGGTGATACCTTGGTTGTGGGTAAGGTTTTGGAGTTGATTATGACGGATGGACCGTGTCGTGGCTTACACCTCAATGTTGATAAAACTGAGGTCTTTTGGCCACAGGAGGACCCTAGGAGCAGGTATGTCGGTGTTTTTCCCCCCAGTATTTCTCGCCCCTCTCATGGTGTGAAATTATTGGGTGGACCTGTTAGTGTGGATTTTGAGTTTGGTAGTAAGTTGATCCTGAAAAGGGTTACTAAAACTATTGAACTTATGGAAGCAGTTGCCAAACTTAATGACCCTCAATGCGAGTTGTTGCTTCTTCGTACATGTGCTGGTATTTCTAAGTTATATTTCTCTATGCGCACATACTCTCCTCTGGTCTTTGAGCGTGCTCAGGTTTCCTTTGATGCGGCACCGTTCTTCCTTGGAACGCATTGTCACCGCTACAGGCTGGTTTTGGTGATTGGCGGTGGAGACTCGCCACCCTACCCTTTGCTTATGGGGGCTTGGTTTATATCTTGCGGTGATGTCTTGAATTATGCCTTCCTTGCTTCTAGACTTCAATCTGCTAGCTTCGATCTAAGCTTTTCCTTAGTTACGGTATTGTAGCTCTTTGGTCCCTCTTTGATGATGCTCTGCGTACTTTTAATGTGAATATGGATATTGACCTTTTGAGTAACCCTAGCGAGGTCGCTGCCCCCAAACTTATGAAGAAATTGGCAGATATATATTTCGTTCGGGTTACCCAAACTGTTGATTCTACATTCCATCTTTCTCCTCGACAGATGGCGTTATGGAGTTCTCTAAAGGAGGATCATACTTCGGATTGGCTTAGAGTGGCTCCAATATCTGGTTTGGGGCAAACTATGAATGCTAGGGCTTATCGTTGTGTTCTATGCTACCGGTTAGGTGTTCCTCTCTTTCCTGTTCAGGTGCCGTGTTCAGCTTGTTCTAAGGTATTTTACGGAGATATATATGGGATCACTGCTGTTTAGGTGTGCGGGTATTGTTGGCATTAAACATCGGCATAACCTTGTGCGTGATGTTCTTGTTGATATATGCTCGGTCGAGGATTTACGCTCGTAAGGAGGTTGATATTGGGCTTTTTGGAGATGGGGCGGATCCTTGCGACCGGTGACATATTACTCTACTCTTGGGATGGTGGGCGTGGCGTATGTGTTGATCTTACGGGTTCGTCGCCTTTGGCGCAATCCGGCTGATTGATTTTATACCGGCGTGCGATCGGTGATCTTTGCCTGACAGCGTGTGTCAAGCACGATGCTAAATGTGCGGATATTGGATATGGGTTTCTCCCTTCTCCTTTTCTTCTTTTGGAGAACTTGAGAAAGATCGGTTACCTTACTTAAGCGTATTCGACGATTCTCTATGACTCGGGACATTGGTGCGGCGTCATTGTTCATATTTTTAGCGAGGATTGGTTTTGCCATTGCTAGAAGTGTGGGGCTCGATTGGTTTGAGGCTCCCACTAATTTTTGTAATCCTATGAGTTTTTAATAAAAGTGTTTGTTATAAAAAAATAAAAAAAAATAAAAAAATAATAATAATAATAATAATAATAATATACTTACAAGTTACAATATAATAATAATAATAATAATAATAATAATAATAATAATAATAATAATAATAATAATAATAATAATAATAATAATAATAATAATAATAATAATAATAATAATAATAATAATATCTTTAGTAGGATTAGCTTTATATATATAGAGGTGGGGCTCGGTAGTATCGCGGCTCCCACTAATTTTTGTAAATCGATAAGTTTCTAACAAAGTGATGTTTATTTAAAAAATAAAATAAAATAAATAATAATAATAATAATAATAATAATAATAATAATAATAATAATAATAATAATAATAATAATAATAATAATAATAATAATAATAATAATAATAATAATAATAATAATAATAATAATAATAATAATAATAATAATAATAATAATAATAATAATAATAATAATTTTGCTCCGACATTCTGGTGTTGTAACTTCTGGGCATTCCTTCGATGCTGCATTGTGTGCTTTTAATGTGAAAATGGAGATTGACCTCTCGAGTAATTCAAGTGAGATCGCTGCCCCCAAACTCATGAAGAAACTGGCATATATATATTTCACACGTGTTACCCAAACGGCTAAATCTACTTTTTCCCTATCTATTAGACATATGGCGTTATGGAAATCGCAAATGGAGGATTACACTTTAGACTGGCTTAGGCTGGTTCCGATATCTGGGTTGGGACAGACTATGAATGCTAAGACCTACCGTTGTGTGTTATGTTATCGGCTAGGTATTCCACTTTTCTCTATTCAAATCCCGTACTCAGCTTGTTGCAGGGTCTTTATGGGTGATATTTATGGGGATCATGTTGTATCGTGCACTGGTATTATTGGTATTAAACATCGACATAACGTGGTGCGCGATACCCTTGTTGATATATGTTCTCGGTCGGGGATCTCGGCTCGTAAAGAAGTTGATATTGGCCTTAGTGGAGAAAGGGACAAACCCTTGCGGCCGGCTGATGTTTTACTATACTCGTGGGATGGAGGACTTGATGTTTGTGTCGATCTGACAGGGTCATCGCCCTTAACGCAAACTGGTATGGTTGATTTTGTGCCGGGTAGTGCGGTAATTGAGGCCGCGCAACGTAAACGCGCCAAATATGAGGCTAAGTGCGCGAATATTGGATATGGGTTTCTCCCCTTCTCATTCTCTTCTTTTGGGGAACTTGAGAAGGATGCGGTGACCTTGCTGAAGCGAATCCGAAAGTTTTCCGTAACCCAAGACATTGGGGCACGTGCTGCTATTCATATCTTTAGTAGGATTAGCTTTGCTATAGCTAGAGGAGTAAAGGCTCAGCTAGTATCGCGGCTCTCCACTAATTTCTTGTAAATCCAATAAGTTTCTAATAAAGTGATGTTTATTTAAAATAATAATAATGATAATAATAATAATAATAATAATAATAATAATAATAATAATAATAATAATAATAATAATAATAATAATAATAATAATAATAATAATAATAATAATTATGGTTTGCACCTCAGCGTCGATAAAGCGAGGTATTTTGGCCAAGGAAGATCCTAGAAGCGGACTCGCGGTGTTTTCCCTCCTAATATTGCCCGCCCCTGCATGGTGTAAAATTGTTGGGTGGGCTGTTGGTCTTGACCTTGAGTTTAGCGATAAGCTCGTTTTGAAGCGAGTTTCTAAAACCATTGAACTTATGGATGACATTGCTAAGCAATGACCCCAATGTGAGTTGCTACTTCTCGTGCATGTCTTGGCATTTCCAAGCTATATTTCTCTATGCGCACTTGTTCCCTCGTGTCTTTGAGCGTGCTCAGATTTCATTCGATGAAGCACTTCGCTCCTCTTTGGGCGTATTGTCACTTGCCTCTAGGCTGGGTTTGGAAATTGGCAATGGGACTAGCCACTCTACCTTTTAATTTGGGGGCTTGGTATATCTGTTGCTAGTGATGTTACGAATTATGCCTTCCTTGCTTCTAGACTCCAATCGGCCGACCTACGAGACCGAACTTCTTGGCGATCAGGTGTTGGTGTACGGATCCTCCTTTGATGATGCCCCGCATGTTTTAACGAGAAAATGGAGACCGACCTTTTGGGTAGCTCTTGTGAAATTGCGCCCCAAACTCATGAAGAAATTGGCGGTTATATTTCACACGTGTCACAAAAGAGGTGAATCCACCTTTTGCCTATCGCTGAGCAGAAGGCCCTATGGAGATCGCAAATGGAAGACCATACTTGGTGGCTCGAGTAGTCCCGATAGTTGGGCTGGGGCAGACTATGAATGCTAAAACCTACCGGTGTGTGTTAGGCTATCGTCTAGGTGTTCCCCTTTTCTCCACTCAGATGCCATGCTCTGCTTGTTCTAAGGTTTTTACGGGCGATATCTATGGGGATCACGCCGTATCATGTGCAGGTATTATTGGTATCAAACATCGACATAATGTGGTGCGTGATACTCTCGCTGATATCTGCTCCCGGGTAGGGGTTTCGGCCCGTAAAGAAGTTGATATCGGGCTCTGCGGAGAGAGGGACAAACACTTACGCCCAGCTGACTTGTTACTTTACTCGTGGGAGAGGCCTTGATGTATGTGTTGATCTTCTTGGGTCATCACCCTTGACGCAAACCGGTATGGTGAGTTTGTGGCGGGCGTCTTGTGATTGAAGCCGCACAACAAGCGTGTCAATCACGATACCAAATCTTGCCGATATTGGATATGGGTTCATCCCTTCTCTTTCTCTTCTTTTGGTGAACTCGAGAAGGAGACGGTGACCACTAAAGCGAATCCGAAAGTTCTCGGTCACTCAAGATATTGGCGCGCGTGGTGCCAACTATATTTTAGTAGGGTTTGTTTTGCTATTGCTAGAGGTGGGAGCCAGTTAGTTTCACGGCTCCCCACCAATTTCTTGTAATTTCCTATGATTTTCTAATGAAATAATAATAATAATAATAATAATAATAATAATAATAATAATAATAATAATAATAATAATAAAATAAAAATTATAATAATAATAATAATAATAATAATAATAATAATAATAATAATAATAATAATAATAATAATAATAATAATAAGACTAAAATACACCGTTGGTCCCTAAACTTGTTCCTGCGCATCACAATAGGACAAACTTGGGCGTTTTCATCGCTGGAGGTCCAAAACATGGGTTTTATACTCTAGACTAGTCCCTTGACCAGGATTGCCATAGTCAACATGGATTTTCTGGCTTTACATCGAGGGTATAATAGACCATTCACAATTTAAACATGGCATAGTTAAAATCTAACCCAACCTTCAACCATATTAGTACCGGCAACACACAACATTGAACCCTAAAATACAAGCAACACACATTCTACCCAAAGCAAAAAAAAATAATAATGGCACAAAACGATAAGGGGAAGGCTTTGTTGAGTTCGTTGAGGAAAGAAGACTACCCAAATGAAAAGGATTTGGGTGTTAAGAAGGAGAAGGAAGAGGCTGACATCGTGTTATCAAAGGTTAACGATTTGGGAGAAAGGATTACAAATCTGGAAATTTTGTTTAAATATCTTAAGGAAAGGAAGGAAATGAAGGAAAAGGATGATAGGGAGAGTTTTGGGTCTAACTAAGTGTATGTTTAGATGATAGGAAACTTTGTAGTTGTTGAGAACATGAAATCGATCAATAAAAAATTGGGTTATTATGTAAGTAATAGTGTTTGGTTGTGCATTGTAAGTTTGTAACTGCTTGAAATCGTTTTTCATTTCTTAATAGGTTTGACTTACCCAAGTCATACCACAATAGTAAGTTACAATTTGTGGCCTTTCATAAATTTGTTTGACTTGGGTAAGTCAAAATTCAAGATCTTACAGTTTGAGGCATTGGGCGTGTTCAGTCCCACTGTCAACACTAACACCAAACCAATTTCTTCCTAAACAATACACCATTGTCAATACATTATGATTTAGTGCTAAAGCATTTAAATTTTCAACACATACTTTTAAACCACTTCCTTTGCTTTTGCTGATACAAGGGGGAGTTTGGTTTTGCTGATACAACTTTTGCTGATAAAAGGGGATGTTTGGTTTTGCTGATACAAGGGGAAGTTTGGTTTTGCTAATACTAATTAGAAACAATACACCCAATATCACAATACAAGAACAGATTAAATACATAAAACTTAGATGATATTTCATCATTAATATAGTCGGTTATAAGATCAGAAACAACTACATCAAACCATGACCAAAAACCAAACAAAAGATCCAATTTACATACCCTTTTTACTGATAAGGTTTTAAAATGTACCTTTTTGAGGGGTCGTTTAAGCCCTTATTTGATCACATTTGTATCCGTTATTACTTAATATCGTTCCTTTTCACTTTTTAGGTATCTTGAAGGCAAAATGCTGGAATGACACTTATTCGGACGAAAAGGCGTGGATAGACGAAGAAAATGGCCAAAGTCAAGAATCGAGACACTCAGTTCTTTGGGCCCGAAGGGGACGGCGTCGAGCACAAAAGCAGTGGCGCCGTCGGACAACTTTGTGACGGCTCGGTAGCCAAATTGCTCATTTACAAGTGACGGCTTCATGTTTTAAAAGAGTAGGCGTTGCAACTCGACGGCCTAGATTTGATCTAGGCGACGTCGAGATCGAAGGGACGGCGTCACAAGCATAAGGTGGCCGTCGCAAGACTAACGTGGCCAAGGCGAAACCCTAATGACGGCGACCGTGGCGTCACAAATCAAAAGGTGGCCGTCGCATGTGTAATCTTATATATAGAATCCGAATTTTTCGGTTTTCGGTGTGTATACTTTTATAGTAAAAACCTAAACCGAACCAAAATTTGTCTTGTACAAGTATTTTAGGGTTCCATACCTATCTTACATCAAGATAAGTGTTTTACTTCATTAATTCAATTATGTCTTCAATTAATTGTGTGTATGCTTGCATGTTTCCCATGTCCGGCTAATTTACTTGTGTGTTTGCTTAGGGAATATGAAAGTTAATTATTGAATATTGAGTGGTTGTCTCTTATCTTAATTTTTAATGATCTAGTATTGCGATAGATCATCCGTTGTGTAGTTAATGCTTGATTAATCTTTGTGAACCTTAGCTTATAGTACCTAGAGTCATTGTAGGCTAAACCATCCGAAGAGTACCTTAGTGTTAAGTTTATAAATCCTAGAGATTTTGTAGGCAATAACCTTTGGTAGTTTCAAAGAGTTAGGGACAAACGCATACCCTACGACTTTAGACACACACGCGATTAAGAATAAGGGCGTGACAATTCAACCATCAATAGGAGATAATTAAGGAGTAATAAAACCTAAGTAAACACATCTTTAAATCATCATACGAGCACACAATAATTAGAGATAGACTACATACACCACTAGATTAGATAATTAGATAAGTAGAGTAATCGGTGAAATACCAACCCCAAATCCAAACCCCGAGATTAGTACCTTTCTATTTCCTAAAAACATAAAAGATAAAAATAATCTTCCTCAACCCCAACCTTAGCGTAGTAGCTTCTCACTAGCATTCCTATTCCCTAGATAACGATATCAATTCCGTGGCTTACCCTAATACTACACTACAACGATTAGGTTCACTGCGTAGGGTGTTGAAAACTTGCTCGACGAAAGGAAGTTCCTTTGACCCCGAGCGACGCATGTAGCGTTATCAAGTTTTTAGGCGCATTGCGGGGAATAGAATAGCTAGTTAGAGTCCACCTCGTTTAGGTTTCTTTGTGATTCCTATCAAGTAAATTTTTTCAATTTTAGCTTTCGTAGTCTATCCCCTTCTTCGTGACCTTTGTTCGTAACCCGATCATTTTTCATCATGGAAGGTGATAACCAACCACCACTCATCAACCCACCACCAAATGACCCGCCAAGAGGTCGTACTCTTGGTGAATACTCGAGACCAAGCCACCTAGGCTATAGGAACACCATTGAGCTTCCCGACCAAGCCCAAACTACGGCCCTGTGATCCGACACCATCCGATTGGTGCAAAACGGATGTGCATTCCATGGACTTCGATCCGAAGATCCTAATCAGCATCTTAAGGATTTCCTTAAAATTGTCAATTCCGTCGACCTCGATGCTACTACTCGGGAGACCACGCGTCTGCGTCTCTTCCAATTCTCTCAGGGACCAAGCTAGTAATTGGCTTGAGCGACTTTCCATGGCTCCATCTCAAGTTGGGGTGATCTCACCTCTCTTCCTTGCTCAATTTTTCCCACCGGGAGAACCACTAAGCTTAGGAATGATATCTTGATGTTCCAACAACGTCAAGGTGAATCTCTCTACGAAGCATGGACTTGATTCAAGGACTTACTCCATAAAGTCCCTCATCACGGCATTGATCTTTGGCTCCAAGTCCAATTCTTCTATGATCATGTCAACTTCCCCACCAAGCGATCCATTGACCAAGCAGCCGGTGGAAAACTTAGTGATCTCACCGTGGAAGAATCATGGGGTATAATAGAGGACCTTGCTCTCTATGACAACGAAAGTTGGAATGACCCCCGTGAGTTGCCCAAAAATGTTAAGGCAATCTCCTTGCCTCCCATTGACTCACAACCTCCCGACCGTAGGATGCTTGAGCTTGAAGATCAAGTTAAATTCCTAATGAGTTCCTACAAAAATCCTAATTCTTCACACCATGTGAACAAAGTTTCTTCCTCGTGTGAGCCGTGTAGTGATCCTCATAACATGCGCACTTGCACCAAATTCCCCGAAAAAGCTTCTGTTAACTACGCATCCTCGCTTACTAATGGAACAGGAGGAAGATTCCCTACAACACCCGGACCTAGGACTTTTAATGATGCCCGAGAAGCATGGAAGGGCAAGCCTGACTTTTATTGGGGACAAACCAAAGAGTTCACATCCAATGATTTCTCATGGCCCCCATCTCACGGCCCTAACCAACAAAACATTGAGAGGATGTTGCAACATCTAGTCGCATCCCAAGAAGCTTAAATAGCTAAGCTCTCGGACCGTTTTAACCAACAACAAGCCGAGATGGATAAGAAGATAGATAACCTCTTGAAAGCCATGACCAATAGTGATAGGAAGGTTAATGCTATCTCAACTCCCGAACCTTCCGGTGTAGAGATTAAGGACCCAAGTAAGCTAGCTAAGCACGTTCAATTAGTCAATACCATCACCTTAGCAAAACCTAATAGAACAAATGACGAAGCGAACCATGAAAGGATACTTGAGGTTAGTGAAATACCTAGGAATGGAACAACCAAGGAAGAAGATGAAGTAGACAATGACTATTTCAATAAGTTTCCTATGGAAGAAGAACTATCTCGCCACCCTCACTTAGTGCGTGACCTCCATCACATGTATGTTGGGAGAAGCCCTAGGATCAAGTTTGGGAACCCTTGGAATCTTAACATACCATGTTGCATAGGACACCTTTTCGTGGCAAAGGCCTACATTGACCGCAAGTCCCCAATAAACATAATGACTAGCACCTACTATAATTGGGTAATGAAGAAGCCTGTCCCAACTAGGCAAGATCCCGATAATCCTAGGGTTAGTTGCAATTTTCTTGGTAGAGTTCAGGGATTGCCCGTGTATGTGGGTAGTTTCACGTTTCCTACGGATTTCATAATTGTGGAAGATATTAGTACGGCCATAGATCCTAGCTTGTCCCACGTTATTCTAGGGAAACCTTTCATAGAAAGCACCGGAATGACCTATGATCCCTCGTTAGGAATAGTGCGATTCAAGGATGAGACCGATGATGTAGCCTACCAAATGCCGTTTAAGATTGAGAAATTTTCATCACTCTCCAATGATGAAAAGGAATTTAAACTATTGGTCTACTATAGGAAGGAGAAGGATAAGGAGAAAGGAGTGGATTATTTTATGGCTAAGATTTTCGGTTTCTATAAGGATTGCTTGAACTTAGGACCGAAATATAGAACTGAGTGGGGAGAGGACGAACTCTTAGACAGGTGTATCATAGGACACTTTTACAACATGGAATCACCCACTAGAGACCGTCATGAGGAAGAAGGTGACGGTAATGAAGTCACGTAGGGGCACGACTTCGAGTCTAGCTACAAGACTCATAAATAAAGAATAGCACTTCGTGGGAGGCAACCCATGCTTAATTGTTTGCTTGTTTGTGTCGTGTATCTTTTATTGATTGTTTATTCTCATGTTTAAATTTTTAAAAATGCTTTATCTTATCTTTAACCTCGTCTTAATTACATATAAAGGTATTTTACATAAGGGATAAGTGTAGGGAGGATTACACACGTTTTCAAAAGAAATGTAAACATGAGAATTTCAATTAATTAAAAGATATACATGTGTGTTTGTTCGAGTCAAATGCTTGTATCGAGTCATAATGGATGTTTTGCGAAATTTTCCGATTCTAAAGATGTAAATTTTCGAATTTTTTCGAAAATCGCAGACCGGTTTTGTCGATAACTTTGACCGCGTCGAGATCGCAACTGACGGCGTCGAAAGGAGCAAAAACAATGATTACTTTTCTCGTTTTTGAGCTACTTATAAATTTTGGAATTTTCCGGTTTTAATTTTCCGAAATGCAGTAAACATCCATTCCACAAGCATTATATCCTAGTTTAGTAGAGTCCTATATATATTGTTACCGCCGATTTTACGCGAAGGTTTCGTTTATTTTCTTCAAGTGTGCGGTTTAATTTACCAAGAAGAAGATACATAAGATGAGAAGGAGCTTTTCACAAACGTTCTTCTTGAAGAAAGATGTAACCACTACTTTACATGGATCCTACCGAGCTAATCGGGGAGTATTAGTTTCTTTCGCTTTTAATTACCTTCCATTATCATAACTTTGATACTTTCGGGAACATTGGGGACAATGTTCGGTTTAAGTGTAGGGAGGAAAATAAAGCGGAACTTTGAAACTATGCTTATCCTTGACTATTTGCTTTGTCCAATTGCATTTGCGTAATAAACCATGAGAAAATGTCGGTTAGGGTAATTTTGGCACCAAATTTTCAATTTTTCATGACATATAGGAGTGGGACATTAGTCTTAATAAAGCGTCTCATGGATAGGAAATTATACGACTAGCATAAAAAAACCTTTACCACTTAAATTCCACCCAAAATGTGAGGATCACCCTTAGATTAGTAGGAATTAAAGCATTCATCTTTAATGCTTAGAGTGTGAACCGGTAGTATAATAGATTCTAGAACTTGTTTTGTGATGCATTCCAAGATCGCTAGTAAGACTACACTTGTGTAGTTAGGAATAACTAAATGATAAGAGGCATTAGGATAACCCTTGTTTGATACCGTAATATAATTACTTCTTCCACATCGGTTGAGTAATTCCCCACACCTTTGTTGTACTCATCTTTAGTACACGATACCCCTAGTTAACCCCTCGAGCCTATCCTTTTCGCGGTTCTCGTGATGTTTTGGTTTTCCGGAATATCAATGAAGAGCATTGTTTACACCACACCCCCAAATGTACACCCAAATCGCCTTAGCCTACCTTGTATGCACTCACTTTTAGTGCATTATTGTTATCAAACTAAACCCTTTGTTCAATTATCTAGTTGCTTGCATAAGTTGCTAAGTCGAGTCATATCCTTTGTACACAGTTTTGGGACGATTGGGACTCATGGGAAAAGTTAAATTTTATGAGATGACGGGAAGGGAACGTTAAATTCAAATTCCCTTTATTTGAATAAT
The DNA here is from genome assembly GCA_022545495.1 of Chrysanthemum lavandulifolium. Taxonomy (NCBI): domain Eukaryota; kingdom Viridiplantae; phylum Streptophyta; class Magnoliopsida; order Asterales; family Asteraceae; genus Chrysanthemum; species Chrysanthemum lavandulifolium. The sequence continues at coordinate 79,701,103 of CM040239.1, read as the reverse complement.
AATGTACTCCAAGTGTTTTGATCTTTTCAATTTGGGTCATATTTTGTGTTAGAGTAATAAAAACTCAAGTGTAGGGATGTGCCTATAAATCCCTATCATTTTGATGCTATTGTAGAGAATGGTAGAGTAAAATTGTATGAAAAAAAAGAATCGAAAAAAAATAGAAAAAGAGAAAAAGAAAAAAAATAAAGTGTTGAAAAAAATAAAAAAATCAAATAAAAAATAACGAGCTACCATCCTACATCTATCTTTAAATTTATGTTTGTTTGTTTCAGTTATCTAGAGTCTAGAGTGTCGAGTCTTGGCTTAGCAACGCCATTCTTCGCATGCTTGTAACATAAAGATTTTTGACTTGCCACCACTAAATAGCCTATCCCACCAAACCCTTTGTTTCCCCGCCGTAAGCCTAACATTACAACCCTTTAAAAGACCTCTTTGATAGTCTTTCCTAGGTGCTTACGCCAAAGCGATGGAGGTTTGATCTAGTCTCAAGCTTATGGTAATCTATGTACTAGGACCGGTTAATGAGTGTTTATCTTCCATTTCCAACTTGTTATATTTCATATACACCCAAGAGATGTGAGTATCCAAACACCCTATGTGAGGTGCTAGTATGTAATTTCCGTGCTTGTTATGACTTTTGCGGGGCTTATATGTGTTGTGAATCGTTCTAAACTAGTGCTTCATGACCTCTAACTTATAAATTGATTGGCTAAAAGCACATTTGCTTGAGGACAAGCAAATACCAAGTGTAAGATATTTGATAAGGTTTTAAAATCTACCTTTTTGAGGGGTCGTTTAAGCCCTTATTTGATCACTTTTCTATCCGTTATTACTTAATATCGTTCCTTTTCACTTTTAGGTATCTTGAAGGCAAAATCTTGGAATGACACTTATTCGGACGAAAAGGCGCGGATATCTGAAGAAAATGGCCAAAGTCAAGAATCGAGACACTCAGTCTTTGGGCCGAAGGGGCGGCGTCAGCACAAAACAGTGGCGTCGTCGGACAACTTTTGTGACGGCTCGGTAGCTAAATTGCTCATTTACAAGTGACGGCTTCAGTTTTAAAAGAGTAGGCGTCGCAACTCGCACGACCTAAATTTGATCCGAACGACGTCCGAGATCGAAGGGATGGCGTCACAAGCATAAGGTGACGCCGTCGCAAGACTAACGTGGCCAAGACGAAACCCTAATGACGGGGACCCGACGGCGTCACAAATCCAAAGGTGATGCCGTCGCATGTGTAATCTTATATATGGAATCCGAATTTTTCAGTTTTCAGTGTGTAGACTTTTGGAGTAAAAACCTAAACCGAACCAAGGCTGTCTTGTATAGTATTTTAGGGTTCCATACCCTATGTTACATCAAGATAAGTGTTTTACTTCATTAATTCAATTATGTCTTCAATTAATTGTGTGTATGCTTGCATGTTTCCCATGTCCGGCTAATTTACTTGTGTGTTTGCTTAGGGAATATGAAAGTTAATTATTGAATATTGATTGGTTGTCTCTTATCTTAATTGTTAATGATCTAGTATTGCGATAGATCATCCGTTGTGTAGTTAATGCTTGATTAATCTTTGTGAACCTTAGCTTATAGTACCTAGAGTCATTGTAGGCTAAACCATCCGAAGAGTACCTTAGTGTTAAGTTTATAAATCCTAGAGATTTTGTAGGCAATAACCTTTGGTAGTTTCAAAGAGTTAAGGATAATCGCATACCTTACGACTTTAGACACACAACGCGATTAAGAATAAGGACGTGAAAATTCAACCATCAATAGGAGATAATTAAAGAGTAATAAAACCTAAGTAAACACATCTTTAAATCATCATACGAGCACACAATAATTAGACATAGACTACATACACCACTAGATTAGATAATTAGATAAGTAGAGTAATCGGTAGAAATACCAACCCCCAAATCCAAACCCCGAGATTCGTACCTTTCTATTTCCTAAAAAACATAAAAAGATAAAAAATAATCTTCCTCAACCCCAACCTTAGCGTAGTAGCTTCTCACTAGCATTCCTATTCCCATAGAGAACGATATCAATTCCCGTGGCTTACCCTAATACTACACTACAACGATTAGGTTCACTACCTAGGGTGTTGAAAAACTTGCTCGACGAAAAGGAAGTTCCTTTGACCCCGAACGACGCGTGTAACGTTATCATTTACCAACCTATATTTCCAAAACTAGCACCCAAAAGACCGCATTTATCTACCCCCATGAAATACCCAAAATTCAAGCATTATGCTCAGCCATTTTCTTAACAAAACCTTCGTTGAAACGAATAACTTCATTAGTTTGACTAAGAATCTGTATGAATTGAACAAGTTGGTGTGTGTGCCTCGCCTGGATTTTCCTCAGCGCATCCAAACAGTCAAGCCTTATTCCCCGAGGTCCCAGAGATTCGTTCTCTTCAATCAGCTCCCTGCGCTTCATGATTCCCCTCTTTAGATGATCAATGCACCATTTAACTAGCTTTTTCAAAGCCCTTCTTGTCAGACCTCTTCTTCAAACCACACCGCCATACGATCATTCAACTTGGATGAACCAGCAATCTCCATGAGTTCATTCAAAATAGGGAAATATTCAATTGAAAATTGTTTGCGTTTGGAAAAAGTGGTGGATGGGTTTATCGGTTCGTGTGCATAAGTAAATAGCGTCTCAGGTAAAAGACGGTCAAGGGTCTAATAGTGACTTTTTTTTCACACTCGGTCCCTGAATTTGTCTTGGTTACCGTTGTCATACTTAAAACTCCCGCCCAATAACCACTTTAAAATACACAATTGGTCCCTCACGTTTCCAAGTTACGTATACTACAACTTAGTTGAAGATTAAACAACACAAAACCATTAGAAGTTTGACTTTGTTAAGTCAAACTTCTAAAACACCAATAAAGTCCAAAACAAATATTGAGTAATGGTTTTGCAATTTTGACTTTACAAAGTCAAAATGCAAATACAAAATAGCCATTCACCATTTTCAACTTTGACTAACTAAAGTAAACTGGAAATGCAGTTTTATTTTCTACAATCAAATTGAAATGCTAAATGGAAGTTTGACTTTCGAATGTCAAACTTGCATCACCTACAATACGCACAAACAACAACATATGAACAAGCTAAATTTAAGCAAACCATATAAACAAATATTGTACCAAAATACAAAAACTATTTTGCAACATGAATTGTCATAGGGTATTCAACCCATACATAAACTACAACCACTAAAAGAAATCTACCACGGTTGTGGGGGAAACTCGGTGGAGTTTCAACAACTTCCTAGCCAACTCCAAGATCTTCCTGATATTTTCATTCCAATCATGACTCCTATCGCGGAGCTTGATATTGATTGTCTTTAGCGACCGGGAACACGCAAGTATAAACTTTATTAAAGATAATTCATGCTCTGATCTAGGAAAAGCTCAAAACACGACAGTCTGTAGCTGCCCATGGCTGATTGTGTTTCTGTCTACAACATTGGATAAAAATTCCAAATGTAGAACACTAAGTGAGTTTGCAGCCTGAAAAATCAAATAGTGTTGATATACACAAACATGGAAATTTAGGAATGTTTATTTGATACATATGCATTACAGTATTAAACTTACTCTGGTATCTAGCATTTTCAAATTTGGAGATCCACGAATTATTTCAATGATGAACGATACCATAACACTATTCCCAAAATCGACATCGGACAGCTTAAGGTTAATCAGGGATACAAAGGGCACATTCATCCTAGAATTAACTTCATGTATCAACTACAACAAGTTTTAAAGATTAAATTTCATTACTGTTACACATTTCTTTAACATTTTAAAATTATAAGTGTAAAACTCAAATTGTTCTTACCGTGCAATCATCAAAATCCAATGTAAGGGTATCAAGATTTTGAAGTCTTGTCAGGTGAAAGATATCGGATGTTGTGATTTTCGTCACAAAATTATAAAGACCGAATGACAAATCTAACTTCTTCAAATTCCTAAGTTTTGCAATATCTCATAGTCTCATCTTGTTTGTAGTAGGACGATTCATTTTAAGAGACTTAAGTGAGGGACAACCAGCAATAAACTCCCAAACTTTACCAGTTAGAAAATTGACATGAATCAATTCTAAGCTCAATAGATTTGGAAAGCCATGAAAATATTCCAAAGTAGCCATAGCACAAACATGAAGTACCAGATGTTTCAACTCCCTACGAGAGTAAAGTTGGGTTGGGAACGTAACTCGTTCACCATACCAGTTTGTAGTAATCAGCTCCTCAATTCCATGCCGAGCCAAAAACAAAAGCCAATCACGAATATCTTCATAATGAAAGTCGTCTCTTCCAAGCATTGATCTTGGCCCTAAAGAGAAGATAAACTTTCTTATTGGACCCATAAGCCGATTTAAGAGTCTAGTAACAAGCCTCCCATCAAACTCATATGTTAAATAATAAAAGAAATCCTCATCAACTATGGCATCGGTGAGCAAAGTCCACTTAGACCTCCAGTTTCGCGCTAAACTAGAGGTTCTCACCGCTTCTAACAAAGGCAACCGATTCAAAATGTTATTGATCACTATATCTGGCATGTTGCTAATACGATCGATCGACATGGTATTGTTAGAAGTTGGGTTGGTCTTTTGAGTTCTGGAAATGAGGATTTAGATTCGGATTTCGATTTTCAGTTGATTGTTTCTGGATAAGGGTGTTATTATGATTGGTAAAGTTGTTTGTTGGGTGGGATTATTGGTTCGCGTGAAATTAAATGCTAGCGTATCAGGGAAGAAACGTCTAGTAGCCATAATCACATTTGGTCCCTGGGTTGAAGGTTGGGTTAGATTTTAACTATGCCATGTTTAAATTGTGAATGGTCTATTATACCCTCGATGTAAAGCCAGAAAATTCATGTTGACTATGGCAATCCTGGTCAAGGGACGAGTCTAGAGTATAAAACTCATGTTTTGGACCTCCAACGATGAAAACGCCCAAGTTTGTCCCATTGTGATGCGCAGGAACAAGTTTAGGGACCAACGGTGTATTTTCTGGCCTGTGGAAGACCCTAGAAGCAGGATGGAGGGTGTTTTTCCTATAAATATCTCTCGTCCGGTCAGCGGTGTCAAACTTCTTGGTGGTTCAGTCAGTTTGGATGCAAGCTTTTGTTAGGAGCTGGCTTTGAAAAGGGTCTCTAAAACTATCTTGCTAATGAAAGCTATTCTTAAACTAAATGACCCCCCAGTGTGAGCTCCTTCTTCTTCGTAATTGTGCCGGGGTTGCTAAATTATCTTATGCTTTGAGGACATGCTCCCCTTTGTATGTGCGAGAGGCCCAAGTCCGGTTTGATCAGATGTTACGTGCTTCCTTGGAGAAGATTATTACAGCCTCCGGACCAGGCTTTGGTGACTGGCAGTGGCGGCTTGCCACCCTCCCAATCAAGATGGGTGGGCTTGGCATCCATGCGGCGAGTGACATTATCCAATATGCTTTCGTCGCCTCTCGTTTGCAAACTACTGATATGTAGGACCAGATATTGGTTAAAGCGGGCATTAATTCTCACGGTCCTTCATTCCAGCATGCTCTCGATACATTTAATAGTGCTTGTAACACAGACACTTCTCTGCCACCTCTGACGCTCCTGCCCCCCATATGATGAAAACCTTGGCAAAGTGTTACTTTGGTGTCATCGAGAAAGATCTTGCTTCCAAGTATTCGTTAAGTCCAAGGCAAGTGGCTATCCTCAGTTGTACCCGGGCCCCACATGCAAAAGATTTCCTATTCACCATACCTATTGATGGGTTAGGCCAGAGGATGAACCATCGCCAATTCCATTCGGTATTGTGTTATAGGCTTACCATACCTATGTTTTCTGAAGGTAGTCCTTGTCCGAGCTGCAAGCATCGTATGGACAAATGGGGAGACCATGCAGTTCACTGTTCCAGTGAAGTGGGGGTGAAGTTCAGACATAATTTGGTTCGTGATATTCTTGTCGACATATGTTCCAAGGTAGGGATTATGGTGAAAAAGGAGGCCCCAATGGGGTTTCTTTCGAGGGATGGGAAAGAGCTACGTCCGGCAGACTTGCTATTATTCAACTGGATCCAAGGTAAGGACGCATGTTTGGATTTGACTAGGATCTCTCCTTTTGCGGGTATTGATGCAACTCTGTGGGCTCCAGGGGTAGCCTTACATAATGCTGTGGAGAAGAAGAAAAAGAAATATGTGTTCAAATGTGAAGAAAACGGTTACAAGTTCATTCTATTTGCTTTTTCTACATTCGGGGAGCTTGATGCGAAAGCCTTGGATACACTTTCACGTATCAAGACCGTTGCCGTTAGCCACTCGAATAATGTCAAGAGTGGTGCTTTTATTTTTCATAGACTAAGTTTTTGTATCCAGAAAAGAGTGGGAGCCCAACTAGTGTCTCGGCTTCCCACCAATTTTTTTGTAAAATCCTTTTGGTTTTCTAATGAAGTGTTGTTTTAAAATCCTTTTGAACGTGCTCAGATTTCATTCGATGAAGCACTTCACTCCTCCTTAGAGCGTATTGTCACTGCCTCTGGGCCCGGGTTTGGAAATTGGCAATGGAGATTGGCCACTCTTCCCTTTGAATTTGGAGGGCTTGGTGTATATGCTGCTGGTGATGTCTTGAATTATGCCTTCCTTGCTTCTAGACTCCAACTGACACCTCACTGATGAACTCCTCCCATTCTATTGTTGTTGCTTCGGATCTTCCTTTAATGATGCCCCGCATGTTTTAACGAGAAAATGGAGACCGACCTTTTGGGTAGCTCTTGTGAGATTGTCGCCCCAAACTCATGAAGAAATTGGCGGTTATATTTCACACGTGTCACCAAAGAGGTGAATCCACCTTCGCTTATCTCGCTAGATGGATGGCCTTATGGAGATCACAAATGGAAGACCATACTTGATCGCTCTCGAGTAGTCCCGATGGTTGGGTGGGCGGACCATGAATGCTAAAACCTACCGTGTGTTTTATGCTATCGTCTAGGTGTTCCCTTTTCTCCACTCGGATGCCGTGCTCGCTTGTTCCAAGGTTTTCTGGTGATGTCTATGGGATCATCTTTGTATCATGCGCAGTGCTATTGGCATTAAACATCGACATAATGTGGTGCGTGATACTCACGACATCATTCCGGGTAGGGTTTCGGCCCGTAAAGAAGTTGATATCGGGCTCATGGAGAGAGGACAAACACCCACGCCCAACCGATTTGTTACTTTACTCATGGGAGAGAGGCCTTGATGTGTGTGTTGATCTTCTTGGGTCATCACCTTTGACGCAAACCGGTATGGTCGACTTTGTGGCGGGCGGGCGTGATTGAAGCCGCAGTATAAACGTCAAATCTGAAACCAAATGCACCGATATTGGATATGGGTTCATCCCTTCTCTTTCTCTTCTTTTGGTGAACTCGAGAAAGGCGGTGACCCTGTTGACGGATCAAAAGTTCTCGATCACTCAAGACATTGGTGCTCGTGGTGCTAACTATATTTTTAGTAGGGTTTGTTTTGCTATTTCTAGAGGAGTGGGGCCCGCTTAGTCTCACGGCTCCCACTAATTTCTTGTAATTTCCTTTGATTTTCTAATGAAGTGATATTTTATAAAATAATAATAATAATAATAATAATAATAATAATAATAATAATAATAATAATAATAATAATAATAATAATAATAATAATAATAATAATAATAATAATAATAATAATAATAATAATAATAATAATAATGCTTTAAATTATAAAATCTTTGAATTACAACGTAATCAATTCCCTCACTTGATGTAATTGAAATGATTGAATTACAATTACATTATAACCCAAACAGCCTACGTAATCTAATCAGATTACAATCACATCCGATTACGGCAGATTACAATGAACCAAACGGGGCCTAAAGGTGACCGGAAAGGGTTTGGGGGTCAAAACAGGTACTTTTTAGTACGGGTCAAGACAAGTTTGATCGGGTTGACCCAAAACATATGTATGGCGTAAATATTTTAGTTTTTTTTTACTTAATAACTAGTGTTCGAAATATTATTACAGTGATATTTTAACAAAATAGTAACCATCAGTGGTGGTTGTGTGGTGGTAGAGGGTGGTGGTCATCGTGTGGTGGTAGAGGGTGTTGGTGTAATTGGGAACTCAAAACAGAATCAAGAGTAAACTGCAGAAAATGTCCTTGTAATAGGTGAGGGTAAAATAGCCATTTCATAGGCATTTGACTTTGACTAACGAGTATATTTAACGCTCATTAGCCAAAAATGGACATTTTTCGCATTTAAGTTTTCTTGGGCATACCCCAAGTTTGCTCACTTCTTGCATCGTGTTCTTATGACGGGTCTGTGATAGTTTGGAGAGAATGTCATTTGAATGAATGGACACAAGTTCACACCTTTATTGTTCACAAATCATCTATAAACTCGATTTCTTTGGCACCTCACGAGCTTGGCCTTTGCTTGGCGTGTGGATCTTCTGATGGAAATATCACAGTCCACATTGCGATATCATAAGATGGGACTGTTGTGATATAGACTATCGGAAAAGAACGATGACCCACATAAACAACCCACTAATTCAATACTTGCAATGCTTTCAGGTATGAAGCAATAGATATTTTGATTTCCGGTGAACGTGAAAAAATTAATTTACCAGTAGGAGCATTAGATGGTGCTCAACTAATGAGAGTATGATATACTGGGCACGTTTGGTTCGCAGAATATTTTTGAATGAATTGTAAGTTTTGGAAAGAATTGTAAATTGAATGAATTGTAATTCAAAGAATTAGAATGTGCTGAAATTTTAATGTGTTGGAATCATAGTTGTCAGGATCCCGATCCTGATCTTAGCATCTTACGATTTTACGATACTGCAAAGCAAAAAAAATCGGGATCCTGCATAGGATCTTTGCAAGCTTAAGATCTTATAGAATCTCAATCTTGACCATACGATCTTCAGATCTAATCTGATCCGATCTTACTTTTCTCGAATTACAAACTAAAAAACTACAAATTTATGAGTTGTTTTTTTGTAGAATTCAAAAAACAATATGTTAATCTTTTTAAATATTTCATAATCATAATTTAGGACAACATTTCTATGAAGCATTCATAGTATTTTGTGTTTATAATGCATAATAATTTGCAGATTTGTATGATATCATAAAAAATATTAAGAAATAACATTAGAGTATGATCTTAATATCCCGATCCGATCTTACGATCACGATCTTGCAAAGACAAAAACGATCCTGGGTAGGATCCCGAACTTGGAAACCTTGGTTGGAATTGTGATTGATAAAATCTGTCATTATGTTTGGTTGACTCGCAACGTAATGTAATTCAAAAAAACATTAATAATAATAATAATAGTAATAATAACAATAATAAGTTGCTCCGACATTCTGGTATTGTAACTTCTGGGCCTTCCTTTGATACAGCATTGTGTGCTTTTAATGTGAAAATGGAGATTGACCTCTTGAGTAATCTAAGTGAGATCGCTGCCCCCAAACTCATGAAGAAACTGGTAGATATATATTTCACACGTGTTACCCAAACGGCTGAATCTACTTTTACCCTATCTAATAGACAGATAGCGTTATGGAAATCGCAAATGGCGGATTACACTTCAGACTGGCTTAGGGTGCGATCGATATCTGGGTTGGGACTGACTATGAATGCTAAGACCTACCGTTGTGTGTTATGTTATCGGCTAGGTGTTCCACTTTTCTTTGTTAAAATCCCGTGCTCAGCTTGTTCCAGGGTCTTTATGGGTGATATTTATGGGGATCATGCTGTATCATGCGCTGGTATTATTGGTATTAAACATAGACATAGCGTGGTGCGCGATACCCTTGCTGATATATGTTCTCGGTCGGGGATCTCGGCTCGTAAAGAAGTTGATATTGGCCTTAGTGGAGAAAGGGACAGACCCTTGCGGCCGGCTGATGTTTTGCTATACTCGTGGGATGGAGGACTTGATGTTTGTGTTAATCTGACAGGGTCATCGCCCTAAACGCAAACTGGTATGGTTGATTTTGTGCCGGGTAGTGCATTGATTGAGGTTGCGCAACGTAAATGCGCCAAATATGATGCTAAGTGCGTGAATATTGGATATGGGTTTCTCCCCTTCTCATTCTCTTCTTTTGGGGAACTTGAGAAGGATGCGGTGACCTTGCTGAAGCGAATCCGACAGTTTTCTGTAACCCAAGACATTGGGGCACGTGCTGCTATTCATATCTTTAGTAGGATTAGCTTTGCTATAGCTAGAGGAGTGGGGGCTCAGCTAGTATCGCGGCTCCTCACTAATTTCTTGTAAATCCTATAAGTTTCTAATATAGTGATGTTCTATTAATTTTACGGTTTGGCTTGCTTTTCATGGCTAATCGTGAGTCATTTCGGATTTCTTGTCCGTTGCAAGGTTGTGAAGGGTGTAGTGGGGGAAATGGTAAAGGGCTTACTAAAAAATATTTTATCGACCATTTGAATACGCGTCATTTTAAAATGGATGCCCTAAAAGTCTCATACAAGGATCGGGTTTCAAAGGATTCTGCTTTATTCTCCGCGCTTGATCAGGCCCTTCATGCGGCGGGAGTTTGGCTTTGTGGGGTGTGTTTTTGCACTCACACGTTCAGTAAAAATTGTAAACATGCCGATGGGGAAGTGGTTCTAGCACCTAGTTTTCATGAAGTTGCGATCCATGGCATCACTGCACCACCCGCACCAGCATTCGATACTGTGAATGGTGCTATCGTTGCATCGGCTATTACTGATGATGGTATTGGTAGAGAGGCCGATCCTTTGACAACTTCTCAGGACGGTTAGGTCACTAGTTTTACAAACACAAGTAATATAGAAAGAGATAAGGCGATTGAACAAGATCTAACACACACACACACAATAATAAAGACGGTTATGCGTAGGAGTATGTAGTGAGAGAAAAACTTGAACAACCAACCTTCAAATGAAGGTTTACAAGAGTATTTATAGGAGGAAAGCTAGGCAACACCCTAGTTTCCATCCTTTCTTTAATGGACTTGGGCCTAGGCTTATGGGCCTTCTACATAAGCTTAAGGCTAATTGCAAACATAAAGGCCATAATAAAGCTAACTATTACATATTAATTACAAACACTTGATTATGGTTTAGAGTGATTCCAACAATCTCCCTCAAGTGTTGGTGATGAACGGTGAAGGCGTTGATGTAATAGTAGCTCGACGCCTTCCGACATTCTTCTTTCTTGTGAGAAGAATTGCCTTGATTCGAACAATCTCCCAAAGTAGAGAGATAGTTGTCTTTGAACAGCTTATGCTTTGACGCCATCTTTAACTTTGTTCTTTGATCATTGTTCTTGTGGTGAAAGTGATAGTATGTTGTAGTCTCGCATCAAGTCTCGCCTCAGTTCCGCTTCACGCCCAAAGGTTCCACGCCATTCTTCAACATGCTCACACGCCTTTGACGTTGGAATTCAATATCGATGAAGTTCTTTAAGTCTTTAACTTTGTAGATTCTTTGGTTTGACGAAGAATCATTCTCGATCGTTGTGTTGCTTTTGAATAGAACTTCCATTAGTGATGATGTTGGCGTGAGCATGAGAAGAATCAAGACGATCATCCCGCCCCGAGCTTCCATAAGAAGAAAACATTTCAAACGGTTAGTAATAAGCGGATTCCGCACTTACAAGTTTGAACTTCGAGAGTGTTAACAAGATAGTGTGAAAACACAACTCTAATTTTACAAAGGCCGCTCTCGAACCGAGTCCCACAAGTGAGATAACGCGATGTACCAAGTACATCTACAGCTCGATGAGTCGCGAGGTACACCAAGCATCACCTCACGATCAGACCGCTTGAGACACACCCGCGTAATCCACGGGAGTTACCGGCGACCGCCGCCGTGGTCGTTTGATGTTGACCGGCAGAGTTTCCATTCAATCACCGAGGATCACAGATGTGAACCTCTCATAAATGTTCTCGATGATTGCTAAGATCCGTGAAGGACTCGATAATGTACCACCGAAATTCTTATTGTTGAACGTCAAGTGATAAAATGTCAAGTGTACCTAAGAGATCTTTTGATGAATCTCGTGGCTCTAGACTCAATAGTGCTTTTGGTTTTCCGAGCGGAGACTAGGAGAGGGTCTCCTTCTTCAATACCAAATGATCTCTAAGAGAAAGCCAATAGTTTACGAGGGTTCCCCGTGAGAATGAAACAAGCTTCGCTGAGAGAAACTTGAGTGGCTAAGAAGGTTTAGTGCATGCGCCATCGGGTCCATGACGACTTTTAATCTTCAATACCGGTGTCACTAAGTGACAACCAAGAGTATATGAATTGAACCCGTGTCCGCCTCTAAGTTGAATAATTGAGGGCTATTTCTTTTCACCCTTTTCTTTGCATTTCTTTTGATTCTTCAACTCCTTCTTTCTCCGATTCTCATTTTCTCCTTTTATAATCATACCTAAGGACTTCTAAGTACTAACTATTTGTGATGTCCTTGGGTAGATCCCTCCGGCTCAAGGGATCATAGGACGGTTATTCCTAACCTTAGTCACCTTATAACCCATGACTAACCTATGTTGCCATTAAAACCACAAGTGAAGAATCTCTCAAAGGGTTTGTAAATGAAAATCATGTTTGAACCATCGTGAGAGATAGGATTTTGCATAAATACTCCCTCCACATGTGCTTAAGAGTTTTAACGGTTAAATGCACAAAGGAGGAAAGAGCGCACTTTTGAATTGATCCACTCAAGATAGACAATCCCCATGAGACACGGTTACGCTGCATAGTTAAAGAGTTACATTGTCGCCTTTTAGGTGACAACTAGCTCTAATAACTACCTTGAAGGTGTAGACAAACCTCGAAAGGTTGTCAAACCCGCCGAGTTCATGTCTACCAAGAGTATCTCGAATGGTACTTTCTACTTGGACAAGTCCTTTCATGAGACACGCTTACATTACTAGCGAACTAGCTTGAAATTATTACCCGTCCAGACAAGTCTTTTCGAGTTACTAACAGCTTTAGTATCGCAATTCATTGGTTAAGTCTATTAGTACATGATTCATTTGCATTTTGCACAACATATTTCTTATCACATAATTTTCTCCCCTCAAAATGGCATATAAAATGTTATTTTTGAAAAGTTGAGAATAAATATGACCATTTCGAGTGTTGCGGAAGATGACCACTATGAACAATTTGTGAACAAAGTTTTAATTCAAATACTCCCCTCAACAAGTGATATAAACGGTTGAGGTTTTGAAAATCATACGGAAGTACTTGTTCTTTGAGCAAAACCTTGAAAATGAAAGGTTTGATAGGTTTTACTCAAAAATAAGAAGCTTTCGCCTTTTATAAGGATTGTGGCAATCAAGCGCACTACGTGGTCCTTTCTTGACAATTACGGGTTGTACATCGTTATGTGCACAAGCCATTGACATATATAATCACACATCCAAATTTATAATGAAAGAAACAATTCAAGGGGTACCAGAAGTCCAAAGATGTCGCCAGAGTGCGAATGTATGCTGATAGCCGGTGATGTTAATCCCGGGTCGACCACCAACAAAGCTTTCCAACGCTCGAATCGATCCTTCAAACAACCTTTCATCAATCATTCGATGATCCTCCTCACATCCCTCGCGATCCCGAGAATTCCATCGCTAGAGACCCAATCTTTGACGATGTCCTTCAACCTATATGCCAATCCGTCCCTAACCATCTTCAAAGTGTGATCCCCAAACTTGTGAAGTTCACTACACGCCATTAAGCAATTTCTTTGTAGTTCACTACGGTAAACGACGCCAAAGGTTTGTCGATGAGTGTATATTGTGAGAGCTGGTTGATGTCGGAAGATCTAGCCGAGGTGGTGTGAAGTTGACACGGTCCGATAAGATTCAACCGCCAAATCAAGATCTTCTACACGCTCTTTGATGACTATGCGTCCGATGAAGATGAGCAATGACTTGATGAATTCACGTTGTACTTCGTTGAAAATTGTCTCATGCGACCTTGTACTTTGGCAAGGTACATGTCTTCAATGTCGTTGATAGACAAATTCTCAAAGTCGCCTTCAGAGAAAGCATAGTCCTTTCATCTTGTCGCTTGACCACGATATTCTTAAGGAAGGTGTAGTCCCACTTAGATGATGTAACAACATGTTTGATGGCAACGATATCCTTAGTAATCGAACACCGCATGTTGAGACTTCAACCGACACTTCAGTAGTAGATTCTTCGCCCCGCCAATGATGAATCCCAGACATTGCATCTCGGTCGATGCTTCCACTTTGTCGAGAACAAGTGATTGGCACGCCTCGATGGCTATGCGCTCGAGTATATAGTCACAGGAAATGGAAGTGTCAACGATGTAGCGATTTCCTTGAACCATCGCCACCATGTAGAAGAAATTCCGTGTCTTTGTTGAAGAAATATCCGAATGGAATCCTAGGTTCATTTGGTTGGCCAATTGTTGGTAGAGGTTTTGACCACCGGTGTAATATGGAGGGTTGTCCCGCTTAGTGAAGTCGACGTTTGCTTCGGGTTGAGCCAATCCATGTTGTTAGACATGGCTCGAGCAATGTTCTCAAGGTGATATTCGACCGATGGCACTTTCGAGTCGTTTTTAACAGCTTGAAATGCTTCATTCTTGATTCGCCTCAACTCGGATTTCGCCATCTTCTTCACATGGAACTTTTCTTGCAAAAGTTTTGCATGCTCCAATGTATTACCGCTCACCAAATCTCGACCTTCTTCGTGGTAGGAGTGTTGTTAACAAGAGTAGAGAACCATTCAAATTCATCGCTTTATCGTCATCTAGCCATGATACGACGTCAACCATGGGTGCCTTCTTCTTCTTCTTTTCAAGGCCTAGATGATGATTCCGGTTTCGAACTTGTTTGGGAGAGGTGGGTTGTTGTAGGGCTCAAGGACCTCTTCATCGTCACCACCCGTATACTCAAAGTGATCACCGGTTTTCGAGTCGTGGTGGTAACTCGAATCGCCCCGAGGTTTATCTGTAGAAGAACGAGGAGGGACCTTTGTTGAGTAGGAGTCCGCTGGAGAGGAGGTAACATAGAAGATGATTCACCGTACTTCTTCCGACGCTTAGCTTCATCATGCTTATCCCGATCCTTATCTTCATCGCCTCTAGGACGCTTAGACTTTTCTCGCTCGAATCTACATGCTTCTTTGAGTTGGTAGTCCAAAGAATGCTTGAAACAAATTTTCCTTCCTCGTAAGTAAATGTCCCGATCGTAGACATTTGTGTGACAAGCTTGGCCACCAATTCATTATCCGAGAAAACTACAGGATCGATGGATTGATTGTGACGGTTAAAGGTGTTGATCTTATAGTTTGCTTGGCTATCTCGCATAAGATTCGGATATAGTTGTCCGTAAACATCTCCTTTGTGACTTTAGGAACGAAATCTCAAGGTACTTGTTAGTGTAACCTTCGATCATTTCGCTCAGCCTCTTGACGATGACTTTTCATGAATTCTCGAATAAACTTCCTTTCTCCTTTCATCTTTTCATTCTCGCCATACAGATGTTGTATGTGATCAAGAAAGAAATTCAACTTCTTTTAAGCATGTCTTTCTTTCTCGACTTGTTTGACAAAGATTCACAATTCTTTCATGAGCATGAGAAATCCAAGATCGAGGTGGTTTCTTCACCGATTTGGATGATGATTTGGTTGATCTCTTTGATGGTGGTGGTGATGAATGAGAAGAAGAATCCGATGAGGATGAGACATGAGGAGACTCGGGGTCCTTGGGCGGTTCGTAAGTTTCCTTCGTGATCGTAGGACTTTCCGTAAGTAACTTGTCATAATCAAGATCTTTATCTTTCTCGCACTTCTCGCCCGCTTTCTCAAACTCATATTCGATAGTATCCTCCACAAGCTTTTGTTGTTGCACAAGAGTGGTGGCACCGCATCCCTTATCGGGTCGATTAACCGCATCAGATCTCGGTGAAGAGCAAGCAGACCACTTGATCCTCCGGGCCACCCATTTGGTCTTTTGCAAATTCTTCACTTTTTGAAGGTGACTAACGAATTTAAGCTTCTTCCCAGGATTGATCCAAGAGCTCTTCTTCTTCTTCGTAGCTCTCATCATAGGGCACAAGTGCGAGTCTTCCTTTCCTTTATCGCCTTGAGGACTTGGAGGTTTTGGTACTAAAGGATTGTCATCCTTGCGCTTCGTAGTAGGTAATCTCTTCATCTCGTGTCAAGACTTTCGAGCTTTCATCCAAAAGCTTTCTTTGCGTTCAAAGTGGGAATAGGTTCACTTCCTTTACGGAACAATCCTTTTACGAGGAGGATTCCTTTGGGAAGCTTCCTATAACTTTCGTAACTTATCGCACTTCCAAAGACTTCCTCTTCTCGTTCTCCGAGTAGGAGTTCCTGAAGGTTTTCATCAAGATGACCAACTTTGCCTTCTTTTACCGCTACTAGATACCTTTTGTACGCTTCAAGCTTCTTGAGTTCTTTAGATAGAAGGTGATCAGTAATACAAAGACCCTGCTTTTTGTTGACGATTCCTTGATTCTCGATCGATAGGATAGGTTCACCAACATATCGTGATTGTCCGGGTCATTGAGCCTCATGGAATATCGGATTAAGTCCAAGTGCTCTTTGGATCAAAAGCTTTGTGTATCCGACATAGGAATCTTTGAGCCAAGCTTCTTGTGAAATAGCATCATGTCCTCCCATATCGCTGGCTTCGATTTCGATGTCCTTCTTATTGATCGAGACCGTAAGATTTGTAGTTCCATGAGCTTGGGATGCTCATAACCACTATCACGACCAGAGACCGATTTGGTGATGATGAGGTAGAGGGTTCTCCACGGTTGAGGAATGTTCTTAAGCTCCACATGAGAATGCTTAGTAGATAACCCTCAAGCTTCATCATAGCCAATATCAAGCAAGAATTGTAGAACTGCCTCCTCAAGAGGTGTGGCAAAGAAGTCGCTTGGCTCGATTTCGTGAATGAGAAGAACAACCCGTAAGTCCGCATGAGTGATGGTGACTTGTTTGTGATTAAGTGTCACATTCAAGACACTTTGACCAAAGATCCTCTCGATAGAATTCCGTAATTGTCGAATGTAGATTTCCGCATCAGAGCAGAGTGTGAGAGCATGTTCGTAGGGATGATTCCTTAGAATATCCACAAAGAATGAGACAAGAAGATTCTCGAGCATGTGAGGGTTTCAAAGTCAACCCTAAGGTTATTCTTTCCAATCTTTCTTTGGGAAGATATCGCAATAGTGAGATAGCCATTTTCGGGAAGATATCGAATAGTGAGAACCTCGTTTGTGCATCCACATTCATTTGAGCGATTAAGTTTATGTCGTGATCTCAAATAACATTAGCCAAAAGAACCAACATATCGAAGACATAATGTTAGTCAATGTAAGGTCTTATTGTCTAGTTATTGAATGTACAAAGGTCAATGATTGTTACGAGTCCTAAGTCACTTGTTTGTCCAATAGTCCAATGACGCCGTGAAATGTTTCGTGAGTTAGTTAACTTTAAGTTTTAAAGTTTATGTTATCACTTATTGTTCACAACATATCAAACATTAAGTTTATTAGTGACATTATTGGATTTCGTGATGTTATGATTAGTTTATTTACAAGTTTGTACACGTAACAATTCATAATGAAGGTCAATCCAGCTTAGCGTAGATTTGGCAAAGTTACGCGTGAAACAAAATGACATATGCGTGAGACGAAAGCTTATGCGTAGGATCCTAACTTACGCGTAAGAAATGTTACGCGAGAGGAAAGGGGACCTTATGCGTAGGGCTTACGCCAGAGGCGATAAAGACCTTACGCGTAAGGCTTACCGTAAGAGTAGACCTTATGCGCGAGAGTCATCGCCACGCATATCCTTCACAGTGATACGCCAGTAGTCCCATTGTAGAACCTTATGCGTAGTAGTTACGCCGAGGATTTCTCTTACGATAACCGCCACGCCGTAAGGTAATCCTTATGCGTAGAGATTCAATGACCTTGATTCTGAGTTTTACGAGTAGCAAGCCCGAAATAAAACATCATAACATCAATCTTAACACTTATATTCATTCTAACATCAAATCATGGCATGAAAGCACATTTAAACATTTATGCGAGAAAGTCATACGCGAGGTCAAAACCCTAAGGGTTATGAATTACGATAAGATTTCTAACCATGGATTTGCACCAAACAATTTCGGTAGTTCTAAGATGTTGTGAGAGTCTATAAACCAAGTTATAACATCTAAATCGTGGTGAATCAAAAATACCCAAACTTTAGAACTTTAAACCCTAATTCCTAATTTTTAATCAATTAGAGTTTCGGGTGGTTATAGAACCCGGAAATCATTAATTCAACATCATATAAACATAACACAACAATCACAATTTTCAAAATCATTCAATTCGTGTTTCGGGTGGTTTTGAGGATAGAAAAGTATCATTGATGTTATTAAAACATTTTGACACAATCTTTTAACCACAAACACACAACACATGATTATGTGTTCATACGCATATGCGAAGAACACAAAATCAAGCATATACAACGTTTTAACCGTTGGATTTGTTTGAAAATTCAAAACCAATGTTTAAAAACGTTAAGAACATGAAAACACTTACAAATTGATGATCAAAAACACGGATTTCTTGAATGAATTTTAGGCGAGGATCTTTTAGGTTAGAAGTAATAAATGTGAAGTGTAATGTTAGTGGAGGATGTTTTATTAAAATAACTTTAACATTTTGACAGCTTTGGTCCCTCCACCTTTTCCTTTTTCATACAAAGCCATTTAACTTCCATTTTGGTTACCAAACAAAGATTTTAAGAAAGAAACTTGACGACACTCCCCTCGACTTAAGAAAATAATGAAAGGTTATAAATTTTAGTCCGAGGAGTGTCATTTAACCGTAAAAGTTTACCACCATTGATAAAAGAAACAACCGGATATGATAACATGCAAGTACACGATGTTTTGAAACAGCTTATGATAATTTTCTCCCTCAACACTTGATCGAAAAATACCGAATTTTGAAAGATTATAGTGTTGATGGAAGAAATGTACTTGCCATGTTGAAAGAAAATTAGATTAGAAGAATATTTTTGTTGTTTTATAAGATTTTATATTTTTGTATTTTGTTTTTGAAAATTTATTTACAAAAGATGTTTTGGTGTTTGATGTGTTTTAAGACTGCTTTTAAGAGGTCATCCAATTCCTCTTGAGTCAAACACCTCATACCAATCCGTGGACCAACTCATTAAACCTAGCGGAGGCAAGGCTTTGGTGAGAAGATCCGCCAATTGGTATTCTCACCCACAAAGTATAATTCAACGGCACTGCTCCACGTGGTCCTTGATGAAATGATAGCGAGATCGATGTGCTTTGATTTCGAAAGTGTCGAATCGAGTTGCACGAGATCGCAATGGCACCGATTGTCGCAAAGACATCGATTCTCACAACACGTAACCATAGTCTTTGAGTTGTGTTCTCATCCGATGACTTGAGCACAACACGCGACATGGCTACATATTCTCGCTTTGTTGATGACAATGATGTACAATCCTCGCTTTTTGATTGCCAAGACACCGCTTATCACCAAGAAATTGTAGAGCTCAAGTACTTTTCCTCGAGTCTAAGCATCCCGCGTGGTCGTCATCTAAAAGCGATTAGTTCAAAACCGTAATCCTTCTGATACCGATCCCCAAGTTAATGGTTCCTTGATGTATCGGAGGATTCTTTTAGCCTCGTAGAGGTGGGTTTCAGCTTGGTCGCGATCGATAACGGAGCATAGATAAACGGCAAAGACAATATCAGTCCGCTAGTCGTTAGATACATGAGAGACCCAATAATACTTCGGTATTTGGTAGGTCAACTAATTTCCCATGTAAATCAAAGATCTAGCTTCTTGGTATGAGTCATTGGTGTGGCATAAGTATCACAGTGTTTTCATTCCAAATTTGTTTAACAATTCAAGGGCATATTTGATCGACTCAAGAAAATACCACGGGTGATTGATGAACTTGCAATCCTAGAAAGAACGTAAGTTCACCCATCATGGACATTTCAAAATTTTCTTCATTAGTTTTGCAAAAGCGATTGAAAACTTTTTATGTGTAGACCCAAAATGATGTCATCCACGAATTTGAACAATTAAGATATGTGCCCCGTGATATTGTATAAAAGAGTTGGGTCAACCGAGCCTTTGGTGAAATTATTAGCAATGAGGAAAGATGATAGCTTATCGCACCATGCCCGAGGGCTTGTTTGAGACCATAAAGAGCTTTGTTCGCTTTGTAGACATGGTTCGGGACTCGATCAACGAATCCTTCGGGTTGGTCGACATAAACCGCTTTTCAGCTTGTCCGCTGAGAAACGCAGCTTTGACATCCATTTGAAAGACCGCTATATTCATATGAGCCGCGAACGCGAGAAATATCCGAATGCCTCAAGACGAGCAACCGAGCAAAAGATTCTTCAAAGTCTATTCCTCTTCCCGACGATAACCCTTAGCAACTAGACGTGACTTGTTTCGGATTACGCCCTTCAAAGATCCAATTTGTTTTTCCAAATCCATTTGAGACCAATGACGAGACCCTCGTTGGTCTTTCAACCAGCCCCATACTTCAAGACGCTTGAATTGGTTGAGTTCTTCTTGCATGGATTCAATCCATTGTCTTTTGTCATTGCGCCTTTAATGTTTTTAGGCTCGATTGGCGTATGACAAAGAGTGCATAAATGCAATGTTCACCATCCGTGCGAAGACGTTGTCTCGTAACGACCGGTTGATTCGGGTTGCCAATAATATTAGCCGAGGATGGTCTTTTGTCCATCGATGTGTAGAGGTTGATGTTGGTATACATTGTGCGATTCGAGGATTCAAATGGTTTGTTGATGATTCCGCGACATCCGTGCAAGCAGCCTCATTAGCAAACGGGTTAAAGAACGATTTGGATCAAAATCGCAGCGGGGTACTTCATTCGTAATATCATCACCGGTTCATCATTGTTGGAAGCGGTGTGTTCAACTGCTGTGTTGGAGTCAATCGTGTAGGTGCATCTTCAACAAGAGTTGTTGTAGCAGTGTATCGTATAGGAATATTATCGTTGTGCAATGAAACAATGGATACACCGAGCACGCTCATCAATATCGCCACCGAACAGAGGAGCAAATAACCTTTCCATTTGTTGACGAGTGAGTCGGGGCTTTGTTCACCGATGATGGGGTTGAGGGAAGTTTAAACGGTTGTGACCGGTTCTAAGTCATTATACTCGTAAGCCATTTCCGTGAGTTCATCAAATGAGCATGAATCGCTTCCATCACCGCTTTGTACGACGATTCCGCATCCGTAACCTTTAGAATTCTCACAATATCCAATAAAGACTCCAATGTCGCCTTTGGCTTTGAGCTTTCCAAAATCATCACGATCATTATTCGGATAGCAAAGGGATCCAAATACATGAAAGTGTTTGAGATTCGGTTTATGGTTGTGGACAAGCTCGAAGGTGTTTTGTTGTATGCTTTGTGATCATAGAACGGTTTTGAGTATAGCATGCAGAGATACGGCTTCGCCCACAAGTAACCGGAAGTTTAGCATTGATTAACATTGTTCTTGCAGCCCACTAACGCTCGGTTTCGCTTTTCAACAACTCCGCTTTGTTCGTGTACGTGCAATAGATGTTTGATGTCAATTCCACTTTCTCATAGAATTCACGAAGGGTTTGGTTAACAAATTCAGCCTTTGTCTGCTCGATTAGCCCGACGGTGTTGCGGAGTCGAACCTCAGATTTTTGTGAGAAAGGTGATGATCATTTGTGGAGCTTGGTCTTTGCTTCAAGAAAGTAGACCCAAGTCCATCGTGAGTAGTCATCAACAATTACTAAGATGTAGCGCTTGCCATTGATCGCTTGCACGCCGATCGGGCCACACAAATCCATGTGAAGAAGATGAAGCACATGTCGAGAGTCGTGTTCCACCTTTGAAGGAAAATGAGCACGAGTGCTTTTCCCTTGTTCACAGTCGAGCAAAGGTGATCTTTGAATACCGGAATCGGGAGACCTTCAACTAGTTTGTGTCGAGCAAGGTTGGTGATGGTTTGAAAGTTTAGATGTGAGACGACGTGCCATAGCCGTGATTTTGTTGATGTTGCCTTTGAAAGTAAGCGATGGGAGATGAAGCAACCATGTCTTGCATAGAGATAGTGTAGAGACTAGAATTACGCGAGCCGACATAAGGTCATTTCCTTGTAGATCACGAATGAAACAAGTTTTCTCCCGAAAGCAACCTCCAAATCTCCATCACAAACCGACCTACTCGAAAACAGACATGACCGAGGCCTTCCACATAGTAAACCCTCACGATTTCGATGTTCCCATTGACATAATCTCCGAGCCCATGATAGTCGCTGAAGTGATCATTCCCGAACCCGACAAAGCCAATGAACTTTGCAATAAAGTTTGATAACAGCTTAAGGTTGCTCGTCATGTGTCGGGAACATCCGCTATCAACAATCCAGAATGATCTCAGACACCGACATTACACACATTTACACACGATGGAATAGAGGTAGATGTGGAACCCGAGATGTTAGAGGGTTCCAAGGTATATTAGATATACACACATTAATAATTTTAGGCATCCATTTAAATCCTAGTGTGTTATATATCCATTTCGCCATCTATAACTACTCTTTGCTTTAGTCTTAGTGAATGCACTAGGTGGTACTACATTCTTAGGAGGTGAAACCGAGCTACAAAGGACAAAGAATGCTTGCCTTAGAATCTAAAGAAGGCGGTCTACCAAGCACGTACTTAGAATGATTAGTGGGCCTAGAGGTATTCCGATTCTTAGGATTCCGTAAACGAGAGATTATAGCTTTAGCAACACATTTGTCATGACAATCGAATTCATACTTTTACGACAAATAACACAAGGTGCATCGATCAATATCAAAAGTGCTTAAAGGTTTAGCATTCGTTACATCACTATTTCTATTACATTTGCCGACGCAACATCTATAGTGGAAGCAACGTGAGTCTTATTCATAGTCCTAGGGTGTTCTTCTACTTTAGCATTCCTTATTGATCTTTTCTTAGGTCGCAACTTCCTATTCTTCGATTGAGTGCTCCTAGGTCGTGAAGTGCGGACGCTTGGAAAAGACGCAACTATTCCTGCTTCAAGAGAAGGAAGCACGTTAGCAACTTGTGATTTGGCAAGAGGGATTCTAGGTGCACGATTACTAAGTGTTACCGGTGCTAATCTCTTAATGATGGTTGGCGGAAGTTGTTCATACTTTCCTAACATTTCTCTTAACTTAGAGATAGTGTGAATCAAATCTTGATTTTCGTAATCTAATATTACCAAAGAAAATTCATGACTTCTAGTGTGAGCAAGATAGTGATCAAGTTCGCTTGATGCTTCATGTCGAGTCTTATTGAGTAAATCAAATATGACACCATATTCTGCTTAACTGTTACAAGTTCTTGTTCATATTTAGAGATTTGACTTTTCAAAGACACGCTTTGATCATCCAGCTTGCTCAATTTTAGGATCGAAGATTTTGCACTCAACCGAGCGATTTTCTTTGAAAACTAAGTTGATGATTGTGAATATCTTTTCACACCAATGAAGACGACGCTTTGCATTGTAAAGTTCGTTAAGTAATTGTTTATTTTCGCTTTTAAAGACTCGATCCAAGCACATTATCAAGATTCTCAACAGCTACTACAGAGTCAACATTATCGCAGAGATATAATCGATGCATGTGGCAAAGAATAGAATAACACAACATTATGGATATCAAGACGATAACATCTTCCAAGAGTCGATCAACATCTTTTCTCAACATTTTCTTTTACGCTTAGTATTAGAAATAGATGTTTCAGCTTTTCTCGAAAACGACCTTCATCACTCCAAGTTCCTTATGAAAATCCTTTTCCCAAGCTAATGCACAACTTTTCAAATTTTTAACATTTGGTAAAAGATTTTTCTAAAAATGTCTCTTTGTTCTCGCTAAAGGCGATTGAAAGTGTTGAACTTTGATTTCGTAATGATATTCTATCTCATGTTCTAAAGTTTTGAGGTCACCATGAAAATATCAAAATATCTAAGAATTTTGCGATTTTCGTGTTTTGAGTTTACTTCACCGATGGAAGGTAAAGGACCATAAATTTGTGCATAATCCGTTGGGGATTAACATTAGAAGACCTGTGTGTTTTGATGATAACCCTTGGTGTGTTAGAAGAATCGCTGGTGTGACGAAGTGACCGGTTTTGAATAATTAAAAGGTTTGTTGTAAACAACTGCTTTTAATTTTGATCGACTCGCCTTCTCGATCTAATTCCTCTTGACGATGATATTCAACAACACTCATAACAAGATCATTAATTTTATATTCTCGACCGAAACTTCGTGATTTGGTTTGAATGTTTTGAGTGAAAGCTTTGGTTTGTAATCGCCTAGATTTGGTCCATATCCTTTTGATTGGGTTTTAAAGTAAACTTTTCAATAGTCATATCGATTCACCATGTTTGTAAACAATGCTTTAAACTCTTTAATTTTGTTTTGCAAGCCAATAATTTCGCAAGAAGGTCATCTACCCGATTCGTTGAATGCTTTTTGTATGCGAGAACTGCTTTTGACAAGTTAACAACTCACCTTAGCTTTTTGATTTTCCAAGGTGAGAGCGTTAATTTGCTTTTTATGTTCATGTTTCAGCTTGTTCTATTTCGCATAACAAAGCATTCTTCAAGCGGCTAGATCACGATCCGTCTCTAAATATTTTTCGCTTTGATGAGATTTAGCAAAGCGGCTTCAAAACCTTTTTCACGGTTTTCTTGAGTTTTGAAAAGTTGAGTTGCATTTGTAAGCATTCAAAATCCTTGGTTAACAAAGCATTTTTGCTTTTAAGTCCTTATTTAATGCATAACATTCCTCCATTTTGATTTGATGGTCTTGAATTAAACGAGCAAAACTGGATGAGGCAACAGCTCGGCTTGTTCAACGCGAGTCACAACATGATCATTATTTAGATCCTCAAGTACAACCACGAGTCAATTTGATTATCAAAGGAAACCATAAGGTCATCTTGATCGCCAAATGTAACTACGGGTTTATTTGAAAATCGCCGAATGAGATGTAGATGACTCATTTTGAATAAATTGAGCCGCGCTTGATTCGTATATTGCGAGATATTAGTTCGATATGATGATGGTTTGTTCGGCACCGAGACAAGCCATCGTTGTCATACACTCGGGCCTGTGTCACTCATGTGTAACTCATGCATATTAGCCATCAACATAATAAATGATTGGCCTCGCAAGTCCTCCATATCATCATCTCGAGTCTCAGATCCGCCATAAAGCTCGTTTTGTTTGTGAGAGATCCACCACTTCATCCTTAAGAGCCAAAAGAAGAGCCTCTTTGAAATAAGCACCGCCCCTAGTCCTTGGCTTTGGGCATGCATTAGCCAGTGTCCTTCTCATTGCGCTTGTAGCATCAAGACCATTCAACCCATTCTCGAGCATTTCCTGCTCCACCACTTGAGCTCGTTGTTATTCCTACCCATAGCATTAAACCCTTGACCACCTCCCATTTGACGCACCATAACCACGATTCTCGAACTTCAACTCGTCCATTGTTCACAACAAATTGATTTCGTATTGATGAGGAACGAATACGATTGTTGGATTTGTTGGTATAACGGCTAAAAGCATTAGCAATCATAACAAACCCTCGCTGCAATGCTTCGAACGGATCGGATTCCTCATTAGTTTGACTATGAAGTGCTTGATCATTGTTGTTGTTGTAAGGAACCAATTGATTTTGTTGAGGTTGTTGTGATTGATCGCTTGGTGTGACCGAGGCGCTTGGTTGAGTTGCTTGTTGAGGAGGATAACTTTGTTGAGCATATAAGGCAAGTTGTTGATTTTCCGGATGTGTAGGTGGAGCAATTTGAGCACGGAGAATCCTTTCCCGATCAACTTCCTTTTCATGAGGCTTCAAGTAATCGTACAACAATCCATATGTAGAATGATGCATATTCTTCGCTTGACGGAGAAAATGACATACTTCTCCCATTCGTGACCAAGACTACTCAGAACTTAGTATTCACCGCAATTCTTGGCATGATGATGTTGTGTTTATCCAAATCATTGATGATGTCTCGAAAATCGATGATGATAAGACTCTAGTGTCTCTCCGTGTTCAATCATGAAGTGTTCATAAGCCAAGTAAATTTTGGATTCCAAATCCTCCCGATTGAGTATGATCCTTCCATAAGAAGATGAATATGGTCCCACATTTCCTTTGCGCCTTTTGAGCATCAACACTTCAAGAATTGGGTTAGGTAATCCTAAAAGGATATATTGCATTGCAAGCTCATCGCCTTCATAGTGTAGAAGTTCGCTGGATTTAGATCCGCAACAAGAGCAATGTTTGTTTGTTCATCTCGTGGAATAGCAAGAGGATCTCCGGCACAATGACAAGAGGCATCTCAAATGGACCTTCCAAGATAACCTTCTTTAAGAACTTTCCATGTGGCTTCTTCGCATCACAAAACCTAAAGAACCTTATCACCCATTGATCGTAGTTTCGGAGTGAGCATTGAGGTCTATCAAGTGATCCAAATCATGAATTGATTGTTGGTCGCTTAAAGCTTCACACATCTTTGCAAACCAAGTGGGTTCCTTCATAGTGTTCCTTGATGGATGTTGATTGAATTCATTTGTGTAGGGTTGAACTTGAAGACTTGGCGGTGTTTGAACCATTTGTGGTGGGGAATTGCACCAAGTTGTGGAGTATGTTGTTGATTAAATTGTTGTTGATAAATTGCTTGTTGTTGATTCCATTGTTGATGTTGTGGACTTAGTTGTTGTTGTCGCTGAGAATAAGTGTAAGGAAATAGTTAGAGTATGGTGGTTGAGACATGTTGAAAACTTGTGTTGGTAAAATGGATCTTTGTAGTCGAATGAACCTTTGATGAAGAAGTATCCTTAGGCGAGAAATCACAATAGCCAAGTAGCACTTATGCGTAAAACACCAAAGTTACGCTGAATAATAAGGAGTTACGCTGAGATTTAGCTTACGCTGTAAGTATGGAAAAGACTCTAAAGTTATGCGAGACAAAAGTTATGCGAGAAAGTTAGGCGAGGATTATCTTATGCGTAAGACTAGGCTTAGGCGTAAGAAAAATCTTATGCGTAGGATTTCACGCCGTAGCTTATGCTTATGCGTAATTTTAGGTTTTATCTCAAGTGATCTTTACACTTCACAAAGGCAAAAGATATCCAAAGTCGACGATTTTCGCACTTATCCAAGTAAGAAAACACGGAGTAAACCACTAAAATGAAGATCAAACCAAGGAAAACCTTACGCGTAGTTTTAGGGTTTTGCTACGCGTAGGATTACTCGTAATTTTGATTTTGCCCAAAGATGTTTCTAAACCGCTTTTGTGTGATGAAATAGCTTCAATAACACCAAAAGACACAAAAGTGTGAAACTTGATGATCCAAAGCTCTCAAAAGCTTATGCGTAGAACTATACCCACGAACAAAAACAAGCTCAAAACAATGATCCACGCATAAAGTTCCAAACTTTTGCCAAAACAAGAAGTTTAACACCTTATAACGTTGAAAGTACAAGAATCTTGGATTAAAAGTGTAAAAATACGCTTTTGATCAAGCCAAAGGTAAGGATACGCAAGTTAAGCGTGAGACCAAACTCACTTCAAACAATACGCTCACCCAACTATTAGGCGATTGATACCATCATTAGGTCACTAGTTTTACAAACACAAGTAATATAGAAAGAGATAAGGCGATTGAACAAGATCTAACACACACACACACACACATATATAAAAGACGGTTTATGCGTAGAGTATGTGAAAGAAAATAACTTGAACAACCAACCTTCAAATGAAGGTTTACAAGAGTATTTATAGGAGGAAAGCTAGGCAACACCCTAGTTTCCATCCTTTCTTTAATGGACTAAGGCCTAGGCTTATGGGCCTTCTACATAAGCTTAAGGCTAATAACAAACATAAAGGCCATAATAAAGCTAACTATTACATATTAATTACAAACACTTGATTATGGTTTAGAGTGATTCCAACATTCGCCTTCTATCGAGAACGCTATGAACACCTATTTGCAGGACTTTCAATTTGGGGTCGGTGTTCCGGGTGTTTGTGAGGCTGTCCTTCATTCGGTGAATCGGCTCGTGGAGGCTAAGGGTCACACTGTTGGGATTTCCATGTTGCTGGTGTATTTTCAGAACGCTTTTAATCTGGTTGACAGGGGTGTCCTTCTCCAGGAGACTAGGATCAGATGCCCTTCTATTGCTCTATGGGTTGAGTTTTGCTATGCCAGGCCAGCTAGACTTTATTACGATGATTCTATCCTCTGGTCTTGCCAAGGGGTGCAACAGGGGGACCCGCTAGGTCCCTTGTTGTTCGCCCTTGTCTTACACCCCCTTGTCCATGCTATCAATAGGTCTTGCGAGCTCACACTCCAGGCCTGGTATCTTGACGATGGTACTATTGTAGGAGACACCCTTATGGTTGCCAAGGCGCTTGACATTATTATGACAGATGGACGAGGATCCTAGAAGTAGGGTGGACGGTGTTTTCCCCATAAATATCTCCTGCCCTGTTGAAGGTGTCAAACTACTGGGTGGTTCAGTTAGTTTGAATGAAAGTTTTTGCCAGGAGCTGGCTTTGAAAAGGGTCTCTAAATCTATCTTGCTAATGGAAGCTATCCTCAAACTTAATGACCCCCAATGAGAGCTCCTTCTTCTTCGCAATTGTGCTGGGGGTTGCGAAACTATCTTATGCTTTACGAACTTGTTCCCCTTTGTGCGTGCGAGAAGCCCAAGTCTGGTTTGACCAGATGTTGCGTGCTTCCTTGGAGAAGATTATTACAGCCTCCGGGCCAGGTTTTGGTGACTGGCAGTGGCGGCTAGCCACCCTCCCAATCAAGATGGGTGGGCTGGGCATTCATGCGGCGAGCGACATCATCCAATATGATTTCCTCGCCTCTCGCTTGCAAACCAGTGATATGCAGGACCAGATTCTGGTTAAAACGGGCATCAATTCTCATGGCCCTTCGTTTCAACATGCCCTCGATGTGTTTAACAGTGCTTGCAACACAGACACTTTCTCGGTCGCCTCTGACACTCCTGCCCCCCATATGATGAAAACCTTGGCAAAGTGTTAATTTGGTATCATCAAGAAAGATCTTGTTACTAAGTATTCGTTAAGCCCGAGGTAGGTAGCTATCCTCGCTTGTACCCAGCTCCACATGCACAAGATTTTTTTCACCATACCTATTGATGGGTTGGGCCAAAGGATGAACCATCGCCAATTCCGCTCGGTATTGTGTTATAGGCTTACCATACCTATGTTTTCTAAAGGTAGCTCCCGCCCGAGCAAAGCATCGTATGGACCAATGGGGGACTATGCGCCACCGCTCCGAAGAAGTGGGGTGAAATTCGGACATAATTTGGTGCGTGATATTCTTGTTGACATATGCTCCAAGGTTGGGATTATGGTAAAAAGGAGGCCTCATTGGGGTTTCTTTCGATGGACGGGAAAGAGTCGTCCTCAGACCTGCTATTATTCAACCGGATCCAAGGTAAGGACGCATGCTTGATGTGACCGAATCTCTCTTTGCGGGTATTGATGCGCCTGCGTGGGCTCCCGGGGTGGCCTTACATAACGCGAGAAGAAGAAAAGATATATGTGTCCAAATGTGAAGAAAATGGCTACAAGTTCATCCTTTTGCCTTCTCTAC
Source organism: Chrysanthemum lavandulifolium (assembly GCA_022545495.1). Taxonomy (NCBI): domain Eukaryota; kingdom Viridiplantae; phylum Streptophyta; class Magnoliopsida; order Asterales; family Asteraceae; genus Chrysanthemum; species Chrysanthemum lavandulifolium. Next base: position 79,671,295 of record CM040239.1, on the reverse strand, counting down.
ATTTGGGGAGCTTGACACTAAGCTTTGGACACGCTTTCACGTATCAAGACTCTGCTATTAGCCACCGAATAATGCCAAGAGTGGGGCTTTTATTTTCACAGACTTAGCTTTTGATTCAGAATGAGTGGAGCCCAACTAGTGTCCTGCCTTCCCACCAATTTCTTGTAATTCCTTTTGGTTTCTAATGAAGTGATGTTATAATAAAAATAAATAATAATAATAATAATAATAATAATAATAATAATAATAATAATAATAATAATAATAATAATAATAATAATAATAATAATAATAATAATAATAATAATAATAATAATAATCAACTTTTACCTTTGAAAATAATAATAATAATAATAATAATAATAATAATAATAATAATAATAATAATAATAATAATAATAATAAAGGTGGAGCCTAGATTGTTTCGAGGCTCCCACTAATTTCTTGTAATCCCATGGTTTTCTTGTAATCCTGTGGTTTTAAGAGGGTTTGTTTCTTTATCATAGGAGGGGCCCAGATAGTTCTCCTCCCCACTAACTTCTTGTAATTCCCTATGATTTTCTAATGAAGTAATGTTTTATAAAATAATAATAATAATAATAATAATAATAATAATAATAATAATAATAATAATAAATAAATAAATAAATAACTATAATAATAATAATATGATATTAAATAATACAAAATAAATAAATAAATAATAGATAATAATAATAATAATTTAATTATAATGTAATAATAATAAATTATTATTATTATTATTATAAATAAATAATAATATTATTCAATAAAAATAAAATAAAACTATTATTATTATTTTATTATTATTATTATAAAAATAATAATTTATATAAATAACAATAATAATAATAATAATAAATATTGATGCTTTAAACTATCAAAACAATCATTTATTTGTTTACGGGTGTAACAAGACTTGTGCCTTAGTGGTCAAGCCTAGATCGGTGGAGATCTAGTTTGGGGTTTGATACTTCTGGTGGGAAGTCTTGGTGGTATTTGTGGTCTTTATGGTTAAGTCGAATCACGAGTCTTTGTGGGTGGTTTCCGAGGGCGGAATATCGTTGAGAGTAGCTCTTCTTTGTGAGCGCCAATGTTTTTGCATATCGATGGAGTGAAGTTGTAACGGTATAAATACCACCATAAGGATTATACTAGTGGAATAGTATAGTTGTCATGGATTTACAACTGGACGTACGGATGGTATAAACCCCCCATCCCGAACCAGTATATATTGTGGTGTCTCTTTACTCGCTTTATATATTGTGCTTGTGATTGTTATTGTTGTATAACCACTTCTTGATCTTTGAGGCTTGAAGTTGATAAACTTCGAAGAAGTCGAAAAGACCGTATTCACCCCATCCCCCTCTACGGTTCTACATGTGTTGTATAAGAATTTTATGTAAAATGCGTATTTGGTAAACCACGTAATTATGTGTTTATGGGTCATTGAGACAAAGTACATTTATGAAAGTAAAGTATATATATTGTGTTAATGATTTCTTGAAGTCCTTGTGACGTGTCGGGTCATGGGGGTTGAGTTTTGGGTAAAAAAAGGCAAGTCTAAAAAGTTTGGAGTAGGCATGTAGGCCTTAATCGCGGCTGGGAATAGCTATAAGGGTTTTCTGAGACTTCCAGCCGTGGCATGAGGGTTTTTAGTACCGGCTGTGAACAATTCCAGCTTTTGGTCATTTTATAGATTTTGTATAAAATAATTCGTGTTTCGTTGGAGGTCGTGCCACCTATTATTGGAAAGCTCTTTGAGTATACTCTAGTTTAAAAATACTTTTAGGAGTTGGTTTTTATTAGAAGTATAAAAGAGTTCTTGGTTAATAAGAGAACGTCTTTCGGGTCAAGCCGTTGCACGAATTTTTTTGGTCAAATCAGAAAAGCGTCATTTCACAATCGCTAGTTAATTTGTTGGTCCTTGATTTCCATGAGTCCTTGGTGAATACTGTAACTCCCATCCATAGATCCGCAAGGATACCTCAAGCACCCGAGTGGTAGGTTTTAAATCAATGTTGAGGAATATAAGGTAGAGGATCATTGTGAACTTGCTAACTACAGAGATGCATTGTCGTATCTTGAATCCGATGAATGACACTATAATGTTATGCAGTCTGATGTGTTCGGGCTAGGTGTAAGATTTCTATCAGGTTTTAATATTTATAATTGCCAACTAACCTATAGACTAACACTTATGGGCAGTGTATCCGATCAGTTATAGCTAGTGAATGGTAAGTACGGGTCGTTAGCAAGGAGTGAGTGAACTAAAGCTATATTTAAAGGTGTTATTGTTGAGATTTATTGATTTGATGATACAAAACATGAAGAATGAAACAAGAAGGACTTAAAACACAAGAAGGAAAACTACAAAAAAGATGAAGAATTTGGAAGATTCTAGAAGATATGCTTAGCATAATATTTAGTTTCCTTATTATATTAGGAATATTTTCCTTTGTAAACCCTAATGTCTCTAGTATATAAAGAGACATAGGGTCGTAGAGATTAGTGAGTGCACATAAGATGTAGTCGACTAGAGGTTTGGTGTAATCCCAAGGTTAAGAGTTTATTAACCCTATTATAGTTAGATAATCGTTCTACCATTGATCAGGTAGAATTGGGGCTTCGAGTGTATGTGATAACATCAAATTAACATGATCTTTTATATATCAAATTCTCGTGTTTATAGCCTCATTTGTATTAATATGGTACTTAATTCGTTCATATTCGTTTATCATTGCATTTCAGGATAAATGAGGCGTTGGAGCAGAAAAGATGTGATATAAGGCCAAAGATATGTTCTGATGATTGATTTACGAGGGCCTATGAATTATTTAGAAGGTTACCCAGAATCGCTTAATAATGATACGGCGTAAATATGAGCTTTGATGGATACGGCGTAACCAACTCTTATGGTTACGTCGTAATTATTTTGTGAAGGTTACGACGTAACTTGGTAAATTAGTTACGCCGTAGAGAAAATATCGGAGTGGATAATCATGACCGTAAAAAGGATTACGGCGTAACTCGGATAATTAGTTACGCCGTAATTAATTACTTGGGCGCAAAGTTTTGAAGGCTACGGCGTAATTATAATTTAATTACGCCGTAATTAATTAAATGCGGCAAGTTTATAATAATTTTATTCACTTCGAGGACTAAAGAATAAATAAAGAAGTTCGAAGAGGGGCTGGAGTCGTAAATATTGAAAGATGATTTTTACACATTTATGTGTAAATAAAGAAAAGATAAAGACCAAGTCTCCAAGTGATAAGTATTGAAAGTTCAAGGACCAAAAGTGAAAATATCCTAAAATATTATATTATAAATAGATTATGCTACAGGACATCAAATATCAATTGTGGTTTTGTGGTACTATACGAGAAAGAAGAAAAAGAGGCAGGCCTACGCAGGTTTTTATGGGGCAAATCCTTCGGGGCAAATTCTTCGGGGTTTGCCCCGGTACTCAATTAGGGGATTGATAGCATTATCCTTGGCATAATGTAATTATTTTCCGATTCATAATATTATTTTGGTTTCATTATTCAATCATGATTTTGATTCTAATTTAATTGTTGGCAAATTAATTCTCATTGTGTTTCTAATTAATTGTCTTTTAACTTATTATTGGTCAATTAATTATTAGATGTTATGTCTTTGTTTATTTATTGTTTTATATGAGGATTTTATTTGTCATTCCACTAGGATATTTTGGTGATGTGAAAATTAGGTCATGGCCTAGTTTTGATTCTTTTTATTATTAATGCTTTTGCGTTATTAATTGTTTCTAATGTATGCTTGCGTAGTTTATTGGTAGTCACCCTAGTTTTGGTAGTTTTGAATGGCGGTAGTGTCTAGTTGCTTAGAAGATATGACCAACTGACCCTAAGTAGGTAGACTGAGTGGGAAGGGTAAGATATGAACAACTGACGACCCTTCTTCGCTTGTGCGATTTGACGAACTGATCACCTGCCGTTTGGATGAACTTAAGAAGTTATGGATGAGTGTTTAATATGCTAGCGCCTGGGAACTCATTGTTATAAATCTCGCATGTAGCGGAACTTAATGACTTGGCTTAGGGGACTAAGAACAACTGGACTTATGACGGGTCACCTGATTTCTTTAGTGGAACCTTTGCTGATAGGTTAGGACGAACTGACCAAATGCTGTCCTAGCGACTTAAACCCCACCTGAAACAAGAATCTAGTGACTTTTTGAACACATGTATTGCGATAGTAAACGCCGGCTCTTAATGACTTCTATTAGATTGCCGAATGATCCCGAATGACCTGTTCATCTTGGTGAGGATTCTAAGAACCATAGGGTAGACGAATCACCGAGGAGTCATCGACTTTTGCCACTTGTGGATGAACTCGGTTTAAGAATTGCATCACTATCGCTCCCATTAGCTTGTTTACCGAGAACCAAATTTCAATTGATCACGCGACACCTTAAATATTATCAATCCTATCATTAAAACTTATTTATTTGACTAATTTAATTAATTAGACAGCTAGGAATCAACCATTCTTGGGACGACCTTGGTCTTACCATTCCCTCACCACATGCGACCGGGTACACTGCATGTTAGTGCATTAGGTGGGTCATAGGTAGACGAGTTACTATAAATGTAAAACCTGGTCAGAAATTCTGCATCAAGTTTTTGGCGCTGCTGCCGGGAACGGTCTTTGTATTTTTGGCTGTTTGATTAATTTATTCTACAATTATGTCTTCTGTCTTGAGATTACGGCGTAACCTTGGCCATGGTTACGGCGTAATCTATTCTTATATTATATCAGGTTTCTTTCAGAATGAAGTTACGGCGTAGTTAGTAATTGAACTTACGCCGTAACCAAGTCTGAGACATCTCAAAGTTATGAATGATGTGTTATATCTCACTTGTTGCTCATGTTTATTATTTTTACACATTTAATGCACGAGGTTGTGATAGTGCGCATGTTGAGCAGGAAGAACAAGTGGAGGAAATCTCGACAAGATCATAAGCCGAGATTAGTTGAGCAATAGACATGATTGGAGACGTCCGATTGATGGCTGTTGTAGGAGTCTAACTTAAAGACTCGGGAGGATAAAGAAAAGTGCTCGTCGGGAGACTACCCGTCCCTATCCTAGATTTAGTTTTATTTCTTAGACCTTTTTGGATATTTTTGTAGTTTTTTGTATTTGTTTGGGTCTGGCATGTTTTGTTTATCTTGTTTACAGGTTTCAAGACCAATGATTGATGATAGGAGTTTCAATGACTCCTCTTGAACACCTAGGAAAAAGTTGACACTTTGGGCACAACAACATCAGAGAGTAATTACGGCGTAATGGGCCGATCCATTTACGCCGTAACTGGCGATCAGTAAGGCCATCTGCCCACTTCATCATAACTACGGCGTAACTAGGCCGATCTAGTTACGCCGTAACTCCCTTGTTCCAGGTATCTTCGTTCTCGGGCTTTCTTATTACGCCGTAACTGGGCCGATCCAGTTTCTCCGTAACCCGTTTCCTTCATCACATTTTATTAATTCAACTGAACCTACGCCGTAACTATCCTCTGTAATGAATTTTTTTCTAAAACATTTTCAAAGCATTCCATTACCTTGTATTAGTAATTAAATGAACTTTGTGGGTGTGTTCCCTGTAAAAACCCTCACGGGACTTCACTCGTCCACTCGGGACACCGAGTGGTTTAAAAGGCTTGTTGCATGTGCTAAATGCAACCGTGATTCCTACGAAAATGAGTTAGTTTTTGTTTTTGTTTTTACATTTCGTGTTATTTTTTCTTTTTATTCGGAATTATGCTTTTTGGTATTAGTTTTTCTTGCAGCAATACAGATGGAAGAATTATGGAATTATGATTGGCTGCAAGAGAACACTTTTTATCCGTCCTAGTTGAGTGACATGGTGTTTGCAAGGAGTGTTGATGAGCAGTTAGATGTTGCTCGTGGAGACACATTTGGATCATATCTTTGGACATGCATTATTAATCATACCAAGCAAATCCAGGGGAGTTTTTCGTTTCATCTCTAACCCTTCCTATTTTTCAACTCTATGCTTATTATGACCCAAGTGGGGGGAAGGGATTAGACATAGACACCCACTTGATTTTACTTGCCTTTATTTTTCTAGTTTTTGATGAAAAGTGTTTCATTAGTAAAATTTTGACATGTTTTTAATTACTTAACTGTATTAATCTAGACTGAGCACACCTACCATATATTTCCATTGTGTGAGGATAAGCCTTTCCGTTTTTCCCTTATACATAATACCATAAAAATGAGTGTGCCGGTGGCTGTAGTAGACTTTAGAACTTGGCCTTGCATATCTTTTCGAGACCATTATAATGAGCATTACACTGAGGTAACTTGATGTGATCAGTGCAGCTAGGATATAAGGCAATTTTAGGATTAAACCTAAATAGCCCATATATGTATTGTGTTTATTGACTTTTCACATCGATCAGTCAACCCCCCTGTTAAACCCTTTTTGTTGCACTCACAATTAGTGCAAGATACCCCTAGATACACCCTTCAGAGCCTTTCCTTTCATTTTGTTCACCCAATATATGTTGCTTTGTTACACCTATCGCTTAGCCTACCCTGTAGTTTCCTTATGTCCATGGTCCGGGCGCTGTTGGTTAATTTTGGTTCCACTAGTGAAAGTCGCGGGTTTTGAATAAAGGGTTTTGGAAGAAAATCGGGTTTAGATGATAGTTGATCTCAAGTGGGGATACTTTTATGTTCGTATCGCTTTATATTCATGTATACCTTGTCTTGCATCAAAAAAAAAAAAAAAAAAAAAAAAAAAAAAAAAAAAATGCAAGCAAGTGTTTATTTATGATTAGTGTTCTCGCCTTGTTAAACTAGGCGCAGTTGTTTCATGTCCGTTTTGTCTTACGGATAAAATTAGAAACCTGTACATTTCTATCTCACTTTTCAAATTTTAATCAATATTTGTCCAATGAGGGCATTGTACATCCCAAGTGGGGGGGTGGGAGATAGAAATGGTTGATTTTATAGTTTTGTAGTAAAAATATGTGCTAAAATTACCCAAATTTTAATTTTTTTTATAGCACATACCTTTTTTTCATTGATGATGAAGGCCGGGTTAATGCATCTTACTTGACTAATTTATGGAGTTTATGAGGCACCACATTACATTTTATATGCATTGACTCGTGTATTAGATTATTGAAGACCCCTTGACTCTTGACCCTCGAATTTTGCTATGGGATTGAATGCGACTAGTGGTGGGGCGACTTTGGACTTAGGAATCTATTTGTTTCATGTTTTGTTTTTATTTACACCCATTAAATGTTTTTCCATGTCTTATCATACCCTTAGTCATGAATCGGGTTTAGGTGAGGAAGCGAACAATCATTGATGTCTTGGCCATGGATTTGGTCATGTATCATTGATTTTGTCCCCTTCGCCATAGCTCGTTAGTAATGACAAAATAACCCCATAAGCCTATGTTGTGTCAACCCATTGCCTTTTAGAATAGTTGCATCTATAGACTCTAGTGGTGGAGACTAGTATCTTTGCCGTGGAGACTAGTATCTTTGCCAAGCTTATGATAGAATACTCGCCATGACTGAGCAGTTGAGTGATCACCCAAAAATAAACACGTGAATTATGAGAGATAGTGTGATTTCAATTCCCTTTTTGTGAGGGGTTCAGTTTGGAATTTTCTAGATTAGGTGATTTTTAAACTCATATCTTCCAATTAATCATGGGAGATATCTTTTTAAGAATTATTTAAACGGTCTACTTGAGGACAAGTAGAGTTCAAGTGGGGGGATATTTGATAACATCAAATTAACCTGATCTTTTATATATCAAATTCCCGTGTTTATGGCCTCATTTATATTAATATGGTACTTAATTCGTTCATATTCGTTCATAATTGCATTTCAGGATAAATGAGGCATTGGAGCAGAAAAGATGTGATATAAGGCCAAAGATATGTTCTGATGATTGATTTACGAGGGCCTATGAATTATTTGTGAAGGTTAAGCCGTAACTGCTTAATAATGATACGGCGTAAATATGAGCTTTGATGGATACGGCGTAACCAACTCTTATGGTTACGTCGTAATTATTTTGTGAAGGTTACGGCGTAACTTGGTAAATTAGTTACGCCGTAGAGAAAATATCGGAGTGGATAATCATGAGCGTACAAAGGATTACGGCGTAACTCGAATAATTAGTTACGCCGTAATTAATTACATGGGCGCAAAGTTTTGAAGGCTACGGCGCAATTATAATTTAATTACGCCGTAATTAATTAAATGCGACAAGTTTATAATAATTTTATTCACTTCGAGGACTAAAGAATAAATAAAGAAGTTCGAAGAGGGGCTGGAGTCGTCAATATTGAAAGATGATTTTTACACATTTATGTGTAAATAAAGAAAAGATAAAGACCAAGTCTCCAATTGATAAGTATTGAAAGTTCAAGAACCAAAAGTGCAATCCTAAAATATTATATTATAAATAGATCATGCTACAGGAAATCAAATATCAATTGTGGTTTTGTGGTACTGTACGAGAAAGAAGAAAAGGAGGCAGACCTACGCAGGTTTTTATGGGGCAAATCCTTCGGGGTTTGCCCCGGTACTCAACTAGGGGATCGATAGCATTATTCTTGGCACGATATACAATTATTTTTCGACTCATAATATTGTTTTGGTTTCATTATTCAATCATGATTTTGATTCTAATTTAATTGTTAGCTAATTAATTCTCATTGTGTTTCTAATTAATTGTCTTTTAATTTATTATTGGCCAATTAATTATTTGATGTTATGTATTTGTTTATTTATCTATACTACATACAATGGAAAAACAGTTAAACTGGAAAAGTGAAAAAGTTTAATGGTCAAATGAGATAGAAATATATTTGTGTAATTAATACTCTTATTAAAATACCCTATTATTTAAAAGTACAATAACTTATTCACATTCTACTAGGGCTGAGCATCGGGCCGATCCCGACCTGGCCCGACCCGAATCCCGACAAGCCCGAATCCCGACAAACCGGCAAACACAAACCGACTCCCGACCCCGACAAGCCCGACATGCCCGACTAACATGATTCGGGACTCGGATCGGACGGATTCGGATTTGATCGGTTTTGTTTGTTGTTTTGGTTTCGCCCGTCCCACCCGATCCCGACAAGCCCGAAACCCGACTAACCGAAAACCAAAAACCGACTCCCGACCCCGACAAGCCCGACAAGCCCAACTAACATGATTCGGGACTCGGGATCGGGACGGGATTCGGGATTCGGTCGGTTTTGCTCACCCCTACATTCTACAACCAATTAAAAGCATATCTACCAAATTAAAAACAACCAATTAAAACACCCTTTATTTAAAAGTACAGTGAAATTTTCACAATATACAATTTAAACAAGCTACAACATAATTCTAAATATAAAATAATTAAACACACTAATTAATGTTATTTTTAAAACACCCTAAAATCAAAAGTACATGTTATTATACACATTATACAAATTAATAAAACACACAAAGCTTCATACAAGCTAACAAGTTGATGGTACATATAGTTTTAAAAATCGGACCGGACCAACGGGTTCAACCGGAAACCGGTGTCGCCATCGGTTCGGCTAACCAATAATAGTCATCCGAAAACGAACTAGAGAGGACCCGTTAAAACCGATACAAACAGGTGAATAAGGTCTCATCGAGATCTATTTCTCCGGTTAATCATCACAGTACTTCGCCACGCAATCTTGGGTACCGCTATATTATATATAAAAGGAAAACCAAAAGTAAAAAGTAAAATTTGAAACTATTAACACATTTCAAAACTGGTTAACCCAAGACGCTTCAAACACGGTGGGTTGACCTGCTTAATTTGACCTGCTTTGACCCAACCCGTCATATTGACTCGGTTTAAATCAACTGTTTTTCGACGGAACGGTTCAACTGGTTGAACCACCCGGTCAAACCGGTTTCAAAACGTTATGTTTAATCCCAAATCTTCAAACTTTTATTATTTTTCGTTTAGACCCATAAACTTTTTTTTAACACAAAACGATATGTCGCTATATAAATATATTATCTATAAGTTTTTCTTCAAAAACGATCATAATGTTTTACAATTATGAGAAAATATGTGCCCGTTAGTGCACATTTAACTTTTCAATAGGCTTAATACGCACATTTCAAAAAAAAGATGGGGCTAAATGTGCCCAAATCTTTTACAAAATAGCCAAAATTAGCCAATTTTTATTTTATTTTGGGCTAATCTTATTCACGCTAATTTTGGTCACCATTAATCCCATCCTTGTTAGTTTTTACGCGACAAGTAACGTGTGTTGTTAGTTTTTATCCCATAACCGATGTGATGTTTACTTTCATTTTCATTAAATGATTTTATATGTTATTTGATAGATGTTAAGAATTTTGTCTAGACTTTAATTATCGTATAGTACAACCGTTTGCAATTGCATTTTCATCGGTTCACGTTATATATTAAACGCTACACAAAACACTCACCACAATATCACAAATCATTAATTATCTGACGCTAGAAACAGCTGCCGCTAGGCGCGGGTACTCGTCTAGTTGTTTTATATGAGGATTTTATTTGTCATTCCACTAGGATATTTTGGTGATGTGGAAAGTAGGTCCTGGCCTAGTTTTGATTCTTTTTATTATTAATGCTTTTGCGTTATTAATTGTTTCTAGTGTATGCTTGCGTAGTTTATTGGTAGCCACCCTAGTTTTGGTAGTTTTGAATGGCGGTAGTGTCTAGTTGCTTAGGAGATATGACCAATTGGCCCTAAGTAGGTAGACTGAGTGGGAAGGGTAAGATATGACCAACTGACGACCCTTCTTCGCTTGTGCGATTTGACCAACTGATCACCTGCCGTTTGGATGAACTTAAGAAGTTAGGGATGAGTGTTTAAGATGCTAGCGCTCGGGCACTCATTGTTATAAATCTCGCATGTAGCGAAACTTAATGACTTGGCTTAGGGGGCTAAGAACAACTGAACTTATGACGGGTCACCTGATTTCTCTAGTGGAACCCTTTGCTGATAGGTTAGGACGAACTGAGCAAATGTTGTCCTAGCGACTTAAACCCCACTTGAAACAAGAATCTAGTGACTTTTAGAACACATGTATTGCGATAGTAAACATCGGCTCTTAATGCTTGCTATTAGATTGCCGAATGATCCCGGGTGACCTGTTCATCTTGGTGAGGATTCTAAGAACCATAGGGTAGACGAATTGACCAAAGGAGTCTATCGACTTTTGCTACTTGTGGATGAACTCGGTTGAAGAATTGCATCACTATCCTTCCCATTAGCTTGTTTACCAGAGAACCAGCCCAATTGATCACGTGACACCTTAAATATTATCAATCCTATCATTAAAACTTATTTATTTGACTAATTTAATTAATTAGACAGCTAGGAATCAACCGTTCTTGGGACGACCTCGGTCTTACTATTCCTCACTACATGCGACCGGCACACCGCCTGCTAGTGCATTAGGTAGGCCATAGGTAGACGAGTTACTATAAATGTAAAACCCGGTCGAATCACAGATCAAGATAATTGTGCTTTAATGATAATGTTGAAAAATCTTGTGAATCTAGCTCTAGAGCCCATTGGCTGTGATACCAATTGATAAGAACGATCTAGGCTTGATTAGGATTAACAATAACAAAGAACATAAACACAACGAGTTGCACAACGGAATATAATCTAACAACTTTGTTATTGACAAGGTTTTTCAACATTATCATTAAAGCACTATTACATACACTCCAAGCCCCAATTCTACCTGATCAATGGTATAACGATTATCTAACTATAATAGGGCTAAGAAACTCTTAACCTTGGGGCTACACCAAACCTCTAGTCGACTACATCTTGTGTGCATACATTAATCTCTACGACCCTATGTCTCTTCATATACTAGAGACATTAGGGTTTACAAAGGAAAACATTCCTAATACAATAAAGAAACTAGATATTCTGCTAAGCATATCTTCTGGAATCTTCCAAATCCTCTATCTTTTTGTTGTTTTACTTCTTGTCGTTTTAAGTCCTTCTTGTTTCATTCTTTATGTTTTGTATCATCAAATCAATAAATCCCAATAATCTTCCCCTATTTGATGATGAAAAAACATAACCATTCTTGAATGAACTTCCTTAGACGAAGTAAAGAAATTGAGATCATGGATCTCACCATGAATGAAACAAGCTTCCCCTTAATTCTTGATTTCCTTTGTAACATTTTTCTGCCATGACACCATAACATCTCTTCCTCTTTTTGTTATCATCCAAATAGGGAACATATGCAACTAAGATCTTGACCACCACAAACCAATATCACATGTCCAATCCAAACTTCTAATGTCTCAAATTGCCCTCTATGAAGAACACCAAAAAGCTTACGATAAATGAATTTAAGACAATAGAAATTGAAACCAGCAGTAGTTATATCAAATAAGTAGTTGTAAAATCTTCCTCTCAAGTGGTGCATGTAAGATAGTTAAACACTCTATTATAATTTTCCCCTGAAGCCAATATGTTAACCATCTTATGACCAAAAGCAAAAGAATCAACCATAAGAGCTGTAGAAAAAAAAAATTAACCAACAATAGCCACAAATACCATGTAGTACCAGCCATGAATGGGCATCCTAATCAGGTTTGAAAGATGAAAACAATAATATCCGAGACCAAGCAGTATTAACTTTGAAGAGCAGCATCAAAATGGTCGAACAATAGTAAAATATTCTAGCAGTAGTAATTACTAACTAGCAATATCTAGTTAAGGTCAACAGCAGTAAGTATCATGAATACCAAAAGAACAGTAGTAAGAAAAACGAATATACATTCTTAGTTCTCATTACCACGTTTCACGCAAGCATATGTATTTGAGACACTTCAATCCGTCTCTCTATAACTTCACCACAAATCCAAAATCAGTAGCAAATACGAATCACGAATCATAAATAAAATAATCAATTTCGAACCTCATGAATTTTCGTATCCTACCATAACTCCATTTGAACACCAAAAATCCCATAATAATTCATGCATTAATAACACATATTCATACCACGAATTATGTAGTAAAATAACTGTTTAGAATCTTGAATACTGAGCCCATATACATCGAATGAGACCAACCATAGCCCAACACAATTTTTTTTAATTCAGCCCTATAACAACCAATATCCAGCCTACTACCAACCCAAATCCAAACAGCTTTTAAACGTATATCACACTCCCTTGTATATCACCAATAAACCAAGAACCAAATCTGCTTTTATGACAAGACAAACTGCTCCTTTTGTTATTATTGAATCACCAATAACTCAGCTACTTTTATCAACATCTTATACCAAACTGCTCCAATCAAAGACAGTATAACGATGACCAGCAGTACTAAAAGGTCGTGGCAGTAAAAACCAATTAGCAGCTTTAATATTAAACTAGTAGCAGTAATGAGTGAGAGCAGTACTAATCATCTTCGAGCAGTACAAAAAATTGTATGTAGCAGAAGAAACGGATAACTTGGCAGTAGTAAATTATAGCAGCAGTACTAATCAACTGAGCAGCAATAAGACTTAAGTAGCAACAGAAACAAATGAGCAGCTTTGATGAGTTCTAACTGGCAGCATTAAGATTTAAAGGTAGCAGCATTAATAACGTGCATAATTATTTGATAGCTGCAGTAGCATTAACCGTAAGCATACAATATTATCAGTAACCTCAGTCCATATTCTTGTCCAAACAACCAACATTTAATTCATACTACCTGTAAGGTTAATTTCCACGCTGCATCCTTCATAACCATGAATTAAGACCACGCAGCATCTTCCGGATCCAAGTTAGAATTTACAATGAACTCTAACAGCTTGTCTTGAAATACCCACATACATAGCATATCAACAAATCGCAGCAGTAGTTTAGGATTATAAAACTTTTGATAAAACCCTAAATTGCCCTAGGGTTTATAATACATAAAAGCACATAATTAAATTGTAATTTGATATTAAAAGCATTCAACCATTCCTCAATTGATAACATCAAATAGTCCTAAATATTAAGTGTCAATTTCCGATAATGCTTGTAATTTATATCATTTATATGGATTTACGCTTGTTTTCCATTGTTTTCCACTTTCGTGTAAATTACGAGCATTGAGCTAAAGAGACGCGAACCGGAGAAATATCTAAAGATTTATCACAAGATGCTACTTTGAAGAAGTTACGGCGTAACTCGCATCTCACATTACGCCGTAACTATTGCGTGACTCGTAAAACCAACTTATCGTAAGGTTACGGCGAACTCTTCCCAAAGGTTACGACGTAACTATATTAGGTCAAATGAGGTTCCACGCCACGATACTTACGCCGTAACTATTCGCATCTACTACGACGTAACCGAGTTTATTGAAGACTACGGCGAACCACTCATAAGGTTACGCAGTAACCAAAGATCTAGTGCAAAATACGAAGAAATAGAAGGTTACGGCAGAACTCTTATATTAGTTACGCCAGAACCCGATCCGCCTATAAATACCCCACTAATTCCAAAGATTTCTAATCATCCCATTCCACACACAACACTCGAGAACGTGGAAAAAGCTCAAGGTGTCTAGAGGAGCATACTGAGTCGCTCCAAGGGAGAAATCACTCCCTACGATAAGCATTAGCATTTTATATTTCTTTACTTTCAATTCATGTATTTCGCACCTTTGAATATTGAATTGGTTTGTATGATTAATATGAGCGCTAAGCACCTCTTGGTGCTAGCCTAGTTATGATTCCTTAATTGTTTTGTTTGCGCTTACTTTACTCCGCATAATTATTTCTAAGTGTATGCATGCATAGTTTATTGGTAGCCACCCTTGGTTCGGTAGTTTTGAATGGCGGTAGAGGCCAATTGCCTAGGAGATATGACCAACCGACCCTAGGTGAGCGGATCGAGACGGAAGGGTAAGATATGACCAACCGACGACCCTTTCTACTTGTGCGATTTGACCAACCGATCACCTATCGCTTGGATGAACTTAAGAATTAGGGGTGCGTGTCTAAGTTCCTAACGGCCGGGCATTCACTATTATAAATCTAGCATGTAGCGGTACTTAATGACTTGGCTTAGGGACCAGAACAACAGGACTTATGAGGGACACCGACTTCTCCTGTGGTGGCATCTTTGCCGATAGGTTAGGCGAATTGACCAAATGTTGTCCTCTCGACTTTGACCCCACCAAGTAATTGGAAGTAAGTAGACGAGACATAACTAGCTAGGAGGATTAACTAGGTTAGCACCACTCTCCTCTATTGATTTCCTTTATCATTTATTTGCTTTTATTTGCTTTATTCTTGTTTTAGTAGTTTAATTAATTAAATCCCTTTCGAAACCATTATTAATCTGTGACACCTAGACTTAGTAATAATCCAGCACACATAGCTCTTGGGACGACCTCGGCTTTACCGACACTACACTACACACGACCGGTACACCGCCTGTTAGTGCACTAGGGTAGACCATAGGTATAACGAGACACTATAAATATTAAGACCCGTCAAGAAACCTCGCATCAAGTTTTTGGCGCCACGTCGGGAGCTATTTTAGGATTTCATATTAAGTCTGCTTTTAATTTTCTTTCTTAAAATGTCGATACAAGACTCGCAATCGAGGCCTTTTCTCGCCACCCCATTCGACGACCCGAGAAGCAATTTCGAGAAGGAAAGTTTACTCTCCGGTTCCTATTCACAACATCTTCTCATTTTACTTAATCGCACTCACCGACGCAGAACCGGAGGTCATCAATGAAAATAATATCGATGACCTAACTATGGAGCAAGATTTGGAGCGACCAAATGAGAACCGCCAACGAAGCTTCACACAGATTCTCACATCGAAAAATACTCTATTCCGCATCATATTATTCGAGAGTTACACGAACTTAAGTTTTCGAGACGAAGATGAGGACGCTCAGATCACGTAGAAGAAGTTCTCCACTTATCCTCTCTTTTCAACGCCGAGGTACTCCGAGCTATTCACCACCGCAAGGATTTTTCCTATGACTCTTATCGACACAAAAAAGATGGTATAACAAACTCCCTAACGATTGTAAAGGAGCATGGGATAAACTTAGAAAAGAATTCGTCCCGCAATTTTGCCCTCCTTCAAAATGGCCAAGCTTCTTGGGAAAATCTATCAATTGCTCAGTTGAGAAGAAACGCTTACCAAGCATGGGAAAGATTTAATGAGCTACTCTATCGATGCCCTACCCATGATTTAAACAAACATCGATCGCTCACGCCTTCTATCGTGGGATTAATGCGCTAACACGAGAACTTCTCGATTCACCGAGACCTATTCCTAGCATGACTCCTGACCAAGCCCTGGAATGTATTCAACGGATTTCTGAACATTGCTACAAGTGGCATATGGATACAGGGTACGGACCGAGAGACAATTTCGATCATAAGGTAATGAAGACGATAACAAAGCAAGAATACAATTATGGGGAAATTTTCAAAAACGAAGGTTAGAAAGAGAAGCTGAAGCATGCAGGGTCGAGAGGGTTAAGAGCGTGTTTGGGACCAAAACCGGAGCGATCTTGAGAGAAAAATTCTTGACCACATCAGGGAATCAAGAGAACGAGATGATAGGATTGAAAAATTGATGAGAACATTCGTGGATAATACGCCTCTTCTCTCAAAATTCACGATGATAGGATTAAGAGATTGGAGAAGAGTGTTAGCTCATGTTCGTAAGCCATCTCGATTATCTAGCACTCGGGAGGAGGAAGTTGTCCACATCCGTAGAAACTATCCTTGAAGAACCTATGACCTTTTCGAAAAAGTTGCGACCTAATCAAGATGGAAAGACAAATACTGACCAAACTTTACCGTAAACTTACCTATCAATAATTCTATTAATACTAATCATGATGATATTGCGCAGAATTAAGCATTGATGAGACAATTCACCTCAACGAAAGATGTTCAATGGTTTTGAGGAACGAGCTACCACAAAAGGAAAAGATCCAGGATGTTTCACTCTCTCTTGCTTAATCGGGAGTCTAAACATGTGTAATGCCCTAGCTGATCTTGGAGCAAGTATTAGCATAATGCCTCGTTCGATGTTTTTACGTATGGGGATTGGTAACTTAAAGCCGGCCAAGATGAAAATTGAAATGGCAGATCGATCTATGCAATCGCCGTTGGGCATCGTTGAAAATGTGTTGGTGAAGATTAAGAAATTCCTTTTCCCAATAGATTTTGTGATTCTTGACATTCCGGAAGACAACAGAATACCAGTCATTTTAGGTAGGCCTATGCTTGCCACTGCCCATACTAAGGTGGATGTCTTTGCTGGAAAGTTAACTCTTGAAGCTAATGGAGAAATTGCTACTTTCAGACCTAATGAACATTTGTCTACTCCGAAAAGGTATGTGCAATTGACCCAGAGGCGCTTTTGGTGAAGCTTTAGAAGAATTTCTTAGCGACCCCCGGATCCCGGAGAGGTTGATTCGGGAGAGATTTTGATGTTTTCGCCAATTTTGAGGAAGAGGATAACTTAGGATTAAGTGTCAAGACCTCTCAAGTGACGCCGAGATGGCCCATTGGCAAGATAACTCATAAGGCTTTTTCGCAACCCAATCAACCTAGATTTCATGAGGAAGGAACCCGCATACATCATAGAAACCCCTATTATCTCAAGATCTCATGCAAAATCGGGTTCATCGACTTCCACCCATTTATTGACACTACTTCCCCAGTCAATATCATGTCAAAAGAATGCTACAACCGAGTTATGAAGAAAGAGTTAGAATATAAGGGGAATAACTTTCTTGGGTTTGCAACTAACATCCATGTCTTCGTTGGAACTCATTCATTTTTGGTGGACTTTATGGTTTTAGACGACGTAAGTGAATTTGTGGAAGATGGACTTACGGGAGTAATTTTAGGAAAGCCTTTTCAGGAAATGTCGGGTTTAGATAAAAATGAAAAAGAAGGGTTAGTATGGTTGAAGATTAACGATGATAAGACTATTTTCAAAATGCCGAGAACGATCAAGAACTTTAAAATTGGACCAAGAGGCGCTTGAGCCAAGCCCAACCACCGCTCGATATCGATGAGGAAGACAAAGAAAAGGCATTGAACACCCTTACCGTAAAATCAAGAGTTTCTACTCGGCCGTTTAGAATTGGGGACGACTACAAACGGATGAGAATTTGGTAAGTTGGATCCAACGTGAGATTGCCATATCCACGAAATGACCAACAAGCACCGGTAGCCCCGCTGCTCGAGTCTAACTTAAAGACTCAGAATAAAGAAAAGTGCTCTTTCGAGAGACAACCCGAATTATCCCTTTCTTTTGTTTTATTTCCATTTCGTAGGGTTTTGTGTTTTCTAACCATTTTTGCAGAAACGAGGAAGTAATTGTCACGCAGCTTGTCGATTCGACCGAGTTACTACAGAACTCATCTATGGTGATTACGCCGTAACCAACCTTTTAGCAAAGCAGTAATTCTTGACGATTACCAATTACGGCGAATACCATCTCGTGGTTACGCCAGAACCACTCGCTTTGCAACTTATGTCGTTTTGCCAGCCACGGCAGAACTCCTCAAAAGAGTTACGACGTAACCTTCCTCTCGCTTTAATTCTTTCATTTTAAAACACAATAACCTTGTATTAGTATTTTAAATGAACTTTGTGGGTGTGTTCTCAGAAACCCTCACGAGACTTCACTCGTCCACTGGGACACCAAGTGGTTTAAAAGGCTTGTTGCATTCGCTAAATGCAACCGTGATTCCTACGAAAGTGAGTTAGGTTTGTTTTTCATTTTTCATTTTTTTTTTTTTCTTTTAGAATTATGCTTGTCGGTAGTGTGATTTCGTGGATTGAAGTTTGTTCATGATGCTTATACGAAGGCACGCCTCTTTTCGTGGGCCTTCTTTCTTTATGGAGCAAATTTCGTGGAAGTTCTCGCCTAATTCTACTTTTCTTCACCTTTATTTAATGCTTAGTACAAAAGGGACTTTGTACAATTCAAGTGGGGACGGAGTAGAATTATCTCTTGAACATTATTTCGCCCTCGCTTTTCTAGTTTATTTTGAAAAATTATGCCATTTTTAAAATTTTGACATGTTTTTCTTAACCTAACTAGATTAGACCTTAGCCGAGCACATACAACCCTTGATATTATATGGTGAGATTAGCCTTATCCGCTTCCAATATTTTACCCCAAATCCACCAAATTATGAGTGTGCCGTAGCTTGTAAACTTTAGAACTTGGCCTTTGCATCATTTCGAGACCATAGACGAGGTATGTTGAGTTAGCTCGATGTATTTGGACTTTTCAGTTTTAGAAGGCAATATTATAGGATTATCACCCAAACAGCCTACCATTGTGTGTCTATCGATTAGTCACCTCGACTTCTCGACCCCATGTGAAACCCTTTTGTTGCACTCACCTTTAGTGCAAGATACCCCTAGATACACCCTTCTGAGCCATTCCTTTCATTTTGTTAACCCGATATATTGTTTCGATACACCTATACACCTTAGCCTACCCTGTAGTCTTTATTTGTGATTGGGAAGTCATCATTTGCCTAAGTTCAAGGTTCGAGTGGAAAGGTTCGAAATCACGCTTTCATCGACAACATTCCTCAAGATCATTGAAGACCCCCAATTCCCATTGTTCATCTCAAGTGGGGGATATTATGTTTAGTTATGTTGTTATGTTGAAAAAAAAATTGTTATGTTATTTATAAAGTGCGATGTTATAAGCACTATATTATGAGCTTTATAGATTTAGTATCGAGGAGGCCACCTCGGTCACATTTGAAGATTGGAGTTGGTAGTTATGCCAACAGTTGGAGAAAAGGTAGTGTGCCCATCACGACGCCCTCTAATGACACATCTACCTTATATTTCATGATCCGTTTCTTGACTTCAAAGCTTGAACTTTGGGCGGACGGTAAGTGGTGATGACTTGGTTATAGATTTAGACTACCGCTTGTTTTTATTTTACACCAATTATATATCCCATGTCTTATCCTACCCTTTAGTCATGAAGCGTGTCTAGGTGATGCAATGAGCAATCTTTGGTGTCTTGGCCATGGATTTGGTCATGTATCATTGATTTTGTCCACTTCACCGTGACATGTTAGTAATGACGAGTCACCCTTAACCTTTGTCGTGTCTACCCATATTGCCTTCGAGAATTGTTTAAGCCCTTAACTCTAGTGGTGGAGATTTGTGTAACCGCCAAGCTTATGATAGAATACATGCTATGACTGTGCGATTGAGTGATCACCCGAAATTGACACTTAGAATAGTTGAGAGATTTGAGTGTTTTGTTCCCTTTCGTGAGGTGTTCGGCTTTGTTTTATTCTAGCATAAGGGATTTGTAAACTTATATTTTCCAGTGTTATGGGAGATATCTTTTAGGAATCTTTCTAATAAGGTCTACTTGAGGGCAAGTAGAGTTCAGTGGGGGATATTTGATAACATCAAATAGTCCCGAATATTAAGTGTCAATTTCCGATAATGCTTGTAATTTATATCATTTATATGGATTTACGCTTGTTTTCCATTGTTTTCCACTTTCGTGTAAATTACGAGCATTAGAGCTAAAGAGACGCGAACCGGAGAAATATCTAAAGATTTATCACAAGATGTTATTTTGAAGAAGTTACGGCGAACTCATCTCTCACATTACGCCGTAACTATTGCGTGACTCGTAAAACCAACTTATCGTAAGGTTACGGCGTAACTCTTCCCAAAGGTTACGACGTAACTATATTAGGTCAAATGAGGTTCCACGCCACGATACTTACGCCGTAACTGCTACATCAACTACGACGTAACCAAGTTTATTGAAGACTACGGCGTAACCACTCATAAGGTTACGCCGTAACCAGCAGATCTAGTGCAAAATACGAAGAAATAGAAGGTTACGGCGAACTCCTATATTATTACGCCAGAACCCGATCCGCCTATAAATACCCCACTAATTCCAAAGATTTCTAATCATCCCATTCCACACACAACACTCGAGAACGTGGGAAAAGCTCAAGGCAGTGTCTAGAGGAGCATACGGAGTCGCTCCAAGGAGAAATCACTCCCTACGATAAGCATTAGCGTTTTATATTTCTTTACTTTCAATTCATGTATTTCGTACCTTTGAATATTGAATTGGTTTGCATGATTAATATGAGCTGCTAAGCACCTCTTGGTGCCGCCTAGTTATGATTCCTTAATTGTTTTGTTTGCGCTTACTTTACTCCGCACAATTATTTCTAAGTGTATGCATGCATAGTTTATTGGTAGCCACCCTTGGTTCGGTAGTTTTGAATGGCGGTAGAGGCCAATTGCCTAGAGAGATATGACCAACCAACCCTAGGTGAGCGGATCGAGACGGAAGGGTAAGATATGACCAACCGACGACCCTTTCTACTTGTGCGATTTGACCAACCGATCACCTATCGCTTGGATGAACTTAAGAATTAGGGGTGAGTGTCTAAGTTCCTAACGGCCGGCACTCACTATTATAAATCTAGCATGTAGCGGTACTTAATGACTTGGCTTAGGGACCAGAACAACAGGACTTATGAGGGACACCGACTTCTCCTGTGGTGGCATCTTTGCCGATAGGTTAGGCGAATTGACCAAATGTTGTCCTCTCGACTTTGACCCCACCAAGTAATTGGAAGTAAGTAGACGAGACATAACTAGCTAGGAGGATTAACTAGGTTAGCACCACTCTCCTCTATTGATTTCCTTTATCATTTATTTGCTTTTATTTGCTTTATTCTCGCTTTAGTAGTTTAATTAATTAAATCCCTATCGAAACCATTATTAACTGTGACACCTAGACTTAGTAATAATCCAACACACATAGCTCTTGGGACGACCTCGGCTTTACCGACATACTACACTACACACGACGACCGGTACACCGCCTGTGTAGTGCACTAGGGTAGACCATAGGTATAACGAGACACTATAAATATTAAAACCGTCAAGAAACCCGCATCACAATCTATAACCTATGATCTAGACAATATCCACAACACTTCAAGCAAGTTAACAAACGCAATTGAGCATGATAAACATAAAAGATATCCAACGAAAATTCAATTAATCGAGTAAATGAACCAAAGCAACTAGATAGTCATAAACATGGCTAACACCGAAGATTGTTAGCTCATAATCTCAATAATAATACACAATGATTTAATCAAAGCTATACAAGTAGAATTCATAATGAAATCGATACGATAAACAATGATTAAACAAGGTAAGGGATACTCGAGATGCCCTCCTGGCAAGTAATGGTGTTTCTTGACCTTCCTTGCCTCCTAAAATCGTCCCTGAGCTCTGTGGTGTATAGTGGAATTGTGTATAAACCGATGAAATGAGCCCTCTATTTATACTTTATTGTCAGTGGGTCGATACGCCATATTCAGGTCCATCGATACGGCGTATTACCCTGTTTGGCATGGGTTACACTCATAAAATATTCTGGTATAATCATTTAGCCGCCATTGTATACATTGTATTACTGGAATTGAATACGTCGTATTCTTCTTGTTCTAGACTTGGGTCTTCATTGGCTAATCTTCATGTATACATTGTATCACTGAGGTTGGATACGCTATATCCTTTTGTTGACTATATCTCTTCATCTGTAGACCAGGTTTTCATATACGGCGTATGTTCAAATAGGTATACGTTGTATTCTTTAAAGTCATGCAAGGTCTTGATTTCTTCTAAGTGTGATGATACGACATATCCAAATAGCATTGATACGGCGTATTGTGTGTCTCCTCAGCATGTATTTCTTTGAATTATTTATTTAAGATCCAAATAATGCCAATACTTGCTCCTTATCCATATTTACTACATAAACATTAAGAATCACAAAACTAAACGATTAAGCAACGATTCTTATATAAAATTCTAGTAAATGAGCAATATATATGGGATAGATGATGTACGAATATTGTACTCATTTGATCACATTACAGTCCATGAGAGATAATCATTTTTTGAACTTGAATGATCTTTCACCAATCGGTTAGACTAAAATGATTTCTTAAATAGAAGACTCAAAAGGACAACATTCTACACACATTTAATGCACTTCTTGTGATATGAGTTTTTACTCATACTCAAGAAATTGATTATGATTAAAACTTCCTTTTCTTAAAAGCATGAAATTTATAAAGATAATTAATTGTCATACTTGTTTTCATAAATATGAAATATGGTAATTGGATGTCAAATATTGTTTCTTGGATGATTACCTTTGCGAGGACGGTGAGTAATCAAAAGAGTTTATAAATACAAATAATTTTTAGAAAGTGTACAAAATGCAAGAATCCAAGTATGGATTAAAGCATGCATCTAGTAGTTGAATCTTCAATTTAATTATTAAATCAATTATTTGATTTTGATTAGAACTAAGATAACTCCTGAGTACACCAAGAGCTAGTGGGAGCACCATATTTGTTTTCCTTAAATCACATATGTTGTATAACGTATAGGAAGCAACATTCCATCTAAGCTAGATGTTAATCCTTAGCTTCAAATGAAACTTCACTTGAGGGATTTAGGAAATAAAACATACAACCTTGGAATATATATTTATTAAATATATGCGGTTAATAAGTCTAACATAATATGACAAATCACTGCGTGAACCTGAAGGGATCTATCTCACCTGATAAGATTGAACACATGAATGGAAACCTTAAGTCTAACTGAAGGATTCATTATGTACATCATATTGTGTATGGGACTAGTTGTAACATTTGCATGAATGCAAGATGAGCTAACAACAATAGTATCTAAGTAAAAGTCATTAGATAATTGTTAAAACAAACATTCTAATGGAAGTTGTTTAGATTAGAAAATTCACATCTATGCTTGGAGTCGTCCCTAGTAATGAATAACCTATTGATATATACTTGAAATTCTGGCATAATTATCATAGCCAACGAACTTGGAGTTCATAAGGGCACCAAATATTACCAAAGAAATGTTCATCGTTTATGGATTTTAGATAAAGAGCATAGTATTGTCTGTATACGCTGATGTTAGTTTGATAGAGATGACACTTAATACTAGTCGTAGTAGGATTTTATCAAGGATGATGAAACTGCTGACTAGATGTGCTCGATTGAGATCATTGTTGCACTATACATTAAATGAATAAGAATACTTTACAGTTTGAGAGGATATTGAAATAACTGTCTCAAATAGGTGTTTTGCTGGCTTCAAACACCCTATGGAATGTATTGTGGCAATACTCATATTGTGATTGAGTGCACATGTACACATGACAATCATCGTATTATTCAAAACCTTCACTATTTATGAGTTTTGAAGCAAGTATTCTCAAAGTTTACTCAGATGACTACTTAGTTGTATTGTACCAAACAAGTTGAGCATGTTAGGAACATTGAATTTCGACTTACTAGTAGTTTCATGTATGTCTGTATTTAGTATTTGGATAATGGAATTGTAAGCAGTTGTATTAAATAATAAATTAGTTTACCGGGTATGATCGTTTTCATTTATACTACTGTGTTCTATATTTGCACGTTTAAATCCATGAAAATTTTATTCTAAATTGTCCATCGTCGATTGACAATATGGGAGTATTGTTGAATTAAGACAAATGTAAGCGATTTTTAATATTTTTCATGGATAAATATTAAAGGATGTGTCCGCCAAACTCATATGTTATTCACTGAAATATTGGACTACCCCAACCTATGAGAATGTTGGGACTACGTGTAATCAGTATAAAGTGTCGGTCGTAGATTTAATGTAATAGGCCATTAATTATTAGGCTTGTATGTTAGTTTCAAGGCCCGTTCATGAAGCAAGCCCATGAGCGGCCCATTAGGTGAATTCTAGGGCACCGCACCTTGCTACCCTTGTAACTATAAATACCCCTTCTCTTTATGAGAAGGGTTTTGGTTCTTTACATAAAACATTTCACTTATTCATTTACAAAGTTCCTCCCACTTTCTTTCTCAAACTCTTTCTCTCTCAAAGATATATGCATATGATTCATGTAGTAATGATGCGAAGTGACCTACAAAGAATTTACTTCATGGATTGGCATCAATAGTGAAATCTCGCTAGTGGTTGTATTTTACTCATCCTCGGACTTGAGATTCAAGTAGGTCTTGCATGTGTGGAATATCATTTCTTGATATAATTAAACGCTATCCTAAATAAGATAGTTATAAAGGTTATTTTGATAAGTGATGTGAAGCACATGAATGACACATGCAGTCAAAATAGGATTTATTCCTCCACGTGTTACTGGAGTTAGATAATACTGGGCCCCTCGATGAATTGATAAGATGTGTGTATGGCTAAACCCAAATGTAATTTAGTTGAATCTTGATTAATTTGGTAATCTAGTTTAACATCTATATCGAGAAACAGAATAGTTAAACATCTGGAATGACTTTGATCCATGTCCACAGTTTAACAGGGTATCTGAAACAAAATGATGATTAATAACAAACCATTTACACAGAGGCATTTTACGAAACCGCACTCAGGTATTTCTGGGAGCATTAGCGTGTTGCTAGAGGCTAACCTTTGCTTGTATAATTATTTGTGATTATGACATTCACAAGTGGGAGCTATTGGTAAGTGCACATATCATATTAAATAATTATACGGCTAAAAATACGTGAGTCTATGGGGTCACACACGCATACAATGAAGTATCATCAATTATAATACATTTAATATATTTATAATAGATGTGTTATTTATATTAGTTAAATATCTCATGATTGCTTAACGGGCGTTAATTAATCCATTAGACGCATTAATTAACTAACGGGCCTTTATTTATTAGGTAATGTACTTAATAAATGGACTAGACCAAAAACTAATATGGGAAGCCCATATTAATCATAAGGGCCGGCCTAGGGGAAGAAAAACAAGGGGAAAAGGCTTTGGTGGTTAAGTGTGACATACCATAAGTTATATTGAGATTATGATTCATTCTAATCTCATAACTTGGAAAGCAATCCACCCTTCTCTTTTCCTTCCCCATGAATGACTAAACCAACATCCCAACTTAGGGTGTTTGGTTTCTTGGTCGTTTTTCATCATAGCAAAACAATAGGTGTTTGTTGCTTGATAGTGTACAAGAATGAACTAGCATTCGGGTGATACACAAAGACGCGTTGTGTAGATATCGACAGAGGTCATCTATTTTGATGACTTATGGGTTTCGTATGGTAACTAGGGGTTGATCTTAGGTTTCAAGATGAGAAACAAGATCCGTTAATTGCTCCGTTGTTCAACCAATCACGCTACAAGAGGTAATAAATAGTTTGTTTATTTAATCATGATACATCATAGAGATCCACCTTTGGGTCCTTTAATTCGTTGCGTTTAATATGTTATACATGTTATCTATATCTATAATATATAAAGATTCCGTACAAATATTAATGTGGAGTCTTACTGATTAATGATGTTAATAAATTTTTACATATAAAAAAAGGTATTGTATATATATTTTTTGTTTTAGGTTTATGATCTTGAATATTTATAACTGAACCCTTAAATGTAACAAGCCAATAGGTGATTTTAGTTGTAAGCAGTAGTAAAATGATATGAAAACAAGATAAAAGAGACAATTATCAAGTAATTGTCTTTCAGGGTAGATAATAAGGATCTTCAGTAGAGTTTACATCAAATGTTGCTTTTTTTTAAATGGATAAAAACTCTTCTTACGTTAAAATGTTTAATTAAATTTGCATTTTAGAAGCTACGGATGAAGGGATAACGAGTAAGGGTTTGGAGTTGCTAACGGAAGCGAAGAAGGCTGAGATGGAGGAAAAGTGGAAGGAGCTTAAGGTGCAAGAACTTGAGCATTTCGTGACGAAAGATGAGCTTTAATTAACATCATGGTGAATTGTGTTAGAAGTTTATATTTTTACATATAGGGTTTTTGTATACCTTAATCTTGGCAGTTTGTTTTGGTCATATGGACATTTCTTACCTTAAAAAGATTGTTTTGTGGTTAAAAAAGGACTGAATTTTGGACTGTTAAAGTGTTAATGTGATTCTTTGTTTACGATTTTGTTGGGTTATACAGATTGTTCCTGCTGAAAGTACAAAAACAAATGTTGAATGTATTATTTAGACCTTTGTTTGTAATTGAGATGGTATTTTTGTTGGGAAAGGATTGTCTCAAGTTGTTTTTACAACTTGAGTCAAGTTGGACGTGTGTGAGCCATTGGATTTGATCCAATGACTCACATCCCTCTAACTTGACTCAAGTTGTAAAAACAACTTGAGACAATCCTCCTCCATTTTTGTTGCAGTTTCTGTAGAGCCTCGATGTGTTTTCTTAGTTAATATTCAGTTTGAAGTGGCAAGTTCTGGCTCAGTTTACACATGATATGATATTGTGTTGCAAAAACTGCTGACTGTGGCTACTTGAAGTGCTAACTTCGAATCTTTTTTAGGGGTGTTGGTTACTTATAAGTAGTTAGAAGGAATAGAATAACAAAGTACTTATTTTGTTGAACTTTAAGTTTATTTTGGGAGCTCCAATTTGGAGTTGGAATTCAACTAGCAGTCAATTTAATGTTCAACTAAATGAGTTTGAATCTCATTTTCATACCTCAAATTTAATTTATCGAAGTCACTCAAGCAAGATGGAATGACGTTGCGTATAGCTAAGATGTCATCATTTTTCTTTGCTTTTCCCTATGACTCGAAACACATGATGCAACCCAAGTTGAATGATTCTATGTGACGCTAAATTTTTTGGCCTATTTATGTTATTCATTTTGGTTTATATCTTTACACTTTTCGGGTTTGTGTAATTGTGTTTATAGATTGTGGCACTTTTCAGGTTTGTGTTTATATATTGCGGCACATTTTTGTGTTTATAGATTGTGACACATTTTTTAAAGAGCAAGCGGAGGTTTTGTTGAATGCGGTAATGAGGTTTGGTGCTAATTAAGGTATATTATGTTTATGGGCTGCATGTGGTCGCATACCGAATATAAAGACAAACCATTCATCAGCTAAGCTACAATCAATGACAAACAAGAAGATTATGACGAAACCATGTTCTCAAGTAGTACAATATTTGATGTGACTTATTAGAAATAAGTCAAGTATTATTTGTAGATTATATGGATTTAGTATGTTAGTTTTTTTATAACAATTAAATAAGTATTGTCGGCTTAACTTGACGCCCCAATTTTACCTATGGGGAGCTATTATCTATTTTAACAGGTGAACAAAACCGACTCACATGTTTAGTAAATTGGTATTTGCAATGCTCATTAATGGACAAGCTAATCATTTTTTGTCTAAAAAGTTGAGTTTTAGACATAAGTAAAAAAAGACATGTGCATCGCACGAGTCTCAATGCTAAGTTATATATAATAAATCCCAACAAAGTGTATAACTAAATGTGCACCAAGACAAAAATATATTGACTGGTGAATATCTAGAATTAAAATAATCCATAAAACACCCTTTTAATAAACAAAAAAATGCAGCTAATAAAAGTCATTATACAACCAAATAAAGTACTACAATAAAAAACAAAAAAACAATATCTGTAGAATATAATAATCAAAGAAACATTGATTTCTCACATAGATTCAGTTATCCAACCGAAAAATATATATATCTCCTCCGTCACAAATTTTATGTCATTTTGACTTTTCAATCAAACTTTGTCCTTAATTTTTTTTTTTTTTTTTATTTTATTATATAATACTTGATGTAAAATATATAAATGAATTTGGGTTTTAAATGGTTTTCAATGATATAACTTTCATTAAGCATTTATATAATACAAAAAAACATATTTAAGGTCAAAGTTTGATTATAAAAGTCAAAATGGACATCAAATTTGGGACGGAGGTAGTAAAAAAGTAGATCTAACCGGAAAATTAAAAAAAATAGATATAGAATGTAGACCATTGATGGATCAGATAAATCGTATGAGAAAGTGGTTGGTAGAAGATCGATGTTAATGAATAGAGAGGGCAACATATGGAGGATTTGATCCTTGGTATCAACGACGGATAGATAATCACTGGTGGAGTGAAACAGTAGTCAGTGGTGGAGGATTTGGGTTTGATTGAATTAGAGAAAATTAGGTTGTTTGTCAAATACAACTTGGTCTGGAATAATATAATGGGCCTTCGATTTAAACAAAAAGATAAAAACTACTTATATAAATACTCATAAAAGCAAACGTTTTCTTCAACCTTAGTCATTGACAAAATTTATTTCCAGTCTTACTTTTGTTTATTTATTATAGTATAAAGTATGTATCAATTATATAGTGCAATATATAGCTATGAAAGTAAATTAAGTTCTATTAATATAAGCTTAGTTATTAATACGAAATATAAAAATATTTGCAGTGTTTAAAAAAAATCTTATTTAGTGATAAGAATATATTTTTAATACCCTAAAATATGTGATAAGTTTATCACACCGTTTTTTAAAGTTATTGCAACATAATTTTTTCGCCTTCCAAAAAGTTATTATGACATATAATGTAATACAAATACATTACTCGTTGAAAATTGTAGTTACACAGTATCCGTCGCCGCAACGCGCGGGTACCCTGCTAGTATATAAGTAATAGTTTATTGGTTCGCGTTCTCCTTGAAGAGTGCTTCGCAATGAGCTTTCATGCGTCCAAAATGGAGTTGATGTGAATAAGATATCACGTCTCTAAGTTAGGCATTAGGTACCATGCTTAAAGAGAAACATTGGTTTGTTTTCTATCCCGCGTAATTCACAAGTGTTTGCACAGATAAAATCAATAAGTATTATTCCCAACATAAGGAATACACATATCGTAAGGTGAAATTCTAAGCAATTTTGTTAAGTCCGGCAGTACAACTTACGGCGAATCTATTTTAAGAGAAGCATGTCAAACACGTGTCTCAGTTTTTTAGTGCTTCGTTGTTGATTTCCTTTGGTGATCAAGTAATTCTTTTGACAATTTTAGTGTTTTATTTAATTATCGTTATTTAGAGTATATCTTCTGTCTATGCCTCTATTATGTATGTATTTAATTTTATGTTCTTTTTTTTTACTGTAATATGATTTTATTAATAAAATTGTAATCATTTCCTTACAATATTAAAACAGATTATGTGTAACATAATGAAAACACTTTTTATTAAAATCAGACTTATATACTTAGCAAATTTTATACGAAATGTTTTTCTAGTTGAAACCAAGATTGCGTTAGTTAAGATAAAATTTTAATTAATAGATTTGGTATAACAGATCTATAAAAGATTTTTAAAACAGTTTATTGAATCAGTTTATGTTGAAACCTCGATAAGTTTCTTTTAAAACTGATCTTTGAGTTTGTTTATTACGTGTTTTTATTTTAACCCTGATCTATTCAAACTAAGATTGAGTTTCTTTGAATCAGATCAGTTACAAGTTTATATAAACCAAGTCAAGTTTATTAGATATTTGATAGTATTAACACTTTACTGAACTATTTTTGTATTTGAATATTCTTAATATTTACTCAATCTAACACAAATGTGATTCCTATGAATCTTATGAATGTAACTGGTGCACTAGTTACTAACATGGTTGCAAATCATGCTGAGGAAACAAGATTCATTAAAAACATGTGGTGTTTCTTTGAAATAATTCTCATAAAATATAAGTTGTTATTTTGTTAGATTAATAGAATGTGTTCATTGAAACTAAGATGAGTTTGTTTGAAAAAAGATCTGATAAATATACAAGTAGTTATTATATACAAGTAGTTATTGTATATCAGATTTTGTATAACAATTTTATGAAATTGTTAAGACAGTTTGTTAAACTTGTTTACTTTATTGGAACCATGTTGAGTTTTACGATAAGTTATGTTGGGATCACGTGTAACTAGTATTTAAGTGTCGGTCATTAGATTTGTAATAGGTTGCTAATTAGGCTTATATGTTTGTAATTAGTGTTAGGCTTATGTATTAAGCCCATAGGCCTATGCTTAGGCCCAAACGAATAAGGGAATGGACTAGAAGTGTTGCCCTAGCTCCCTTGCCTATATAAACACATGTAACCCTCTTAGGAGGGTGTTGGTTCTTTCATTTTATGCATTACATTTACTTATTATTGTGTGTGAAAGAATCCGCCACTCTCATCCCTTTCTCTCTTCTTATTTACATCTAAACATACTTGTGTTATCATATTATGGTGATACAATGACTTGTGAATTGTTGAAAATAATATTAGTATAGGAAAACAGAATCGATTGACTAACACTGGAATGTGAATAGTAATAGCTCACACAGCTAGTTCAATTAAGAAACGTATAATCGTAAACCTAAAAGCGTAAAAGATATACAAACGAACGTCTAACTAAAACGTAAACGTATAAAAACAAAAACGATTATAACTATAATAAGGATTTGCATGTCTTAGCGACTTAAATGCAAATTAAAGAGATTAAAATAAAATCTATTAAATAAACGCTATCACTATTTTTACAAAGGATGAACGTTTAAAACCTAAAATATACGTTTAAATAATTACGTCTACGTACAAAATAAAAAGTAAAATCTAAGAATTAAAAGACCTAAATATATGAAAATGATATTTTACAATCCTAATAATAAAAGAAAATTATTAGAAAAGAAAATTATTTTACAACTATTTATTTAATTATTATTAATTAAAACTATTTTAACTATTTAATAAATACCCTAAATTAGAAGAAAATACAAAATAAGGCTAGAAAATAAACTTATGATTCTGAAAAATCTAAAATACTATAAAACTAATTTTAAAACTAAAAATATATATTTTTACACTTTATATCTAATTATTATTAATTAATAACTATTTAAAATACACTTAATTACTAGAAAATAGAAAATAAACTTGGAAAAATAAAATTTTAACTTTGAAAAATCTAAAATATGATAAAACTAATTTTAAAACAGAAAATATATTTATTATACAATTATACTAATTATTAATAATTATTAACTATTAAAAAGTATTAAAAACTAATATTTAATTATTAAAAATACTAAATAGTAAAAGAAAAATCTCAAACTTTTTACAAAATTCTAAAATAAATAAAAGAATCTAAGAAAAATAGAAAAATGGTAGCTTATGTGCAAAAATAAGCTAATGGGCAATAAGCTCTTAAGGAAAAGCTATCACTTAAGCTTATAGTGGTTCTTTTTGGCTTTTCTGTTTTCTGGACTAACTAAGTACTAATATTATACATGTGTGATGAAAAATAAGCTTTACAAATATAAGACTAAGCAGATCATGAGCTTATGAGTCCAACAGTAAGCTTTTGGCTTAACTGTTGGAGCTCAAGCTACTAATAAGCTAGGAAAAAGCTATACAGATGAAACAAAAGGTAAACTGAGATGAATATAAGTCCAATAGATAAGTATAAACAAGAAAATTGGACATAAATGGTGTGAGCTTATGGTTTGAACAATCAAGCCAAAGGCTTGACTTGGATGGAATTGAGGCCTCACAAGCACGTAATAAGCTCCACACTTAAAGGTAAAAGAAAAATAGTATGTGTACAAACAATATTGACAACTATAAACAAGTATGTGCACCGATAATCACCTATAAGCTTGTTATAAGCTCATAAGCTCTTCGAGCAATCGAATTACCAAACAGACTTGCATACTTATTTAATGACAAATTAGTGAGTATATGAGCTTAAAATGGCAAAATATGAATTGAGTAGCAAGTCGAGTTGGCAAGGATTCCAAAAGCTAAGATTCATCACCGTGCGGTTCACGATGAGCTTTTAGAAGCTTATGAAGTTGCTATAGTTCTGAGTATGCTACATACTCGCTTTGGGACAAACTAAAAAGCTAGTTGCAGCCCTAGATAATAGGTAATGCAACATGGAAAATAAGTCTTGGATCATAAATTTGGGTGGATGAGCTTTACAAAACTAAACCACACAAGCATATGACCATAAATGAGCTTATTAGGAGCTGAAGGAAATGGTGTAAATGGACTGCATAAGCAGTCCATTGTTGTGAATGAGCAAACAACAAGCTCCTATATACTTTCCCAACAAGCTTATGATAGCTCAATCAATCACTAGAACATTGAGATGGGCAGTTAAGCTTTGTGAAAAGCTAAAGCTCACAAGCTCAAGCTTAGTAGAGAACTTTCCATGAGCTTGGGAAAACTTACTCAACTTCACCTGCTTGCTTGATGAAGTGAGTAACATGGGACAAAAGATTTTGAAGATTAAGCTATGGAAATAAGCTAAAATTGTAAAACAAGCATGAAAATAACAAGCAAGCCACTAAGGCAACACATAAAAGCCAAATACATCGGCTAGGATCAAATCCATGAGCTTATGCAAGCTCATGGTTTTGACAAAGAAACCATGGTGCGAGGCATATGATTATGAAATTGACTTTTAACAAGAACATAAAAGTTTGACTATCATGACTTTAAAACTAAATTTAATGATTGAATATAATATAATGGACTCAGAATAAGATAATATTAAGCTAGGTCTACAAGTTTTAAGCTATTTCTATGAATTTCATAATCTAAAATCATCACGATGGCTAGAGTAAATTAAAATGAAATTTGACTTTTATACAAACAAGGACTTAATATATGGACCGAAATGAACTATTAGGTACTATTGTGATGTAAAACAACAATAAACAACAACAAGTAAACACTTGGAACTCATGTATATCAGCAAATCCAAACACCCTTGATTATCACTTGTCAAATGAACTTCACAGGTTCAAATGAATTTGAGCATAAATGATTCCAATCATTATAATATCACATATTAAGACTAATTGAGCATTAAACTTCAAGAACACGGACCAAAAACAGATTTGTCAAATTTGAATTTCAACCGAGTAACTTTCCATTTTTAGCACAAGTGAATTTAAATGAACAAACTACTAATATTATGCTTTAACAACATCAAACAATAACGTAAACATGAAAATATAGAAATCAAAACATGACAAGTATTAAAACAAGAACTTGCAAAAATTGTAAAATGGCTTACAAATGAGAATAGGATGAGACCCGAAACAAATGGACAAGGTTACACCTATCGACACCAATAAGCTCCTAATACCCATAGAACTCCAAATCCAACCTCGCTTCATCATCTTCTTCATTTTCCCAATTTTGATTATTTTTCCATTTTCTATTTTTTTGTATTTTCTCGGATTTAAAGACTAAAACTGCTTAAATGAATCTAAAAGCCTTCAAACTTTTGTCAAGAGCTTCTAAGAGCTTAAAGAGTTCACTAAACAACCGCTTAACTTGGAATTAAAACATGGAAATTTAAAGAAAATTAAGCAATATTGAAAACTTGAATTAAACCGACATTTAACCGAAAGTAACATTTCATTACACTACTTTAAAGTAAATTCTGACATTTAAAACATTTAAAAGACATTAATTTAAAGAAAGCGGTAAAACT
The DNA here is from genome assembly GCA_022545495.1 of Chrysanthemum lavandulifolium. NCBI lineage: Eukaryota > Viridiplantae > Streptophyta > Magnoliopsida > Asterales > Asteraceae > Chrysanthemum > Chrysanthemum lavandulifolium. Next base: position 79,636,727 of record CM040239.1, on the reverse strand, counting down.
ACACTAAGTGAACAATGGTGAAAACCAAAGTTAGTCTTTTCTTTGCCTCTCTCTTGAATTTATATTCATTAAAGTTCCTTGTCGACCTCTTATCAAATCCCACTTGACTTCTTCTCTTGAATGCATCAAAATCGTACACATGGCATTTTGGCGCCAAAAATGTCTTCGAGCAGGTTTTATTCATTAATTGGCTTTGGATTGATGTATAGGTGGAGGTGGAGTGTAATTGAGTGGGAAAGTGAGGTGGAATGGTGAGGTGGAGGGAAAACCACCACTGGTTTTGGCTAAACCAGTGTGGGAGAGACGAATGAACAGTGCCCGCGGTTTATTCGAATTTAAAAAACTGGGCCGGGTCAAGTGTTTGGGCTTGGATTTGGACTTAGATATAATAAAGGGTCCGGATGGTTTAGTTTAACAACAAGGACCTTTCATGTAATTTGGCCAAAGTTAAAGGGTTGAATCTGTCCATTTCCCAAAGTTCTCACAAGGGTAAAACCTGCCAAGCAATAATAGTACAAGGACCATTGTTGAAAATTTCCATTTTTACAAATCCAGGGACCAAAGCTGTCAATTTAGAAACTATAAGGACCAAACTTGTAATTTTCTCCAAAGTTTATCATAAGGGCCATTTTGCCATTTATTAATAGAACAAGGTTAAAACTTGATAATTTTCACTTTTAAATTAACCAAGGACTATTTTGACATTTTCCAAAGTTCGAGGACCAAAGTTGTCATTTGTGATTTTAAACTTTAAAGGGTTTGTTTTGACAACTTTTGAATCCCAAGGACCTAAAATGATATTTTGCAAGTTTTGAATTACGAGGACTGCTTTTTGACAACTTTGTAACTCGAGGACTAAAGCGCTAATTATGCAAACTTAATACGTTTTCATCGATTTTGATGTTTTGCATTTAAAACATTTAAAACACTTGTTTGTGATATTTTATCATTTTGATGAGTTTCTAAGTGTTTTCGGATGTTTTGGCATTCTAATAGTATAAAAATGATGAGTATTTGACACTCATCAATCACATTACTAAGATATTGCTAGTCCCTAGCAATGATTTGAAAACATAATGGATTTTATTCTCTTTACCAAAAGCCATTACTTGGAGTAGCCAAATGTTTCAGTTCAAGTAAGAACCATGGTACACGATAACCATGTGATTTTAAGCAAATCATAAGTCGTGAGCGGATTTGATTTGTCTTTACCGTGCCGTACCATACGGACTAGCCAACTCTTAGATAAATTATCAATATTATCTTTGGTGAGCCGATTACCAATTATGGATTTTCAAGCGCCTTTACCACAAGCCATAAACTTGCGGGCTAGCCAACTCTTCACTTTTAAGGATATGGTGAGTTGAACACCATACAATTTTGGGCAAATGCAAGCCATAAACGGATTTGAGATATCTTTACCAAGAGCCGTTTGCTCTGGATTAGCCAATCCTTATGTGGGTTAGACATGGTGGGTGATTACCATTTGTTATGTTTAGTACTTAGTACTTCCACTAGATAAAAAATTTTAAAATTTGGCCATTTGGGGAAAAAGGGACTAAAGGGTACATTTATGATCAAATTAGCGAATTTCCCCAGCATTAGAAATGAATATTGTCCTCAATATTCAAAACTAAGTGAGGTAAACACAACAATTATTTTATTTTTTTCATTTACAATTTTCAAAGTTTTATAAATCTATATACGAAATGTAGGGCACACCCCACACTTAGGTGGTAGAAAGGGAAAAAGGCGAAATATGGGTGAAAACCCATATTGTGTGGCTTGTTTTTGATAACCAAGTCACTAGCTTGACTTGACCCCGAATTAAATTGTTCATGGGGAAACTGAGTGGGATTGCCACTCAAAGATAGGGTGAGAAATTGGAGTGGGATTGCCACTCACAGAATTATGAATATCATCACTTAAGATGAGTCTAAGAATCTTTAGAAAAGAAACTTAGAAAAGACGAGAAGAATCTTTTGATTTTTGATTTTATAAAAAGAAATGGAAAATATTTATGTATTTTTAAAACATAAGGTTTACTTTTACTTAGAAAAAGTAAAAATAAAAAGTAAAACCTAAAACATAAGGTTTATATATATATGTACAAAAGAAATTCCTAACAACCGCCCTCGAAGGGAATCAGGTCCGACAGAGCTCAAGAATCAGAAAGCGACCAACAACCAAATGTTGTAACGAGGGACTTATCAAACTGGGCAAGTTGTGTGCAAAGGAAAAAAATGTTTTGTATTTTTTAACTTTTATATATATATACACAAAGAAATGGCTACAAAGGAAACCTAAATGAGATTTTTAATACATGATCTTGATTTAAACCTAATCTATCACATTCCGAGAATTATACTAAGCACAAGAAATCCTTTTTAGTGTAAACATGGTGTTTAGCCAAAATTTAGACCTAGGAATATCAAGATTAGGAAGATTGTGATCAAATGCAAATCAAAGCACGATAGATTTCAATCATAAAATCTTTTGTATTTTATATTGTTTATATGAAATGAAGTATATGTAATTTACATACAAAGATAGGTATTTCAACAAAGTACAAAATACAAGTCATAATCTGCTAGCCTCCCGTGTGGCGCCAAATTGATTTCTCCCGAACCACCCTTTTTATTTCTCCGTCACGCTCGTCAACCGCTTGCGTCGGTCAACCGTAACAGATGATAAAGGCGGCGGCCGGGAGAAAATGGGAGTTTACCAAGGATTAAAAATATCCTTGGATCGTTTATGTCACGGTGAGCGTGATGTTACGGTACAATGACTTGTGAATTGTTGAAAAATAATATTAGTATAGGAAAGCAGAATCGATTGACTAACACCGAATGTGAATAGTAATAGCTCATCACGACTAGTTCAATTAAGAAACGTGCAATCGAAACCTAAAAGCGTAAAAGATATACAAACGAACGCCTAACTAAAGCGTAAACGTATAAAAACAAAGCGATTATAACTATAATAAGGATTTGCATGTCTTAGCGACTTAAATGCAAATTAAAGAGATTAAAAATAAAATCTATTAAATAAACGCTATCACTATTTTTACAGGTGATGAGCGTTTAAAACCTAAAATATCGTTTAAATAATTACGTCTCACGTACAAAATAAAAGTAAAATCTAAGAATTAAAAGACCTAAATATATGAAAATGATATTTTACAATCCTAATAATAAAAGAAAATTATTAGAAAAGAAAATTATTTTTACAACTATTTATTTAATTATTATTAATTAAAACTATTTTAACTATTTAATAAATACCCTAAATTAGAAGAAAATACAAAATAAGGCTAGAAAAATAAACTTATGATTCTGAAAAATCTAAAATACTATAAAACTAATTTTAAAACTAAAAATATATATTTTTACACTTTATATCTAATTATTATTAATTAATAACTATTTAAAATACACTTAATTACTAGAAAATAGAAAATAAACTTGGAAAATAAAATTTTAACTTTGAAAATCTAAAATATGATAAAACTAATTTTAAAACAGAAAATATATTTATTATACAATTATACTAATTATTAATAATTATTAACTATTAAAAAGTATTAAAACTAATATTTAATTATTAAAATACTAAATAGTAAAGAAAAATCTCAAACTTTTTACAAAATTCTAAAATAAATAAAAGAATCTAAGAAAAATAGAAAAATGGTAGCTTATGTGCAAAAATAAGCTAATGGGCAATAAGCTCTTAAGGAAAAGCTATCACTTAAGCTTATAGTGGTTCTTTTTGGCTTTTACATTTTACGGACTAACTAAGTACTAATATTATACATGTGTGATGAAAAATAAGCTTTACAAATATAAGACTAAGCGGATCATGAGCTTATGAGTCCAACGATGGCTTTTGGCTTAGCTGCTGAGCTCAAGCTACTAATAAGCTAGGAAAAAGCTATCTGGATGAAACAAAAGGTAAACGAGATGAATATAAGTCCAATAGATAAGTATAAACAAGAAAATTGGACATAAATGGTGTGAGCTTATGGTTTGAACAATCAAGCCAAAGGCTTGACTTGGATGGAATTGAGGCCTCATGAGCACGTAATAAGCTCCACACTTAAAGGTAAAAGAAAATAGTATGTGTACAAACAATATTGACAACTATAAACAAGTATGTGCACCGATAATCACCTATAAGCTTGTTATAAGCTCATAAGCTCTTCGATTACCGAATTACCAAACAGACTTGCATACTTATTTAATGACAAATTAAAATTCGAGTATATGAGCTTAAAATGGCAAAATATGAATTGGAGTAGCAAGTCGAGTTGGCAAGGATTCCAAAAGCTAAGATTCATCTGTGCGGTTCACGATGAGCTTTTAGAAGCTTATGAAGTTGCTATAGTTCTTGAGTATGCTTCATACTCGATTTGGGACAAACTAAAAGCTAGTTGCGACCCTAGATAATAGGCTGCAACATGGAAAATAAGTACTGGATCATAAATTTGGGTGGATGAGCTTTACAAAAAACTAAACCACACAAGCATATGACCATAAATGAGCTTATTAGGAGCTGAAGGAAATGGTGTAAATGGGCTGCATAAGCAGTCCATTGTTGTGAATGAGCAAACAACAAGCTCCTATATACTTTCCCAACAAGCTTATGATAGCTCAATCAATCACTAGAACATTGAGATGGGCAGTTAAGCTTTGTGAAAAGCTAAAGCTCACAAGCTCAAGCTTAGTAGAGAACTTTCCATGAGCTTGGGAAAACTTACTCAACTTCACCGTTTGCTTGGTGAAGTGAGTAACATGGGACAAAAGATTTTGAAGATTAAGCTATGGAAATAAGCTAAAATTGTAAAACAAGCATGAAAATAACAAGCAAGCCACTAAGGCAACACATAAAAGCCAAATACACTGGCTAGGATCAAATCCATGAGCTTATGCAAGCTCATGGTTTTGACAGCAAAACCATGGTGCAGGGCATAACAGTTATGAAATTGACTTTTAACAAGAACATAAAAGTTTGACTATCATGACTTTAAAACTAAATTTAATGACTGAATATAATATAATGGACTGTAATAAGATAATATTAAGCTAGGTCTACAAGTTTTAAGCTATTTCTATGAATTTCATAATCTAAAATCATCACAGTAAACTGCTAGAGTAAATTAAAATGAAATTTGACTTTTATACAAACAAGGACTTAATATATGGACTGAAATGAACTATTAGGTACTATTGTGATGTAAAACAACAATAAACAACAACAAGTAAACACTGGAACTCATGTATATCAGCAAATCCAAACACCCTTGTGATTATCACTTGTCAAATGAACTTCACAGTTTCAAATGAATTTGAGCATAAACAGATTCCAATCATTATAATATCACATATTAAGACTAATTGAGCATTAAACTTCAAGAACACGGACCAAAAACATGATTTGTCAAATTTGAATTTCAACTGAGTAACTTTCCATTTTTAGCACAAGTGAATTTAAATGAACAAACTACTAATATTATGCTTTAACAACATCAAACAATAACACAGAAACATGAAAATATAGAAATCAAAACATGACAAGTATTAAAACAGTAACTTGCAAAAATTGTAAAAATGGCTTACAAATGAGAATAGGACTGAGACCCAGAACAAATGGACAAGGTTACACCTATCAGCTTACCAATAAGCTCCTAATACCCATAGAACTCCAAATCCAACCCTGCTTCATCATCTTCTTCATTTTCCCAATTTTTGATTATTTTTCCATTTTCTCTTTTTTTTGTATTTTCTGGATTTAAAGACTAAAACTGTTTAAATGAATCTAAAAGCCTTCAAACTTTTGTCAAGAGCTTCTAAGAGCTTAAAGAGTTCACTAAACAACTGCTTAACTTGGAATTAAAAACATGGAAATTTAAAGAAAATTAAGCAATATTGAAAACTTGAATTAAACTGACATTTAACTGAAAGTAACATTTCATTACACTACTTTTAAAGTAAATTACAGCATTTAAAACATTAAAAGACATTAATTTAAAGAAAGCAGTAAAACTACATTATGTGAACAATGGTAAAAACCAAAGTTAGGCTTTTCTTTGCCTCTCCTCTTGTATTTATATTCATTAAAGTTCCTTGTCGACCTCTTATCAAATCCCACTTGACTTCTTCTCTTGAATGCATCAAAATCGTACACATGGCATTTTGGCGCCAAAAATGTCTTCGAGCAGGTTTTATTCATTAATTGGTTTTGGATTGATGTATAGGTGGAGGTGGAGTGTAATTGAGTGGGAAAGTGAGGTGGAATGGTGAGGTGGAGGGAAAACCACCACTGGTTTTGGCTAAACCAGTGTGGGAGAGACGAATGAACAGTGCCCGCGGTATTATTCGAATTTAAAAAACTGGGCCGGGTCAAGTGTTTGGGCTTGGATTTGGACTTAGATATAATAAAGGGTCCGGATGGTTTAGTTTAACAACAAGGACCTTTCATGTAATTTGGCCAAAGTTAAAGGGTTGAATCTGTCCATTTCCCAAAGTTCTCACAAGGGTAAAACCTGCCAAGCAATAATAGTACAAGGACCATTGTTGAAAATTTCCATTTTTACAAATCCAGGGACCAAAACTGTCAATTTAGAAACTATAAGGACCAAACTTGTAATTTTCTCCAAAGTTTATCATAAGGGCCATTTTTGCCATTTATTAATAGAACAAGGTTAAAACTTGATAATTTTCACTTTTTAAATTAACCAAGGACTATTTTTGACATTTTTCCAAAGTTCGGGGACCAAAGTTGTCATTTTGTGATTTTTAAACTTTAAAGGGTTTGTTTTGACAACTTTTGAATCCCAAGGACCTAAATGATATTTTGCAAGTTTTTGAATTACCGAGGACTGTTTTTGACAACTTTTGTAACTTGAGGGACTAAAGCGCTAATTATGCAAACTTAATCGTTTTTCATCGATTTTGATGTTTTGCATTTAAAACATTTAAAACACTTGTTTGTGATATTTTTATCATTTTGATGAGTTTCTAAGTGTTTTCAGATGTTTTTGGCATTCTAATAGTATAAAAATGATGAGTATTTAGACACTCATCAGTGACCTAACAGTGGTATCAATCGCCAAATAGTTGTTTGAAACGTGTTTTGGTTTCATTTTTGGTTATACGTAGCGTTTTGTTCTAGTTCATCACCTTTCTTACGTGTAAAATTTGGTTTTAACACTCAAATCTTGAAGCTTGGAAAGTTTTAAGGTTGATATAGTGTTTGGAATCTTAGTTTTGGTAAAAAGTTTGGAACTTTACGTGTTTTACATCATTTTTCACTCGTTTCTTTAGTGTTCATCAAGTTTACGAATAAGCTCAAATTTCACTTTAGGTGTTAAAGTTTAAAACTTTCATGTTATTTAAGTGTTATTGAAGCCATTTCATCAAAAGAATCAAGTGTACAACGCGTTTTAGAGCTTAAAAATTCGTTTTTGGTGATTTTTGGTAAGTTTACGAATAAGCAAAACCCTCTTTTTACGAGTAAGCAAAACCCTTATCTTACGAGTAAGCAAACCCTGATTTTACGAATAAGCTTTACGAACAAGCCAGAGTTTACGAATAAGGAATCTTACGAACAAGGAATTTTCATCAGAATCTTCAAAGTTATTTGTGACTCAGTATTTCCATTGCTTGGATAAGCTTGTGAAATACTTCGACTTGTGGATATCTTTCTTACTTGGACAGGTTTGAAAGAGTTTTGTGTTGGATCGATGTACTCTAACCAAACTAACTATATAGCTTGTTAAGGGTTTAATAACCTTGGATAAATCCTAAGTTATTAACAATGAAACACTGAGCAAACTTTATTATGTATGCGGAATTTACTTAACAAAGCTAAGAAGAATTAACTTTCAACAATATTATTAATAACTCTAAATCTGCTTGTTATGCAGATTCTTTTAACAACTCTAAAACTCTAATATCCTACTTTAGGATTCTAAAACACACATACTCTAATGCAAACCTAGGGATCCTTTTATAGGCTTAAGGATAACCCTAGTCAGTTTACAATTTGTAACCTTGTACGACAAGTAATCTAAACAAAGAATATTCTAGAATAACAAAGCTTTCCATAAACGAATATAGCAGTTCTTTAGCTTTGCAGTACTTTGACTTCGACAGCAGTACTTTGACTTTCACTTAGCATTACTTTGACTTTCACTTAGCAGTACTTTGAATCTTCAGCACTTTGACTTCTTCAGTACGTTGACTTTCATATCCCAACAATCCTCCAATAACTTGAATTCTACTTGCTTGACTTCAAGTTTCTTTTGTATATTCATGATGAGTGTGTAAATACTCATCATTTTTGTTCCTTCTACACTGCAAAAATAGTCAAAAACACTGTGAAAAGTCTCAAAAAGACAGAAAAAATATTTAGACTGTGTTTTATTCAATAATTGTAAGAATCTAGTCCCTGGTTATTCAAAACATGTAATTTTTCATAAAAGGCCCTCAGGAATTTTTAAGTTGTCAAATTTAGCCTTATAAAGTCTAGTTTTGCAAAATGACAACTTGAGTCCTTGGAATTTTAAAGATTGATGAAATTACCCGGGACATTTTTAATTTGAAAATTATCATTTTGGTCCTTGGAAAAATTAATCTTGTCATAATTAGTCCTTATGATGAAATGTGGAAAATTACGCTTTGGTCCTTCAAGTTTGGTCAAATGGCAAATATGGTCCTTGTGTATTACTTCCAAATCAAAACCAGAAAACACAAAAAAATAAACCCATTAACCCATAAGTCACCCCACCCTTCATCCTTTTCTTTTTATCCCATAAAACCGAAAAAAAATAAAAACAAAACCCATCTCCAACTGCTTTCCTGCTTTCCCTCTTCCCCACTCAACCTGCAACACTCAACAACCCATTCCCTGCAACACCAGGAACCCATCACCAACCCATCACTCTCAGTCAAGAAAGAGAAGACACACAAGAGAGATGAAGACCCATAGCTTGTAGTATAAATAATAAATGTATGCCATTGATATAAGCAGTTTTAGTTTTTTTTATTTTCCAGTCTAGAAATTCAAGTTCTAGTCCGTTTTATTTTAATCGTCATTTACTTTCGTGGTACCTTTTATGTTTCGATTAAATCCCGCCTAAGTTTGTAAGTCATCTTTAAAAGTTTATGCAATTTCGCCCATTTGTTCATCACTTTCCTGTCGCTTTAATTTCCGCCTTTCCTCGATTACATAGTTGTTATAAGATTGTTAAAGTTCATGTGAGTTTTTGTTAAGCTCACAACTGCTTTTAAAGCATCAAGAATCATAACAGTTCAAAAGAAAATACTTCTTCCCTTTAAAAGAGTGTTTGAATTTCATGGTTTGTGGGTCATATGCTCCTTTTGACCCATGATTGGTTTTAATTAGGTCACCGGTAACACAAGATTTTTACGTTAATGTTAGTGGTATGGCTTGGATGTAGATATCTTCTAGTTTCTGTCTTCTCGATTTAGCAACCCAGGTCCCCTTACCCTCTTTACTGACTTATTAATAAGTCGTTAGAGGGTCCACATTACCTCTATTAGCTTTTTAGGTTCCCTTGTGCCATAATTTATTTATCCACCCGCTTTTAGAAGTTTAGGAGTCCCTAGATAGTTTAATTTTAAGCTTATTTGTTACACTTGGGACTGCTTTTACAACAAAGAATCGTAGCAAAGACCAAACAAATTTTTATTTTAATCGTAAAGACCAAACAAATTTTATTTTAGCTTGTTGATGTTTCCTTTTAGCTTATTTCTGCTCCCCTTTAGAGTTTTAGGTAATTTATGTTAGTGCTTATTAGATGGGAGCTTATTTCAAGTTTTTGATAGCCTTTGTTGCCTTAGCCTCGTCCCAAACAGCCTTTTAACAAAGACCTTAGTTAGTATTTAAGTTTCTTTTCATTTTTTAATCAAACCGCTTATTTTCGCTTTTATAAGTTTAAGTTTTGTAAAAAGTATTATATTGATCTCTCATTTAGTTTGTAAAAGAAAAAGAAAAAGAAAAATTAAGTAGCCAAAAAGGGGCTCACGAGATTCGAACTCAGGACCTGCTGCAATCACTGTCCCACTCCTTAGAACACACACCTGGAACCACAATGCCCTTGGGTCTTGTCTTGTTTTTGTTTGCACCATTTATTCTTATATAGGCTCTTTCTCCTTTTTCCTTTCAGGCCTATTGTACATTTGTGCTCATCTTATCCCAAACAAATTTCTTAGTAGCCTTCAACCAAATGCCCTTAGCTCTTATTTTAGCTTCGTTGTTTTTTTTTCCGACTTATTGTAGCTTTTCACGAAGTAAGTTTTTTTTTAATGCATTGCTTATTTTTAGTTCTGAGTTAGTTTGGTAAAAGAAAAAAATCAAAAGAGAAAAAATAATAAGTGAAAAATGGAGGATGTGGGAATTGAACCCACGACCTGCTGCACTCTTGCAGAACGCCACACTCCCAACAACTTACCATCTGTGCTAGACTAGTCCCTTGTTTATGTTTTCCTTAACTAATTATTTAAACACAAGTAGCAGTTTAGCCTACTTAGCTTATTGTTCATTTTTAACTACTTATCTCAAAAGAAGTCCACCCTTTTTATATTTTTCTTAGATCGAGCACTAGTCAAAGTATTTTCTGTAATTTTCCCATATTTTTATAAATTAGTTTTGTATTTTTAATTAATTAAATTGTTTAAATTAATTTTTAATTCGTAATAAATAGAGAAAAATTCAGAAAAATGTGATTCCAGTTTTAAAAATTCTTTTTAGTTATTTAAGATTTAAAAAAAAATAGTTTTGTAATTTGCTTGCATCTTTTCCTAATTTTTAGCATTTTAAGCTATATTTTAAATACTTAAAATTAGTTTTTAATTCAAAATAAATCAGGAAAAATCCTAAAAATTAGTTTTAATTCTTAAATAGTTTTCAAATATCATTTTTAGTTTAAAATAAATGTAAAATTCAGAACGCATACGTTTTAGGTTTTAATCGTTAAACGTTTTTAAATATAGAATTAAAATGACTTCAAAGTCTTTATTAGATTTAATTTCCTTAGTGTAATCAATCATAACCCCTTTCCTGTTCAATATTCACCCGATCACAGATTCGTTGTATTACAGTGTTCACACCTCGTTGGGACTTAACGACCCGGGGAAACACTATACTCCTCTGGACTTAATTGCATTTTGTTCTGAGCTATTTGACTTTCATGGTTGACCATTCACAAGTGGTTGACTAATAAAAGACAGACCGTTCGGGAGCGAATCAAAATTTGGCGCCGCTGTCGGGGAGGTGTGTTGCGTTCTACGAATTTGAAGCATCAGTGTTGTTGAATATACATCCATTGTATATTTACCATCCTTGTTCATATTTTCTTATTATTATCATATAAAAACAAAACGGTTCCCGAAAACATTTTAAAATCAGTTTTCAACAAACACAAAAACCCAAAAAGATTTTCTTTCTTATTTTTACAAAATGTTTTTCCAAAAATCCAAAAATATCCATCTTTACCCTCTCACATCTTTGATTCTTCATCCCAACCCCTCTGAAACCCTTTGATTCTTTCCTATGTCATATCCACACCATTTTGGTTGTCAATGGTGTGGTGGCCCTCATAATGATGATAATTGTCTCAGTTTTAGCATGGTAGAGTCAGGAAATGGGTCTGTCTATAACCAAGATCCCTATTCTTACCATGACACGACTAATTTATTTCATCAGCTACCACATCATGAGATTCGAGACATACTTGTGTGAATTTTGTGGAGGTCCTCACTAAGGATTTGAGTGTCGGACCGAGACATGTTTTTCTATGAACAAGTCTCGATAACACTCTAAACTTTGGAAATGATCAATATCCATGTTATTCACCAAATCGGTCACAACAATCATTTTGTTGTGAGAACTGTGGAGGTCCCCATTTCACTCTCGATTGTCAAACAGGAATCCATTTCCTTGTAACAATTACGACTATCCATATCACGACCAACCTCCACGGTGCCAAATGACTCAAACTCCTCAAAGAAACCCAACAAGACACTTATCTAGAGCTTCGGAGTTAGTGAAAAGAACGAGGAGTTGAGTAAAACAAGATTTCAAATGCTCCCGCTTTTCTTGTGTATATTGTGGGGTCCTCATGATGATTATCAATGTCAACCTTCCGTTTTGACAAATCTCCACTCCCACAATGTCCCGTCATTCAAAATTCACATGAGAAATCCATGGAAGAATTGCTAGGTGAAGAGCGGTGGCTAAAATAAATTCCCAAATTGCGTTTGAAAAATCTATTAGGGAATCAATTGCAAAAGAAAAAGCAGCGATCTAGCTCTCAATTTCGTTTTATTCACGATGACGGTGATGATGAGGATACACTTGATATCCTTCAATTCTATAAAGATTCATCAAGTTCATCGGTTGATATCCCGCCAGCTTGAGATTCATTCTCAAACAACTGCTATCACACCAAGCTCCCACTCACTCTCTAAACATGGGGACGAGCATCTTGACACTGTTCACGAAAAGGAATCGGACGAATTCATAAAGTCTAGTGTTGAGAACCTTGTCCCAATCCCGAGAGAGTCACAAGGAACTTCGATCATATGTGATTCTCTTTCCCTCTTGAGTGTTCAAAGATCATTTTGAAACTTTCTACGATCTTAGCGACGATTGTGCTTCCTATGAAAACATCGAGTATGTTGAGGCATCACTCCCACGCCCCGATCCTCTTCTTGAGGAGTTCACCGATGAACTCACTCACATCATCCACTTTCATCGAAAGTGACGATGGTCTCTTTGATTTGAAGCCGATCCGGGAGAGATTGAAAGTCTCCCTTATAATGATCGCTCACTCACTTCTCACCCTAACGGTCCAATAGAGAATGTTGATCACTTTGTTCCCGAAACATTCAAAGCTACTCTCACTAATCCTCTATTTGAATTCGACTCTGAATTCACTTTAATTCTCGAGAATCCACTCTTTGATACTCATTGAGTATAGTGATGAGTCTGATGGAACAAGAATTCATGATTTACATCTTGTGATTGATTCTCTTCACGAGGAGCTCGCCGGTGAACTCACTCATATCATATCTCCGCGGAGTATGATAACTTCCACTTTGATCATGACACACCTGGATTTGTCTTGATCACGTGAGCTTAAATGATGAGATTCATATCTTGAAATTATGGATTCTCCTATGGATGAAGATGAGTTAGTCATGATTTTCATCATGACTTTCTTTCTTTCTTCACCTATCCGTGACTTCTTCTCTTCTTCACTCATTCGGGAGTGAAGATACCATCTTGACCCCGGCATTTCCATGTACCATTTGTGAGCCGAGTCTATCTCTCTATATCTCATCGGTGTGGAACTTTCGCGTGCTTCAAATGTTTATACAAACATCTTGAATGAAAGTCCGATGGAGATTGTCTCTTCCACTTACTTCCCCATGAACAAATTAATTGGGTCGAGTCAAGCTAGCGACTCGGTAATCAAAACGATGAGTTAAACATGGGTTTTCACCGTGTGTACCACCCTAGTGTGGGGAGTTGCCCCATTGTTGTATATAAAGTTTCAATATAAAAAAATGTGTATATATCAAAAACAAAATAATGGCCGTAGTATTTCCCTTTTCGTTCTATGTTTCGCATAACTTGGTACTTTGAATATTGAGGGCAATATTCATTTCTAGTGTGGGGGAATTCTCACGAATTTTATCATGTAATTATACCGCCCAATTCCCCATTTTGGCCAAAATATTTTTGAGTAAGTGTTTTGCACTTACTCGACTTCTGATTATCGATCCGCCATGTCTAATAAACAAAAGGATTGGCTAATCCAGAGCAAACGGGTCTTGGTAAAGATATCTCAAATCCGTTGACGGCTTGCAATTTGCCCAAAATTGTATGGTGTTCACCACCATATCTTTAATTAGTGAAGAGTTGGCTAGCCCGCAAGTTTATGGCTTGTGGTAAAGGCGGTTGGAAAACCATAATTGGTAATCAACTCACCAAAGATATTTTATCTAAGAGTTGGCTAGTCCGAGCAAACGGCTTTTGGTAAAGACAAATCAAATCCGTTGGAAGTCGGTGATTTGCTCAAAATCATATGGTTATCGATGTACCATAGTTCTTACTTGAACTGAAACATTTGGCTACTCGAGTAATGGATTTTGGTAAAGAGATTCAAATCCATTAAGTTTTCTCAAAAGATTGCTAGGGACTAGCAATGTTTTAGAATGGGGATTGATGAGTGTGTAAATACTCATCATTTTGTTCCTTCTACACTGCAAAAACAATCAAAACACGTGAAAAGTCTCAAAAGACGAAAAAATATTTAGACTGTGTTTTATTCAATAATGGTAAGAATCTAGTCCTGGTTATTCAAAACATGTAATTTTTCATAAAAGGCCCTCAGAATTTTAAGTTGTCAAATTTAGCCTTATAAAGTCTAGTTTTGCAAAATGACAACTTGAGTCCTTGGAATTTTAAAGATTGTGAAATTACCGGGACATTTTAATTTGAAAATTATCATTTTGGTCCTTGGAAAAATTAATCTTGTCATAATTAGTCCTTATGATGAAATGTGGAAAATTACAGTTTTGGTCCTTCAAGTTTGGTCAAATGGCAAATATGGTCCTTGTGTATTACTTCCAAATCAAAACCAGAAAACACAAAAAAATAAACCCATTAACCCATAAGTCACCCCACCCTTCATCCTTTTCTTTTTATCCCATAAAACCAGAAAAAAAATAAAAATAAAACCCATCTCCAACTGCTTTCCTGCTTTCCCTCTTCCCCACTCAACCTGCAACACTCAACAACCCATTCCCTGCAACACCAGGAACCCATCACCAACCCATCACTCTCGGTCGAAAGAAGACACACAGAGAGATGAAGACCCATAGCTTGTAGTATAAATAATAAATGTATGCCATTGATATAAGCAGTTTTAGTTTTTTTTATTTTCCAGTCTAGAAATTCAAGTTCTAGTCCGTTTTATTTTAATCGTCATTTACTTTCGTGGTACCTTTTATGTTTCAGTTAAATCCCAGCTAAGTTTGTAAGTCATCTTTAAAAGTTTATGCAATTTCAGTTTCATTTGTTCATCACTTTCCTGTCTGCCTTAATTTCCAGTCTTTCCTCAGATTACATAGTTGTTATAAGATTGTTAAAGTTCATGTGAGTTTTTTGTTAAGCTCACAAATCTGTTTTTAAAGCATCAAGAATCATAACAGTTCAAAAGAAAAGACTTCTTCCCCTTTAAAAGAGTGTTTGGAATTTCATGGTTTGTGGGTCATATGCTCCTTTTGACCCATGATTGGTTTTAATTAGGTCACTGGTAACACAAGATTTTTACACGTTAATGTTAGTGGTATGGCTTGGATGTAGATATCTTCTAGTTTCATGTCTTACTGATTTAGCAACCCACAGGTCCCCTTACCCCTCTTTACAGCTTATTAATAAGCTGTTAGAGGGGTCCACATTACCCTCTATTAGCTTTTTTAGGTTCCCCTTGTGCCATAATTTATTTATCCACCCAGTTTTAGAAGTTTAGGAGTCCCTAGATAGTTTAATTTTAAGCTTATTTGTTCCACTTGGGACTGTTTTACAACAGCAACTGTGCAGCAGCCAAACAGCCCTTATTTTAGCTTGTTGATGTTTCTTTTTAGCTTATTTCTGTTCCCCCTTTAGAGTTTTTAGGTAATTTATGTTAGTGCTTATTAGATGGGAGCTTATTTCAAGCTTTTTGATAGCCTTTGTTGCCTTAGCTGCCCTGTCCCAAACAGTCTTTTAACAGCACCTTAGTTAGTATTTAAGTTTCTTTTCATTTTTTAATCAAAACCTTATTTTCGGTTTATAAGTTTAAGTTTTGTAAAAAGTATTATATTGATCTCTCATTTAGTTTGTAAAAGAAAAAAAAAGAAAAATTAAGTAGCCAAAAAAGGGGCCTGCTGAGATTCGAACTCAGGACCTGCTGCAATCACTGTCCCACGCCTTAGAACACACACCTGGAACCACAATTCCCTTGGGTCTTGTCTTGTTTTTGTTTGCACAATTTATTCTTATATAGGCTCTTTCTCCTTTTTCCTTTCAGGCCTATTGTACATTTGTGCTCATCTTATCCCAAACAACCCCCTTAGTAGCCTTCAACCAAACAAATTTCTTAGCTATTATTTTAGCTTCGTTGTTTTTTTCTTTCCGACTTATTGTAGCTTTTCACGAAGTAAGTTTTTTTTTAATGCATTGCTTATTTTTAGTTCTGAGTTAGTTTGGTAAAAGAAAAAAATCAAAAGAGAAAAAATAATAAGTGAAAAATGGAGGATGTGGGAATTGAACCCACGACCTGCTACACTCTTGCAGAACGCCACACTCCCAACAACTTACCATCTGTGCTAGACTAGTCCGTTGTTTATGTTTTCCTTAACTAATTATTTAAACACAAGTAGCAGTTTAGCCTACTTAGCTTATTGTTCATTTTTAACTACTTATCTCAAAAGAAGTCCACCCTTTTTATATTTTTCTTAGATCGAGCACTAGTCAAAGTATTTTCTGTAATTTTCCCATATTTTTATAAATTAGTTTTGTATTTTTAATTAATTAAATTGTTTAAATTAGTTTTTAATTCGTAATAAATAGAGAAAAATTCAGAAAAATGTGATTCCAGTTTTAAAAATTCTTTTTAGTTATTTAATATTTTAAAAAAAATAGTTTTGTAATTTGCTTGCATCTTTTCCTAATTTTTAGCATTTTAAGCTATATTTTAAATACTTAAAATTAGTTTTTAATTCAAAATAAATCAAGAAAAATCCTAAAAATTAGTTTTAATTCTTAAATAGTTTTCAAATATCATTTTTAGTTTAAAAATAAATGTAAAATTCTGTAAACGTACGCGTTTTAGGTTTTAATCGTTAAACGTTTTTAAATATAGAATTAAAATGACTTCAAAGTCTTTATTAGATTTAATTTCCTTAGTGTAATCAATTGTAACCCCTTTCCTGTTCAATATTCACCCGATCACAGATTCGTTGTATTACAGTGTTCACACCTCGTTGGGACTTAACGACCCGGGGAAACACTATACTCCTCTGGACTTAATTGCATTTTGTTCTGAGCTATTTGACTTTTATGGTTGACCATTCACAAGTGGTTGACTAATAAAAGACAGACCATTCGGGAGCGAATCAATTCAGCTTTAACATCTTTGTCTTCAAAGAGGGATTGTGGCTTTATCTTCAAATTTTGCCTTTGTAGATTATGTGCTTATATCATCATCATCATCAAAGTAATATTTATTCTTTTAGCAACATTCTTTACAGCAACCTTTATTAGTAATCTCTTTTCAGCAACATTCAACAATCTCCATCTTTTCAATAACTCAGCAACATATGACAATTTGTACATTAATTCAGTTAAGTTTCAGTCTATTCTCATCACTTCCAGGTGTGTAAACTCCTGTGAAAGGTGAATCATTGAAATTTTAATGGATTTTGATGTCTCTTTACCAAAACCATTAACTCTGGAGTAGCCAAATGTTTAGGTGTGTAAGACCATGGTACATTGATAACCATATGATTTTAAGCAAATCATCAGCTATCAACAAATTTGATTTGTTTTTACCAAAAGCTGTACCCTTTTGGACTAGTTAGTTCTTGCAACCATGGTGAACTAATTACCATATAAATGGTTTTTCCACAGCCTTTACCACAAACCATTTTCTTGTGGGCTAGCCAACTCTTTACATTTGCTGATATGGTGAGTTGAATACCATACAACTTATTAGCAAGTTGTCAACTATATAACGGATTTGAGATATCTTTACCAGAGCCGTTTGCTCATGGATTAGCCAGTTCTTTTGTAAACATGGTGAACTGATAACCTATTGTTATAACCATCTCAAAAACCATTATTGCTGTTAACTTTTCTTTCAAAATATTCTTTACTTAACAAAGGTTTCTCTTTCAAAAACATTTACTGGTTTATGCTGCAAGCAGTACTTTGATTAAAGTACTGTTTGTTCCAGCAGTACTTTAGATAAAGTACTTGTTTTTTCAAAAACTTATATATTATAAACATCATACCAGTATTTTATGCTTCATCCTCAGCCATTGTTGTCCATCTGATAAACAATTTGATGACCATAAGTGCAGTTTCATTATCTTCTTCAACCTCCATACCATGTTCTAGCATTCTCCTCATAAGATCTGATGTAAACGGATATCTTCTATCTGCTAACATATGAATCATAGTTCCATCTTCTAACTCTAAAACATGTACTCCAGATTCTTCAAAAAATCTCTAGCTGATAATCTCCCAATCTTCTTGATTTTTCCAAATCTCATCAGTGCTTGATTCTTCAGTTTCCCAAACATTTGTGAGATCTCCAAGCAAGATTAAACCAACACCTTCTGATGGAATATATTCAAAATATTCTTGCACCATTTCATCTTCTCTATGAAACATCAGATAATTTCCATCCTTAGATTCTACAACTTCAAAAGTAGTTATTGGTGATTTTTTCTTCTTCTTTTCTGTTTTCTTTTCTGCATCATCTTTAGAATACTCAAATTCTAAAACTCTAAAGTAATTCCTTAATTCATCATTTGTATCAGACCTTAACTCAACCTTCTTTGATGGCTGATCATCTTCAACTTCAGTTCTTTTTATTTTTAAGCTTCCTTTTCTATTATCTTCTGTCTGAGCATCATCATCTTTAAAATCTTTGATACTATCAACATGCTTCTGATAAGCTTCTCTAACAGCTTCATACATCTATTTCATCTCAACATAATTCAACTTCTGCAATCCAATATATCCTTGACTTTTTAAATAAGCCATCATTGCATTTCTTTCTTTAGCACGATTTGGTCTTCTTGGTAGAGCAGAAATAGGAATAGGTGTCTTTAATGGTACAACAGCTTCAACATTCAATTCTTCTTGCAATTTCTTAGCTGCTTCTTTATCCTTAGCTTCTTCAATAGCAACTTCATCATTTAATTCAGCTTGTACCTTTCTAGCTGCTTCCTCATTCCTAGCAACTTCAGCAGCCCTTAGTAGTGCTAAAGTGAGTTTCTTTTTATTCTTTGTTTCAATCATTTTACCTTTCCCTTTATCTTTAGGATCTATCACAGGTTGAGATTGAGAAACTTGATGTTGTTCTTCAGCAACTCCTAGAATGCTAACCCCCATTGGTTTGATAAATCATGCAATATTTCAGCAATAGTTTCATCATCACTTGCAGTGTGCATTGGTTTGGGTGTATCAGCTTCTTCTTCTTGTGGAATTGTTGAAGGTGTTAGGTCACTAGATTTACAACACAAGCTTACTAGAAAGAGATAAAGGCGATTGAACAACTAAACCAAACACACACACACGTTAAGCTAATACCGGTTATGCGTAGAGAGTGAGTGAAAGGAATAAATTGAACAACCAACCCTCAAGTGAGGGTTATTACCTAGTATTTATAGGCAAGGAGCTAGGGCAACACTCCTACTCCTTCCCTGTTCCTTATTGGACATGGGCCTAAGCTTATGGGCCTTCTACATAAGCTTGACCTTAAACAAACATAAAGGCCATAATAAGCTACCTATTACATATGAGTAACTAACACTTGATTTAAGGTTTAGGAGTGATTCCAACAATCTCCCCCTCAAGTGTTGGTGACGAAAAACAGTGAAGGCGTTGATGTAATAGTAGCTTTGACGTCTTCTGACATTCTTCTTTCTTGTGAGAAGGAATGCCTTGATTCGAACAATCTCCCTAGTGTAGAGAGATAGTTTTCTTTGAACAGTTATGCTTTGACGTCATCTTTAACTTTGTTCTTTGATCATTGTTCTTTGTGATGAAAGTAATAGTATGTTGTTGTCTGCATCAAGTCTGCCTCATGTCTACTTAGCTGCTATCGTGTCTCTAAGTCATTCTTCAACATGCTCACACGCTATTTGACGTTGGAATTCAGTACTGATGAAGTTCTTTAAGTCTTTAACTTTGTAGATTCTTTGATTTAACGAAGAATCATTCTGATTGTTGTGTTGCTTTTGGATAGAACTTCCATTAGTGATGATGTTGGCGTGAGCATGAGAAGAATCTGCACGATCATCCCGCTCCGGAGCTTCCATAAGAAGAAAACATTTCAAACGGTTAGTTATAAGCGGATTCCGCACTTACAAGTTTGAACTTGAGAGTGTTAACAAAGATAGTGTGAAAACACAACTCTAATTCTTACAAAGGCCGTTCTTGAACCGGAGTCCCACAAGTGAGATAATACGATGTACCAAGTACACCTACAGCTTCGGATGAGTCGCCGAGGTACAATCAAGCATCACCTCACGATCAGAGACCGCTTGAGACACACTAAGCGTAATCCACGGGAGTTACCGGCGACTGCCGTCGTGGTCGTTGATGTTGACCACGGAAGGAGTTTCCATTCAATCACCGAGGATCACGGTTGTGAACCTCTCATAAATGTTCTCGACATTGCTAAGATCCGTGAAGGACTCGATAACGCACCACCGATGTTCTTTTGTTGAACATCAAGTGATGAAATGTCAAGTGTACCTAAGAGATCTTTTGATGAATCTCGTGGCTCTAGACACAATAGTGCATTTTGGTTTTCCCGAGCGGAGACTAGGAGAGGGTCTCCTTCTTCAATACCAAATGATCTCTAGCGAAAGCCAATAGTTTACGTAGGGTTCCTGTGAGAATCAAACAAGCTTCATTGAGAGAAACTTGAGTGGCTAAGAAGGTATAGTGCATGCGCCATCGGGTCCATGACGACTTTTAATCTTCAATACCGGCCACTAAGTGACAACCAAGAGCATATGAATTGAACCCGTGTCCGCCCTAAGTTGAATAATATGGAGGGCTATTTCTTTTCACCCTTTTCTTTGCATTTCTTTTAATTCTTCAACTCCTTCTTTCTCCGATTCTCATTTTCTCCTTTTTATAATCATACCTAAGGACTTCTAAGTACTAACTATTTGTGATGTCCTTGGGTAGATCCTCCGCTCTGGCGGATCATAGGACGGTTATTCCTAACCTTAGTCACCTTATCACCCATGACTAACCTATGTTGCCATAAAACCAATTTTCAAGAAAATCTCTCAAAGGGTTTGTAAATGAAAACATGTTTGAACCATCGTGAGAGTTTTATCTTTAGCGTAAATACTCCCCTCCACATGTGCTTTAAAGTTTTGACGGAAATCAGACTGTGTGGGGAAGAGCGCACACTTTTGAATTGATCAACTCAAGATAGACACTCCCCATGAGACACGGTTACGTTGCATAGTTAAAGAGTTACATTGTCGCCTTTTAGGTGACAACTAGCTCTAATAACTACCTTGAAGGTGTAGACAAACCTCGAAAGGTTTATCAAACCCGTCGAGTTCATGTCTACCAAGAGTTTCTCGAATGGTACTTTCTACTCGGACAAGTCCTTTGCGAGACACGCTTTACATTACTAGCGAACTAGCTTGAAATTATTACCCGTCCCGACAAGTCTTTTCGAGTTACTAACGCTTTAGTACCGTCAATTCGTTGGTTAAGTCTATTACACAAGGATTCATTTGCATTTACACAACATATTTCTTATCACATAATTTTCTCCCCTCAAAATGGCATATAAGATGTTATTTTTGAAAAGTTGAGAATAAATATGACCATTTCGAGTGTTGGGAAGATGACCACTATGAACAATTTGTGAACAAAGTTTTAATTCAAATACTCCCCTCAACAAGTGATATAAACGGTTGAGGTTTTGAAAATCATACGGGAAGTACTTGTCCTTTTGAGCAAAACCTTAAAAATGAAAGGTTTGATAGATTTTACTCAAAATAAGAAGCTTTCGCCCTTTTATAAGGATTGTGGCAATCAAGCGCACTACGTGGTCCTTTCTTGACAATTACGGGTTGTACATCGTTATGTGTGCACAAGCCATTGACATATTTAATCACACATCCAAATTTATAATGAAAGAAGCGCTTCAAGGGTACCGTGAAGTCCAAAGATGTTGCCAGAGTGCGAATGTATGCGTGATAGCCGGTGATGTTAATCCTGGGTCGACCACCAACAAAGCTTTCCAATGTTCGAATCGATCCCTTCTATACAACCTTTCATCAATCATTTTGATGATCCTCCTCACATCCCTTCGATCCCGAGAATTCCATCGCTAGAGACCCAATCTTTTGTCGATATCCTTCAACCTATAAGCCAATCCGTCCCTAACCATCTTCAAAGTGTGATCCCCAAACTTGTGAAGATCACTACACGCCATTAAGCAATTTCGTTGAAGTTCACTCATAAACGACGCCAAATGGCTTGGTCGATGAGTGTATATTGTGAGAGCCGGTTGATGTCGGGAAGATCAAGTCGAGGTGGAGTGAAGTTAACACGAGTCCGATATGATTTAATTGCAAGTTGGAGATCTTCTACACGCTCTTTGATGACTATGTGTCCGATGAAGATGAGCGGTGACTTGATGAATTCACGTTGTACTTCGCTTGAAAATTGTCTCATGCGACCACGTACTTTGGCAAGGTACATGTCTTCAATGTCGTTGATAGAAAAATTCTCAAAGTCGACTTCGAGAGAATGCATAATCTCGATCATCTTGCCTTTTGACCACATTCTTCTTGAGAAAAGTCTAGTCCCATTTGGTCGAAAGATCAACGTGTTTGATGGCAACGATATCCTTAGTAATCGAACACCGCATGTTGCGACTTCAACTGGCACCAGAATAGATTCTTTGGCGCCCGCCAATGATGAATCCGTACATTGCATCTTGGTCGTATGCTTCCACTTTGTTGGAGAACAAGTGATTAGCTCTTTCCTCGATAGCTATGCGCTTTGAGTATATTGTCATGGGAATGGAAGTGTAAAAGATGTAGCGTATTTCCTTGAGCCATCGCCACAAGTAGAAGAAATTCCAAGTCTTTGTTGAAGAAATATCCGAATGGAATCCTAGGTTCATCTGGTTGGCCAATTGTTGGTAGAGGTCTTGACCGATCGGTGTAGTATGGAGGGTTATCCCGCTTGGTGAAGTCGATGTTTGCTTCGGGTTGAGCCAATCCATGTTGTTAGACATAGCTCGAGCAATGTTTTCAAGGTGATATTCGACCGATGGCACTTTCGAGCTATCTTTCCACAGTTGAAAAGCTTCATTCTTGATTCGCCTCAACTCGGATTTCGTCATCTTCTTCACATGGAACTTATCTTGCATAATCTTAGCATGCTCCAATGTATTACCGCTCACCGATCTTGACCTTCAGCGGGTAGGAGTTGAGTTAACAAGTGTAGAGAACCATTCAAATTCCTCTGCTTTATCGTCATCTAGCCATGATACGACGCCAACCATGGGCGCCTTCTTCTTCTTTTGTTTAGACCTAGATGAGGATTCGGTTTCGAACTTGTTTGGGAGAGGTGGGTTGTTGTAGGGCTCACGGACTTCCTCATCGTCACCACCCGTATACTCAAAGTGATCACCGGTTTTACGAGTCTCGGGCGGTAACTCGTAATCCCGAGGTTTATCAAGAGAAGAGCTAGGAGGAGTTCTTTGAGAAGTCGAGTCCTTTGGGAGGAGGTTGCATGGAATCTTGAATGAGGATGATTCATCGACTTCTTTGTGCGTTGGGCTCTTTATCCTTATCCCGATCTTTGTCTTCATCATCTCTTGAACGTTTGGGCCTAATGACTTCTTCTCGAATGAGGACCCGAGTTGGTATTCCAAGAGAGCTTCAAATGCTTTAGCTTCGTGTGAGGCAAAAGTTGCGAGCATTTCGACATTTGTGCTACTAGCCGGTTCACCAATTCATCATCGAGAAGATTGTAGATTCAACTCGATTGATGCTTAAATTCATCGGAGTTGATTTCATGGCTTGTTTGGCTAGATGCAAGAGATTTGGATACGCTTGTCCGGTATACATCTCCTTTGTCGGGCTTCGAGCGACCTCCATAAGGAACCGTGAGAGTATCCTTTGATCATTTCATCCGTTTTCCTTGAAGATCATCTTTCATGAGCTTGGACATACTCCTTTCATCTTGCATCTTGTCGAGATCATCATGAATATATTGTGATCCGATCAAGATAGAAGTTCATCTTCCGTAGAGTATGTCTTTCTTTCGACTTGTTTGAAAGCATTCCCAATTCTTTTATGAGCATGAGATATCCAAGATCGAGTTGGCTTCTTCACCGATTTAGATGTAGATTTTGTTGATATTTTAGATGGTGGTGGTGAAGAGTGGGATGATGAATCGATGATGAGGAGACATGAGGAGGCTTGGGGTCCTTAGGGGTTGAAGTTTCCTCCTTAGACATGGCCTTGTCATCGCCTTAGTTTCATCGGCAGAGTATTTCCTCGCCTTTTCTTTTCTTGGTTCCTCAATCTCATAATCAATAGAATCTTCCAAAAGTTGTTGTTGTTGCGGAAGAGTGGTGGCACCAGCCCCTTATCGGGTCGATTAACCGCATCAGAGATGGTTTGGAGTGGGCAACACCACTTGAACCTCCGGGCCACCCATTTGATCCTTTGCAAATTCCTTCGCAACATGTTGGAGTCTAATGATTTTGAACTTCTTCCGTATGAAGTATCCAGCTGCTCTTCTTCATCATCCGAGCTTTCTTCATAAGGCACAAGTACATGAGTCTTCCTTTTCCATGTTCACCGGAGGACTAGGAGGTTTTGCTACCAAGGAGGTGGTTCGGTTGCAGATTCGTAGTAGTGAACCTCCTCGTCTGATTGTGTATCATCGAGCTTTCGTCCAAGAGCTTTCTTGGTGTTCGGTGTAAGAATAGGAATAGCTTCCCGAGAGGAACTTTCTTCTTTGGATCGAGGTTTCCTCTTTGGGACATTCCTTTGACTCATAGTGCTTATCGCACTTCCAAGACTTCCTCTTCTCGGTTCTCCGAGTGGGTGTTCTAGAAGGTTTTCATCGAGATGACCAACTTTGCCTTCTCATCGCTACCCGATACCTTTTGTACGTTTCAAGCTTCTTGATTTCGTTAGTCGGAAGGTGATCGTGTAACACAACACCTGCTTCTTTGTTGACGATTCCTTGATTCGATCGATAGGGTAGGTTCGCAACATATCGTGATTGTCCGGGTCATTGAGCCTTTGTGGAATATCGGGATGAAGTCCAAGTGCTCTCTGGATCAACAATTTTGTGTATCCGACATAGGGAATCTTTGAGCCAAGTTTCTTGTGAAATGACATCATGTCTTCCCATATGAAAGCTTCAATTTCGATGTCCTTTTGTTGATTAATGACCACAAAATTTGTAGTTCCATGAGCTTAGGATGCTCATAGCCACTATTACGACCGTAGACCGATTTGGTGATGATGATGTAGAGGGTTCTCCACGGTTGAGGAATGTTCTTAAGCTCCACATGAGAGTGCTTAGTGATAATTCTCAAGCTTCATCATAGCCAATATCAATCGTGAATTGAAGAACTGCTCTCGAGAGGTGTGGCAAAGAAGTCGGTTGGCTCGATTTCATGAATGAGAAGAACAGCCGTAAGTCGGCATGAGTGATGGTGACTTGTTTGTGATTGAGAGTTACAATCATCGCACTTTGACCCTTGATCCTTTGCATTGAATTCCGAATTGTTGCAT
Source organism: Chrysanthemum lavandulifolium (assembly GCA_022545495.1). Taxonomy (NCBI): domain Eukaryota; kingdom Viridiplantae; phylum Streptophyta; class Magnoliopsida; order Asterales; family Asteraceae; genus Chrysanthemum; species Chrysanthemum lavandulifolium. The sequence continues at coordinate 79,611,117 of CM040239.1, read as the reverse complement.
GTAGATCTCCCAGACAAGAGGCAGTGTGAGAGCATGTTCGGTAGGGATGATTCTTTAGAACATCCACAAAGAATCAGCAAGAAGATTACGAGCATGTGAGGGTTTCAAAGTCAACCCTAAGGTTTTTCTTTCCAATCTTTCTCGGATAGCCATTAGGGAAGATGTCGAGAATTGTGAGAACTTCGTGCATCCACATTTATTTGAGCGACCATGTCGTGATCTCGTAATAACATTAGCCAATGTAACCAACATATCGAAAGACATAATGTTAGTCAATGTAAGGTTTTATTGTCTAATTATTGAATATACAATGGTCGAGATTGTTACGAGACCACAGTCACTAGTTTGTTCAATAGTACAATGTCGTCGTGATAATTTTCGTGAGTTAGTTAACTTTAAGTTTTAAAGTTTATGTTATCACATATTTAACACAACATATTAAACGATTAAGTTTATTAGTGACATTATTGGTTTCGTGACGATATGATTTGTTTATTAACAAGTTTGTACACGTAACAATTCATAATGAAGGTCAATCAAGGCTTAGGCGTAGAAATGATAAAGTTACGCGTAAACATGAGTGGTATACGCGTAGGCGCAAGCTTATGCGTAGGATCCTTACTTACGCGTAAGAAATGTTACGCGTAGGAAAAGGGGACCTTATGCGTAGAGCTTACGCGTAGGCGTATAAAGACCTTACGCGTAAGGCTTACTCGTAAGAGTAGACCTTATGCGAGAGGTCATCGCTTACGCATATCCTTCACGGGATACGCCGAGTCCCATTGTAGAACCTTACGCGTAATAGTTACGCGTAGGATTTCTCTTACGCATAACTATCTACGCGCAAGGTGATCCTTATGCGTAGAGTAACAAAGACCTTGATTCTGAGTTTTACGAGTAGCAAGCCTGAAATAAAATCATCATATCATCAATCTTAACACATATATTCATTTTACAACAAATCATGGCATGAAAGCATGTTAAACAGTTTACGCGTAGAAGGTCATACGCGTAAGTCAAAACCCTAGAGTTTAAAAATTACGCATATGATTTCTAGCCATAGGAATTGCACCAAACGTTTTCTGGTAGGTCTTAGATGTTATAAGAGTCTAATAACCAAGTTTTAACACTCAATTCGTGGTGAATTAAAAATACCCAAACTCAAGAACATTAAACCCTAATTTCTAATTCTGACTTAATTAGTGTTTCTGGGTTGTTATAGGGCCAGGAAATCTTTAATTCAACATGATATAAACAATTCACAACAATCTTTTTGACCAAAAACCTTCACATTTGAAAACACCCAATTCGACTTAAGAACCCTAATTTTGAAAAACCTTCAATTCGTGTTTCTGTGTGGATTTAGAGGATAAAATTAGTGTCATTGATGTTAAAGACATGTTTTGACACAATCCTTTTAACCACAAACACCCATTCTTGATTATGAGTTCTTACGCTTATGCGTAGAACACAAAACAATCACGCATAAAAATTTGACCGTTGGATTCGTGTAAAAATCAAAACCTATGTTTGTAAACATGTTAAGATCATGAAACAACTTACAAATTGATGATCAGAAACACAGATTTGAAGAACGAATTTCGTATGTAGGATTGGTTAGGTTTATAAGTAATAAATGTGATGAATATGTTAGGTGGAGTCTTTTTATTAAAAATAACTTTAAACTTTTGACAGTTTTGGTCTCTCCACCTTTTCCATTTTCATACAAAGCCATTTAACTTCCGTTTTGGTTATCAAACAAAGATTTTAAGAAAGAAACATGACGACACTCTCCCTTGACTTAAGAAAGTAATGAAAGGTTATAAATTTTAGTCCGAGGAGTGTCATTTAACCAAAAAAGTTTGCCACCATTGATAAAAGAAACAACCGGGAAATGATAACATGCAAGTACACGAATGTTTTTGAAACAGTTTGGTATTAATTTTCTCCCCCTCAACACTTGATCGGAAAAATACTGAAATTTGAAAGATTATAGTGTTGAAGGAAGAAATGTACTTGCCATGTTGAAAGAAAATTAGATTAGAAGAATTTTTGTTGTTTTATCGTGTTTTATATTTTGTATTTTGTTTTGAAAAATTATTTACAAAAGATATTTTGGTGTTTGATGTGTTTTAAGATCTGCTTTAAGAGGTCATCCAATTCCTCTTGAGTCAAACACCTCATACCAATCCGTGGACCAACTCATTAAACCTAGCGGGAGGCAAGGCTTTGGTGAGAAGATCTCGCTAATTGGTATTCTGCACCCATGCAGTATAATTCAACTGCACTGCTCCACGTGGTCCTTGATGAAATGATAGCGAAGATCGATGTGCTTTGATTTGAGTGCCGAATCGAGTTGCGAGATCGCAATGGCACTCGATTGTCGCAAAGACATCGATTTCATCAAATCGTAACCATAGTCTTTGAGTTGTGTTCTCATCCGGATGACTTGAGCACAACACGCGGACATGGCTACATATTATGCTTCGTTGATGACAACGATGTACAATCCTCGCTTCTTCGATTGCCAAGACACCGCTTATCACCAAGAAATTGTAGTGCTCTAAAGTACTTTTCATGAATCTAAGCATCCTGCGTGGTCGTCTCTAAAAGGCGATTAGTTCAAAACCGAATCCTTCTGATACCGATTCCCAAGTTAATGGTTCCCTTGATGTATCGGAGGATTCTTTTAGCCTCGTAGAGGTGGGTTTCATTAGTCGCGATCGATAACGGGAGCGAGATATACGGAAAATAGAATATCGTCTCTGCTAGTGTTAGATACATGAGAGACCCAATAATACTTGATATTTGGTAGGGTCCACTAATTTCCCATGTAAATCGCCGTCTAGCTTCTTGGTATGAGTCATTGGTGTGGCATAAGTGTCACGTGTTTTCATTCCAAATTTGTTTAACAATTCAATGGCATATTTGGATCGACTCAAGAAAATACCACGGGTGATTGATGAACTTGCGCCCTAGAAAGAACGTGAGTTCACCCATCATGGACATTTCAAAATTTTTCTTCATTAGTTTTGCAAAAGCGATTGAAAACTTTTATGTGTAGACCCAAAATGATGTCATCCACGTAAATTTGAACAATTAAGATATGTGCCCGTGATATTGTATAAAAGAGTAGGGTCAACCGAACCTTTGGTGAAATTATTAGCAATGAGGAAAGATGATAGCTTATCGCACCATGCCCGAGGGGCTTGTTTGAGACCATAAAGAGCTTTATTTAGTTTGTAGACATGGTTCGGGAACTCGGGATCAACGAATCCTTCGGTTGGTCGACATAAACCGCTTTTCGCTTGTCCGCTGAGAAACGCAGCTTTGACATCCATCCGAAAGACCGTCATATTCATATGAGCCGCGAACGCGAGAAATATCCGAATGACCTTAAAGCGAGCAACCGAGCAAAAGATTCTTCAAAGTCTATTCCTCTTCCCGACGATAACCCTTAGCAACTAGACGTGACTTGTTTCGGATTACGCTCCTTCAAAGATCCAATTTGTTTTTCCAAATCCATTTGAGACAAATGACGAGACCCTGTTGGTCTTTCAACCGCTCCCATACTTCAAGACGCTTGAATTGGTTGAGTTCTTCTTGCATGGATTCAATCCAGTTGTCTTTTGTCATTGCGTCTTTAATGTTTTAGGCTCGATTGGCGAGACGGTGAGTGCATAAATGCAATGTTCACCATCTCGTGCGAAGACGTTGTCTCGTAACGATCGGTTGATTTGGGTTGCCAATAATATTTTCCGAGGATGGTCTTTTGTCCAACGATGTGTAGAGGGTTGATGTTGGTATACATTGTGCGATTCGAGGATTCAAATGGTTTGTTGATAATTCCGCGACATCGTGCAGCGATGTCATTAGCAAACGGGTTAAAGAACGCATTTGGATCAAAATCTGCAGTGGGGTACTTCATTAAGAATATCATCACCGGTTCATCATTGTTGGAAGCGGTTTGTTCAACTGTTGTGGTGGAGTCAACTGGTGGTACTTCGCAACATTAGTTTTTGTAGCGGTGTATCGTATAAGAGTATTATCGTTGAGCAATGAAACATCGGATACACCGAGCACGCTCATCAATATCGCCACCGAACAATGGAGCAAATAACCTTTCCATTTGTTGACGAGTGAGTGGGGGCTTTGTTCACCGATGATGGGGTTGAGGAAGTTTAAATGGTTGTGACCGGGTTCTAAGTCATATACTCGTAAGCCATTTCGTAAGTTCATCAAAATGAGCATGAATCGTTTCCATCACCGCTTTGTACGACGATTCCGCATCCGTAACCTTTAGAATTCTCACAATATCCAATATAGACTCCAATGTCGACTTTGGCTTTGAGCTTTCCAAAATCATCACGATCATTATTCGGATAGCAAAGGGATCCAAATACATGAAAGTGTTTGAGATTCGGTTTATGGTTGTGGACAAGCTCGAAAGGTGTTTTGTTGTGGCGTTTTGTGATCATAGAACGGTTTTGAGTATAGCATGCAGTAGATACAGCTTCTGCCCACAAGTAATCTGGAAGTTTAGCATTGATTAACATTGTTCTTGCAGCTTTCACTAACGTTCGGTTTCGTCTTTCAACAACTCTGTTTTGTTCTGGTGTACGAGTTCTTTTCCCTTGTTCACATGCTGAGCAAAGGTGATCTTTTGAATACCGGAATCATGGGAGACCTTCAACTAGTTTGTGTCGAGCAAGCTTGGTGATGGTTTGAAAGTTTAGATGTGAGAGACGACGGTGCCATAGCCAGGATTTTGTTGATGTTGCCTTTGAAAGTAAGCAGATGGGAGATGAAGCAACCATGTCTTGCATAGAGATAGTGTAAAGACTAGAATTACGCGAGCCAGACATAAGGTCATTTCCTTGTAGATCACGAATGAAACAAGTTTTCTCCCGAGCAACCTCCAAATCTCCATCACAAAACCGACCTCATCGAAACAGATGTGATCGAGGCCTTCCACATAGTAAACCCTGGCCGATTTCGATGTTCCCATTGATATAGTCTCCGTAGCCCATGATAGCTACGAGTGATCATTCCCGAATCTGACAAAGCCAATGAACTTTGCAATAAAGTTTGATAACAGCTTAAGGTTGCTCATCATGTGTCGGGAACATCCGCTATCAACAATCCAGAGAATGATCTCAGATCACCGCATTACACACGCATAACACGGATGGAATAGAAGTAGATGTGGAACCCTAAATGTTAGAGGGTTCCAAGCGATTATAGTAGACATACACACATTAATAACTTTAGGCATCCATTTAAATCCTAATGTGTTATATATCAATTTCGCCATCTATAACTACTGCTTGCTTTAGTCTTTGTGAATGCACTAGGTGGTACTACATTCTTAGGAGGTGAAACCGAGCTACAGGGACAACAATGCTTGCCTTAGAATCTAAAGAAGGCGGTCTACCAAGCACGACTTAGAATGATTAGTGGGCCTAGAGGTATGCCGATTCTTAGGATTCCGTAACGCGAAATTATAGCTTTAGCAACACATTTGTCATGACAATCGAATTCATACTTTTACGACAAATAACACAAGGTGCATCGATCAATATCAAAGGTACTTAAAGGTTTAACATTCGTTCTGACACTATTTCTATTACATTTTCCGACGCAATATTCATAGTGGAAGCAACGTGAGTCTTATTCATAGTCCTAGGGTGTTCTTCTACTTTAGCATTTCTTATTGATCTTTTCTTAGGTCGCAACTTCCTATTCTTTGATTGAGTACCCTAGGTCGTGAAGTGCGGATGTTTGGAAAAGACACAACTATTCCTGCTTCAAGAGAAGGAAGCACGTTAGCAACTTGTGATTTGGCGGTAGGGATTCTAGGTGCACGATTACTAAGTGTTACCGGTTCTAATCTCTTAATGATGGTTGGTGAAGTTGTTCATACTTTCCTAACATTTCTCTTAACTTAGAGATAGTGTGAATCAAATCTTGATTTTCGAATCGAATATTACCAAAGAAAATTCATGACTTCTCTAGTGTGAGCAAGATAGTGAGCAAGTTCGTTTGATGCTTCATGACGAGTCTTATTGAGTAAATCAAATATGACACCATATTCTGCTTAACTTTTACAAGTTCTGTTCATATTTTGAGATTTGACTTTTCAAAGACACGCTTTTATCATCCAGTTGCTCAAGTTTAGGATCAAGATTTTGCACGCAATCGAGCGATTTTGTTTTGAAAACCAGTTGTTTATTGTGAATATCTTTTCACACCAATTAAGACGACGCTTTGCATTGTAAAGTTCGTTAAGTAATCGCTCATTTTCGCTTTTAAAGACTCGAAATCCAAGCACATTATCAAGATTCTCAATAGTTACCACATAGTCAACCTTATCAGCAGAGATATAATCAGATGCATGTGGCAAAGAATAGAATAACACAACATTATGGATATCAGCACAGATAACATCTTTTAATAGTCGATCAACATCTTTTCTCAACATTTTCTTTTTCCGTTTAGTATTAGAAATAGATATTTCTATTTTCTCGAAAACGACCTTCATCACTCCAAGTTCCTTATGAAAGTCCCGTTCCCAAGACAATGCACAATTTTTCAAATTCTTAACATTTGGTAAAAGATTTTTCTGAAAAATGTCTCTTTGTTCACGCGCCAGAGGCGATTGAAAGTGTTGAACTTTGATTTCAGAATGATATTCTATCTCATGTTCTAAAGTTTTGAGGTCAGCCATGAAAATATCAAAATATCTAAGAATTTTACGATTTTCGTGTTTTGAGTTTACTTCATCGATGGAAGGTAAAGGACCATAAATTTGTGCATAATCCGTTGGGGATTAACATTAGAAGACTCGTGTGTTTTGATGATAACCCTTGGTGTGTTAGAAGAATCCGTTGGTGTGACAAAAGTGATCGGTTTTGAATAATTAAAAGGTTTGTTGTAAACAATGCTTTTAATTTTGATCGACTCGCCTCTCGCATCTAATTCCTCTTGACGATGATATTCAACAACACTCATAATGTAATTATCAATTTTATATTCTCCTTTGGAAACTTCGTGATTTTGTTTGAATGTTTTGGTTGAAAGCTTTGGTTTGTAATCGCAAGATTTGGTCCATATCCTTTTGGATCGGGTTTTAAAGTAAACTTTTCAATAGCGCATCGACTCACCATGTTTGTAAACAATGCTTTAAACTCTTTAAGTTTTCGCTGTGTCGATAATTTCTTCAAGATGATTATCTATTTGGTTCGTGGAATGCTTTTGTATGCAGAGAACTGCTTTTGACAAGTTAACAACTCACCTTTAGCTTTTTGATTTTCCAAGGTGAGAGCGTTAATTTGCTTTTTATGTTCATGTTTCAGCTTGTTCTATCTCGCACAATAAAGCATTCTTCAAGCGGCTAGATCACGATCCGTCTCTCTAAATATTTTTCGCTTTGATGAGATTTAGTAAAGGTCGCTTCAAAACCTTTTTCACGCTTTTCTTGAGTTTTGAAAAGTTGAGTTGCTTTTGTAAACATTCAAAATCCTTGGTTAACAAAGCATTTTACTTTTTAAGGTTTGATTTAATGCACAACATTCTTCAATTTGGGATTGATGGTCTTTAAGTAAGAGAGCAAGATCCGATGAGGCAAAGTTCGCTTGTTCAATGAAGTCACAACATGATCATTATTTAGATCCTCAAGTATAACCACGAGTCAATTTGATTATCAAAGGAAACCATAAGGTCATCTTGATCGTCAAATGTAACTACTGTGGTCTATTTGAAAATCGCCGAATGAGATGTGAATGACTCATTTTGAACATTCCGAGCCTTGCCGAATTCGGATGTTGGCGAAGATATTAGATCGAGATAAATATGGTTTGTTCGGCACGAGACAAGCCATCGTTGTCATACACTGGCCTGTGTCACTCATGTGTAACTCATGCATATTAGCCATCAACATAATCGCTTCATTGGCCTCGCAAATCCTCCATATCATCATCTCGAGTCTCATTTGCCATAAAACTCGTTTTTGTCCGTGAGAGATCCACCGACTTCATCCTTAAGAGCCAAAAGAAGAGCCTCTTTGAAATAAGCACCGCCCCTAGTCCTCGGCTTTGGGCATGCATTAACCAGTGTCCTTCTCATTGCGCTTGTAGCATCAAGACCATTCAACCCATTATGAGCATTTCCTGCTCCACCACCGGAGCTCTATTGTTGTTCCGACCCACAAGATTAAACCCTTGACCACCGCCCATCCGACGACCATAACCACGATTCTCGAACTTCAACTCGTCCATTGTTTACAATAGCCGATTTCGTGTGTTAGATGAGGAACGAATACGATTGTTGGATTTGTTGGTATAACGCCAAAAGCATTAGCAATCATAACAAATCCTTGTTGCAATGCTTCGAACGGATCGATGTCCTCATTAGCTTCACCGACAATTGGTTGAGCATTGTTGTTGTTGTGTTGAACCAATTGATTTTGTTGAGATTGTTGCTTTGTGAATTATCGCTTTGTGTGACAGAGGCGCTTGGTTGAGTTGCTTGTTGAGGAGGATAACTTTGTTGAGCATATAAGGCAAGTTGTTGATTTTCCGGATGTGTAGGTGGAGCAATTTGAGCACGGAGAATCCTTTCCCGATCAACTTCCTTTTCATGAGGCTTCAAGTAATCGTACAACAATCCATATGTAGAATGATGCATATTCTTCGCTTGACGGAAAAATGACATACTTCTCCCATTCGGACCAAGACTACTCAGAACTTAGTATTCACCGCAATTCTTGGCATGATGATGTTGTGTTTATCCAAATCATTGATGATGTCTCGAAAATCGATGATGATAGGACTCTAGTGTCTCTCGTGTTCAATCATGAAGTGTTCATAAGCCAAGTAAATTTTGGATTCCAAATCCTCCCGATTGAGTACATGATCCTTCCATAAGAAGACGAATATGATCCTACATTTTCTTGCGCCTTTTGAGCATCAACACTACGAAGAATTGGGTTTGGTAATCCTAAGAGGATATATTCCATTGCAAGCTCATCCGCTTCATAGTGTAGAAGTTCTTGAGGATTCAAGTCCGCAACAAGAGCAATGTTCGTTTGTTCATCTCTTGGTGGAATAGCATTTGGATCTCCGGCACAATGACAAGAGGCATCTCAAATGGACCTTCCAAGATAACCTTCTTTAAGAACTTTCCATGTGGCTTCTTCAGATCAAAAAACCTAAAGAACCTTATCACGTAGTTTCCTGGAGTGAGCATTGGAGGTCTATCAAGTGATCCAGCCTCATGAATTGATTGTTGGCCGCTTAAAGCTTCACACATCTTTGCAAACCAAGTGGGTTCCTTCATAGTATTCCTTGATGGATGTTGATTGAAGTCATTTGTGTAGGGTTGAACTTGAAGACTTAGCGGTGTTTGAACCATTTGTGGTGGAGGAATTGCTCCAAGTAGTGGAGTATGTTGTTGATTAAATTGTTGTTGATAAATTGCTTGTTGTTGCTTCCATTGTTGATGTTGTGGACTTAGTTGTTGTTGTCGTCGAGAATAAGTGTAAGGGAAATAGTTAGAGTATGCTGGTTGTGACATGTTGAAAACTTGTGTTGGTAAAAATGGATCTTTGTAGTCGAATGAACCTTTGTTGATGAAGTGTCCTTAGGCGTAGAAATCACAAGAAACAAAGTAGGACTTATGCGTAAAAACACCAAAGTTACGCGTAACAAAGAGAGTTACACGTAGTTTTAGCTTACGCGTAAGTATGGAAAAGACTCTAAAGTTAGGCGTAGACACAAAGTTAGGCGAGAAAGTTAGGCGTGGGATTACCTTATGCGTAAGACTAGGCTTAGGCGTAAGATTAATCTTAGGCGTAGGATTTCTACGCCGTAAGCTTTATGCTTATGCGTAAGTTTGGGTTTTGCCCAAATGATCTTTTACACTATCACAAAGGCAAAAGATATCCAAATTCGACGATTTTCGTGCTTATCCAAGCAAGAAAACACGGAGTAAACCATGAAACCAAGATCAAACCACGGATAAAGTTACGCGTAAGATTAGGGTTTTGATACGCGTAATCTTACTCGTAAAAATTATTATGCCCAAATTTGTTTCTAAACCAGATTTTTGTTATGGAATAGCATTAATAGTACCAAAATAACACAAAAGTGTGAACCTTGACGAACCAAAACAGCTAAACGGGTTACGCGTAGAACTTCATCCACGAACAAAAACAAGCTTAAAAACTTAGAACCACGCGTAAAGTTTGAAACTTTTTGCCAAAAACAAGTATTTTAACACCTTAAAACATTGAAAGTGCAAGAATCTTGGATTAAAAAGTGGAAAAAACAAGTTTTTAAGCGAACCAAAGTATCTTGTTATTCTACGTGTAGGACCAAAACCCACTTCAAGAAATAAAGATTCACCCAACTAGTTAGGCGATTGACACCACTGTTAGGTCACTAGATTTACAACACAAGCTTACTAGAAAGAGATAAAGGTGATTGAACAAGTAAACCAAACACACACACACGTTAAGCTAATACCGGTTATGCGTAGAGAGTGAGTGAAAGGAATAAATTGAACAACCAACCCTCAAGTGAGGGTTATTACATATTATTTATAGGCAAGGAGCTAGGGCAACACTCCTACTCCTTCCCTTTTCCTTATTGGACATGGGCCTAAGCTTATGGGCCTTCTACATAAGCTTGACCTTAAACAAACATAAAGGCCATAATAAGCTACCTATTACATATGAGTAACTAACACTTGATTTAAGGTTTAAGAGTGATTCCAACAGAAGGACCAGCTTCTTCTTCAAAATCTAACACCCTTGGTGAATTAATTCTTGTCGAGATGTTCCTTGAAAACCAGTACTTTGATTAGTACCTTGATCATCAGTACTTTGAACACCAGTTCCTTCAGGCTCAGTACTTTGAAGATTTACATGTGCTTTAGTACTTTGAGGTTCATACTCCTTTTCTTCATGAAATTCAATATCTTCTTTCAAATTCTCTTCTTCTAAATTCCTCCCCAATTGGACGTAAGAATGCCGAGGAACCTTTGTGCAGAGAAGTCTTCTTAAAATGCCTTCTTCTTCTTTTCAAATTGACCCATAACTCGTGATGTTTAACCAAGGGCCAAACAGACTTCTTGAACTTTCTAAACTTGATCTTTAATAAGGCTATCCGAGCGACTTGAGCCTCAATAGTTTTCTTCAATCGACTAACTCCTTGTCATAATATAATTATCTAACACTAAACCTTCGTGGGGTATAGTAGCGATGTCGCCTCGTAAGATGATGAGGAATAGGAATATCTTGTTCGGTGACGCAATAGGGGAGTAGTATGGTGTGATGAGATGGGAGAAACCGAGTACCTTCATTAACATCAAGACCTTGTGAAGCAAGACCTTGTGATGCGCTTGAGATGCAAGACTTTGAGAAGCGAAGACCTTGTGAAGTAGTACCTTCTCCGCATTACTCTTTGCACCTCATCATGTATTGCTTGAACAACCTCCATCATTGAAGTGGTTAATGGGTGTTCCTTCCAAGAAACATATCACTTTTCTTAGCCATAAACGTGAAAATCTTGGTGGTTGTACTGAATAGGTAAAAGACTTGCGTGCTTTGGTACATCTCGAAAGTTGTTTATTCAAGAAGACTTGAATAAATCTTTGATACATTAACCATCTTGATCCATGAGATATGTGAGAGAATTCCATCTAAGATTAGCCTTGAAAAGTTGAACATACGGTTGTAGCCAATCCTACCAAAGGCAGATGCAATGTTTGAACCAAATTGCTCCCAAGAAGTACTTTTAGAGTCGATACAATGAAGAAGAACATGTACCAAGTACTTCCAATGTGGATCGAACAAGGGCTTCTTGAATGTTTGTTCGCTTAAGGACCCTTTATAGCCAATATCTCGAATGTATCCCAAATCAATTGTTTGTCAAACGAACAACTCCTTCTCGCATCATCAAACAATAAATCTTCACGAATTGATGCTTGAGAATCTTGATAAATCTACCAAAGAACTTTAGCTTGAATATAAGATTTATCATTCTCCATACGTGTCCTTGCAGCTGCTCAAACTCGCGATCCGTGGCTCAATTATATCAGGTTCCACAAAAAGCGCATAACTGATTGGGGAACCAGTTAAGAAATCAATGATGTCATGGAAGATGACATTGGCCTCTGTTTTATCCAAATTCGCCACCATGTTGTGTTTAGAAACTGTGTGTAGGTTTGCCATGGATGATTGTAAAAGATATTAATTCTTGAATACGTAAGTGTGTGAGAGAGAAAGAAATATGGAAAAGATTGATACGAATAAAGATAAGAGGGAAAATCGGAAAGTAGTTATTTATAGGTAGGATTTGAAAAATCACAGCCCATAATAACAAAGTTACCGTTATGTGAATTTACCCTTCTTTTTGACCGTTGGAACGGTACGTTAATAAGACAAGCAGTTCTTTCCACGTGTGCAGTACTTTCCAGAGCAGTACTTTCATAGAATAAAAACATCAGTACTTTTCCATCTTCTTCTCTATAATAACAAACACTCCATGTGGGCATTGTATTGCCTCCCCTTAAACAAAGCACATGACTGTCTAACTTACTAACCAGTCCTCCCCTTAAATGTAGCTTAATAATTAATCATACCAATGCTTACCACCAAGTGATTAAATCTTGAAACATCAAATCCTTTGGTGAGTAAGTCAACTACATTATCATCTGTATGCACCTTGGCAACATTAATGAGCCTATGCTCATAACAATCTCTGATGAAGTGATGCCTAATCTGAATGTGCTTGGTCTTGGAATGATAAACTGGATTCTTCACAATGCAAATGGTACTCTCATTATCAATATTGATAGGAGTATTCTTGAAATTGAACCCATAGTCCAAGAGTTGATTCTGCATCCACAAAACTTGTCCACAACAGCTTGCAGCAGCCACATATTCAACTTGGTGAGAGGATGTTGTCGCAATTGTTTGCTTCTTACACCGCCATGAAACTAATCTTCTTCCAAGATATTGGAATCCTCCAAGAGTTGATCTTCCGTCATAGTTATCACCGCATAATCACTATCTCAAAAGCTTCCAAGTGAAAAGGGGAATCCTTAGGATACCACAACCCTAACTTAGGTTGTTGCTTTAAATAACTGAAAATTCTCTTCACTGCATTCATATGAGAGACCTTAGGTGAGACTTGATATCGTGCACATAAACAAACAACAAACATGATATCAGGCCTAGATGCAGTTAAATACATAAGACAACCAATCATAGATCTGTACAACTTGACTTCAACAGGTTGACCAACTTCATCCTTGCCCAATGAGTTGATAGATTTGATAGGTGTAGTAACAAGCTTCATAGCATCAAAGTTAAACTTCTTGAGTATATCTGAGACATACTTATCTTGACTGATGAAAATTCCTTCCTTTGACTTTTTAACTTGAAGTCCCAAAAAGAATGTTAACTCACCCATAGAACTCATTTGAAATTCATTCTGCATCAGCTGCTCAAACTCTTTAACCATGGACTATTTGGTAGCTCCAAAGATGATATCATCAACATATACTTGAACCAACATGATATCCTTCTTGTCTCTCTTGATAAATGTCACAATTCTCATATTCCGGTCATTCCTCATACTCCATATTCATCTTTTCATAACGGTTCATTCATGATCTTTGCATTTCACCTAAAACGCGTAAATTTTATATTAATAAACGTAATCGCGTGAGTTATTATTTTGAACATTTAATCCGTTACTTCTAAAAATGATCCCGATATATTTTTATACTTATGTTTAGTTTATAAAACTATGTTTTAGTTTACCTAGTGTTTTAAATCTACTTTGTATATAAATCGTTAGATTTATATTATTACTTACACTTTTCTTAAAAACTATACGATAATTATTATATCACTCAAATTTTACAAGAAATATATTTTTAAAATTTTATGATCTCATTATACTTTACTTTGATATATTAAAATTACTTTTACCTAAAATTACCTTAAATACACTAATGTATATACAATTTCACAAGTTATCTTTGACTTTATTACATTTTACTTACACCTTTATTTCATACAATATAAAAGAAAAAATATATGTATTTTGAGATTCATCCCCCAAACCGGTTCAAGGGGAGGTGAATGCAATTAATGTTTTGGTAATTTTTTCTTCCAAGTGTATATTATACTCCAACCTCATTTCACATATCATTGATCTCAATAATTCAAGACTAGTAAAATTTTTCTTCTCTCTTCTTTTCATCCTTCAAACCGGCCACCATATAGGTGTTAGAAGAGCTCATCAAACTTTTCTAGATCAAGAGTATATACAATCTAGATCACACTCTTAATAAGGTTTTGAAATAAAAACCTAGGGTGTTTAGGCTAACCTTTGTTCTTTGCACCTCATCATAATAGCTTGTCGCGGATAGTTTCCGAGTCTCACTTTCGTGCACTTCATTTTGTTAGCATATCCATCATACCAGGTGAGTTCATACCCCGCTTTTACTCGTTTAAATTCTTATAAACTATTTGGGGCGAGATACATGCTTATTTATCAAAACATTTAAACTCTATTGCCAAACAACATTACATATACTCTAGACTTGGTGCGTGTAGTGATTAGACTTAAACAAACATCCCAATATTTATATGTTGGAAGGCCATTAATTTGGATACGTTTCAACGTGGGTCGTTGGAGGAACATCCCGGCATTTATATGTTGGAAGGCCATTTTATGGATACATCCCAACGCGAGCGTTGAGGAACATCCCAACACGAGTTGTTGGAAGACCCTTGTGGTGACATTTATACTTTTAACTACTATGATATATGCATACAAGATTGACATACTATATTTTGGCAATGGGTTGTGAACACACAGTTGCAAGTTTTGTATGGGCGGAACTTGAACCGAGTGGATTTACAATGCCTTTCTTTGTGTGAACATTTCTCAAAGTATTCCAAATCATTTTGTTACAAACTTATGAACTCACCAACCTTTGTGTTGACACTTTTAGCATGTTTATCTCGTGTCTTAAGGTGATAGCATTTCATTGAGCTTTTGGGTCGCATGGCATACATTGAGTCTTGTGCTTTTAACAATTACCATTCGACATATTTTGTAAACTCTTTATGTATTATCAAACTTTGGGATTTCTTGCTTGTAAACATTAACTTATTTATCGAATGGTAAACTTTTCAAAACGCCTCATTATAGAGGTCGTCAGATCCATACTTTGTGCTATGACGTTATACCCCAATGACACTATCGTTCATTGCGATATTTTGGGGTGTGATGATTGGTATCGAGACTTGGTTATAGAGAACTAGGTTGCATTTTAGTTCCTAGACTATAACCGCTCTCACGTCGATCCTTTCGCTTCCTATTGCCTTGCAAACTTTTCGCATGCGCATATGTTTTCTTAAGTATTCCTTCTAGAACCACCTCATTAGATAACGTAGTTTCCTTGTACCAATAGGGAGTCCCAAAATCTAGTTGGGTCATCAAAGATATGGAGCTCAAGAATGAGCACTTATCTAACTTGATCTCGTGATAGTTCTTGTTTGATGAGATGCGAGATCGAGCTAAATAAGTGTTACTATAAAGTCGGATAGATTTGATGATTTTGCCCGAGGATGGGAGTCCTCTTGAGGATACTTTGGGAACTTCGCGCGACTAAACCTCATAGTGACTTTAGCACCTAACGGAATTTCCTATACACCAAGTGCGACTCTTCCTAGATACCTACCCTAAATCCCTCCTTCACTTTTTAGAATCGGATGATAGACCTGCTACCTATTTAAGTAACAACAATCGCCGAGACATGTATGCTTGGTGGTATGTACACGTGAAATGAAGCAATTATAATTATGGTGGCCAACATAATTATAAATGCGTCACAACCCACGTGGACATATGCGACCACGATACGTAGATCGTGTGGATACACCTTAGGAACCAATTGTGGCGTGGTATTATGTTTGAGGACGTTAAGCATAGACATTGGGAATTCAACGGTTCTTTCTTTGCGAGATCATGGCACCAAAGAGGTAACACGCAAGATCGGCCGAGGTGGTGCGGCACCAGGGTGGAATGTCGTGAGCGTGGAAGTAGAGGAGGCGGTAGCGACATGGGTAACAATGACAACAACATCAAGCGGAAACCCCGATTTTGCCGCCATCATCGCTCAACAACTTCAAATCTTGCTTCCCACTATTGTCACACAAGTTGGAATTCATATGAATAACTCGGAAACCACGGAACGGAACAGATCAAGGCGACACCAACAATGTAGTGGCAAGAATAACAACAACAACACCAACAACAACAACAATGTAATTGGATGCACATATAAGGAATTTTCGGCATGCAAACCCGTGGAGTTTGATGGTGTAGGAGGTGCTTTACGATACTCGATGGGTAGAGAAGATGAGGCGATGATCGACATCAAGAATTGTGCCACACATCGAGGGTGAAGTATGTCGCTTGCTTGTTATCGTGAAAGGCATTGACATGGTGGAACACACACCACTGTGCTAGAGGCGCAGAGGCGCTATAGGTATGACATGGGACTAATTTAAGGCGTTATTGAAAGAGGAGTACGCCCGCACAATGAAATGCGAAATTGGAAGATGAATTTTATCACCACTCTATGATTGGGGTGGTCACGCACCTACACCGACCGATTTCATTAGTTAGCCGACTAGTTCCTCATCTAGTTACCCCGAGTCCAAGAGAATCTCGAGGTACATATATGGTCTTGTCCCGAAATCCGTGGGCTGTGAAAACAATCGAGCCGTCTACAATACAAAGTGCGACATCGAGGCGGGAACCCCGGCAGATTTAGATGGTTAGAAATGGTACGTTGAAGAGCGTTGATAAGAGGAAGGAAGCAAGTGGGTCGAATAAGCGAGATAGACGTAGTAGCAGAAACAAAAGGGCAAGAGTTTTTGTGGCAACTGATAACGAACAAAGAGAGTATGCGGTACACATCCCAAGTGTGCTAAATGTGCTTATCATCACCAAGTCCAAGCCACGCCGATTATGTACAATATGCAATCACGAATCATTTTTCAAGCCGATGTAGAGAGCGTGCAAGACCAATAACAACGGTTAACACGGGCAACATGAGGAATAACCAAAGGACTTGCTACGAGTGCAACAAATTTAATCACTACCGGAATAATTGTCCTCAGTTGAATAAGCCACCGATGCAAGCTCCTCTAGTCAGTGGCAATCAAGGAAATAACCCAAACCACAGACTCAATATCACCCACCTCGAGGTCGAGCATTCTATATAGGGACCGAGGAAGCCCGCAATGCGAATCGCACGTTTTCCAAGACCATTAAGCGATCCACCGTATTATTCAGATTCAGTGAGTCTCAGTAGATAAGAAACCTAGACGCGTAAGTTTTGACATAAGTACTTTGACTATGCATCCTAATTTCGCGAAATCTAAGGGTAGAACTTTAAGTATCATCGATTGAATCGCGAGGACGCGATTCCTCTATCAGGGGAAGAATGTCACAATTCTCATATTCCGGTCATTCCTCATACTCCATATTCATCTTTTCATAACGGTTCATTCATGATCTTTGCATTTCACCTAAAACGCGTAAATTTTATATTAATAAACGTAATCGCGTGAGTTATTATTTTGAACATTTAATCCGTTACTTCTAAAAATGATCCCGATATATTTTTATACTTATGTTTAGTTTATAAAACTATGTTTTTAGTTTACCTAGTGTTTTAAATCTACTTTGTATATAAATCGTTAGATTTATATTATTACGACACTTTTCTTAAAAACTATACGATAATTATTATATCACTCAAATTTTACAAGAAATGTATTTTTAAAATTTTTATGATCTCATTATACTTTACTTTGATATATTAAAAATTACTTTTACCTAAAATTACCTTAAATACACTAATGTATATACAATTTCACAAGTTATCTTTGACTTTATTACATTTTACTTACACCTTTATTTCATACAATATAAAAGAAAAAATATATGTATTTTGAGATTCATCCCCCCCCAAAACCGGTTCAAGGGGGGAGGTGAATGCAATTAATGTTTTGGTAATTTTTTTCTTCCAAGTGTATATTATACTCCAACCTCATTTCACATATCATTGATCTCAATAATTCAAGACTAGTAAAATTTTTCTTCTCTCTTCTTTTCATCCTTCAAACCGGCCACCATATAGGTGTTAGAAGAGCTCATCAAACTTTTCTAGATCAAGAGTATATACAATCTAGATCACACTCTTAATAAGGTTTTGAAATAAAAACCTAGGGTGTTTAGGCTAACCTTTGTTCTTTGCACCTCATCATAATAGCTTGTCGCGGATAGTTTCCGAGTCTCACTTTCGTGCACTTCATTTTGTTAGCATATCCATCATACCAGGTGAGTTCATACCCCGCTTTTACTCGTTTAAATTCTTATAAACTATTTGGGGCGAGATACATGCTTATTTATCAAAACATTTAAACTCTATTGCCAAACAACATTACATATACTCTAGACTTGGTGCGTGTAGTGATTAGACTTAAACAAACATCCCAATATTTATATGTTGGAAGGCCATTAATTTGGATAGAGCCCAACGTGAGTCGTTAGAGGAACATCCCGGCATTTATATGTTGGAAGGCCATTTTTATGGATACATCCCAACGTGAGCGTTGGAGGAACATCCCAACACGAGTTGTTGGAAGACCCTTGTGGTGACATTTATACTTTTAACTACTATGATATATGCATACAAGATTGACATACTATATTTGGCAATGGGTTGTGAACACACAGGTTGCAAGTTTTGTATGGGCGGAACTTGGAACTGAGTGGATTTACAATGCCTTTGCTGTGTGAACATTTCTCAAAGTATTCCAAATCATTTTGTTACAAACTTATGAACTCACCAACCTTTGTGTTGACACTTTTTAGCATGTTTATCTCAGGTCTTAAGGTGATAGCATATCATGGAGCTTTTGGGTCGCATGGCATACATTGGAGTCTTGTGCTTTTAACAATTACCATTCGACATATTTTGTAAACTCTTTATGTATTATCAAACTTTGGGATTTCTTGCTTGTAAACATTAACTTATTTATCGAATGGTAAACTTTTCAAAACGTCTCATTATAGAGGTCGTTTTCTGTATCCATACTTTGTGCTATGACGTTATACCCCAATGACACTATCGTTCCGCTACGATATTTTGGGGGTGTGACAATAAACAAGGTCTTGTCAATGGCTCCCCTCCTATAACCATGTTGTAATAAGAAAGTAGATAGCCTCTCATACCAAGCTCTAGGAGCTTGATGAAGGCCATAAAGAGCCTTAACCACCTTGTAAACTTTGTTTGGATGTGCAGGATCTTCAAAACCAGGAGGTTGTTTGATATAAACCTCCTCTGTAATAGTGCCATAGAGAAAGGCACTCTTGACATCCATCTGATAAACCTGAAATCCCATATATGATGCAAAAGCAAGGAAGATTCGAATGGCTTCAATCCTTGCTACAGGAGCAAATACTTCATCATAATCTACTCCTTCTTCTTGTATGTAGCCTTGAGCTACTAACCTTGCCTTGTTCTTGATGACATTCCCTCTTTCATCTCTCTTGACTCTGAACACCCATCTTGTACCAATAACCTTCTTTCCATCAGGTAGATCACATAATACCCAAACTTCTTGAAGTTTAAATTGAAGAAGTTCTTCTTGCATAGCTTCAACACAACTTTCTTTAGATAATGCCTGAGCTATATTCTTGGGTTCTTCTTGAGAGATAAAGCAAGTGAACAGACATGTGTGATGATCCTTGTGATTCAACCTATTTTGTTTATAAACAAAGCTAACTAAAGCATTGTGAGGTGTAGAAAGACCCTTAGCTTTGTTTCTTGTAAGAACACCAGAGGTAGAAGGTCCAATAATTTGACCACTAGGATGATTCTTATGAATTCTTAAGATTGGGGTCTGTGGAACTTCAACATTATCATCTAAATTTGTGAAATCAGCACCTTCATGGAAAATACCTTCATCTTCAAATTCATCATCAGTGTCTTCTAAGCCGTGCATGGTAGGATCATCCAAATCATCCAAAGTGTCATCAACAGTGCAAGAAGATTTTGATCGAAAGCATCACACCCAAAGTAATCGGGAGTGAACTCGCAGACTTGTTCTTTTCTTTGCTTCTTCATAAGCTCTTCTTTGATCATCATCATAAGATTGTGCTATGACATCTTGAAAAAGCATCATGTTAAGCTCATCTTGAATAGCTTGTTCTTCAAAGAATAATGTAGCTTTTGGCTCATCAAGATTTTCTCCTTCTCAACAGCTTATAGGTTCTTCATCGTGAACAACATCATGTCTAATATGAACCCATGAAAACATACCGTAAATCTTCTCCGTTGTGTATGTGTTGATTTTCTTCTTTAACAGTACATAGTTCATAGAAGGAGTCAAAACTTCAAGATCAAATATCCAATCGGGACCTTTACCCTTCGATTTTCTTGATCTTCTAAGAATTCAACATGAAGACAATCTTGAACCTTTTGGTGACTCTATTGTACACTCTAAATCCTTTGTTTGTTGGTGCAAGACCCAATAAGTATCCTTCTTCCGACTTTCCATCAAATTTGCCCAAATTATCAATTGTGTTGAGAACAATGAGGGCATCCAAAAGGTTTTAGAAAACGAATGTTGGGTTTGATTCCCATCAAGAACTCATAAGGTGTCTTCATCCGAGGTTTGGTGACCGACACTCATACACATAGCAAGCAATACTTACAACTTCACCCGTAATTGAATAGGTAGTAATGAATCAAGCATTGTTCTAGCCGCTCAATCAAAGTTATGTTCTTTCTTTCGCAACACCATTCTCATGTGGAGTTCTAGCAATCTTGAACTCCTCTTGATTCCTTTGTTAGCACAAAATTCATCCATAAGCTTGTTCTTGAATTCAGTCCCATTATCACATCTAATACCTCTTACTTTAAGTCTCAGTTGGTTTTCAAGTGCTATTATCAGATCATGAATAGCATCAAAGGTATCATCTTTAAATCCCAAGAAAAAGACCCAACTAAATCTACTACTATCATCTGTTACAACCAAGCAATACTTTTTCTTGTTTAGACTAGTAACAGAAACAGGACCAAATAGATCCATGTGTAGTGATTCGTTGTGAAGTGAGTGGTGAAAAACACAATATCAACGTATATCAAAATAATCGTAAAATTCGACAAATCAACCCTTTAGGAAAAAGGTCAACGTGCCAAACCTCACGGGTGTGATAAAAGTGATACCGGGAAAGAGATTTCCCCGGGTCGTGTCCCAACGAGGTGTGAAATTGACGGTTTCGATGAGTTTCGTGATAAGGACTTGAATTGGTTAAACGAATTTTGGAATTGTGATTACGATTCTACAAAATAAAGAACGGAAATGAAAATAAAGCATGTAAAATAAAGTAAACACTAAATAGACTACTACTAAGCCTAAGAAACAATAAAGCAAAGCTAAATTACATCCTAAGGTGCTAAAATGTAAAAGCAGCAGAACCCCGGAGCACACCGAGCCCGAAAGTGAAAAAGTATGCAATTTAAGGCCTACGGCACTAAACCAATTTTCCTACATTCTAAAAGACCAAAAATAATTTTAGGAAAAAGCCGGGTATTTTTTGGCTTTTGAATTATTTATTAAAAACTATTTACTAGAAATTAAATGATAAAAAAAAATATTAAAACTATTTAGAAAATTTCCAAACATTTTTTTTTTTTTTTTTTTTAAACTATCTTGAACTAATTATAATTTAATAAAATTAAATTGACACAAAAAAAGCTAAAATGGAAAAACTCCTAATAAGCTAAACAAATTGAATAAGCTAATAACCTAAAATGTATTTAAATGAATTAAAGGATACTAAATGGAACCAAAAGAAAGTGTAGCACAGATGGTAAAGAGGTTGTTTGCTGTGTGCGTGCAGACCAGTGAGGTCTTGGGTTCAATTCCCACTTCCTCCGTTATTTGTCACTTATTTTTAGTTTTGGTTTATCTTCTTTTACAAACTAACAAGGAATAAAAATGCTACTGTGTTACAAAAACTTACAAAACTTGAGATTGAGCGATTCATGCACAAGATCAGAAATAGAAGCAAAAAAAAAAAAAAATGCTAAGGATAGTTAAAGGTCCGTTTGGGACAATGACTAACTAAGGAAAAATAAGCTACAACAAATTTCTAAAAGCTACAACTAGTAAGTACTACATCTATTAAGCACTTAAAGGTCCTAAATGAGCAACTAAACGAGCCAAATAAACAACAAAAACTTAAAAATGAAGCTTTAAACGATCAAAAGAAATTAAACCGAGAAGAAATCTAAAGGGTCGCTTTGGTTATGGCACTTCTAAGGGGTTCTACTAGCTACAAAAGCTTACTAAGCTAATCAATGGTCTAACAACTAAATGGCCACTATCCTAAATAAACTAATAAGAAACCAAGACACCTTAATAAGTAATAATTACACTAAAAAGCAAAAAGGGTGAAACAAGGGTGCGACTACAGGATCGAAAATAAATCCACAAGGGTATTTGGAGCTTAAAATAAGCTTTTAAACCATCTTCAAATTCCTAAATAAGGCCAAATAAGTAAACTTCATATATCTAAGAACCTAAAACAACAAATTGATCTAGTGAGGAGCTTTAAACAAGCTCAAAAGGGTCACTAGAGGGTCACGATGGGACGAAGAAAAGAAACTAAGGGGACTTTACGGCTAAAAAAATTAAGCTACTAAATGAAATTTATTCTACTAAATAAGCTGAAACACTATAAGCTAATACTACTAACTACTTGCAAAACAAAATCAAGTCCTAAAACTAACTCTAACCTACCTAAAATGAGCTTAAAAATTGGGCAGATTGCTGTGACCAGAGGGTGCGCAGATTTTTGAGCATACAACTAAACTTTTTCAAACTTCTTCTCTTGCTTGTACAATATTGAAATTGAGTTAAACAAACTGTACTAAAACTGATTCGAACTTGTTTAGAGATCCAAATGGGTCAGAATGGGGTTTTCGACCCATATTTTATACTAATCCAAACACCCCCTTTGGGGCAAACTAGAAACTGCCTTACAATTTGACATGTAAAAACTTTTGAAAACAGATTTTTGGCTTCAACTAAATCAAAACTCAGGTTTGACAAATTAAACAAGAATTTAAACCACTTTTGCAAGGATTCAGAACATGGGCAAAATTAAACTGCATAAAAAATTGGAATTAAACAATGAAAATAATTTGCATTAACTTGAAATTAAACATTACATTAAAAATGACAGGGAAACTTAAAATGGTGCTAGAACTGAGAATTTCTAGACAAGTTTTTTTCTTTTTCTAAGCTTCTATTTATACAAAAGTAAGAATAATTCTTGTTCTTCTCCTCTTTCTTCTCGTGTTTATTTTCCGAGACAAAATGCACCATTACTCATCTTGTGATTCTTTGAGTTGATCCGCACCATCCATCAATTAGGTGTGGGTCAGAACTCATCCGAGCCATCCATGGGGTTATGTGAGCCAAGGATTGCCACCATGGCAATGGGTATCTCGTGACTTGTTCTTGGGGAGGGGGATGAGTGGGTTTGGAGTTTGGGATGGACTGGGTTTTAGGGTGATTAGGGGTAGAGTGTTTTGATAATAGAGAAAGGAGTGTTTAGGTTTCTGTGTTTCTTGGGTTTTGTTTGGGCGGGAAGGGGAAGAAGAAGGCAGGTGTGGGTTGAGTTATCAATCAGTTGACCGGGTGGGTTGACCGGGTCAAGGAGTTGGGTTGTTTATTTTTGGGCCTGGATTGGGTTAAGGGTAGTCATTGGACTAGGATAATATTTGAACACATTTAGTAGTTAAGGGACCAAAAGTGTACAATTCGAAAATCCAAGGACTACTCATGTAAATTCTGAAAATGCTTTCCAAGGACCAATCTTGTGAATTTCAAATAAGTTGAGGATTATTTTTGCCAATTGAGAAATTTCCAAGGACTAAAATTGTAATTTTCCAAAATTTATCAAAAGGATCAATTTTGACAAGTTTGAATTACCAAAGGACTAAAAATGTTTATTTTCCAATTTAAAGTGTCCAGGGGTAAATTCAGTCATTCTTTGAAATTCCGGGACTAAAGTTGCCATTTTGAAAGTCGGGGACCTAAACCGCCAATTATGCAAACTTGTTCGTTTTTCATCCGATTTTGCATCCAAACATATAAAACACAATTTTGAGATATTTTTAGTATTTTGATGCATTTGAGTGTTTTTAAATGTTTTGCGGCTCGATTGACCTAAAATGATGAGTGAATCGCACTCATCAAATCCCCACACTAAAACATTGCTAGTCCCTAGCAATCTTTTGAGAAAACTTAATGGATTTGAGTCTCTTTACCAAAAGCCATTACTTCGGAGTAGCCAAATGTTTTAGTTCAAGTAAGAACTATGGTACACCGATAACCATATGATTTTGAGCAAACCACCGACTTTCAACGGTTTTGATTTGTCTTTACCGGAAGCCGTTTGCTTCGGACTAGCCAACTCTTAGATAAATTATCAATATTATCTTTGGTGAGTCGATTACCAATTATGGTTTTCCAACCGCCTTTACCACAAGCCATAAACTTGCGGGCTAGCCAACTCTTCACTAATTAAAGATATGGTGAATGAACACCATACAATTTTGGGCAAATTGCAAGTCGTCAACGGATTTGATAAATCTTTACCAAGAGCCGTTTGCTCTGGATTAGCCAATCCTTTTGTTTATTAGACAAGGCGGATGATAACCAAAAAAAAAAAAAAAAAAAAAAAAAAAAATTGGCCAAAATGGGGAATAAGATGGTAAAACATATGATAAAATTCGCGAAATTCCCCCCACACTAGAAATGAATATTGCCTCAATATTCAAAGTACCGTGGTTATGCCGAAACCGAGAACGTAAAGGGAAATACTACGCCATTATTTGAATTATTATTATTATTTTTTTTTATTTTTTTATTATTTTTTTTTTAGAAAACTTATATACAAAAGCGGGGGGAAACTCCCCCACACTAGGGTGGGATACACGGGTGAAAACCCATGTTGTGCTACTGTTTTTGATTACCGAGTCGCTAGCTTGACTCGACCCCGAATTAATTTATTCATGGGGAAGCAAAGTGGATGAGGCAATCTCCATCGGACTTTCATTCAAGATGTTTGGACAAACATTTGAAGCACGTGAAAGTTCCACACCGATGAGATATACATAGAACCGGCTCAAGAATGATAAATGAAAATGCCGGGGTCAAAGATAGTGTCTTCATTCCCAAGGAGTGAAGATGAAGGAAATCACAAGATATTTGAGGAAAGGAAGAAAGGTCTTGATAACAATCAAGATCCATTCTTCATCCTCAAATGTAGACGATCGGGAGGAAGGGTGAAGGTAGTATCATTAATAAGCAAACTCGTATGATAGAGTACACCTTCCTCCAAGCTAATATCATCCTCAAGATCAAAATAGAAATGATCATGTTCCGAGGAGATATGTCATGAGAGAGTTCACCGAGAACTCTTTATGAAGAGAATCATTCACATGAAGTGAATTTGTGAACTCTTGTTCCATTGTGGGCTCATCACTATCCTCAACTGAGTATCAAAGAGTGGATTCTCAGAATTAAAGTGAATTCGTAGTCGAATTCAAATAGAGGATTGGTGAAAGTAGCTCGAATGTTTCGAACAAAGTGATCAACATTCTCTATTGGATCCTTGGGATAAGAAGTGAGTGAACGATCATTATCAATGAGACTTTCGCCTCTTCCGGATCGGCTTCAAATCAAAGAGTGGATTGATGTGAGTGAGTTCATCGGAGAACTCCTCAAGACGATGATCGACATCGATTGTGGAAGTGATGCCTCAACATACTCGATGTTTCCATAGGAAGCACAATCTTCGCTAAAATTGGAGAAAGTTTCAAAATGATCATTTGAACACTCAAGAGGGAAAGAGAATCACACGATGGTCAAAGTTCCTCGTGACTCTCTCGGGATTGGGACAAGGTTCTCAACACTAGACTTTATGAATTAGTCCGATTCCTTTTCGTGAACAAGGTCAAGATGCTCGTCCCCATGTTCGAGAGAGTGAGTGGGAGCTTGGTGTAATAGCAGTTGTTTGAGATGGAATCTCAATCGCTAGAATATCAACCGATCGAGGAGTTGAGAAATATTATCTTTAAAAGGATAAGAACTCTCCTCGTCATCATCATAAAGAGTCGCCTTAAGAAATTGGGAACGCCTTAAAGTCGCTTGCTCTAGGACTAATAATTCTTCCCTAGATTGGTGGGCCTCTCGCTCTTGACAAGCAATTCTCCCATGGTCTTTTCACCACTCACTTGATTTTTAAAGTTACTAATCATATCATCAAGTGTTTTCATTGCGGTTTCAAAATCGTGGAGATTTCTTGAGACAACGGCTCGTGGAGCTTGAACCGTATGGTCTTTGTGGAGGTTGGAAATTTTCAAACATGTAAGAGTCATGATTGTTACAAGGAACTGGGTTCCTATTTGACAATCGAGCCGAAATGGGGACCTCCACAAGACTCACAACAAGAAACTGTTGAGTCTCGGACAGTGAATCATATGGATTTTGGTTATAACCAAAGTTCGAGCATCACCGGAAAACTGCTCATAGACAAACGCGTTTCGGATTGACACTCAAATCCTTGGTGAGGACCTCCACAAAATTCACAGCAGAAGTGTTGGTTATATGAAGATAAGTCGGGCTGTGGTGGGTAATTGGAAAATTTGAGGGTCGTTGAATGAGTTCGGATTAGGATCATAATCAAATGAATTCCTCGAACCACAAAACAAACAACTCCGTTATGGATATCATTACCACATTGTACACAAGTACACCAACGATGTGGTGAACCAAAGAGAGGCTCATCACAACCGACACAAGGAATAAACGATTGCATTTGAGAGTTATGAAGAGGAATAAGTTTATTCAAAGAATCAACGAAACCAACATTGTGATCCGAATGACTATCAAGTCTCAAGAACATTCGAAAAAATCGGGAGGTGGGACAAATGGTGTGCTCGAGAGCTAGCAATTTCCACCACTTTCGTTATGGTCTCCGGTTCTTGAACGGGTTCATCGGGTTGTGGTGGATGGTCGGAAAACTTGGAGAATCATCGAGAGTTATCGATAATTCGCACCAATAACAATATTTGCTTGCACCCATCCTTCCACATTGCTTGCATAAACAATCCGGATTCTGACAATCGAGCTGATCCTCTTCCATACGGCTTTTGCAGTGGAAACAACGAGGATAATCGAACGTCGCCATGAGAATTAAACACGTAGAGGGTTAAAGAATTAGAATCAAATGGTCGAGAGGATACGAAGGATAGAATCAAATGGTAAAAGAGGGTAAGAGAAATAGAATCAACGAATAAGAGGAATGAGAAGAATATTTTTGGGTTTTTTGGAAAGCAAATAACTTCACGAGGAAGGTTCTTCAAGTCACTAATCGCAAAAACCACGATATTGTCGCAACACACCTCCCCGGCAGCGGCGCCAAAATTTGATTCGTTGTGAAGTGAGTGGTGAAAAACACAATATCAACGTATATCAAAATAATCGTAAAATTCGACAAATCAACCCTTTAGGAAAAAGGTCAACGTGCCAAACCTCACGGGTGTGATAAAAGTGATACCGGGAAAGAGATTTCCCCGGGTCGTGTCCCAACGAGGTGTGAAATTGACGGTTTCGATGAGTTTCGTGATAAGGACTTGAATTGGTTAAACGAATTTTTGGAATTGTGATTACGTATTCTACAAAATAAAGAACGGAAATGAAAATAAAGCATGTAAAATAAAGTAAACACTAAATAGACTACTACTAAGCCTAAGAAACAATAAAGCAAAGCTAAATTACATCCTAAGGTGCTAAAATGTAAAAACGCGTAAACCCGGGAGCACACCGAGCCCCGAAAGTGAAAAAGTATGCAATTTAAGGCCTACGGGCACAAAACCAATTTTCCTACATTCTAAAAGACCAAAAATAATTTTAGGAAAAAGCCGGGTATTTTTTTGGCTTTTGAATTATTTATTAAAAACTATTTACTAGAAATTAAATGATAAAAAAAAATATTAAAACTATTTAGAAAATTTCCAAACCTTTTTTTTTTTTTTTTTTTTTTTTTTAAACTATCTTGAACTAATTATAATTTAATAAAATTAAATGGACACAAAAAAAGCTAAAATGGAAAAACTCCTAATAAGCTAAACAAATTGAATAAGCTAATAACCTAAAATGTATTTAAATGAATTAAAGGATACAAAATGGAACCAAAAGAAAGTGTAGCACAGATGGTAAAGAGGTTGTTTGCTGTGTGCGTGCAGACCAGTGAGGTCGTGGGTTCAATTCCCACTTCCTCCGTTTTTTGTCACTTATTTTTAGTTTTGGTTTATCTTCTTTTACAAACTAACAAGGAATAAAAATGCTACTGTGTTACAAAAACTTACAAAACTTGAGATTGAGCAGTTACAGACAAGATCAGAAATAGAAGCAAAAAAAAAAAAAAATGCTAAGGACAGTTAAAGGTCCGTTTGGGACAGCGGCTAACTAAGGAAAAATAAGCTACAACAAATTTCTAAAAAGCTACAACTAGTAAGTACTACATCTATTAAGCACTTAAAGGTCCTAAATGAGCAACTAAACGAGCCAAATAAACAACAAAAACTTAAAAAATGAAGCTTTTAACAGATCAAAAGAAATTAAAACTGAGAAGAAATCTAAAGGGCTGTTTGGTTATGGCACTTCTAAGGGGTTCTACTAGCTACAAAAGCTTACTAAGCTAATCAATGGTCTAACAACTAAATGGCCACTATCCTAAATAAACTAATAAGAAACCAAGACACCTTAATAAGTAAAAATTAAGCACTAAAAAGCAAAAAAAGGGGTGAAACAAGGGTGCAGCTACAGGACTGAAAACAGTCCACAAGGGGTATTTGGAGCTTAAAAATAAGCTTTTAAACCATCTTCAAATTCCTAAATAAGGCCAAATAAGTAAACTTCATATATCTAAGAACCTAAAACAACAAATTCGATCTAGTGAGGAGCTTTAAACAAGCTCAAAAGGGCTGCTAGAGGGCTGCGATGGGACAGTAAAAGAAACTAAGGGGGACTTTACGGCTAAAAAAATTAAGCTACTAAATGAAATTTATTCTACTAAATAAGCTGAAACACTATAAGCTAATACTACTAACTACTTGCAAAACAAAATCAAGTCCTAAAACTAACTCTAACCTACCTAAAATGAGCTTAAAATTATGATTGTCACGACCGTAGGTGCGCAGATTTTGAGCATACAACTAAACTTTTCAAACTTCTTCTCTGCTTGTACAATATTGAAATTGAGTTAAACAAACTGTACTAAAACTGATTCGAACTTGTTTAGAGATCCAAATGGGTCGAATGGGGTTTTCACCCATATTTTATACTAATCCAAACACCCCTTTAGGGGCAAACTAGAAACTGCCTTACAATTTGAGATGTAAAAACTTTTGAAAAGATTTTTGGCTTCAACTAAATCTAAACTCAGGTTTGACAAATTAAACAAGAATTTAAACCACTTTTGCAAGGATTCGAACATGGGCAAAATTAAACGCATAAAAATTGGAATTAAACAATGAAAATAATTTGCATTAACTTGAAATTAAACATTACATTAAAATGACAGAAACTTAAATGGTGCTAGAACCGAGAATTTCTAGACAAGTTTTTTTCTTTTTCTAAGCTTCTATTTATACAAAAAGTAAGAATAATTCTTGTTCTTCTCTCCTCTTCCGTGTTTATTTTCGAGACAAAATGCACCATTACTCATCTTGTGATTCTTTGAGTTGATCCGCACCATCCATCAATTAGGTGTGGGTTGCAACTCATCTGAGCCATCCATGGGGTTATGTGAGCCAAGGATTGCCACCATGGCAATGGGTATCTCGTGACTTGTTCTTGGGGAGGGGGATGAGTGGGTTTGGAGTTTGGGATGGACTGGGTTTTAGGGTGATTAGGGGTAGAGTGTTTTGATAATAGAGAAAGGAGTGTTTAGGTTTCTGTGTTTCTTGGGTTTTGTTTGGGCGGGAAGGGGAAGAAGAAGGCAGGTGTGGGTTGAGTTATCAATCAGTTGACCGGGTGGGTTGACTGGGTCAAGGAGTTGGGTTGTTTATTTTTGGGCCTGGATTGGGTTAAGGGTAGTCATTGGACTAGGATAATATTTGAACACATTTAGTAGTTAAGGGACCAAAAGTGTACAATTCGAAAATCCAAGGACTACTCATGTAAATTCTGAAAATGCTTTCCAA
The DNA here is from genome assembly GCA_022545495.1 of Chrysanthemum lavandulifolium. Lineage (NCBI taxonomy): Eukaryota > Viridiplantae > Streptophyta > Magnoliopsida > Asterales > Asteraceae > Chrysanthemum > Chrysanthemum lavandulifolium. Next base: position 79,580,727 of record CM040239.1, on the reverse strand, counting down.
GGACCAATCTTGTGAATTTCAAATAAGTTGAGGATTATTTTTGCCAATTGAGAAATTCCAAGGACTAAAATTGTAATTTTCCAAAATTTATCAAAAGGATCAATTTTGACAAGTTTGAATTACCAAAGGACTAAAAATGTTTATTTTCCAATTTAAAGTGTCCAGGGGTAAATTCTGTCATTCTTTGAAATTCCAGGGACTAAAGTTGCCATTTTTGAAAGTCGGGGGACTGAAACTGCCAATTATGCAAACTTGTTCGTTTTTCATCTGATTTTGCATCTGAAACATATAAAACACAATTTTGAGATATTTTTAGTATTTTGATGCATTTCGGAGTGTTTTTAAATGTTTTGCAGCTCAGATTTGACCTAAAATGATGAGTGAATACGCACTCATCATGTAGCAACTCCAAAGGTTCTCTAATAGTTCTTTCTTCAAGATTTTTGCATGAAGCTTTATGTTGTTTACCCTTCTTGCACGCCAAACAGGAGTGATCATTCTTGTAGGTTTTGGTGGGTAAACCTCTAACTAAATTTCCTTTGACCAATTTGTTGATATTCTTGAAATTTACATGGCCCAATATTCTATGCCACTGATGTGCTTCTTCTAGTGTTGATTTTGCCACTAAACATGTTGCTCTTTCAGAAGAGCTAAGAGTCCTCATATCAAGACTGTACACATCATTGTTTCTTGGTACTCTAAGGGGAAAGAATAAGACATTCTTTGTCAGTGAATAGCACATGATACTTCTTGTCACAGATCTGAGATACTGACAACAGGTTGAACTTGAGCTCCTTCACATATCTAACATTCTCAAAATCAATGCTCCCTGCTTTGATGGTTCCTTTCCCACTAATTCTACCTCCACTAGCATCATTCCCAAATGCAACTCTTCCTCCACAATATGACTTAAAATCTGACAGAATCTCCTTGTCTCCTGTCATGCTTCCAGAGCAACCACTATCCACAATTATATGATCTTTAAGCTCCTCTTTTGGGTTTCCCTGCACAAAGATAAAAGAGTTAGTTAATTTTAGGAACCCAAGCCATTATAGGAACCCAAGCCATTACTGACTTGTGTTCCCCTTGTGGAGTTACATACTTAAATTCTTTAAGTATGTAATTGCCACTGTCTTTAAGCACATGATCAATTATCTTTGTTTGTTCCAAAACTTGTGTTTGTTTTTCAATAAAAATCTCTTTTTCATTCAAGTTGTCTTTATTATTATCCAACAAAATCTTTGTTTAACTTTCACTTCATCGAAAGTACTTGTTTGTTCCCATCGCATTTTCCTTCTTAACCCATTTGGTTTTAGCTTCCGCGAGAGTCCCTTGATCTATCTACTTTCTTTGAGTTGTAACGCCTTCTAGATTGATAGTAATTAGATCTCCTAGGGTTCCTATTCCAAAAGGTGTTTTGTGAACCGAGCGACTTTGAGAAAGTATCGTTTTGGCTTAACAAAGACCTTGGAAAGTGTTTGAAGGTCTTGGTGGTTTTGAAAAAGGTCTTCTCGGTGAGGGTACCTATAGTCTTGTGAGAAATTGCTATGGTTGACCCTATTTGAGTGATTCCAGAGTGGTGTATTCTCTCTAGGCTTTTGGTTGGCAGTTCTGTTCTTTGGGAATTTGCGTAGGTACTCTGAGTGAAAGTCACAATGCTTAATCAGATGATCAGGACTATAACAAACAAAACGCAATTTTTGACCCAAACTCCCAAAATTGCTTCCTCTATGTCTATGACCAAAACTATTATGTCTTCTAGGTGAATGATTAAAACTATTTTGACCAAAATTATCCCAAAAAGGTTTAGCGGTATTTTGAGAAGGTTTTCCTAAAGGTACTGCTGAACATGTAGCAGTACTTTGAGTTGAAGGTACTGCTTGACTTTTAACGTCATTATGCTTAGATTTTTCAACAGTTTCTTTTGGGGTGTCAGACCTAGATTGACTAGTAAACTTTTTCCTAAACTCTAGATTGTCTACACCAAAACGAGAAACATCAGGTCTGATAGGTTGATGACTACCAGTGGGATGAGGGACAACATGATAACCTTTGTCTTTCTTATATTCAGGAGGTGGTTCACTAAGTGATTCCTCATTACTAGATGTGTCTACATAGTTAATAAGTTCATCATCACTAGTTTTTATATCCTCAAAATCAAGGTCATCCTTATCACTAGGTGGGTTTTCTTCTATGTTATTAAAGTTCATACCAAAACCTAGGCCAGTTCTAATGTAAGCCCTTCTCTGTTTTTCAACATAAGTGACATGAAAAAGACCAGACTCTTTCCAAGCACCAAACTTTGCTAACAATTCATCTCTCTCCTTAGTCAGTTTCACAATTTCAGAAATTTTACAATTTAACTTCCATTCACTTAGTTTTAACTGATAATCCTGTTGTTCATACTTTTCTGCCCAAGCCATTTCATTATTTTCATGTGTTATTATTTTGGCTTCCATTGACTCTAAAGTAATTTGGTAACCACTACTTCACCTAGCCGTTCTACACTTATCTCTTTCAACACATAATCATTAAGCACTTTTGATAAAAGTTATTACACTTAGAACATACCTCGTAGATAGGGATGAACTTGGTGAAGTGGCAACCATAGCAAGCATGACAGATCATCTTCACTCTTCATGCTCCAAATAAGCTTCCATAACCATCTCTAGATTCCATAGCAAAGAAATCCAGTTCCTCATCAAACGTTGTGCTCCAATCAAACTCCTCAATTGCCACCATACAAGAGGGTTACCGGTTCATCTTCAAACTCAAGACTCAACAACATCGATAGATTCTCTTGAGCAACCAAGGCTTTTGTTTCAAGAATAGGAATTTCCTTTAGTTCAAGCTTTGGTTTTCACCATCCTGTTTGCACGATATTTAGCAAACCTGCACTCCCTTGCAAAGTGTCCAGTCTTCTGACAGTTAAAGCATTCAATCTTAGATTTGTCAAAAGTGATACCCTATTTAGGCTTGAAGTCAATGCCTCTTCCTGTTTTCTTCATGAACTTCTTGATTCTTGCAGTGATCATAGCAACTTGCCACATAATATCAATTTCTTCAAGAGCATCCTCTTCAATTTGTGACAAATCTTCTTCATAAGTAATAGGTAAGGTAGCTTGCTGTGCAAAGAATGAGCATACGACTTCATCAGAATGGATGGTGCTTGATGGTGATGATGTGGGGTTGGTCATAGTTGTGATAGAATGAGCATGATAGCCAGTACTTTGAGTAGGGTGAGCAGTACTTTTAGTGGAAGTACTGCCTCTCTTTTCAGATGACACAAAAGCTATACTGTGAGACTTTGAACTTGTCTGGCCATTTATCTCATGCTCATACACCTTCAGATGGTTGTAGAGATCGTCAAAGTCCATAACATCTAGTCCAAGTTGTCATCTGATCATAGTAGCAATCACATGCCATGTAGATGGCAAACTCCTTAAGAACTTCATATTGGAATCTTCAACAGATACCTCTGCCTTGTATAACTCTAGCATGCTAAGGAGATTTTGGAATCTATCATATGCAGCATCAAGACCTTCTCTTTCACCAACAGTGAAAGTTTTAAACTGTTGCTTCAACAGATTTCTGTGCATCTTCTTGGAAGCATCATTACCTCCAAATCTGGTCTTGAGTGCAGCCCATAGTTGCTTTGCATCCTTATCATCATGGAACTTGAGTAGGTGACCATCAGGAATAACAGACAAGAGAATGTTGAGAGCTTTCTCTTGATTCCTTATCGTAGCAGCTGGCAAGATGGGTTTAGGTGCTTTAGGTTGTCCAGAATGTCTCATGTGTTCTTCCACAACTTCATTACCATTGACAATCACATTCCACGTTGCATGGTCTCAGAATTGCAATGTACCGCTTCATCTTCATGTCTGTAGATCGTATTCTCCTTCTTGATAATTGGTATTCTTAGTGAGGTGATTGATGGTGGTGGTGCGACTTGAATCGACATCTTAAGGGTTTTGTAAAGTAGGTTTTAGGGTTTCTTCTTAGTCGAGTTTCCACACAAGCTCGATACCACTTGTTGGATCGATGTACTCTAACCAAACTAACTATATAGCTTGTTAAGGGTTTAATAACCTTGGATAAATCCTAAGTTATTAACAATGAAACACTGAGCAAACTTTATTAAGTATGCGGAATTTACTTAACAAAGCTAAGAAGAATTAACTTTCAATAATATTATTAATAACTCTAAATCTGCTTGTTATGCAGATTCTTTTAACAACTTTAAAACTATAATATCGTACTTTAGGATTCTAAAACACACATACTCTAATGCCAACCTAGGGATCCTTTTATAGGCTTAAGGATAACCCTAGTCGGTTTACAATTTGTAACCTTGTACGACAAGTAATCTAAACAAAGAATATTCTAGAATAACAAAGCTTTCCATAAACGAATATAGCAGTTCTTTAGCTTTGTAGTACTTTGACTTCGACAGCAGTACTTTGACTTTCACTTAGCAGTACTTTGAATCTTCAGCACTTTGACTTCTTCAGTACGTTGACTTTCATATCCCAACATTTTGGTTTTTAACCTATTCTTACAAATAAGGTCAAAACTTACGAGTAAACACTTTATGAATAAGATATTATCTTACGAGTAAGGATTTTTACAACTAAGTCTTGGGTTTACGAATAAGATTACGTTTAAGCCACAACAGTTTACGAGTATGATCACTTTACTAGTAAGAGGCAGTTTACGACTAAGAAGCAGTTTATGAGTAAGCACCATCATCTTTACGACTAAGGAGTTTACGAATAAGACCAAGTTTTAACAACAAATCACGTTTCAATCATCTACAAAGATCCATCCACAACACAAGTTTAAAGATGTCTCAACCACCATATCTCAACTACTTTCCTCACCAATATCCTCAGCAACAATAACCATATCCTCAACAACAATTCCCGCAACAACCTCAACAACAAGTTTATCAACAACAACAATCATTTGCACAACCTCAGCTACAACAATTACCTCAACAACCATACCCTCAATAACAACAACGATTTCCACCTTAATATGCTTTGTAATCTATTACTGATATACAAAAGGAACCTCATTGGTTTGCAAAGATGTGTGAGGCTATCAGCAGTCAATAATCAATTCATGAAGCAGGATCTCTTAATAGACCTCCAATGCTCACTCCCGGAAACTATGTTCAATGGGTCAGTCAGTTCTTTAGGTTCTGCGACCTTAAGAAACCTCATGGAAAATATTTGAAAAAGGTCATCCTTGATGGTACTTTTCAAATACCAACTGTGACGATTCTCGACGATCGAACGGCTAATCCACCAAGACTTGACACGACTTCCACTATTTTTGAAAGTCAACTGAGTATAGAACAACAACTTCACCTTGAAGCTGATGAGCTCGCAATGGAATATATTCTTCTTGGTTTACCTAATCCAATTCTTGGCAGTGTTGATGCTCAGAAAACTGCAAAAGACATGTGGGAACATGTTCATCTCTTAATGGAAGGCACTGAACTCAATCAAGAGAACATGGAATCAAAACTTTACCTATCTTATGAAATGTTAATGATTGATCCAGGGGAGTCATTAGAGTCATACTATCATTGATTCACAAACATCATCAATGATTTGGACAGATACAACATAATTTTGCCTAAAATTGCCATTAATACAAAGTTTCTAAGTTATCTCGGTCCTGACTAGGAGAAGTATGTCACATTCATCCGTCAAGCTAAGAACCTTCACAATGCTAAGTATGGGATGTTGTATGATTATCTGAAGCACCATCATAAGGAAGTCGATAAAGATCGAGCTCTCTGTGGAATCTATGCCCCTTTACCAAATGCCAAGTCACTAGCTTTGATTGCTCAATCTTTTGCACCACAATTTCCTCAATTCCCACAGTCGAATCATGCTTTTGTCCAGCAGAAACAAGGCTTTACTTACCCTCAACAGACACCATCCGCGCCCAGATCACTCCATATGATCCTTCACAGCAATCAAATGATACTCAACTGGTTCCTTACAACAACAACTCAGATTCAGCACTTTACAGTGAAACCCAGAATGAGGACGAAGAAGCATTCAACACATTGAATCAAGGATTTGCACTAATTGCTCGTGCTTTGGGTAGATTTGCCAAAAAATCTAACAACCATCTTCGTAACTCGTCAAACACAAGAAATCAAGTTGTTGTTCAGAATGGAAGGGTTGAAGTTCATAATCGTAACAATGGACGTCCGATGTGAAATGGGAGCTATATGGGTAGTGGACAAGGGCATAATGCTTCTGGTATGAACAATATGGTTGCTCCTCAGCAAAGGGTTCAAATTGTTGATCATGGGAATACTCAGAATGGGAACACGGTCCTTCAATGCTACAACTGCAACGAAAAGGGTCATCTGGCTAACGCATGTCCAAAACCAAGAACAAGAGGAAGTACTTATCATAAGGAAGCTCTTCTCTTGGCTCTTAAAAATGAAGCTGGTGGAACTCTTACAGACAAGGAACAAAGCTTCATGGCAAATGCAGAATCCGATGATGATATGGAAGACTTGCAAGCTAATGCAGATGTGATGTTAATGGCAAACATGCAAGAACTCCACATGAGTGATACATGCCCAGTCTATGATACTGATGGCTTGTCTCAGGTACCGGATCCTAATATGTGTCTCATACATGATTTGATATCTCCGCCGGCATCTGCATCCGACAAGGAGCAAAGTGTTCAAAATGAGCCATCAACATCTCATCAAGACGATGATCAAGTTGACCCTGTGGTTACATTTGATGATCCCACTGATGAATATGTTGATACTTACGTTGAACAAATTGAAACTTCGCCTAATCCAGATCCATAACTCATGGCCTTACTTATGACCACCCAATCTCAAGTTGAAAAATGCAATGAAATAAATGTAAATCTGAAAGAAAAAGTTGCATTATTGACTGCGGATCTTGAATGCTATAAGACACAACTTGCAAATTTTGAAACAAAAGAAAAACGCGAAAAATGTTTTGAAGTCGCCTTTCAAAAGTCGTATCTAAAAGAACAAGAATTAGAACAACAGATACGAGATCTAGTCGCTTCCAAAAACAATTTGTTTTCTCAAATGGAATAACAAAATTTTGAACACAAACAGCAAGTTGACACTCTTACTTCGGAAATTCAAAAAACCAAGCTTGAGTTGTCTTCTTGTCAAACTAGTTTTTTAGAGTTTAAACAAGCCTCAAGGAAGCGAGTTGATCTGTATCTTGATGAAATCGTCGATTTGCAAAACAAAATCAAAGAGTTTCAAAACATTATGTACAAACATGGTGAGTCAATCACAACAATTCAAAAGTTCACTTTAAAGCCAAATCCCGATTGATATGGGCCAGATCTTGCTGATGATAAACCACGTTTTTTACATAGAGCATTCAAGGCAAATCCAAAGTTGTATAGTGCCAAATATTTGTTGGATGAATCAATTGTGCGTGTTGTTAAATATAATTGTGAAGAGGAACAAGATGCGAAAGAAGAGAGTCGATTAAAAATGAGCAATGTTAAATATAACCAACCTTTTGATTACACAAAAGTGCCTCATATTTTGAAATCTTTTGTTCCCCAGCGGGATAAAACTGACACACATTGGGTTATCACACAAATAAATGAGTCGTCTTCTGAAGTTGGTCCTGTTAAACCCGTTGCAAAAATAAATGGTCCTTTACTTTATCCAAGTGAAATTCAACCATTGCCAAAAAGATGTCAAGTTTTCAAATATTTTGATACTTTTATGAACGACATTAAACTTTTGGAAGATGCAATTGAACGTAATTCTGAGATAAAAGCTACTACTTTTTAATCGGCTTATGCCAGAGAACAAACACAAATCTTTCAAACCCAGATTTTACCTCATGTTCATAATTTGCGTCTGTGTGCAACACATTGGGAACGGGAACTTCATAAAGAAGTTGGACAAATGATAACAACTTTCAATGCAACTGAAACATCAATTTCAAACACTAAAAGGAAAAATAAAATTCTTCTAAATTATGTTGATCGACTCTTGGAAGATGTTATATGTGCTGATACTATCTCTATTATGTTGTATTATACTGTTGCATCTGCTTGTGATAATGTTATTGTTGTTGATACATCCGATAAGGAAAATGATAATGTGTCACAAATGGAAATTTTAAAAGCTGAAAATGAGTGTCTATTAATGGAACTTTCGGAAGTAAAACGTCATCTTCACTGGTGTCAAAATGATAGTATTGATCGTGAAATTGCTTTACAAATTAAAGTCAAACAGTTGGGTGAAAAATATTTTGAACCAAAACTTAAACGACTGGATGATGAGAACGCGTCTTTGAAATGTCAACTCTTCAAATATGAACAAGAGATTGAAAAAGTTAAAAAGGAATACGGAACCATATTTGATTTGCTCAAAAAGACACGTGTTAAAGCATCAAAAGAACTTGATCATCACCTTGCTTACACCTGTGAAATATTGAGTGCAAATGGACACCTACGCTTAGAAAATCAAGAACTATAACACACTATCATTGAGTTGAAACAGAAATTGGTGAATTTTGAGAAAGGCAAAACTAGTAACACAAATTTAATTGCACCTAGAATGTTTAAAGTTGATACTAGGAAACCCACTGACAAATCACAAGTTACTAATGTGATTCCTTCCACTTCTACAGGAGTAGTTGCCTCCACTTTAGCGTTAGCAATTCACATCTTAAGAGCACTCAAAAGAAGAATAGGAATTTGCAACATAAAAGCGAAACACTAAAAGCTCCTGAAGTAGAAGATCATGCTAGGAATTTGAATAAAACACATGTTGCACCTTCTTTAAATATTGTGCTATACAAATGTAATAGTAAAGGTGATGTAACGAATGTTAAATCTTTAAGCACTTTGGATGTTATATTTGAAGCTTCTTCTGTATTTTTTCGCAAAAGTATGTTTTCTGGTTGTCATGATAATTGTGTTGCTAAATCTATCTTGTCTCGTAATCAGAAACCTACAAATGGCATTACCTCTAGGCCCACTATTGCTTCTAAGTTTGTGCTAGGAAAACCGCATATTATAGTTTCTGAGAATATCATTGATGCACCCATAGCACCATCATCACCTCCTAGGAAGATACCATCACCTAGTGAATTCACTAAGACAAAAGCACGAACTAGCTGGACTTGGCAGAGATGGTTACAAAGTACACCTGGTTTTAAATGGATACCTAAAATTATTAACATGTGTGCTACAACTGTAACTATAACGGAACCCACTAACTCTGTGGGTTCCACCTGTACCTCTATTCCACCTTCGTCGTCTGTTTGTATTGTAGGTGATACAAATCATTCTCTGGATTGTTGATAGTGGTTGTTCCCGCCACATGACAGGCAACATCAAACTTTTATCAAACTTTGTTGCAAAGTTCATTGGCACTGTCCGGTTCGGGAATGATCACTTCGCTGCTAGAATGGGCTACGGGGACTACATCAAAATTAGCCGAGTGTACTATGTTGAAGGTCTTTGACACAATCTTTTCTCAGTCAGTCAATTTTGTGATGGGGATTTGGAAGTTGCTTTTTGGGAGAAAACTTGTTTCATTCGTGATCTACAAGGAAACGATCTCATGTCAGGAACCCGTTCATCAAGCCTTTACACAATTTCAATGCAAGACATGGTCGCTTCATCTCCCATTTGTCTACTCTTTAAAACAACATCAAAAAAATCATGGTTGTGGCATAAGAGACTTTCACATTTGAACTTCAAAACCATAACTGATCTTGCACGACACAAATTAGTTGAAGGACTTCCAAGATTTCGGTATTCCAAAGACCACTTATGCTCAGCTTGTGAACAAGGAAAAAGCACTCGTGCACATTTTCCTTCGAAGGTTGAAAACAGTACTCAACATGTTCTTCACCTTCTTCACATGGATTTGTGTGGCCCGATGCGTGTGCAAACGATTAATGGCAAACGCTACATTCTTATAATCGTTGATGACTACTCAAGATGGACTTGGGTTTATTTTCTTTGAAGTAAAGATCAAGCTCCACCAATGATCATCACCTTTCTCACAAAAATTCAAATTCAGCTTCATAACACGGTCAGACAAGTTAGAATAGACAGAGGAACTGAATTCTTAAATCAAACTCTTCGGGAATATTATGAGAAAGTGGGAATTGAGCATCAAACATCCATTTCAAGAACACCATAACAGAATGGAGTTGTCGAAAGACGAAATCGAACGTTAGTGGAAGCTGCAAGAACGATGTTGATAAATGCTAAACTTCCAGATTACTTGTGGGCATAAGCTATTTTAAGTGCATGCTATACTCAGAACTGTTCCATGATCACAAAACGTCACAACAAAACACCTTATGAGCTTATCCATAACAGAAAACCAAACCTAAAACACTTTCATGTATTTGGTGCTCTCTATTATCCAAATAATGATCGTGATAAAATTGGAAAGCTCAAGGCTAGAGCTGATATTGGAGTCTTTGTCGGATACTGTGAAAACTCTAAAGGATACTGAATCTGGAATCGTTGTACAAGGAAAATTATGGAGACAATTCATACTAATTTTTATGAGCTTACAGAGATGGCTTCTGAGCAAAACAGCTTAGAACCCGGACATAACCGTCTTAACTTCCCAGAATCATCAGCTGACCAACAATTCCAACTCACTCGTCGTCAAATGGAAACTTTTTTTGCTCCTCTGTTTAATGAAGACTTTGATCAACGTACTCCAGATGTATCAAATGTTTTAGCTGCTCAACCTGATCAAATTCCAATCCCTGATACAACAACAACTGTTGCTGATGCACCTTCGGTCAATTCTCCAACAATAGTAGAATAAACCGCTTCCAATAACAATGACCCAACTGATGATCCTTTAAACCAAAATGTACCTGCACCTGCGGATTATGATGGAAATGCGTTCTTTAACCCTTTTGCATCAGAAACAACCAATCCAGATGTTGTTGAATCTTCCCATTTGGATCCACCTAATTTGCACAATGTATATCAACACCAACCTTCAACACATAGATGGACCAAAGATCATCCTCTTGTTAACATTATTGGCAACCCTAACCAACCAGTCGTAACAAGACAACGCCTTCACACCGACGGTGAAAACTGCATTTATGCACTCACCGTCAGTAATACCGAACCCAAAAATATTAAGGAAGCAATGACTCATGACAACTGGATTGAATCCATGTAAGGAGAGCTAAACCAGTTCAAACTTCTAGAAGTATGGGAATTGGTTGAAAGACCAACAGGGGTCTACGTCATTGGTCTAAAATGGATTTGGAAGAATAAGGTAGATGCTGAAGGAACGGTCATTCGTAACAAGTCACGTATGGTGGCTAAGGGTTATCATCAGGAAAAAGGTATCGACTTTGAAGAATCATTCGCACTGGTTGCTAGACTTGAGGATGTTCGGATTTTTCTGGCATTCGATGCTCACATGAACATCACCGTCTACCAAATGGATGTCAAAACTGCATTTCTAAATGGGAAACTTAGGGAGACGGTGCATATTAGCCAACCAGAAGGATTCATTCATCCAGAGTTCCCTAATCATGTCTACAAATTGAACAAAGCTCTCTACGGTCTCAAACAAGCCCCTCGGGCGTGGTATGATAAGTTGTCATCCTTCCTACTTGCTCATAATTTTATCAAAGGATTTGTTGACCCTACACTGTTTATTGGATGAAATCATTTTTGGTTCAACCCACAAAAAGTACTCAAATGCTTTTTCAAAACTAATGAAAACAAATTTTGAAATGTCAATGATGGGTGAACTTACGTTCTTCTTAGGACTTTAAGTTCATCAATCACCCCGTGGTGTTTTCTTAAGTCAGTCCAAATATACTCTTGATATTTTGAAAAAACATGGTATGCAAACATGTGACACCTATAACACACCAATGGCTTCAACCAATAAACTAGATGCTGATTTACATGGGAAACTTGTTGTCCATACAAAATACCGTAGTATTATTGGGTCTGTCATGTATCTAACAGGAAGTAGACTTGACATTGTATTTTCTGTATATATGTGCTCCCGTTATCAGTCAAGACCTACTGAAAAACACCTCTCAGAGGCTAAAAGAATCCTCTGATACATCAAGGGAACCATTAATTTAGGGATCTGGTATCCGAAGGATTCTAGTTTTGAACTAATAGCATTTTCATATGCTGATCATGCAGGGTTTTTAATTACACGTAAAAGCACTTCTGGCGGTCTACAATTCCTTGGTGATAAATTGGTATCATGACAATCGAAGAAGCAAGACTGTACATCGTTATTGTCAACTGAAGCAGAATATGTAGCCATGTCTGCGTGTTGTGCTCAAGTCATTTGGATGAGAACACAACTCATGGATTATGGTTATGTATTCGACAAGATTCCGGTGTATTGTGACTCAAAAAGTACTATTGCGATCTCGTGCAACACGGTTCAACATTCAAAGTCAAAGCACATTGCTCTTCGCTACCATTTCATCAAAGATCATGTCGAGAAGGGAATGGTGGAACTATACTTTATAGGTACTGAACACCAATTGGCGGACCTTTTCACCAAAGCCTTGCCACCCGCAAGATTTGTTGACTTGGTTCATCGAATTGGTATGCGGTGTTTGACTCCAGAATAGCTGGATGAATTTTTAAAACTATCTTGAATGGTCAAACACCAAAACCATTTTTGAAAATATTTATCAAAATCAAAATACAAAAATAGAAAATCACATAAAAATAAAAAAATATTTTCATATTTCTTTTATGAAAACAAACAATGCAAGTACAAAATTTCCATCAACACTTTGTTCTCTTAAACATTTCACAATTTTTCCTGAACGAGTGTTGAGGGGGAGAATGTACATATTTTACAAGTTTAATAAAACTTTGTACTTTCATTTTACCAAAAAGATGTTGTTTTAACAAATGTGTTGGATAAGTATCATGGTTAAATACCCTCCTCAGACTCAAAGGTTTCTCCAAAACGTATAAAATTCATCAAGTCAAAAGTCGAGGGGGAGTATTGTAAAGTTTCTTGCCAAAATGATTTTGTTTAACCGTATTGTGAGTTCATGGACCAAACCTATTGCAATGTTGAGGTTTTAGGACTAAATGTGTCACATTTGAAATTAAAAATTTAACAAAACAAGTTGGTGAGTGCACTCAATACACTCACCTTCCACATTTATTACTCCATCTAACCAATTAACGAACCAAATTTCAACCGCAAGTGTTGATCCCATTGAGCAAACGATCTAAAATAGAAATTGACTTAGAAAAAAGCTTATTAAGTATTACGCGAATTTAACACTTAATCTTAAGAAGAAGAACGCTTAACATTCAACACCTCAATATTATTATTAATACGAATACTCTAACCAGTATTAGGGTTTTACAACCTTGAAGTGTATCGACCTTAGATATCAAAAACATACATATATCTAACCTAACCTAGGACCTCCTTTTATAGGCTAAGGAGTCCTATACATTATACAATACGTAACCTACAAGATAAATATCTTTTCCATATTTATCTAATACAATAAACTAAACCGACTATTACAAAACTAGCAGTGATTACATATCATTATCTGTGGTTACTCTCTTCTACTAGCCGCAGTTTGTCTTCATCCGTGGTTACATCCTTCTGTCCGTGGTTATATCAAACCTGTCCGTGATTCCAGCACTTAGAGTAATTCTTGATTCAAGGAACTTAAAACCCAACAATCCTCCCCTAAACTTGATACATTCCAACAGAATTCTCAAGTTTCTTTTAAGCTCAAAACATCTGAATTGGAGGATGTAGCCAAACACTTACTAGCCTTAAGAATGTTCTTATACTTCAAAGAACAAATTGTAAGCTTGACCATCATAGGGCACTAACATCTTGATACAACCAAAGCTTTAACATCCGAGCAATAATCACGGATACTTATTCGATTGAGAATAATCACCTTCTACTAGCATATGAATAACTTCTCCGTAAATGCTTAAAACATGAACTCCACAAGTTTGATATAAAAACCATCTAGTAACTTGACCATTGTAGAGTCCTTTCCATTCGTGTTCATCATGAGTAGGTTCAAATAAAATCTTCAAATGATGGTAAACCGCCTCTCATGATAATCATTTGGATGTACTGCACCAAACTTATTCTTGTAAAGTATCCAAAGATTCATCAAATCATCTCTATCAAAATATCAAGCATCTGTGAAAATTTGTTATACTCATAAACTTCATTGTTGAGTCTTTGAATTTTCCAAACTCCTTCACTTCCATTAAGCTCAAACTCATAAGAAATAATTTGATTACCATCTACAACTAATTTCAATCTTTTAGAATCGATGTCTCTTGAACCTCGATTTTCTCTTTCTTTTACTTTGAATCCATTCATCATCTTTTTAATCCACTCTTCCTCCTTTTTAGAATTCATTGACAAGAATCATCATGATTAATTCTCATACATCTCTCATAAATCTCAAAAATTCTTTCAAATGAACACCTACTAAGATTATCGAAATATGTATGCCCTAATTTTAATAATCTTCATCAATACATTCCTCATCCGAGCAATTGAAGGAGGTTTCTTTCTTACAACTTGCTTCTTTTCTTTACTGACCTTCCTTGCCAATGTACCCAAAAGTCTAGCTTTTTCCTCATCATCCAACAAAGCCCATTCTTGTGCAGTATACTCATCACTTATTAATTCAGAAGCTTCAAGATAGTTTTGTGATTCATACCATGTAACTAACCATCTCTGACTAGCTTCCTCTTCATCTTGCTTTCTTTTCACTAAAGCTGCTTGATCATTAGCTACAATACTTTTAGCATACTCTGCATCATAAGCTTCTTGTTCTGCTTTATTTTTAAACTTCAGCTCTGGTACTGCAACCCCTTTTCCTTTTCCAATATCAGATTGAACTACCTTCTTCTTCAAAGGTTCACCAATAACTAAACTTTTTGTTTTGGGTTTATTTGCAGTAGATGGAACAGGTGTAATGATAGGTGTAGAAATAGATGAGGTTTTAATTAGATTTATCAATGTACTTGCAGCTTCTTTCTCAACTTCTTTAGTTTTAGGTGGTGATACAGAGAGAGTTGTGACAACAGTGGAAGTGGTTATGATAGCAGTGGGTATGATAGTAGTGGGTATAATTGTGATGTCCGAAACCGCATCGATGGTTACAAGAGTACTAACCATGGTTTCGTACATACCATCGTTGTTTGTGTCCTTCACTACATCTTCTACAACATTCTTCAAAATTTCAAGAACCGCCTCATTCCCATCTTTATCGATACCAAAATGCATTATCTCCACTATCAACATCTTCATCCATAGGTACATCAATGATATATCACCACCTCCCATGAATTCATGCCTTCACCCTCCCTATTTGGATACATCTTCCACATTCAGAGTCGGAGAGAGTCCACCTTCTTTTCTTTCTTCTCATAGCTTTCAAAACAAAGAACCCTGTGTCTTCTTACTTTTTCCAAAACCAACACTCGTGCTTCAATCTCCGAATATCCTTACCTCAAACACACCCAACTCCTCAGAGACCGAAATTGTATTCTCCATTTTAGCACATTTAACCGTCAATTCATTTAAACGTTCAAGAATATCCTCCCACTTCGACCGTGTTAACCGGTCCGAGAGGTGGTTCATTGAAAAGTCATCATGTACCGCTTTAGGATCCGTCAATTCATGTTCACGTTCCAAACTATCCTCATCACTTGAAATGTGTTAACCGCCCGAGAGGTGAATCCTTGGATATAGTAAACATAGCATCGACCTTGCCCGATCATCTATGCACTCGTAGCAGCCGGTTGGCTAGGATTCCTCCACCGTGTTAAGTTCCAAGGAACTCTCCACATTAGGAGTTGCCAATGGTTGGGTCTTATTAATGTTTCCACTATCCCGACCAAAGATCAAAGCATGAATCAAGAGGTGGAAGCCCTTCCAATCATGTCACCTCCACACCATGTGACAGCCTCATTAACAACACCACTAACACTAGCCTGAGGAAGCTTAGTGCCCTTTTGTCTCCTAGTCCATACAATTGGTGTAACAGGGATTTGAGAGTGACTAGAAGTAGGTTGAGTTTCACTAACAGTGGTTTGAGGTGTACTATCAGTGGGTTCAGAGACTATAGGTATGGATGCAAGACCTTCATCAAACTCAGGATCATTAGGCAAAATAAGCATATGGGGAAACAAAGGAACATCTCTTATCTGCACATTAGGCTTCTGATTCCTCATATGTGCAAAAACCTTAGGAAGCATATGATGTACTTCATACTCTCTAGAATGCTCAATAGGTTCATCAATTTGGTTGTCTACAATAAGTTGAACAAACCTAGGATACAAATAGTATTTACCCTTCTTCCTAATGTTATGAACTAACCCCTCATAAATCATCTTAGACCAATTGAACTTTCTTCCATCAGATAAACAAATAACAAAGAGAGTAATTTTGGAAGGAAAGTCATTAAACTCAGTGGTCTTATTACTCATACACATCAACAAGGTATGAATAAGAAACTTCCATTGTGGTGAAAACAAACTCTTAAAAATTGTACCTTATCACCCCGTGTGTATATCCTAACCTGTCTAAACCAAATACAATCTCAATATCCGAGAGATTATCAATACCATCAAGATCATCAAACTTTAAAACATTCCTAATGATCTCCTCGTAAATGTAAATAGCATGTTCATCTACAATAAGCTAAACACTTCAACTCCTTCAACCACTTCAAGCTTAGCATTCTTCCGAATCGATGGATGTAGGCTTTAAGAATGGTTGGTGTGACAGTTAAGGCATAGTGAATAGAACTGTGAACAAGGAAATCAATCATTTGATGAAACCCTTCAGATCGATCGTTCTTGGTGAGAATAGCAACAAGGTTATGTGTAGTAGAATAAGTTTCCGCCATTGTGAATAAGGATGTAGATGATGTAGGGTTTGTGAAGTATGCAAAGGATATTGATGAGGGTTTATGTGAAGCGCCAAGTGAAAGTGGTTTGAAGATCAAATAATTGATCCATCCGTGATTTGGGGAAATAATATATGTTTGCAAAAGTTACCAATCAGCCCCTGTAGTATCCAACACTAAACACAATGCTATCCGCGGTTACAGAACAGCTATCCGCGTGTAGACACACACCATCCATAGATACATAGTAGCACTTCAACCAAACAACCAAAAGTTATAGCAAGTAAATCTGTGTCATACAAAGAGAGATCTCACAAAAAATATGAAGGATTACACATTATTTTTTTTTTTTTTTTATTATTTTTTTTTAACTAACATTAGCAGCTAACACACCAGCGCCAATGTACACAAAGTCTTCATACCTGCAAGACAAACACACAAAACAAACACAGTAGCAAAGGTTATAGTTGTCAGTGATTAGAAAGAGCCAGAAGTAGTTCCAAATGACCTATCCGTGGTTAAAACATGTAAGTCAATATGGTCAACTTCAAAGATAAATATCAGTCCAAAATCCAAGAATCTCATTAACTCCTCAACCATTTTTAACCTGCCCCTCATTTACTTACATAACCCATATCTTTGCTTATTAAAAAGAACCCAATCTCACATAACGCACACACCAATCAAAATCAAAACCCTAATTCCTCCAAAAACCATCTCCATCACCATGTGGAACCCTAGTTAGAATAAACCAGAGGTAGTTGATCTAACATCCTCCGCATCATCATCATCATCTTCATCATCAAGTGAAGATGGTAACCCATGGCAGTTCTACTTTCCTCCACAAGAACCAAGACCAAGAAAATCCCCATTTCTTCCATCATCTGAAGATGATAGTGTGGTGAATCCAAGTGAGGCATCTGAGGACTCTGATGACTCCTCAAAGAAGAGAACTTTAAACCCCCAACCTTCATCATCCCAACCCCAACCAAGACCACGAGCAAGAAATCCACCACTCCCAAAAGACAGAGAGGTGGTTCTTGGTCTTCCTGCACCAAGTTTTGGTGCTTCTTCACACATCGTAAGGGGGAAGGGAAAAAGCAAAATGGAATGATGCTTTTTGGTGAAATCAGTAGATGCAATAATGATTTGAATATGTCCTTTGTGCTTCATCTACTGTATTCATCTTCATCATCTTCGTTTGCATCAATCCATCCTTCCCATTTTGATCCTTAGCTTGTCATGCATATCCAACAATCCAAGATAGTAGTAGTAAATCATGTATAAAGTAGTCTTTAATTTGCACTTGAAGTTTCATTGTAAGTCGTAAGTCGTAACTGCTTTGATGAATGAATGAACAATTTAACTTCAAGATTTCTTTAGCTTCTATAATGAACTTTCTTGTATCTCGCAAATTGGTTAGTGGAAACACGTAGCAACAAGCAATGGGTTGAACAAAACTATCGTGGTTAGAAACAAGAATAGCAAAACTAAGATTACATAATAACAAATTCAATACTTATACAAACCGGTACAAAACAATTTGAGAGTTTAGAGATTAATCATTCCTATACTAACAACAAGATATCAAACCTCCCACATCAAAAGCTTTGGTGAGAAGATCAAGAACATTGAAATCAAGATGGATTTTTACCATTTGAATCAGCCTTTTCTCATTACAATCTCTAATGAAATGATGCCTTATCTCAATATGTTTAGTTCTAGAATGTAAAACAAGATTTTAATAATGCAAATTGTATTGTTATTATCAATGTAAATCTTAGTATGCATAAAATTGTACCCAAAATCCAAAGAATTGATTCTCGAATCCAAAGAACTTGACCACAAGAATTAGCAAGACCACATATTCAACTTCAGCTTGTAGAATTAGCCACAATAGTTTGCTTTTACACCGCCAAGAAATTAGTCTGCTTCCTAAAACCGACATCCTCCAAAGAGTAGACTTCCTATCCAAACTAGCACCAAGATAGTCACTATCTCGTAGGCCACCAAATCAAAAGGGAATCCTTAGAGTACCAAAGGCCCAATTTAGGATGACCTTTCAAATATCTAAAGATCCTCTTAACAAAGATTCATGTGTGAGGTATTTGGTGTGACTTGAAATTTTGCACACACACATACTAAGAACATAATATCCGCCTAGATGTCATGAGATACATCAAAGATCCAATCATGGACCTATACAACTTCAAATCAACTTTGGGACTTCCATCATCCGGTAGCAGAGGTTTCGAGTCTCCATAGGTGTACTTGCACTCTTTACATCTTGAAACCCAAACTTCTTCAAAACATCTGCTACATACTTATCTTGACTAATGAAAATACCATCACCCTTTGTTGAACCTCAGAGTCTCTAAAAGAAAGTGAGTTCTCCCATAGAACTCATCTCGAAACTTATCATGCATAAGTTTCTCAAAATCTCTGATAGCTCCTTGTTAGTAGAGCCAAAGATGATGTCATCTACATAAACCCGAACCAATAAAATATCATCTTTGTGCTTTCTAATGAACAAAGTTTTATCAATCACCCTCTTTAAACCCATTGTCCATCAAATAAGTAGACAGCACTCATACCATGCCCTAGAGCTTGATGCAATCCATACATAGCCTTCCTCACCCTGTAAACCTTGTCGATGATCGGGATCTTTAAAACCGGAGGTTGACAAACATAAACCTCCTCATCAATGGTGCCATACAAAATGCACTTTTAACATCCATCCGATACACAACAAAATTCTTGAATGAAGCATAAGCCAAAAATAATCGATAGCCTCTATTCTTGCAACCGAGCAAACACTTCATCATAATCCAAACCTTCGCTTTGTGTGTATCCTTGAGCAACCAACCTTGACTTGTTCCTCACAACAATACCTCTTTCATCCTCTTGTTTCGAACACCCATTTAGTTCTAATTGCCCTTATTCCATTTGGAAGATCAACCAATGTCCAAACCTCTTGAAGCTTAAACCGTAAAAGCTCCTCTTGCATTGATTCTACCCACCTTCTTCCGATAAAGCTTCTTCCACTCTCTTGGGCTCCTTTTGAGACAGAAAACAAGCAAACAGCAATTTTGCGATCTTTATGACTGCTTTTTTGTGAAGTGATCTTGCAAAGAACCCATGTTCGTGAAAGGGTTCATGTTCTTAACCCCGCTTCTTGTTTGAACTAGAGTATTCAAGTTTCCAAGTATTTGTTCCTTGGGATGAATCTTGTGAATCCTTGTAGTGGTGATTGGACTTTCATGAATGACATGCTTCCAAATTAGACAAATCAAGATTGAAGAAATCATCCATGTCTTCATCATCGGTAGGAGTATCAATTTCTATCAAACCGTGCATGGTAGGATCATGTGGATACTCCTCATCACCAAATAATGGCTTTGCTTGTGGTCTAAAGAAAGTACTATCACCAAGATTTGTATCCGGGTTTCACTTGACCTATCGGTGGTAGGAGATGGCTCATCGCTGGTTTTAGTAGGCTTAGCGGTGCTTTCAAGAGGCTTAGCGATGGTTTGCGTAACGCCTTTTCTTCTTTCAATTTCTTCTACCACCACCGAGGTATCTTTCAACAACTCATCCTTATCTTGATGATGATTAACATTTCCTCCAAGATTCAAGACATCATCATCGGTGGGACCTTGCTTGTGAATGATGGAAGGAATGAACCGCCTTTCCACTTTTCAACCAAATAGAACTCCTTTGGAGAATCGCCTTCCTTGGAAGGTGTCTCGCATCGTAATCCTTTTGTGTACCGTGATAAACATTAGTGGAAGTTCCTGCAATGATAGGCTCATAATTCATAGATTTGGTTAGCATATCAATGTTAAACAGCCAGTCTGGTCCTTTGGTCTCAACACTAGGAGTCTTTTCACTGAAATGAACATGTAAGTTCTCTTCAACAATTCTAGTCCTTCTATTGTATACTCTAAAGGCTTTGCTATTAGTAGAATAACCTAAAAAGTATCCATCATCAGTTTTTTCTTGAAACTTGCCTAGGTAGTCTATGTTATTCAAGATGGTAACAGGACACCCAAATGGTTTTAGGAATGCAATCATTGGCTTCCTATCATGTAACAGCTCATAAGGAGTCTTGTTATGAGGCTTCACTACCTTACTGCTCGCACATAACATGCGCCCTACTACTTTCAAATTTCAAAAGATGGTTGGTAACTTAGATTCGACAACATTGTCCTAGCAACCTCAATTAGTGTCCTATTCTTCCTTTCACTACACCATTCTCGTTGTGGTGTTCTAGCAACACTAAACTGCCTTTCTATACCCTTAGCTACACGTAACCGATTCATCACATCATTCTTAAACTCGGCCCATTATCACATCTCGATTACCTTGACCTTATGATTTACTAGATTTTCTATCTTAGTAATGAAACTCTTGAGGATCTCACTAGTCTCACTCTTAGCGACCAAAAAGTATACCCAAGAAAATCTACTATAATCATCGATGATAGCTAGGCAAGATCGCTTATGGTTCAAACTTCTAACAAAGGTAGGTCCAAATAAGTCCATATGAAGCATAAATAGTGGTTGTGTGATAGTGTTTACGCTTTGGTCTTACAAGAAGCTCTATGTTGTTTACCTTTTGACAGCCACACACGCTTCCTTACACTCAAAACCTTTGAAGGTAACCTCTCACTAAGTTTCCTTTACCGCTTTATTGATTGTTTTGTAATTGAGATGACCTAGCCTTTTATGCCACAATTTTGACTCATCTACGATGCTTTAGCAAACAAACATGTTAAGGACCTATTTGGAAGGACATCTTTAAGATCAAAACAATATATATTTTCCTTCCTAGGTACCCTAAGTTGTATAAACTTCTCATCGTGCATCTTAAACTCGGGAGACAACACCACACACCTCGGCTTCCCAAAAGTACCTAGTTTTTCTTATCACACATTTGAGAAACACTAAATAGATTATACTTAAGTCCTCAGACTAAATAGACTTTTTCAAAGTCTAAATTCCTGCTCGATTGTGCCTCGCCAAGTATCTTTCCTCCTTTTGTATCATTTCCAAATGCCACATATCCTCCATCAAAAGCTTCAAAATCTTCCAGTTGCTCCCATCCCAAGTCATGTGCCCAGAGCAACCACTATCAAAACTCCTTTATCTTTTAGCTCGGTTTGTAGATTGCCCCGCACATGAAATTAAACAAATTAGTTCTTTTGTGGACCCAAGCCAATATCGACTGGGTCCGCCTGCATCAAAATATTCAAATTTCTTTAGGTCCATTGATGCACAGCTGACATGTGGTAAAACATTGGTCTTAGGCTTCCATTGCCAACTAGTTGAGGCCTTAACAAAGATAAAATGATTTCTAACCACCGTGTCGCTTATCACCTTTGGAATTTTTAAAACTTCTTTTGAATCGGTGGTGATATTTTGCTTAATGATGGTTTGATTCTCGCTTAGCCGTGTTTACATTTTGCTTAGCAATGGTTGGAACCCATTTAGGTGCAAGAAGGGCTATAGATTTTGTATTCCCATTCCTCATCAACACCGCTCTTGGAATCATGTTTTTGTTTGGATGAGGGTTTGTGTTCTTTGAAAAGTTTTGATGATTTACCCTCTTCCATCGATTCCGCACTTGTGGTTTGTTTTATAACAAGTTCTCTGTAAGTGTTCAAAACTACCACATTTAAAACAAGCCTTTTAACACATTGAAACTCATGTCCTAACCTCGTTAGAAATTAGACCATTAAAGTTTCTCTGGTTTCCCTAGGTATGTATCTTTTCATTTGTTCCTAGGCACTTCCTTGTACTCAACTACTCTCTTAGCAATTTGAGCTCCAAATCTAGGTACAAGGTTAACTTGCTTAGAATCAACTTTCTTAACTTTCTCTATCTCTTCAGACTTAGTTGATTCTGTTCTATCTTCCTCAGAATCTGATTCCCAATCTTCAATGATGGGAGCATCAGATGACTTATCAGAACTTATCTTAGGTGATTCAATCTTGTTAGTCTCACCTACAGGTTTGTTGAAACTAAATTCACTGCTAAATGAGAGCTCTTTTGGTGGTGGTGCATGTTGCATAAGAGTGGGTGGTGGCATATCATTGTAACCTAGGCCAGTACCATCCTTAAACAATTTTTGACCTATTGGTTTATTTACTAGATCAGAAGCATACTGTGTTTTAACAACCCTAACAACATGTTTTTCTTTTTCTTTTAGGGCTTCTACTTTTACACTCTCAGCTTGTTCTAGTTTCTATTTAAGCATTTTAATCTCCTTATTCTTAAGATCAATTTATCCACCTAGTATATTAATCTTATCAACATACTCAAACTCACATTTGATACAGTAATTAAGCCTCTCTTCCACACTCTCTAGACCAACTCTATAACCTAGATTGTCCATCGACAGTCTTTCTACTTCTTTCCTCATACTCTCAGTGATAGCTTTTTGAGATTCTAAGTTATCATGACATGATTTAAAAGAACAAGTAGAATCATTGGATACCTCAGAATCTGAACCAAAAGATGATGCATAGGCCATGAGAGCAAAGTTATGCTCTTTGAAGCTTCACTAGCAAGAAAAGTCGCATTGGGACCTTCTTCAACTGATCACCCAATCATAATCACCAATCCCATCCCGAGCAACCAAAGTCAAGAAGCAGCAGCTCTTCGTAGTCTTCTTTATGCCTTCAATTCTTTTAGAGCTCGACATTCCCTAGCAAAGTGCCCTTTCTTCTTGCGCTTAAAGCACTCCATCTTGCTTTTGTCGAACCCAACTCTCCTTTGACCATCATACTTAACTTGTCTTCCGGTCCTCCTCGAAACTTCCTTGCTTGGAGAGTCAACATTGCCATTTACCATTGAAGATTAATCTCTTCAAGATCATCGTGATCAATTTGATCCGATCTTGATTCAACACAAGAACACCGGTAGTTAAATCACCGAAAAGCACAAATTGCACCATCACCGACATTATCACTAACGGTGGTATTGTTTGCAATAGCCGTGGTTATACCATAGGCGCAGATGGATACATCTTGTGGGCTCTTGTGATTAGTGGATACAAAAGCAATGTTTTGATTAGCAGAAGATGCATTAGCAAAGTTATTCTCAGACTCATAAACCTTCAAGTTGTTGAAGAGATTGTCCAAAGTCATCTTATCAAAGTCCACCTTATTTCTCCACACAATTGTATGAATAGCCCATTCAGATGATAAACTCCTAATGAACTTCAAATTAATATCTTCTTGAAGAACCTTATAATCTCATCGACTTCACCGGTGATAAGTTTTTGAAGTCTATTGTATGTGCCATCAATCTTTTCTCCACTAAGAGCAGTGAAGGTTTCAAATTGATGCTTGAGCATATTCATCCTTGACTTCTTAGTAGCTTCATTACCAGCAAACCTTGTTTCAAGAGCATCCAATAAATATTTAGCAGACTCATATTGTTCAAAGTCCAAAGCATAGTCATTGGGTATTCCCATGGAGAGAATACTGTGAGCTTTGATCTCCATCTTCCTTTTTGCTTTATCAATTTCACTAAAAATAGCTATCTCTAGTCCATCCTCACCCTTCTTAGGAAGAGTGTCTCCTTTTTCAACAACATCCCAGAGAGCATAATCAATCATACGAATGTATTGCCTCATTCGCATTCTCCAGATTTGGTACTCACCATGTTTGAGCATGGGCACTTTTGAAGCAGTAACCATGTGTGTTTCGTCAGTCATCTTATCTTACTTGAACAAAACTTAACTTGACCTCTTCTTGTTTACAGTTTCTAGAACACAAGCTCTGATACCACTTGTTGATCCCAGTTGAGCAAACGATCTAAAATAGAAACTGACTTAGAACAAAAGCTTATTAAGTATTACGTGGAATTTAACACTTAATCTTAAGAAGAAGAACAGTTAACATTCAACACCTCAATATTATTATTAATACGAATACTCTAACCAGTATTAGGGTTTTACAACCTTGAAGTGTATCGACCTTAGATATCAAAAACATACATATATCTAACCTAACCTAGGACCTCCTTTTATAGGCTAAGGAGTCCTATACATTATACAATACGTAACCTACAAGATAAATATCTTTTCCATATTTATCTAATACAATAAACTAAACCGACTATTACAAAACTAGCAGTGATTACATATCATTATCCGTGGTTACACTCTTCTACTAGCCGCAGTTTGTCTTCATCCGTGGTTACATCCTTCTGTCCGTGGTTATATCAAACCTGTCCGTGATTCCAGCACTTAGAGTAATTCTTGATTCAAGGAACTTAAAACCCAACAAGATGTCGAGTTCTTTTCAAGGGTACAACCACTCACACACACAATGTATTTTAAGGACTAAAATACTAACCACTCACACTCACAAGTGTATGATGGTTTGGTACAACAATGATGTATGAACAATACTAGATCATACAACAACAAAACAAACAAGACTTCCAATTATTTGTTGAAGCTTGAATATGCCTTGATCTTCTTTGCTACAAAAGAGGATCACTATAATGATATGAAACTGAGTTAGAAATGTTATAGAGAAGGAATGTATGTGATTATGCTAGAAAGAGATGAGAAAACAACTTGGGTTGGCTTGCTAGTTATAGCCAAAACAGATCGTTACATCCTTCCACGTAACCATAAAAATGGTTCCGCCTGTAAACTTTTGGTGCCACTGGTCAATGTCACACCCCAAATTACTGTTTTGCGTGTGAATGGAATTCCAATCATAGCATCACAATCACAGTTATATTGAATGACCTAAAGTGTCGTTTGGAAAATACATCATTTGATTTAATAAAATAATCAGAGTTTACAAAGTATAGGTCCCAAAGGAAAATCAACTTGTGCGGAAATAAGTTTGTTACAATACAAACGATGTTTTAAAGTGCATAAATCCCATGAGAGACGCGTCGTCACCACGACTCTATGATAAGTCCACATGCATGCCATGAAGTGTATGCCTTAGATACCTGAGATAAAACATGCTTAAAACAGTCAACACAAAGGTTGAGTGAAATTCATAGGTTTAATTAATTCGTTTGAACACAATATTCGTAGTGTGAGTTACATTAATTCACACTCATCGTTGAAAACAAAACAACATTTATTTCACTAAGTTCATGACAACCAAAGCGTAAACCTCGTACCAATAGAAATTGGTAAAATCGTTTCATCGACCCCTAATATGGTAAACTTGCCAATTTACCTTAATGATTCAATATAGTGCGTTCGATTTCCCTAACCGGGTCAATAAGAACGGAGTGTTAATTCCAATAGGCCTATTCACAATATTCGCGCTCACTCGCAAGTGACTAATGGTGCATGATGTAGGGACTTCAAACATGGCAATTGATTACTTAGTGACAATAAAACATTTGAATATAGCATACAGTTCAAAGCATTTGTGTTCGATTCAAAATGTAGCATGTATCTCCCCCAAGAGTTTGTAAAATAATTAAGTAATAGAAAGTGTGGCTATGAACTCACTTGGTACAATGATGCGATGACAAAAGTGAGTACACTGAAATGAGGCGCAATCTCTAACTGCGACCTATTATGAATGATATGATATATAATAAGTCATGATGTAATGTTATGCATGCAATTCGTATGATATCTATACCACTTGTGAATTTTGAAAATAACGTTTATCGTCGAAAAATAATCTTATAACGTCTTGACAATTTATAAATTACTTTATAAGTATTTACGTTGGAATGATATCCTACGATAGTCATTTAGTGATTTATTATGAAATTATAACTTTTCGTCGTAAAATAATGTCATTGAAAATTTCATGAAAGTGACTAAACGGCCTTGAAAAGCTAGTCGTAAAATAGTACACGTCGAGTGTTAGGAAACAAACTCAACGGTTTTGGGAAGCTTGTATCATTATCTCAAAGTTTTAGCATTTAAGTTTTCATCCTAGAGGTCTCGATCATGGAGAAAAATGTAGGTAAAGTATGGTACTTGTGTCCAAAATATTGTTTAAGGGTGGTTTTCGGCAAAGTTTATGTGACCGTATTTTATTTGTTACAACTCCGCTTGACAAACGGTTGGACATTTTGGAAAATATGCTAGGCAAGCTTACTTTTACTAGAAGACATCTTGTTATAAAAAGTACTACATCAATGTTAAAAACGACCCTCAACATGGTCATTTGTGGCCGTAATGTTTGTCTAATAGAAATATATTAGTTTTGCTTATATATAATAGTTATGGCAACTTTATTTAAACGCGTGTAATTTAATCGTTACAAGTCTGTTTTCTACGTTTTATATGTCCTTAGCTTCGTATCAAAGTATACTAATATATGTTTTATAAGTCGACACATTTTATAACGCTTGAGACCCATTTTTTATTCGTAAAAAGTTAAAACAATATGCTGAATTTTCTGATTTTTATAGTTTTCGTCGTCAAACTTGAAAATATCATAACTTCTTCGTTATAACTCCGTTTTAACCCGTTCAAGCGGCCACGTTTTCGTTTTAAAGTATATTTTCTAAATATCTAGTCCAAAAATTTTTACCTACTGTCGAGAATTCCAGAATTTAAAAATATGATCAGACCTCTAAATAAAGTTGTCGAAATGAGTTTTTCTCGCGGAAAACCTATTCTAACCAATTCAAACCAATGCCGAAGCTATTCTAATCCTACCATACACCTTCTTAGGGTGTCATGGGTTCCTAGACATCACCAAAAGTGATATTTTTCAAGGAGTAATTATAGGATGATGAATATATATTTATAACACTTAAAAACATTAAAAAAGTGGTATAAACATCAATATGACTCGCATGTTTTTCTCAAATATGATGAAATGAACATAATATGAATATGAAAGATGAATATGAACATGAAATGCTTACTAGTAACTTGATGAGGTTAAATGAACAAGGTTAATCCTAACACCCTAGGTTTTTATTTCAAAACCTTACTTAAGAGTGTGTCTAGATTGTAATGAACTTGACTAGAAAATTTTTTGTGAACTCCTTCTTGGTCTCTATGGTGGCCGGTTCTTAGGGAGAAGAGAAGAGAGGATATTTTGTTTTTTACACTTTGTGAAATGAGTAAGTATGTGTAAATGTGTAAGTATAAAATGATTATAGTATTGTTATAAGTAGATATTTAGTTTCCAAAGGTGTGACTCATCCCCTTGTGTCGACAAGGGGGTAATTGTATTAGCTAGATACTTTTTTTTTATTAAGTATTTAAGTGTAGATAGATGTATATTTGTAAACATAATTTGGTAATTAGGTATATATTTGAACTTGTAAGGTAGCGTTAACTAAAAATAAATTTTAACGGATCAAAATAAAATATATTAAATTCATAAAAATTATAAAAATACATTCCTTACAAAATTTGAGTGAAATAATAATTATCGTGTAATATTTACTTAAAACCGTCAGAATTATATAAATATAACAATTTATATACAAAATAAATTTAAAACACCGGGTAACTCATAACATTATTTTTATAATCTTAATATGAGTATAAAAATATATCGGGATAATTTTTGGAAGTATCGGATCAAATGTTCAAAATAATTAATTACGCGATAGCGTTTATTTAATAAAAATTATACGTTTAATGAAAAATGCAAAACCATGCATGAACTAATATGATGATAATGATGCTAATGATATATAGACTAAACCTAGTCTATATGAAATGTCCTTGATGATAAGTTCATGAATTCGCAGTTAAACCATTAAGGTTACGTGAATTTGATACTTGTAAACCTAGTTTACGATAAACGATGAAATAGTGAAGCATGAATAGTGTTTTTCTCCGGGAATGAATAGTGTTTTGTGAATAGTAAAATTTTGAAATACGTTCTCAGAATATTACTTCGACTCCGAAAATGATGAATAGTAAAACGATGAATAGTAACCGATGAATAGTAAATTCTCGAGATGAATAGTAAATTTGAGAAATGACCTGAAAGTACGAGTTGTCACATTCGCCCATCCAAAAAGGAATTCAGTCCCTGAATTCAGTTCGTGTTAGTCTATCGAATTTTTGAGTTTGTGATGAATAACGAGGAGAGAAGACATGAGGAAGTGTCGTTACGGTTATCTATGATTAAGGGTGTATAAAACATCATAGTAAAGAAAATATTGGATGAATCTCCCTTGAGTAACACTTTGACTTTGGAATATGTGAAAATTTTGCTTGAACTGCTCCCAACATAACATGATCCTTCCAAAATTAGACATAGTTAGCTAGGCTATGTATAATCAAGGAACGATAATGTGACGTTCGGTTTAGTTTTTTATAACTCTCAATGTTTACATAGATTTTAAACCGTGTCGTTAAAATGGCAGTTAAAGTAAAAGGAAGTAAAACCCTTGTAAATGATATCGAATCGGAAGAAAATAAAGTAAGATAGATGAGAATATTTTACAACGAGTGGTTTATCAAAAAGTAATACATCTTAAGTAATAAAGATCCGAATACGATGGAAGACATAAACTTAGTAAGACATAGTACATAAGGAAAATAAGACTGTTAGTTTCCGAACTTCTTCGCCTTCCGTTGTTGAAATCTGTTGAGCTTCTCCTCCTTCTAACATGTATGCTTTCCCAAGAGCACCTTCAACTTGTCGACCTTGGTTTTGAGGACATTGATTCCGATAGTGTCCTTGCTCCCACATCCGAAGCATGTGACTATGGCTTTACCTCTACAATCCCCGGCTAGGTGTCCTGATTTTTGGCACTTGTGGCACTTGGCGGGCAAGGACCCGAGTGATGAAACTTACATCGATTACATAGTGGGTGTGTTCCAAGATAACCTCTCGCTTTTATTGGTGCAAAGAACATAAACCATTGCAGCTTCTTGCCTTCTATTCTGTTGTTGATGATGGTTAGTGTTACGGTTTTGGTTGTTGTTATTATAACCTCCTTGGTCATTTTCCTATTTCCTTTTGTCGTTGTTGATTTGGTTATCGTTGTTGTTGTTGTTGTTGTTGTTTCGGTTATTGTTGTAGTTGATGCGGTTGTTGGTATTGTTGTTACGGTTAGTGTTGGTAATGTTTCCCCCCTTCAATACTTGTGCCATGAGCTTTTGAGACACTCGAATAGATTCCTCAATTGTTTGCGGATCAAAAGAAATTACCTCTCCTTGAATAATCTGGGGAAGTCCCCCAATGAAAGCCTCCAGTAGCTTCTCGTTATCCGAAACCATAGACGGACATAATGCGGCCAATTCTTGAAACCTTCGAATGTAAGTATCAATGTCATACCCTACAGTTACTAGTTCATAAAATTCGGTCTCCAACTTTTTCACCTCCGTACGCGGACAATACTTCTTTGTTAACAAACCTTTGAATTGCTCCCAGGTGAGCTTGAAAGCATTTTCCATTCCCTTAGGCTGGGCATACGAGTTCCACCACGACATTGCCCCATCTAGTAGTGTACTTGTAGCAAACTTAACCTTGCTATCCTCAGGGCAATTACATAACAGAAACACAGACTCCATTTTCTCGAACCATCGAACCATAGCAGTGGGCCCTTCCGGTGCCGCGAACTTAGTGGGATCTCCGCTTTTAAAATCCTTATATGAACAACTTCTAACCTCGGACCTCCTGCAATTCCTGCAGCAAGAAGAAGTCTAGCGACTTGACTTCGCCGCAATTCTAGTAGCTTCAAGAATTGTCGCACCCGCGACGGCATTAGCAAGCTGGCGCTTGACAAGATTAGCGCAACCTCGTGGCGATGGCAAGTCTAGCGGCCGGCGGTGGTTGCGACCTCGGCGGATTGGCAAGTCTAGCGGCTTGAAGAGTCAGTGACCTCAAAGCAGCGCCGCCATCGTTGCTCTTTCGATCCTTAATGCATTGGCTATTGATGAGTGTGTAAATACTCATCATTTTGGTCAATCAATCGCAAAACGCCTAAAATGCTCGAATGCATCAAAATATCGAAAATATTCCAAAATTGCATTTTATATGTTTCGGATGCAAAATGTTCAAAATCGATGAAAAATGAGCTAAGTTTGCATAATTGGCGCTTTCAGTCCCCAAGTTTCAAAAGTTGTCGAAATAGTCCCCGAGCTAAATTTCAAAGAAAAATCACCAAAGGTCCTTTTAAAATCATAAGTTGTCAAAATTAGTCCTTTGGTGAAAAATATCAAAAGTTTTAAGAAATTATAAGTTTGGTCCTTCAAGTTTAAAAATTGGA
Organism: Chrysanthemum lavandulifolium; assembly: GCA_022545495.1. Lineage (NCBI taxonomy): Eukaryota > Viridiplantae > Streptophyta > Magnoliopsida > Asterales > Asteraceae > Chrysanthemum > Chrysanthemum lavandulifolium. The sequence continues at coordinate 79,549,574 of CM040239.1, read as the reverse complement.
AAAAATGGCCCTTGGAAATTTGAAAATGTCAAGTTTAGTCCTTATACTATTGGAGCTTGTCACTTTTAGTCCCTTGGAGCAACTTTGCAAATTGGCAGTTTTAGTCCCTTGAATTTCAGAAATTACACATTAGGTCCTTGTGTTTTAAACCTTTACAAACCCTTGGACCCTATCATAACTGCATTTGGACCCCCTGTCATTAACCCATTTGGACCCTTACCAATTTGACCCTCCCTTTTAATATTCAACCCTTGGTCAAATCTGGTCAAAACAAACACACCCGCCAAAAGCCTGTCTTCCCCACCTGTTATGCCTGCTTACACTCAACCCCCCTCCTCCAGCTCATTTTTCCACCCACCTTATCACTCCACCAAGACCACACTCCAAGATACATTAATTGCATCCCCTCCCCAAACACTCAATCTCTCCACTAGCATATATTAAGTTTCCCGCCAAAAATGTGATCAATGGCCAAGATTGTCTCCAGTGATCCAAAGGCCTCAAAGACAGATGGGATTTGCTCAGAGGGAGGAAAGAAGGAGAGTTGGTGTATAAAAAGAGATGAGAGAGAAGCAACAAGAGTAGTAGACTTTAGTTTAGAATTTCTTTAATGTCGTTTTTTTTTATCAATGTATTAGTTTAACTTAAAATCTGTAATCTTTTGTTTCTATGATCCAAACTCAAGTTATTTTATCATTGTAATCAGTTTTTAAGAATCAATTTCAAAGTTTAGCTAAAATTTATGTTTTTGTGTTTACTGTTGAAAAATCCAATTCCATGTTCTTATATGCAAGCTTCTAGTGACTTATTTTGGAACTCAAATAAGCTCACTTAAGCTTATTAAAGCTCTTAGTAAACTCATAAAGCAGATTCAATCAACTTTATCTCATGGTCAACAAAAGTCAAACTGGAGCTAAATTGGGAATGGTGATGATATTGGGTTGATGCAGAGGTTGATTTGGGTTGAAATAGATCAGGTTAGTGTAGGATTGGGTTTGGTTTTAGCCTGCAAACAAGCTGGACTCTTGTGAGTGTCATTCTCAATTCCATTTTTTTATTCAAATTTGCATATTGTTCTTGTGTTTGTATCTGTGATCATTGAAGGCTTAAACATGTTCAATTAGTTGTATTTAAGTCACTTAGACTCATTTTGATTGTCTGCACAAGTTGGATCAGTGATTAGCTCACTTTAAGTTACAAATCAGATTGTTAAAGGGTGTTTGGTTTAAGCTTAATTTGGTCCCAAACTTGTTTTTTACCCGTTTGACTTTCAAAGTCAAACTCACTTTAAGGTTTTTAGTTGGTTTTCACATGAGTCAATCTGTTTCACCAAGTTAATACAAGCTTTGTTAAGAAGACAAAACCATTTCGTCCATTGTCTCAAGACACTTTTAACACAGCACTATAGTCATTGTTTCATGAGCTTTTTCCAAGCTTATTTTTAATCAAAAACTCTTCCAAATCATTTTTCTTGTATCTTTACTTACCCACCTAGATATAGCATAGCTTATTTTGCACTTAGTTTAGCTTTAGCATAGCTTAAATTTCATTTTAAAATCTGTCCAATACCCATTTTCTTTAACTGTTTCAGCAGCACAATGTCCAAGTGGGCTCCATTCTCAGATTTTTCATTTGCTTATTACTTGGTATTATAAGCTGAAAATTTGCATGCTTAATCTAGGCTAGGTTGTGGATTGATAAGTGATTTTTATTAAATTTTTAGTGCTCCCTTGGTAGCTTATTTATAAGCTTGAACAGGCCCCTGAGTTGCTGCACTGCTGCAGCATAACAGCAGACCCTTTCCTTCTTTTTTAGTGCTTATTAGATATCCCTTTAGCTTATTGAGTGCCTTTTATTGCTTATTAGTAGATTTAGAATAACTTCAGTTTAGCTTTAGCTTATTAGGTTCTTTTTAGAACCATCTTGAGTGCTTATTTCCATTTCTTAGATTTAGGATTCCCCTAGATTAGCCATTCATGCCAACTGCTTATCTACCCAATTTAAGTGCTTTTCTTTTCAGTTGTTGTTGTCCTTTCAGCTTGGTATCATTGTTTGACATGAGTTTTAGCTTGTTCTTTTAATTTTAACTGCTTATCCATAGATTATTTGTGCTCACAAAAGCTGTCAAAGGTGTTTGTTTGGTTTACGCTTAAGAAGGACAAATAAGTCATTAAAACAACTTATTTAAGGTTCTCACAAGAAAAGTTTTTACAAAAACTTCTTATTTTGATTGCATCTTCAAGTTTCAAAAGAAAAATCAAGAAAAAATAAATAGCAAAAAGGGTGGGAGGCGGTGCTCGAACACGAGACCTCCCACCCTTAGGAGAGTGTTAGTAATGTACCGGAACCATGTTTGCCCTTGGGTCTTTCGCTTTTGTTTTGCACCTTAATTCCTTTTATGTCGCTTTTAGTCCTTATAGCTTATTTTCCATTTAGCTTTTTACCGCCTTATTCCAATAAGTCGTCATCCCCATTTTATTTTTCTTAGGCTTATGATAGTATCTAGTATTTTTACAAAAATTTTCAGAATTTTCCAAAATGTTTTAGTATTTTTAATAATTTAATTAGTGTTATTTTGTTTTAATTCGTAATAAATAATTTAAGAGTCGAAAAAATACCCGGCTTTTTCCTAAAAATTTCTTTTATCATATAGTAAGTAATAAAATTGTTTTTACACTCGTAGGACTTTTATTTCACAAATTTTACGTTTTTACTTGCGCACTCGCGTAATTTTTGCATATAACGTGCGTTTTCATTTTAAGTCACGTTTTTAGATAATTTAAGTTTACGTTTTAATTAAAATAGTTTATTTAAGTTATTTAGTTTTATAAAAACATAAAATCAAACATCATTTTGCAAATAGTGATAGCGTTTATTTAATATTTTTTATCTTTTTAATTTCCTTTAATTTGCATTTAAGCCCCTGTAATTTATGTTCTTTTTCTGTAGTTATAATCATATCAAATCCCTTTTCCGTTCAAATCTCTCGATCACTATCCGTTTGGTGATTCATTGCATAGCTCGCTGGGACATAACGACCCGGGGAAACACTATACTCTCCAGATCTTCATTGCATTTGTGTCTAAACTGTTTTAAGTTTCTTACAGTTGGCCATTCACAAGTGGTCAGCTTGCGTGAGAAAACTTGACAGTTTGGAGCAGATCAGCTATACTATCCCTCACAAACTTTTTCATAGCCGCTTGTGTCAAAACTTGTGGAGCTTTCTTCGGCGCCATAACTTCTTCAAAATAAGAGGAAAGGTGAGACGTAGCAAAGTCCTATGCTAAGAATAAACGCTCTAAAAAGATATGATGTGAGATGATAAGTTTGAGGTTATCTTTCAAAAATGAATGATGGATTCCAAGAAGATGGGTTATGAGATGTCGTAAGTGCTTCAAATGTATGATGGTTTAGTGACTTAATGTGTGAATAACGTGTAACTCGACATGTTAGTGGTGAAACAAAGGAGTGGGAGTGACTTTGCCCTACTTAAAGGTTTATCTCGGCATTCGACGTTATCGGTGATGAATCGGCTGATATTAAAATTGCGATAGGGAATGACAAGGCATTCTACACATTAGAGTATGAGGAAATGATAATGGGATGGGTATTTAAAGGCATCCACGTGACAATCGATGTGAAATGAAAGTAAATAACTCGAAAAATGTACGTATAAACCGCATGTAAAGTGAACATGCACTTATGAAGAAATGATGCGATGTTATGATGATGTAGTTATAGTCTAGGGTCAATGATGCAACCTAGTTCTCTATAATCAAGCTCGATGCCAATCATCACACCCCAAATTACATGTTTTGCGCGGAATGGAATTCACGGGGTTGATCGTCATAGCATCACAATCACAGTTATATTGAACGACCTAAAGTGTCGTTTGGGAAATACATCGTTTGATTTAATAAAATAATCAGAGTTTACAAAGTATAGGTCCCAAATGAAAATCAACTTGTGCGGAAATAAGTTTGTTACAATACGAACGATGTTTTAAAGTGCATAAATCCCATGAGAGATGCGTCGTCACCACGACTCTATGATAAGTCCACATGCATGCCATGAAGTGTATGCCTTAGATACATGAGATAAAACATGCTTAAAACAGTCAACACAAAGGTTGAGTGAAATTCATAGGTTTAATTAATTCGTTTGAACAAAATATTCGTAGTGTGAGTTACATTAATTCACACTCATCGTTGAAAACAAAACAGCATTTGATTCACTAAGTTCATGACAACCAAAGCGTAAACCTCGTACCAATAGAAATTGGTAAAAATAGTTTCATCGCAGCCCTAATATGGTAAACTTGCCAATTTACCTTAATGATTCAAATATGGTGCGTTTGATTTCCCCTAACTGGGTCAATAAGAACGGGAGTGTTAATTCCAATAGGCCTATTCACAATATTCGCTCACTGCAAGTGACTAATGGTGCATGATGTAGGGACTTCAAACATGGCAATTGATTACTTAGTGACAATAAAACATTTGGATATAGCATACAGTTCAAATCATTTGTGTTCGATTAAAATGTAGCATGTATCTCCCCAAGAGTTTGTAAAACAATTAAGTAATAGAAAATGGGCTATGAACTCACTTGGTACAATGATGCGATGACAAAAGTGAGTACACCGAAATGAGCCGCAATCTCTAATCATGACCTATTATGAATGATATGATATATAATAAGTCATGATGTAATGTTATGCATGCAATTCGTATGATATCTATACCACTTGTGAATTTTGAAAATAACGTTTATCGTCGAAAAATAATCTTATAACGTCTTGACAATTTATAAATTACTTTATAAGTATTTACGTTGAAATGATATCCTACGATAGTCATTTAGTGATTTATTATGAAATTATAACTTTTCGTCGTAAAATAATGTCATTGAAAATTTCATGAAAGTGACTAAACGGCCTTGAAAAGCTAGTCGTAAAATGGTGCACGTCGAGTGTTAGGAAACAAACTCAACGGTTTTGGGAAGCTTGTATCATTATCTCAAAGTTTTAGCATTTAAGTTCTCATCCTAGAGGTCTCGATCATGGAGAAAAATGTAGGTAAAGTATGGTACTTGTGTCCAAAATATTGTTTAAGGGTGGTTTTCGGCAAAGTTTATGTGACCGTATTTTATTTGTTACAACTCCGCTTGACAAACGGTTGGACATTTTGCAAAATATGCTAGGCGAGCTTACTTTTACTAGAAGACATCTTGTTATAAAAAGTACTACATCAATGTTAAAAACGACCATCAACATGGTCATTTGTGGCCGTAATGTTTGTCTAATAGAAATATATTAGTTTTGCTTATATAATATAGTTATGGCAACTTTATTTAAACGTGTGTAATTTAATCGTTACAAGTCCGTTTTCTACGTTTTATATGTCCTTAGCTTCGTATCAAAGTATACTAATATATTTTTAATACTTCGACACATTTTATAACGCTTGAGACCCATTTTTGATTCGTAAAAAGTTAAAACAATATGCTGAATTTTCTGATTTTTATAGTTTTCGTCGTCAAACTTGAAAATATCATAACTTCTTCGTTATAACTCCGTTTTAACCCGTTCAAGCGGCCACGTTTTCGTTTTAAAGTATATTTTCTAAATATATAGTTCAAAAATTTTTACCTACTGTCGAGAATTCCAGAATTTAAAAATATGATCAGACCTCTAAATAAAGTTGTCGAAATGAGTTTTTCTCGCGCAAAACCTATTCTAACCAATTCAAACCAACGCCGAAGCTATTCTAATCCTACCATACACCTTCTTAGGGTGTCATGGGTTCCTAGACATCACCAAAAGTGATATGTTTCAAGGAGTAATTATCGGATGATGAATATATATTTATAACACTTAAAAACATTAAAAAAGTGGTATAAACATCAATATGACTTGCATGTTTTTCTCAAATATGATGAAATGAACATAATATGAATATGAACATGAAATGCTTACTAGTAACTTGATGAGGTTAAATGAACAAGGTTAATCCTAACACCCTAGGTTTTTATTTCAAAACCTTACTTAAGAGTGTGTCTAGATTGTAATGAACTTGACTAGAAAATTTTTAGTGAACTCCTTCTTGGTCTCTATGGTGGCCGGTTCTTAGGGAGAAGAGAAGAGAGGATATTTTGTTTTTTACACTTTGTGAAATGAGTAAGTATGTGTAAATGGGTAAGTATAAAATGATTATAGTATTGGAACGGTCAAGAGTAACCTCCTATAAATAGGAGATCTGAACATGCATGAAAACACATAGAAAACACTAAACACTTGTTAGCGAAAGGGTTATAGAATTGTGCCTAATTCTCTAACTGCATTTGGTCTTATCCCAAGTAGATATTCGTGATACCCAGGCATTAGGGTCGAATTTTTTACTTTGGAAAGTGATCACACGATTCCAAGTGATATCCGTAACCACCTAGTGGTATTTATTATCATGTTGACGGTTGTTGTTTCTTTGAATGTTATTGATTATCTTCACCCCGCTTTGGGATGAATAACCACCAACAATCAAAGTAAACTATTTAGTGATAATCAATGGCAATCACGCAATGAAACACGGCTTCAAACTTTGCCAAGCTTGATAAGTTTGAAGGGTGGACTTTAGGAGGTGGCGTAAGAAGATGCACTTCTTGCATCAAGCATGAGTGTGGTCTATGTGCCGACTACTCTAATTCTCGATGATGGTGATGATGCTACTTGTGGAGCGGATCGGGAGGAGGAGCAAGTGGGAGAATGATGACTACATATGCAGAGGTCTTATTCGAATGGTATGTCGATTCTTTGTTTGATATTTATCGAACTTTGAATCTTCCAAAGAACTGTGGGATTCCTTGGATGCCAAATATATGGTGAGGATGCATCAAGTAAGAAGTTCCTTGTTAGTAATTTCACAAATTACAAAATGACCGATTCAAGACCGGTTATGGAACAATACAATGAACTTCTTGGAATACTTGGAAGGTTTACACAACACCAAATGAACATGGATGAGGCTATCAAAGTCTCTTGTGTCATTAACAAACTCCTCCTTCATGGAAAGATTTCAAGCATACCTTGAAACATATGAAGGAGGAGTTAACTCTTGTTGAGTTAGGCGGTCATCTCCACATTGAGGAATCTCTCAAGGTGCGTGATAATGACAAGCCAAAGAGTGGAAATGTCTTGGACCATCTGTTGTCAATATGGTGGAGCATAACAACTCCACCGTACACAATGACAACAAAGGCAGACGCAAATATCATGATAACACAAGGCGGATCCAAACAAGAAGGCAACACCTACTTGTTGGAAATGTGGCAAGACCGGTCACATTAAAAGGGACCGCAAAGGTGTTAAAATTGGTGGTAAAGCCAATGGATCGTGCACTAATGGTTCGTGGAGTGGTGGTTCACCAACTCACCGAAAGGTCGAATATGTTTAATAAGTCTTTTCGATTTATTATGTTACATATGTAATCGAATCTTTTATGTGCGAGGATGATGATGTTGCGTGGTGGGTTGACTCGGTGCAACAGTTCATGTGTGCAAAGATAGAAGCTTGTTCAAGACTTATGAGTCACCGAATGATGGTTCTATTCTTCACATGGGAAATGAGTCAACACCTTGGTGCATGGTCGGTGGTTGTGTAGATCTTAGGTTTAGTTCGGAAAGATTGTAACTTTGTTTAATGTTATTCATGTTCACGATATAAGGAAAAACTTGGTTTCAAGTAGTGTTTTGAATAATCATGGATATAAACAAGTTATTGAATCGATAAATTTGTTCTTTCTAAATGTGGTGTTTTTATTGGTTTTGGTTATCTATGTAATCAAATGTTCGGGCTTAATATTACCACCGATGTTATTTCACTTTTGTGACCACATATGATCGTGAGTGATTCTAACCTTTGGCATGCTAGACTTGGTCATGTTCACTATAAAAGGATGCAAGATATGTCTAGGGATGGTTTAATCCTCGCTTTTGACATGGACACCGAAAAGTGTAAAACTTGCATGTTGACCAAGATAACCAAGAAACCCTTTCGTGGTGTTAGTCGTGAGACTAAGATCTTGAGCTAATTCACGATGACTGTGTGATTTGCATGCCACTCTTCTTTGGGGAATAAGAAGTACTTTGTGACATTTATTGATGATGCTTCTAGATTTTGTTATGTCTATATGTTACATACCAAGGATGAAGCATTAGATAAATTCAAAGTGTTTAAAACTAAAGTTGAATTACAACTTGGGTCTTTGATCAAAAGATTAAGGACGATAGGGAGGTGAGTACATGGATACTCGGACTTTCATCTGTTGGAATAATCCATGAAACGATCGCCCTTATACTCCTCAAAGAAATGGTATTTCGAAAGGAAAAGCGGGTCTTTGAAGGAGATGGTTAATTCCATGTTGTCCTATTCGGATCGAGTCAAGGGTTGTGGGGTGAAGCTATGTTAACGACTTGCTATTTATTAAATAGGGTTCCCAACAAAAGGAACAAGGTTACCCCTTATGAGCTCGGACTAAAAGGAAACCCAACCCGAACTATCTCAAGGTTTGGGGTTGTAGGGTCATTGTAAGACTCCACGATCCAAAGCAAAGACTTTGGGTGAAAGATGCATTGATCGCATCTTTGTTGGATATGCCGAGCATTCCAAGGCTTTTAGGTTCTATGTTATTGAACCTAATGAACATGTTTCGATTAACACAATAATTGAATCAAGGGATGCGATTTTGATGAGAATAGATTCTCATCGGTCCCTAGACCAAGTCGAGGATTCCTAATGGAACTCATGACACGGTGTATCGAGGTCCTCGATGATGAACCATCGGTGGTCCCCGATGAGGTTGTGGTTCAACAACTCGAACTCGTGCTCGGGAAGAGCAAAAGGGTCGGGACTCCAAAGTCATTTGGACTGAGTTTCAACTATACTTAGTTGAAGGTACTAGGGATGAGGTCTCGACTAATACTCCTATTGCTTCATTGTTGAGGATGACCCCAAAACATTTGAAGAAGCAATGAAGTCCCGTGACATTGTTTTCGGAAAGAAGCAATCAATGATGAGATGGATTCCATCATGGGCAACAACACTTGGTGTTGGTTGATCTACCTCACAGTTGCAAACCTTTGGGTTGCAAATGGATTTTCAAAAGAAAAATGAAGGTAGATGGAACTATTGAAAAGTTCAAGGCTAGACTAGTCATTCGTGGCTTTAAACAAAAGTCGAATAGACTATTTTGATACTTATGCCCCGTGGCTCGTGATCGATTACCATAAGACTGCCGATTGCTATGGCATCTAATCACAATCGGTTATTCATCGATGGATGTGAAGACGACTTTCTTGAATGGTGAATTGGAAGAGGAGGTTTATATGAACCAACCTCGGGGCTTCATCATGCTCGCAATGAAAACAAGGTGTGTAAACCGATTAAGTCTCTTTATGGACTAAAGCAGCACCTAAGCAATGGCATCAAAAGTTTGATGAAGTGGTTTTGTCTAGTGGTTATGTTCTTAACCAAGTCGACAAATGTGTATATAGCAAATTTGATGAATCGGTAAAGGAGTCATCATTTGTCTATATGTTGATGACATGTTGATCTTTGGCACCGACCAAAATCGAGTTGACGACAAAGGAATTTTTGTCATCAAGGTTCTCCATGAAAGACATAGGGAGGCGATGTTATCCTTGGTATAAGGATTAAACATGAAAGTAATAGAATTTCTATCTCTCGCCTCATTATATTGAGAAGGTACCGAGGAAATTCAATTACTTTGATTGTACTCGATGAGTACACCTATGGATACTTGTGAGAAGTCGATGCCTAATCATGGCAAGGCAGTATCTCAACTTGAGTATTCTAGGGTAATTGGATGCACGATGTATGCCATGACTTGTACAAGACCCGATATTGGTTTTGCGGTGGAAAATTTGAGCAAGTATACTAGTAATCCTAGTGCTCATCAGCGCAAGCGCTCAAAGGGCATCAAGTATTTGAAGAGAACTATGGATTATAGTCTCTCATATCTTGGTTACCCATCGTGTTGGAAGGTTACACCGATGCAAGTTGGATCGAGAACATCAAGACAACTCGTCTACCGATGGTGGGTATTCCTACTTGGTGGAGGTGCAATTTCTTGGGCGTCCAAGAAGCAAACTTGCATCACCGGTTCAACAATGGAATCAATTTGTGGCTCTAGCATTGCCGGTAAAGAAGTCGAATGGTTGAAAACTTGCTTCTTGAGATTCCATTGTGGCCTAAACCTATAGCACCTATTTCTATCCGGTGTGATAGTGCGACTACATTGGCTAAGGCTTATAGCCGATGTACAATGGTAAGTCTAGACACTTAGGTGTCGGACATAGCATGATTCGTGAGCTTATCATGAATGGGGTGGTATCTATAGAGTTTGTGAGATCTCAATGAACTTAGGCGATCACTTGACGAAGGGTGCGGCTAGAGACTTGGTTATAAAGTCTCGCTAAAGGGATGGGTTTAAGTCCAACTTAGTCATTGAATGCTAGGACACCCAACTCCTCCTAAGGAAACTTGGGAGCCGAGTTCAATGTGGAAAGTCGAACATTCGGTGGACTGGAGCACATGTTTTATTTACATCCCAAGGTTGTGCTCGAAACTCTTTGAAAGGAGGATGAAGTCTTTACTTCTTAATGGTTAATTTTCTTTGAAAAAGTGCTTGGCGGGAGCATGACTAAAGAGGAACCACCTATGTAAATGTTGAAGTTTTGCCGCTTGGAAGCTTTTGGACTTTAGCTTTTACAACATTTATGAATTTGGATATGGACACATGGCTTGTATAGTGTCGAGCTTTTAAGTGTTTGAAAACTTGTGTGTAGTTATCTTCGGTATTCAAATGGGTTGAAGGGTTCAATTCTTAGAACACCCTGATTCTCGAATATTTGAACGTGTAATTACTAAGATGGAAATTCAATCCTCAGGACATTTTCGTTTATGCACATGTTTTGCTTGATGTTTATTTTACATGCAAAGAGAGTGAACTAAATTGGGGAGGATTGTTGGAAAAATTTAGTGCACTTGTGGGATGGTTCACACCTTGTAATGGGTTAGGAGGTACGGAGTATACACCCATAAGGTCCATGAACACCCTGACTCTAATAGTGGTATGTATTGGTAGTGCTTGGTGAAAGTCTTCATTGTGGTTAACACCGATTATCGGTGTTTCCACCGATGAAGATTTCCAGGATCGATGTTTCCACTAAAGTGGTATCTCACTGAAGTTGTGTTTACATCGAAGCGATGGCGTTTCCATCGAAAGCGGTGTAACCACCGAAAGCACTATGAAAGTCTTGAAATAAGTCTTGATAAATGACGATTACAATCGCATCATTATGACCACGTTTAATTGGTCATGTAACCACTAACGGCTATAATGGGGATGATTATGAGGCTATTAATGGGCCGATTAATACTCATAATTCCATTGGAACGGTCAAGAGTAACCTCCTATAAATAGGAGATCTGAACATGCATGAAAACACATAGAAAACACTAAACACTTGTTAGCGAAAGGGTTATAGAATTGTGCCTAATTCTCTAACTGCATTTGGTCTTATCCCAAGTAGATATTCGTGATACCCAGGCATTAGGGTCGAATTTTTTACTTTGGAAAGTGATCACACGATTCCAAGTGATATCCGGTAACCACCTAGTGGTATTTGTTACTTTTGACAGTTTGTTGTTTCTGCTGAACAGTTATTGATTATCTTCACCCTGCTTTGGGACGAATAACCACCAACAGACAAGGGGGTATTTGTATTAGCTAGATACTTTTTTTTATTATTATTAAGTATTTAAGTGTAGATAGATGTATATTTGTAAACATAATTTGGTAATTAGGTATATATTTGAACTTGTAAGGTAGCGTTAACTAAAAATAAATTTTAACGGATCAAAATAAAATATATTGAAGTCATAAAAATTATAAAAATACATTCCTTACAAAATTTGAGTGAAATAATAATTATCGTGTAATATTTACGAAAACCGTCGTAATTATATAAATATAACAATTTATATACAAAAACAAATTTAAAACACCGGGTAACTCATAACATTATTTTTATAATCTTAATATGAGTATAAAAATATATCGGGATAATTTTTGGAAGTATCGGATCAAATGTTCAAAATAATTAATTACGCGATAGCGTTTATTTAATAAAAATTATACGTTTAATGAAAAATGCAAAACCATGCATTAACTAATATGATGATAATGATATGTAGACTAAACCTAGTCTATATGAAATGTCCTTGATGATAAGTTCATGAATTCGCAGCTAAACCATTAAGGTTACGCGAATTTGATACTTGTAAACCTAGTTTACGATAAATGATGAAATAGTGAAGCATGAATAGTGTTTTTCTCCGGGAATGAATAGTGTTTCGTGAATAGTAAAATTTTGAAATACGTTATCAGAATATTACTTCGACTCCGAAAACGATGAATAGTAAAACGATGAATAGTAAATTCTCGAGATGAATAGTAAATTTGAGAAATGACCTGAAAGTACGAGTTGTCACAGACAGCAAGATTACCAAAATCTTACCAAAGTCAACCAAATCCAACCTAGATTATGTAAGATATGTAGAGTTCAAATCCACACAAGAAATCTTATGAAATTCTCTAGAGATTTCAATGATGCACCACATGATGTCATATGTTGTTTTCTATTTTTAGAAATATGTTTAAATGTAAATACATATGTAATGTTTTGTTATAAGAAACTAAAACATGCTTGATCTAAAAATGTTAACATACATTATGGTTTAGAGGAATATCAAAGTTAATTGATATATAAATATAAATGTTTGAGTGATGAAGATATTATTTAAGGAAAAGCTTGTTTTAATATCTATTAATCTTAACAAGCTTTATGCTTTACAAAAATTAAATTTACTTTTGTCGTTAACAAAACTTAGGTAAAGATCATAAAATATAAATAACGTTTAATGACGATATTTGTATTAACAATCTCCCTTTTTTGTTGAGGACAAAACATAAATTTTATTTTTATAAAAGATGTGTACAAGAGTTATAAAAATATGAGATTAATTTTAGAACTTGAAAGAACTAGTGAGTTAGATAAAGATGATAATACTAGTTTGTCGTTTGACTTTTCATAAGTCAAAGTATGATGTTGACTTTTCATAAAGTCAAAATATGCAGTTGACTTTTTAAGAAAGTCAAAGTCCAAGTTCTATAATATTTCTTCCCTTTTTTGTTGAAACAAAAAGAATAGGCGAGGCGGAATATGTAATGAGCCTGAGCCATTAACCTCCCCCTTGGCCAATGCTCCTCCTAAATTGGGTGCCAAGAGAAAAATACATGGATTGTGAAAAAGCTACAAAAAAAATGTTAGTAATAAGCATCATCACAAGTATATAAGCATTTTCAATCACCAAGTAACAATCAACAACAATATAAGAAACACCATTCACTTGTTAAAATTTTCATGATATGGAAATCATGAAATGGAACACAATGATGTATTAGTACATAAGGAAAATCCTAGAAAATTAGAAAAATACAAAGAGATGTGGTTGAGGATGAACCTCATTTCATCTTGGAGCTCATGGACCATCACCCGGGTCTGTTCGCTAATGTGGGCGATCCGCTCACAATTTGGGCAACCATGTCTAGGTGGGTAATATGGTTCATGATTTTGTGGTGGTGGAATGGTAGAGTTGTTGGTGTTGGTGGTTGGAGTGATTAGGGAGGCTAGCAAACCATTTTGCATTTGTATAGTTTCACTAAGGTGAGAGTCCACCATATTGGAGAAGTTTTGGAGATGGTTTATCTCGGCTTCTATCTCCACTTTAGAATGTGGGTGATCTTCCCACATGGATTCATCTATGTCCTCTATATGAGGAGACAAGGATGTTGGAGGTAGGGCATGGTCCCCATACAAAGGTCCATGAATGTCATTGTGAATAGGATGGAAAAGACGAGGTTGAGGCCCTAACGGAGCATTTGGGTCAAAGGATGGACGTGGAGACTCATAAGCTATTCGCTCAATTGTACCAAAGGATGGTAGTGGAGGTGGATTATTGGGCCTAGGAGGCAAGTCCTCCAAGTCCACCCAAAATGGGTTTGGAGATGTAGCTGGTGTGGAGAATAGCTCTAATGGTATGAGAGTTGGATATTTAGGAGGTAATGGTGACTTGGATGTTTGGATGGGAGCCGGTGGCGGAGAGCTAGCAATGGGAGTTTTTGTTGGTGGTGGAGTGGTGACTACAATAGGTGATTTTGGAGGTGGTGTAGGAGTAGTCAAAGTGAGAAAGTTCTCATCTCTTATGGGAGATGAGATGGTTAGGGGAGAGGAATCGGAAGATGAGCTAATGTTGACAAAGCAACATGGTCTAACACTCATTCTAGCCGTTCTCTTGCAAGGCTTGTTTGATGGAGAAGAGGTGGATGACTTAGTCATTTTTGCTTAAGGTTGTTCAAGTAGAAGATGAGAGAAATTGGGAAGGTGTGAGGATGATCATCTTAGAAGGTCTTAATTTATAGGATTATGAAATTATGGAGAAATTTGTTTGATTTGATGTTAAACCATAGAAGAAAGGAGGTTTCTAATGATTTGGAAGTGTTTTAAATTCTAGTCATATCATCTAAGTCAAGCCATACAAGAAGGATGGAGTGAAGAGACAAAGATATGAAATAAATGTGTTCTAATGATTGTAGGATCTTTGAGAATCAGATCACCCACGGATTACAAGGAACCAAATTTTTGGTTCCTTCCTTTATGAAAAAGGGTTCCTTGGGTGAATTTTTGAAATTTATGAATTTTGGTGGGAAATGGATATCCTATATGTCTAAGTGTGTTAAACTAGTTCTAATATGGATAAAAACTAGTAAAAACTATCCTAGAAGCAAATTATGGTAATTTGGAATGTTGAAATTAGCGAAATTTAGAAAGTTACCTGCAGTGACCACGGCACCAATTTTTTACACAGGTAGAACCAAAATTTTGGTGCCGTCTGGTCCGCCTGTACAGGTCTGGCGGCACCATAATTGTCAACAGACGAAACCAAAAAATTGGTGCCGTCTGATCCGTGGTGCCCAGAATTCTTCACAGACCACTATTATGACCATCAGGGACTTTTCCAAAAACCTAAAATTTTTCTTAAAACATATGGCAATAACTATTTCTAGTTAGGAACAGTCAATAATGCATTCACAAACATAGTGGAGCATTAATTTTCAACAAGGGCTAATGATTTTCACATATAAGTAAAAATGGGTAAAATTTGATAACACCCGTGTGCTATCCCCCTGCATGAACCAGTTAGCATACATCAATGTTTCAAGTTAGTTTATCATCCTACAAAGTAAAAACAACCAAATAATATCATACATCATTGTTTTTGTCTTGTTCCAAACACTCCCTTAAAACCTCACTTATCCAACTTTTTGTAAATCTTTGTCATCATCCTTCCAAGGCACTTGAACATCCCCTTAGTTTGCTTGAACTCCGCCGATTCATTCTCAATATCGGGAAGAGAGGCATAGTACTGATAATGAGGTTGTAGCCGAGAATTGGGGAGACCGTCTTCGGAGCTATTTGATGATGATAATGATGAAGGAGTTGGAGGTTTTGGCCTTTTACCTTTTGCCTTAGTCTTGGACACTCGCTCGTCACTCAAGGGCACAAATATGTGAGGGATGAGAGAATAATCTAGCTTCAACCCTTTTGGACTTGGTGGAATGGGTGCAAATGCTCTATAGAGATGGGTGAGTAGCATCCCGTATGGAAGAGCAACAAAGCCTTGAGTAGGGATATCTACCATTCTCCTAGCAATGTAGTAAGATAAGTTGAATGGTTGACGAGTGGACAAGTTGTAGAGCATGTGACAAAGGCAAGCATTGATATGGTCTCTATTTCCTATGGTGCTAATGACATTGGCTCTAAGGAGTTCCTCCCACTTTTTGAATTCGGTCTTGAGCTCATTGAGTTCCATACCGTATGGATCTTGGTTGACTTCTTTTCCCGCTCGAGTGACACGGGTTGGTGTTATCCTTTCATTGAAGAGGTGCTCACGAATTACATCCTTGTCTACCAAAGGAGTTTGGTAGGGAAGAGAGCGGTCATGGATAGCATCAAGGATAGTGAGTGACCACTTATCCGAGTAAACACATGTAGCATGACAAGGAATTCCTAGCACTTGAGCAAATTGGTTTAGAGAAATGGAGTAGTCATTTTGATTGATCCTAAACCTAAGAGCCATTTGATTATCCTCATTTGTGAAAGAGACAACACTAGCATAGAATTCTAGGACAAACCTAGGACAAATTGGTTCATCGATGTCAAGGAGACAATCGAAGTTGATAGTGGCTAGTTCTTGACGGAGATTAGTTCCGTCGACAAAAGAGGAATGAATGGTCCTACCCTCATGGAAATACGTTTTCTCTAGACTCTTAAAGATTTCAACTTGTTCTTTGGTGAGGCCCTTGGTTTTGTGATGTTGAGGGATGTAGTTAAGAGTGTCCTTGTGGTCGTAAAATTTTTAGCGGCTACCAGGTTTGTTCCTATGAGCAAGAATTTATAAGTTTTAGTGAAAACGAAAACAAACTTAGCGTTTTTGTTCTAGTGTGTGCCTATATGAAAACAATTTGGAGTTGTAGTTATCTCGACTCATTTTATGCATAAAATGGTTTTTAATGGGGTGTTTGGCAAAAGGCGAGAGATAACCCAAACGCTCCTAATTTAATGTGGCTTCATTTGAATATACCTGGGAATGCATATTAGTTATGCATTACCTTTAGTATTCAAGAGACATTATGCAAGTGATGAAAAATTACGTTTTTATTTGTATTAACAATGAAAAATTGTTTTCCTACAAGTGAGAAGCTTTTCAAAATTTTGACATGGGGTTTTTGTTTAATTAGAATAATGCCTTATAGTAATTATATTTTAAGTTGTTGGGAACTATATTTAAAGTTGATAAGACAAAATACATGAAAGATGAAGGACTGTTGAAGACAAAGAAAGACAAGAGACCTACTTGTCAAAGAAGTATTTATTATCTAGTCCCTTGTAGTTATTTGTAACCCTAGTATCTTTATTATATAAAGAGATACAGGGAATTAGGTTTATGAGTGTCAAACAATGTAAACATCAGACAAAGTGTGTGTGTGTGTGGGAAAACCCAGGCGTGGGATGCCTAGGGTTTTGGTGAATGTCGACATATAGTGTTTAGCCTCAAGGATCATTGATCCCTGTTAGATTGTAACCGTCTTCGAGTTGATCATCTAGGATTGGGGCTGTAGATCTGTTTTGTAGAACACATGATGATGACGAAGAAACCTTAATAATAACAATGATAGTTTGATTATTACGTTGTGCATATATATATTGTTCATTGTTATTTGTGCTTTATTGATAATCCTAGATAAGGTCTAAACAACCTAGAGCATCGATTCTAACATGTGGTATCAGAGCGGGTGGCTCTTGATATATAGGATCTACAAGGTTTCTCGAAGAAAATGGCGAAAAGATGAAGAAATTCGAATCTGAAAATTTTCGTATATGTTTCTGCAGCACAGTTTTCAAGAGGCGATAACTTTTTTGTGAACCGTTGGATCGGCCTGAAATTTTGCCTGGAGCTTCTCTATATACTCATCTAACGTTTCACCGGAGGGATCGTTGATATGAGCTCTCAATCAGAAGTTATTCAGTGTCGAAGTTCTCTGCAGAAACATGTTTAAAATTCAAATTTTAAGGTTTCGGTTGATTGGTATACTTTTGATTCTCTCTTTGGCGACATAACCCTTAACGTGCTACTGATCATTTAAATCGAATCTACTATTCAAGGTAACTTAATTGTGCATGATTCTATTATACGTAATTGTGCATGATTCTACTATTCAATTTGATATACTAATTGGTGGAAACCTTGGACTGATGTGAGAGATGCACGTTATTATTTTCATAACAAGTGCACATATTCTTTTGTGATTGGTGGAAACATTGGACTTGGTATATTGTTATATACAAACACAATCACATGGGACGGTGGTTAGTTTACTCAATAGTCACATAAACAAGTGATAATTTTATTTGGACTGTTGGATTAATGCATGATCTATCTCCATCATGTATAATTCTTCTTGATCTTTGGATGTGTATGAGGGCTCACTTTTGGTCGTTGATTTGAAAGCTCTAAACGAAATTGTCAGTTTGTGTTATTTTGTGGATGTTACTACTGCTTCGATTAAATCAGTACACACAAAGTTTTTACTGCTTTCAAAAGATGCTTTGTTTGGATATTATTAGTACTGCTGCTGCGTTCGAGTTTGTACTTCAATTTGTTTCATGGATTATTTGTACTGCTAGTGGAGTTTATTAGTGATCGCATGTTTCCACTGCTAGCTTTATCGTTTCCACTGCTTGTTTCACTCGTTACCACTGCTACTATATCCGTTACCACTGCTCCACGTTATTACCACTGCCAAGCTTTCTCGTTTCCACTGCTATGTTCTCTCGTTTCCACTGCTAGGCTACTCGTTTCCACTGCGAAGGTATCGGTTCCACTGCTATCTATCTCGTAATCACTGCTAGTTATGCGAGATTACTACTGCTCGTCTCATGAACTTTACTCGTGATTCTGTTGCAAAGGTTACTGCTATTTGGTTGCTGGTACTACATTTTCAGTTACCGTTGAATTTGAGCAACATGGTATGATTTTTAACGTGGGATATTGTTGCGCCTATTTTTCTACATGCATGGTGACCACCTTACTGATTCTTGATTGGTTGCCTCTCGTTGGTGTTTTAAAGATTGTTGTTGCTTATTCACTCCGATTGGTCTATTCAAGATGATGGGTCAGTGATTATCATAATTGCACATGCTCGTGAGGTAAGGTTTTAACTCACTTGTTTGTGATTGGTGTATCTCATAACGTGGGACGGTGCTTAATATTGGATGATTGCTTGATAATCTTGACCTCCTTTTAAGTGTATTTGACTTGGTATAATATGATTAAATCATGGTTTATTTGTATAAATGCATGGTATGAGAACTAGAGGTATACAACTTAGTACATGGTTTTGGTTTTCATATGGTTTTGGACTTGAGGGGAAGTCAAGTGTTTTGGTTTTTGGACGACACACACAGAGGTTATTGGTTCACACACACAAGGAGTTTGGTATTTGTTCTTAAAAGTTTTAAAAAGCTCGTATTTGGTTTCTATTGAAGAATTGATTACGAAGGAGGTTATTTATCACTTAATTGAAGGTGAAGTGGATTTCTTAGATGCGTGTTCTTATTTTTGTGCATCCTTATTGTGACAAAGAATTGACAAAACACTTGAAGGAGTTACGTTATTGTGCTCAGTGATTATTGTCAAGAGATTCCGGTCTCCCTATACATGGTTATACGTTCGAAGTCATGTGGTTTGTACAAGACATAAGACATACGTTTGGGGTATTCTACTTCTTCAACAGGTTTGTTATATTTGTTTTTCTTCACAAGTGATCATTACAAGGAGCTTACAGAATTGAAGATTCAAGAGATGGTAAACATATTTTCAGGGGAAGCTTAATGTTAAAATGTTTAACCATTTGCATGCATTATTCGAGGTGAAGGTTTTTACAACTGCTAGTTGTTATTACTCTCACGATTTTGATTTCTCTTGTTTCAAGTTCATTTTTAGATGCAGAAAACTTAATGGTGGGTAATTTGAAACATTGGAAGGATGGATTGGACGTATGATATTGATTTGTAGTTGTGAAGATCAAGGTTGCTCACTTATGACCCCTAATTGATGATAACAAAAAGGGGAAGAAGGCATTACATAGAAGATTTGCAACTTGAAGATTCTTGGTGATTGCATGTTTAAGGGGAAGTTTGTTTATCTTTCATGACATACTTGTTCGTGCTTATTTGGTTTTGTCATTATCAACTAGGGGAAGATTGTTGGGAACTATATTTAAAGTTGATAAGACAAAATATATGAAAGATGAAGGACTGTTGAAGACAAAGAAAGACAAGGGACCTACTTGTCAAAGAAGTATTTATTATCTAGTCCCTTGTAGTCATTTGTAACCCTAGTATCTTTATTATATAAAGAGATACATGGAATTAGGTTTATGAGTGTCAAACAATGTAAACATTAGACAAAGTGTGTGTGTGTGGGAAAACCCAGGCGTGGGATGCCTAGGGTTTTGGTGAATGTCGACATATAGTGTTTAGCCTCATGGATCATTGATCTCTGTTAGATTGTAACCGTCTTAGAATTGATCATCTAGGATTGGGGCTGTACATGTGTTTTGTAGAACACATGATGATGACGAAGAAACCTTAATAATAACAATGATAGTTTGATTATTCCGCTGTGCATATATATATTGTTCATTGTTATTTGTGCTTTATTGATAATCCTAGATAAGGTCTAAACAACCTAGAGCATCGATTCTAACATAAGTAGTGGGAAACATGATTAGTTTATGCAATGTGACAATGTAGTACCTAATTTCAGTAACTAGTTATGCAATTTACCAATTGAGTTCATGTTTTGTACAAGAATATACATATTCCCCATGTAATGGTTTTGTGCATAAATTAGAATCCTAGACTCAGAATTAAGAGAAGTAATGTAGTTAGGATACTTACAATGATGTTTTCTTCAGTGATTAGTGGGACAGGAAGCCTTAATAATGAATTAGGTATGTTGTTGGTTCGTTTTGGTAAAGTGAATTGTGAAGAAGAAGATGTTTTGTATTTAGAATATTTTCTACTG
This sequence comes from Chrysanthemum lavandulifolium, assembly GCA_022545495.1. NCBI lineage: Eukaryota > Viridiplantae > Streptophyta > Magnoliopsida > Asterales > Asteraceae > Chrysanthemum > Chrysanthemum lavandulifolium. The sequence goes on along the minus strand of CM040239.1, from coordinate 79,528,786 downwards.
TTGTCACCACGGACCAGACGGACCCAAATTTTTGGTTCCGTCCGTTTGGTCGTTTGGTTCCGTGGGAACAGTAGCAGATATAAGCTAAATTGTTTTGTTTTGGTTATTCTAAGGTTTAGGCTATGTTTTAACTACATGTTTGGTTCCATTATACAAGTCTAAGAAGATTAAATGGTTCTCGTTTGAGAGGTTTAGTTAGGATGTCGGCAATGTTATCTTCGGAGGATACTTTCTCAATTGAGATGTTTCCTTTTTGAACATTGTCACGAAGGAAGTGATGACGGATTTCAATATGTTTCATTCGAGCATGTTGGACAGGATTTTTGCTGAGATCAATAGCTCCTTTATTGTCGCAAAGTATAGAGATATCGTTGAGATGAATTCTGTAATCCACGAGAGCTTGTTTCATCAAAAGAGCTTGTTGACATGCTTTTCCTTTGAGACGTATTCGCTTCAAAGAAGATTGAGATAGCTAGAGCCGTTTGTTTCTTTGCAAACCATGAGGTGAGACAATGTCCAACAAAAGTACAAATACCACTTGTACTTTTTCTGTCGACATAGTTACCGGCATGGTCCGAATCGGCATACACTATAGTTTCTACACCCGTTCCTTTGGGATACCATAATCCTAAGCATGTCGTTCCCTTAATGTATCTAAATATCCGTTTCAAGGCTTCTAAGTGTGATGCTTTGGGATCTTCTTGAAAGCGAGCACATAGACAAACACTAAACATAATGTCGGGTCTACTAGCTGTGAGATAGAGTAGGCTACCGATCATTCCTCTATATTTAGTGTTATCTACCGATTCACCTTCCTCATCCTTGGTGAGTTTTGTATCCGAGGACATGGGTGTTTTAGTTGGTTTTGAGTCTTTAAGACCAAATTTCATAAGCATATCTTTTATGTATTTAGATTGGTTAAAGAATATGCCATCTTCTAGTTGTTTAATTTGAAGTCCTAGGAAGAAGTTTAACTCACCCATCATACTTATCTCAAACTCGTCGTGCATGATTTTAGAAAAATCGTCACATAGCTCTTGACAAGTTGATCCAAATATGATGTCATCAACATATATTTGAACTATAATTATGTGTGATTCCCTTTTCTTGGTAAAGAGAGTATTATCTACTAATCCCATGGTATATTTGTGTTCTACTAAGAAAGTCTTAAGTCGATCGTACCAAGCTTTTGGTGCTTGCTTAAGTCCATATAATGCCTTCTTAAGTTTGAGGACATGATGTGGTTTTTCAAAGTCGGTAAAACCGGGAGGTTGAGCAACATATACTTCTTCGTTAATGATTTAAAGTCATGAGCACATGCATATACAAGTAAGATTCTAATAGACTCGAGCCTAGCTACCGGTGCATAAGTTTCATCGTAATCAATCCCTTCTTGTTGATTATAACCTTGTGCGACAAGCCTAGCTTTGTTTCTAGATACTACACTATTTTCATCCATTTTATTTCGAAAAACCCATTTCGTTCCAATTATAGTTTGATCTTTAGATTTTGGAACTAATTTCCAAACATCATTTCTAACAAATTGGTTTAGCTCTTCTTGCATAGCAATTACCCAAGATTCATCTTTTATTGCTTCGTTTATGTTTTTCGGTTCAATGGTTGATACAAAGCAAAAGTAGTTACTTTGATTTTGGGCTTGTGATCTGAATGTTCTTTGATTTAGTTGTCCTATGACTTTTTCTAAAGGATGACTTTTGGATTCTTTGATGTTTATAATTTCATTATTTAATGTTAATACAAATAAGCCGTAAAAGCGTTTATTTATATTTTACGATCTTCTAATGTTTTGTCGATAACAAGCGTAAAATCATTTTAACGAAACAAATAAAATACGTAAATTGTTTGAACTAATAGTTTCTAACATATTCACATTTTCACATAAAACACTAAAACAAGTATAAGTGATTTTATGATTTAGTAATACATATGTACAACAACTAGTGTTTACATATTTGGATAAAATATACACATAACTAGTATGTAGTATATTGGGTAATATAAATGGGTAGAAACTTAAGCATCACAACCCATTGGGCAAATACATTGAATGTAGTTGGGTACAACCCAAAGCCCATAACCCATGGATCTTGACCCATAACCCATTGCATGACATCATGCTTATATCATACATGGATAATATCCATAACCCATGGATCAACCCATACCCAGTGACCAAGTGCATTGCACTCAAAGATACATTGTATCTAGCCAAAGATCCATGGTTCAACCCATGACCCATGACCCATAACCAAAATACCCATGGGTAAAGGGAGCGTCCACGGATCCCTAGCTTAACGCTAGACGGATCCCTTGTGGAAGGATCCGTGGGATCCGAGGAGCGATGGGATTTTCCTCTATAAATAGTGAGCCATTTCTTCATTATTTCTCACCCTTTCTAACACACTTTCTCCCACGAGTTAAAAACTCACTAACCTCGGATCCAAGAGATCTATGTTTGTAGTTTTGTTTTGTGTGATCTTTTAGGTTCCTCTTAAAGGCAAGATCACCACCTTTGAAGTCGAGCAAGCTCAAGTCCATGAGTTGCCATGCTTCCTCATCATCAAGGCTCTTGAAGTCTTCTTGTTGATGATTCCTTTCTTTCTTCAAAGAAGTGTAGTGTTGAAGACATTAGTGAAAGATGTCTCAAGTGTCAAGGCGAAGATATTAGTGAAGGGTATCTATCGTCTATAGCATAAGCACTTGTGGTAGGTGCTTAGAAGTCAAGACAAGAAGCATTAGTGAAAGGTGCTTAGAAGTCAAGACTTGAAGCATTAGTGAAAGGTGCTTAGAAGTGAAGACACAAGACATTAGTGAAAGGTGTCTTGTAGATCTAGTCAAAGGCATTAGTGAAAGGTGCCTTAGATGTACATTCGATATGGTGTGTTTCGATGTACTAGATAGACTAGCATTAGATCCAAGGATATTGATGTCCTTGATGATGTTGTAAAGGAGTAGATCTCCTTTGGGATTAGTCGTTGGTGTAGTGTGGTAGTAGTTCCTCCATTGCAATGGAACTAGGTGCTTAGCCTAGTACCTAATAAAGGGTAGGCGACGTTGTGAAGGTGTAGTTCACCTTGGAGTGAAAGAACTAGGTACTTAGCCTAGTACCTTATAAAGGGTAGGCGACGTTGTGTAGGTTTGGTTCACCTTGGGTGAAAGAACCGGTGGTTAGCCTAGCACGGAAAAAGGGTAGGCGGCGTTGTGAAGGCTTCTCCGCCATAAGGAGATTGGTGTAGTGTTTACGAACTCTCGAGTAGGTGACTCGGGGGTGGAGTAGGGCAAGGAAGGTGTCCTTGTGGCGAACCACTATAAATACTCGCGTTGTGGTTTTGTGCTTCTTACTCTTATCTTTTCATTACATATCTTTATATGCTTGTTTATCAACATCCAACACACACAACCAAATAGATTGACATAAGTCGATCTAAATAGTTTAAAAGGAAGTTTTAATTGGTAAAACTATTCAACCCCCTTCTAGTTTTCCACAATTGGCATCGAGCTTCGTTACCAAGTTTCTTGAAGTATATTGTACTTTAAAAACTTGATACGATCCATGGTTAATTGAAAACTACAAAGAAGGTTTTCATAAAACAAACACCATGTCTTTTAAAACTATATGTTTGGATGTTGATTTGATAACAACATTTTTTTTATTTATTTTTCATTTAATTGCACTAATCTTCCTTGTCATGTTGATTAGTCAAAGCTCATACCCACCAAGCTTTAGGAGTCGCTTGGTAACAAGAATACCTTCCTTAAGAAGGTATCTTAAGCATAAAGGAGCGGGAATAGTCTAAGTGACATTTCTTTGTGTCATTTGTAAAGACATTCCTAAGTGCGCTAGAGGTATGATTTTCTTTTACTTTGCTTGATAATTAAGTATACCTATTTAGGTATTTATATGATTATCTTTTGTGCAATTACATGTTTTACATGAAGCTTCATTAGGAAGCCTTTTTCTCACATCGTGTTTTATTTCTCGTCTAAAGTCGTGGTATATAAAACTTATGTTTTGTTTCTTTTAATCCAATAATAAAACAAAACACAATTTCAAAATTCCTCCTTCCTATAAATACTCCCACCGTCGACCACTCTATCAAACCCTCACTTTTCAAATCTTCCAATTTCAAAATTTCCTCTCACTCAAAACTTCATCTTCCTCCTCATTCCATCTCAACCGAAACCAAGAAGATCCGTCATCAACATGGTTTACATCGCACTCGTGCTCATCGCCTTAACACTCATCGCACTTGTGTTCCCTATGATGAAGTTCACATATGGAGACATTTACTTTGTGTTGTTAATCTACATTGGGATCATATACCCAATCCTTTGTATCATCCTTAGCATTGAAATGCAATATTACTAATAATCTTGTTATCTTTGTTATTATTTATTTTCTTGTGATTTATATGTTTCATATTCCTTCGTGATACATTAGAAGTCATGTATGCATGCTAAAAGAAAATGTAGGATAAAACACTTCTCGTGGTATAAAATGTAAAACCTATGTTTTTATCAAATCATTTACATTACTACGGATCCACGGATCCGGAAGTTATACTAGCGGATCCCTTTTGAAAAGGAACTGTGGGATCCGTCCTACTGGAGAACAGTTTTTCATGCAAATTAAAAACCATTTTTCTTCTAAAAGTAATACTCCACTAGAATGTCAAAACCATAAGTGAGTCAAGTGTCTTTCTTGTTTAAAAACCATTGTTAATAAAAATCTAATAAAAGCGTTAGATAATCATAGGTTGACCATAAACATCACCTCTTATTAACCCATCACTTCTATAGGTTCAACTATGACGCATGAATACGAGTTTGATTTTTCACTCACTAGCGTCTACACTCCTAACATCTCTCTTGAGCCCAACACACCTGGCAATCATGTCCGTGGGTTCAACAATCTCGAAACCCGTCACTTCCATGAAGGACGTGTTGTGAACACCTCTCTACAATTCGAAGAAGGTATCAATACCTCCTTCCGAGCCATAGGACTAGAATGTCTTCTTGAAATCAACGAGAAGATATGTCCAAGGTTCATAATGGAATTCTTCCGTCAAGTCGAACTCGTTCGTAACGAGGATCGCTCTCTATCTCTTTGGTTTTATATCAAAACCAAAGTTTACTCTAACCCTTGGGCATTTTGCTCACATCCTCCGGATTCCAAATCATGGACAATGTGCCTTCACGAAGATTGGTCTCTTGATTCTCTCTTCAACTTTCGTGAAGAAAATAGTCCATATTGTTCACACATACCCTCTCGGAAGATTTAAATCGCATAATATGCAAACCTCGACCATATTACTCCGATCCAAACATTATCTTTACAAGGGATATCCGAGAAGAGTACAAGCCTCTTGCACTCATCCTACGTGAAAATGTTTGGAGCCTTAGGAAATCGAGAAATTCTTCCCGCTTGTTGTGCTCACATGTTGTCTTGTTTGCTAACACAACAACCATACAATCTCGCCTACTTCTTCATGAGGCGAATTGCAAATCTTCAAGGCTCCAAGAATAAACTCATCCCTTATGGAATGTTCTTGACACGCCTCTATCATAATGTTATGCACTTCCATCCTCAATTTCAAAGTCCGTTATGCGTGCTTGTGAACAAGATGATGGAACCGCTAAACATATCTCTCATGAAGACTTTCTTCATTCTTGATTCCACCAACACTCATCAATCACGTAATGATCCTCTAGCGAAAACACTCAAGAAACCTAGTAGTATTTCAAAATAGGATCAATTCTCTTGTACTCGTGCTTTATCAATGTAATCCTATTTCCTTCATGAAATAAAACATATTACATTTGATATCTTAGTGTTAGAACCCTCTAAACCAACCTTGGAATATGATGCATTGTCAAGATCATTGCATACCTTTAGTAAAGGTTCTGCTGAGCGAGATGGACGGATCCCAAAGTTTGTGCTAGAGCGGATCCCTTCACTTAGGGAACCGTGGGATCCGACAAACAGAAAATGCAATTGCAAGCATTATATTTCAAACATATCCTTAGAACACCTTACACTAAGCTAAACATAGTGTCTTAAGGCAAATTAAGTCCTTATCAAGATAGGTTGATCCTTCCTACTCACACACCTAGATCACACTCTAAAACGCATGTAGATCTACCGTTTCATTTTAATCCATTACTCTTCTGCTCTCAAACTCACACTTCATTTTCTATTTAGTCTTTAAAATCTTTCGATTATGACAAAATTGATCATAAATCATCCTCACCTCAAAATTGATCAAAGTTGATCAAATTCTAATTTTCTCATCTCAAAGCCTCTAGGATATTTTTCAAAACACTATCCTAAGTCACAACCGATCTCTAGGATCATTTAGCTTCAATTGACACTCTCATCTTTAGTGTCATCCTTGCTCATCCATTGGTACTCTTTGAAAGTTCCAAATCCTTCCATAAAAGACAATCATTAGCTACATCACTCATTACCTTCAAGTACTTAAGCACTCCTTCATTTAAGACATTTAGGAAGACTGAAACACTCAAGATGTTATAGGTCTTAGATCTTAGAAACATCATTTCCACTCTTTCATAGCTTCTTGAATTGCGGATCCCTAGGATTAGCCTAGGCGGATCCCTACGAGGAGGGACCGTGGGAACCGGATGACGGTTTATGTCAAATCTTGCTAAAACAATCATTTCAACTCATCTTCCTAACTCAAACACTCCATCTCATCTTAAATGAGTTCCTAGATCAGTGCAATCTCTAAAGTTGACTCTTGTGCATGTTAATCATCACATTCTAATGAATCCTAGTGGCTTAAGGCTTAAATGCACTTGCCAAATCTCTTGGTTTATAAACCACTTTGTTAGGACCTCCATAGTCATCACTCTCATCCTAACTTTCAGCACTTTAGAAATCTTTGCAAACCTCTTGAAATCATCTTATCATGAGGAAAACCCCAAGTAGTAACTTATCCACCAAAAAACCACCCATGAAAAGGCGCGTGTTATACACGAAATCTCTTCAACCGAATCATCTCCGGTCAAGCCAACAAATGATAGGATCCTTCATCATCCAATCAAACCAATTCCTAAAAGGATAGTACCCACAAAACTACCAATGCCAAATACCACCATACCCCCTAGGCCAAACAATATCATCTCCACTAAACCATCACCATTAGTTCCTAGAGCTATTTCGTTTACATCCCCACTATCATCACCACACCTCTACAATTTAGAGGACTTGCCTCTAGGCCGTCTCATCCGCTTCATGACAACATTTTCCTCATTAGGAGGAATAATGGTACAAAATCAAGGTGTTGAGTCAACACTTGCTCCGGCTTCCTTTTCGCCGTTTCCATCATATAATCCCATTTGGATTATGAGAAATCATCAAAGTCAACCACCCGACCATATGGAAGTTGACACTTCTCTACCACCACCATCATTCTTGGTCGAGCCATTCTCAAATGTGCCTCCACCAATCCCTCCATCGTTTGAAGCTCCACAAGCCGCTTCACTTGATCCTTCGCATCAAGCCATCTCATTTCTTCCACCACCACTACCTAGCCATGACAAAGATTGCTATCATTGTCAACATGTTGAAGGTTTGATACATGAAGTGCGAGAAGACCAACGTTTCATGTTCTATCATCTCCTCGAGCGTTTCGACGAGATCAAACCTAAACAAAACTTGAGCTAGAAGATTTTAGTGGTGTCCTAGCATCAGCGATAATTGGTTTAGAAATTCCTAGTCATGTATTTTCTTATTTTCTTAGTTTTTAGAGTCATGTATATCATAACTCTAGTTTTATTAAATGGAATTACATGCTACTTGTTATGTTTACGAGCATATGATTACCTTGTATTCATATCTCATTTTGTGATAACATTACTTGTTATATCACCTTTCTTTGAAATTAATCGACTACTACGGATCCTCGAATTGCCTAGACGGATCCCTACTAACTTGAACCGTGGGATCCGTGAGACAGAAATATTTCTTTCTACTAACTTGAACCACATTTGTAGGAAATTGTGAATTATACTTGCTTTCTAACCTTTGTTTTGTAGTTATTCAATTTACACATGAAGACTTTGACATCCTAAAGCTAGGGGAGCTTTATGTCAAAGCAATACATTGCAAATCACTTGCAATACTGGGTTTACATTTCATGACATCCCCTTGCAATATTGCAATCATCAAGGGGGAGTAGTGGAGTACATTCGTCACTTAGACGAAATCTTTTGCAAACTTACTTGCAAACAAACTAGATTAGTATCACTTTCTTGGCGCCTTACATAGGGATGGACTCGTCAAGGGGAGTAAAGACGAGATCCGTTCCGTTACTTGCTCTCTATTTTTTTTTTTTTATTTCTTTCACATGTTTTCTTAAAAGCGATGTGTTGCTTTCCTTCAAACACTTTTGTTTCGACAAAAGGGGAGAAAAAGTAAAACTACAAATTCAAACTTTTACAATTTTAGCTTTTCCTTAAAATAATTTTATGTTTTGTCATCAACAAAAAGGGGGAGATTGTTAATACAAATAAGCCGTAAAAATGTTTATTTATATTTTACGATCTTCTAATGTTTTGTCGATAACAAGCGTAAAATCATTTTAACGAAACAAATAAAATACGTAAATTGTTTGAACTAATAGTTTCTAACATATTCACATTTTCACATAAAACACTAAAATAAGTATAAGTGATTTTATGATTTAGTAATACATATGTACAACAACTAGTGTTTACATATTTGGATAAAATATACACATAACTAGTATGTAGTATATTGGGTAATATAAATGGGTAGAAACTTAAGCATCACAACCAATTGGGCAAATACATTGAATGTAGTTGGGTACAACCCAAAGCCCATAACCCATGGATCTTGACCCATAACCCATTGCATGACATCATGCTTATATCATACATGGATAATATCCATAACCCATGGATCAACCCATACCCAGTGACCAAGTGCATTGCACTCAAAGATACATTGTATCTAGCCAAAGATCCATGGTTCAACCCATGACCCATGACCCATAACCAAAATACCCATGGGTAAAGGGGCGTCCACGGATCCCTAGCTTAACGCTAGACGGATCCCTTGTGGAAGGATCCGTGGGATCCGGGAACGATGGGATTTTCCTCTATAAATAGTGAGCCATTTCTTCATTATTTCTCACCCTTTCTAACACACTTTCTCCCACGAGTTAAAACTCACTAACCTCGGATCCAAGAGATCTATGTTTGTAGTTTTGTTTTGTGTGATCTTTTAGGTTCCTCTTAAAGGCAAGATCACCACCTTTGAAGTCGAGCAAGCTCAAGTCCATGAGTTGCCATGCTTCCTCATCATCAAGGCTCTTGAAGTCTTCTTGTTGATGATTCCTTTCTTTCTTCAAAGAAGTGTAGTGTTGAAGACATTAGTGAAAGATGTCTCAAGTGTCAAGGCGAAGATATTAGTGAAGGGTATCTATCGTCTATAGCATAAGCACTTGTGGTAGGTGCTTAGAAGTCAAGACAAGAAGCATTAGTGAAAGGTGCTTAGAAGTCAAGACTTGAAGCATTAGTGAAAGGTGCTTAGAAGTGAAGACACAAGACATTAGTGAAAGGTGTCTTGTAGATCTAGTCAAAGGCATTAGTGAAAGGTGCCTTAGATGTACATTCGATATGGTGTGTTTCGATGTACTAGATAGACTAGCATTAGATCCAAGGATATTGATGTCCTTGATGATGTTGTAAAGGAGTAGATCTCCTTTGGGATTAGTCGTTGGTGTAGTGTGGTAGTAGTTCCTCCATTGCAATGGAACTAGGTGCTTAGCCTAGTACCTAATAAAGGGTAGGCGACGTTGTGAAGGTGTAGTTCACCTTGGGTGAAAGAACTAGGTACTTAGCCTAGTACCTTATAAAGGGTAGGCGACGTTGTGTAGGTTTGGTTCACCTTGGGTGAAAGAACCGGTGGTTAGCCTAGCACGGGAAAAAGGGTGGCGGCGTTGTGAAGGCTTCTCCGCCATAAGGAGATTGGTGTAGTGTTTACGAACTCTCGAGTAGGTGACTCGGGGGTGGAGTAGGGCAAGGAAGGTGTCCTTGTGCGAACCACTATAAATACTCGCGTTGTGGTTTTGTGCTTCTTACTCTTATCTTTCATTACATATCTTTATATGCTTGTTTATCAACATCCAACACACAACCAAATAGATTGACATAAGTCGATCTAAATAGTTTAAAAGGAAGTTTTAATTGGTAAAACTATTCAACCCCTTTCTAGTTTTCCACAAACTCCTTTAGCTATGGTGATACCATCTTTTAGTATTTTACTACCATTTTCTTCAAATAGTACTTTATACTTTTTATCACATAGTTGGCTAATACTAAGTAGAATAAATCCTAATCTATCAACATGAGCAACATTTTCAATAGTTAGGGAGTTAAGCGATCGTACCTTTGCCAATGATTATGCTTTTGAGATTGCTACCAAAAGTGACATTACCTTCGTCATACTCTTGGTATATTGAGAAGAGGATTTTGTTGCCCGTTATGTGTCTTGAGCATCCACTATCTTTTATCCATTCATCAGGTTCTAATCCAACTTTCAAGCATACCTATGACACAAATAACTCAAGCGTTTGGTCCCCAATATATCATGGGTCCGTTTGGGTTAGACATATCATTTACTTGATTCATGTATGGAAATGATGGGTAAGGGTTCCATGGTATGTAATTTGGAGTTTGATATGGTCTAGGGAAGTTTTGATTCCAACCGGCATGTTGATAGTTGGATTGGATGTTGTAGTTGCTCTTGGGAAAGGGGCGTTTGGAAATAGGTGTTTTAGACCGTTGTTGAGTAGTTTTAGATCTAAATTCATTTCTAGCAAGTCCTACTCCTAATGTAACAACAGGTTTTAGTTTAACAATATCCTTAGTTTTCTTTGTTAGCTTGACAAATTCACTACGGTTCATTTTGCAAATATTTTGTCCTGCTGCAGTCACCACGGCACCAATTCTTACAACGGACGGAACCCTATTTTTGGGTCCGTCTGGTCCGTGTTGTACTGCAGCAGATGTGACATTTTGTTTGTCTTTTTCGGCCGTTTTGGTTTGACTATTTGGAATTTGTACTTCATTAAAACCTAATCCACTTGTGTTTCTGGTACTTTTGAATTCTTACTATTTCATCGGCACAAGAAATGTTTTTGTTAAATCTTTTAAATTTAGAGTTATGTTCAATGAGAACTTCTTGTGTGATTTTTAGCTTTTCTATTTCAAGACTAAGCTCTTGACATGATTTGCAACCATCGCCATTTGCTTTCCCCTTTTCTAATCACTTTGCCTTTTCTTTTAACTCATAAATTTCGTTTTCTAAAAATTCCTTTTTAGTCTTTAAAAACTTGTCATCGTCAATAGAAGAATAAGATGAGTCGGAATGTACTTCGTTTGATTCATGTGCCATTAGATCGATCTCATCCTTGCTTGATTCTTCATCATCTTCACTATCACTCCAAGCACCACTTACAAAAGCTCGTTGAGTTTTACTTTTAGGTGGCTTGGGGCAATCTCCTATTAGATGACTTGTATCACCGCATCTAAAGCACTTCCTTTCACTTTTTCCCTTTTTGTCATCTCGGTCTTTTCGGAATGGCCTCTTTTCATCTCGGGGTTGCTTTACGAATTTCCTCTTCTTCTAAAGAACTTTTTGAAATCTCTAACGGCCATAGCATACTCCTCATCTTCACTACCGGAGCAAGATTCGTCATCATCACTAGATTCCGTTCTTGCCTTTAGAGCAACGGATTTGATTTTCTCTCTTTTTCCTTTGATGATCTCCAAATCTTTCTCCATCACCATTTCATGTACTTTGAGGTTTCCAATTAGCTCATCAAGTGACATTATTTAGAGATCTTTTGATTCCTCAATAGCCGTTACTTTTGCTCTCCACTTCGGATGTAGTGCTCTAAGAAATTTCATGACAAAGTTCTTACTACGAAAAGTTTCATCAAGTGCTTTAAGAGAAGTAATAATAGTATTAAAGCGTGCAAATCCACAATCAATGGTTTCATCTTTAGGGATAACAAATTGTTCATATTGTTGAACAAGAAGATCAATTTTGTTATCCTTGACTTGTGAATTTCTTTGATGTGTAATAATTAGAGATTCCCAAATCTCTTTTGAGGTTTCACACATAAAAATTCTTTCATATTCTTTTCTAGGTAAAGCATTATAAAGCATCATTTTAGCTTCATTATTTTTAGCTATTAATTTCTTTTGATCATCACTAGAAATATCTTTTGTTGTAGGACTAAAGTCTCCTTTAATAATAACAAACCAAAGATCTTTATCTTTTGACTTTACATATGTTTCAAAACAGTTTTTCCAATAGATAAATCCATTGGTTTCAAAGAGTGGTGGTCTTTGCATAGATTGCCCTTCTTTAAAGTTTTCGGAATCCATGAATCGTTTCAAGTTTGTAAAATACAATATATTTTAGAAATTCTTGAGCAACGAGGTTCTGGTACCAATTGTGGAAAACTAGAAGGGGGATTGAATAGTTTACCGATTAAAATCTTTGTTTTGAAACTTATTGTAATGATCAATTGATATTGATCAAAGATATCAAACAATATGCTAGCAATATATAAAGAGTAAATAGAGAAAGAAACAATCAAACCACGAAAAGTTGTTTATAGTGGTTCGGTCTACAAGGACTCTTTTTCCTTACCCTACTCCACTCCCCGAGTCTCCAACTCGAGAGCTTAACTTCACTAGTCAACAAGCTCCTTTCACCGTGGAGAAACCTTTACACTTACACACACTATTTCCGACACTAAGCTAGATGTCGAGTTATTTTCAAGGGTACAACCACTCCCACACACAATGTATTTTAAGGACTAAAATACTAACCACTCACACTCACAAGTTTATGATGGTTTGGTACAACAATGATGTATGAACAATAGTAGATCATACAACAACAAAACAAACAAGACTTCCAACTATTTGTTGAAGCTTGAATATGCCTTGATCTTCTTTGCTACAAAAGAGGATCACTATAATGATATGAAACTGAGTTAGAAATGTTAGAGAAAAGGAATATATGTGATTATGCTAGAAAGGGATGAGAAAACAACTTGGGTTGGCTTGCTATTTATAGCCAAAACAGTCTGCTGTCACCACGGACCACGGAACCATAAAAATGGTTTCGCCCGTGTAAACTTTTGGTGCCGCCGGGGTCTGACAGCAAGATTACCAAAATCTTACCAAAGTCAACCAAATCAAACCTAGATTTTGTAAGATATGTAGAGTCCAAATCCACACAAGAAATCTTATGAAATCCTCTAGAGATTTCAATGATGCACCACATGATGTCATATGTTATTTTCTATTTTTAGAAATATGTTTAAATGTAAATACATATGTAATGTTTTTTTTAAGAAACTAAAACATGCTTGATCTAAAAATGTTAACATACATTATGGTTTAGAGGAATATCAAAGTTAATTGATATAGGTAAAACCCTAAAGTCCTATAACCTAAAATTTGGAACCAATTAAAATTTTGCCTAAGTAATTATATGTAATCCTTAAGGTACACATTATAAGACTTATGATATAATATAAAGTATGAAATACTTATGATTTGTACACTACTTATAATATGTAATATATCCTAAGTTACCTAAGTTATGAAAATTAAATAAATCCTATGTACTAATATTAATAAAAATTGGTCCTAGCCTTGTACCTAGCCCTTGGGGCGTTTTTTTTTTTTTTTGGATAAGTATGCAAGGGATCTTTTAAATTTGGCAAGTATACAATATTGATTCTACCCAAGAACCTTCACACGTTTTTCTCTTTTTATAAAACACGACTTTCTTTTTTTTTGTTCCCAAAAACCGATTTTCATTTCCCCCAAAAACCCTAGCCATTCCCTATTGCCCTCACACACACCATTCTCTCTCAAAAAATTCTTCAAAACCTTTGTGTGTTCATCCTTAGATCAAGAAAGAAGAAAGGTGTAGTGATTTGGTGATCGTTTGTAGGTGATTGTGTTGATTTGGTGTCCTTGTTGTGACTTTTTTCTTGAGGGATTCTTAATCCTCTTTCATCTCAATCTCAAGGTAAATCATGTGTCTCTTTGATTCATACTCATGTCTCTCTTTTGTTCTTTGATTCATCTCTTGTTCGTCATACGTTTGGATTCGCATAAAATCATGAAGTTTGTAAATACATGTGAATTAATCTTTTTAAAAATGTATATGGATGAATCTGATTTTTATGGTTAAAAGCATGTTATGAGAAACCTAATTAAACATTAATGATGTTGCAATCAAAAACTACAAGACTAGAAACTCTAGGTAATGATCTAATGAAAAGTTTTCATAAAATTAGGGTTTTGTTGTTGTTATTAATCTGTCCAGAATTTTTAGTCATATAGAACCGAGTCAAACGTGGTCTTGGAAACGAGTTTTGACATGATTCTTGAGCCTAGAGTTAAATTTAGAGAGTCTAGTTTCTAGAAACGTTGGTCTCATAATTTTTGAAGGTATGGAAGGTCGATTTTTAATTTCTACAAGATTAAGTGTCGAATTTGGAAAAACAGGCCTGAAATTTACTTGGATTGTTTGATTTTTCATTTTCAAACGATAAGTAATTAGGATCTCTCCTTTTGCATGAGTGATATTTAGGATATAAATAAATTTTTGGGATTTTTGGGAATTTTTCCAAGTTGCCGAAACAGGTCTAATAAGCGTAAACTTTTGAGGTATATTTCCTGAACACTTTCGGGGCAGGTCTGGATATATGGATTTTTAAACCATACTTAGACTCTGAGATAAAATCCACAAAAATTTGTGAAATTACTTAACTAATGTGGGAATCTCTGGTAATTTTCTTGTAATTTTTGGAATACTTCTGATGGGTTTAAAAATTCGTGTAAAACTGGTCCAGATGTGAAGTTAAGAAAATGAAAGATAAAATGATGATATCAATAAGTAAAACACTTATAAATGCATAAGGAGCTTATAAAATGAATATGTTGGTAGTATGTGAACATATTTACTGTAAATATTGTGAAGAGGGAGAAGTGATTTGGCTTTGTGTGCCTTGCTCTCGTGCACACACTTTGAGGTACAGATATTCCGTCATTTCAGTAATGACACTTCTTTTCTCTCATGACTCTTGTCCATTTTGATATTGGATTCGTATTCTCCTTGCTTTGATTAGATATGATCTCTTACGCATCATTTAATCTTTAGCTATTTTGATTATGAACCTGGAACCATTTGATGTGAACCTTTGAATTGAGCCTTTGCCATGAACCTTTGTCATGAATCTTTGCTATGAACCTTTGATTGTGAACCTTTGATTATGAACCTGTGATATTCTGATGACTTAGACATTTTGCCAAACTTTTGACTTTGCCTTTTAACCCTTCAGTTTGATACCCGAGCCATTTTCCTAGCCATGAAGGTAACATGGCCAAGTCATTGATGCACCAATGGCATGACTCCAGGGTGGTCGAGTCATGAACCATC
Organism: Chrysanthemum lavandulifolium; assembly: GCA_022545495.1. Taxonomy (NCBI): domain Eukaryota; kingdom Viridiplantae; phylum Streptophyta; class Magnoliopsida; order Asterales; family Asteraceae; genus Chrysanthemum; species Chrysanthemum lavandulifolium. Next base: position 79,513,242 of record CM040239.1, on the reverse strand, counting down.
CCGTCCCTTTTTTATATATATGAGATATATGCGCATTATGATTATGAATTTGCAGGGGCATATGGATGCATCCTAGATTTGATTTGTATTTGATTTGGATATGATATGATTTATTTGGTGACTGACGCTTGTGTGCAATAAACCTCTTTCAAATTTTGGGAGCTAGCTACTCCATGGTTACTTATGATATGATATGATTTGATTTGTTTGGGCTCGCGATAGATTACTAATATTTTCCTTCATGGCCTTTCATCTTTGTTATGCCTCATGTTATTCCACAATGCACTATATTTTATATTTCTCGTTTTTAGTTTTCCGTTGATTACTCATTCATTCATTATCCTTGTGTGATTCATCCGACTACCATACTATACTCCAGTTCATTTGATTCGTCATACTCTCATTCCATTTTGGCTGACTACCAAGCTTATACTTCGGATTACCACTTCATTCGTTTACTATGCTATTATATGATTATTTGATCCATCTGTTTACCATGCTGGTACATGATTACATAATTCCTCTATTTACTATGTTAATATGTGATTATCTGATTCACATGTTATCATGCTAATATCTGATTATCCGCTTACCATGCTATTATGTGACCATTTGGTTCGTCTGGTTGGCATGCTAGTATGTAATCATTTGATTTATATGTTCATCATGTATACCTTCGTTCAGTTATTTTCGTGGGCTATGATTATCATTTAGTATTACTATTTGCTATTTGTGACTACCATGCTTGTACTTCTGTTTGGTATTTTCTGATGCTTATGTTGTTAGTTCGACATAGTAATTGATGTTTACCTCACTTGTTGATCTGACATGTTTACACTTCTGTTTATGCTACTGTTTGATGATAGACATGGTTCAACATATGTTACATGTCTAGTTGATTTTTTTTAGTTTTCCATGCTATGTCCTTGTTTAGTTAATTCCTTCAATTATGATGTTCGTTTGGTATTCCTACCTGATACATGTGGTTATCATGCTTATACTGCTGCTAGTATTTCCTCTGGTTATGATACTTGTTCTGTTTATTAATTGTGGGTTATCTGACTTGCTGCTAGTATTGCCACTTTTTGTGATTGTGTGTAGCAAACTATTTTTTTTTTCTTATTGTGTGTACTGAACTTTCAAATTTTGATTATTGTGTGTATTTTGTGACTATTCTGCCATATAAAATGACCATTTTACCCTTCAAAATTTAAAAAAAATAAGGGTAAAATGGTCACAAAATACACACAATAATCAAAATTTGAAAGTTCAGTACAAACAATAAGAAAAAAAATAGTTGGCTACACACAATCACAAAAAGTGTCAAGTTCGATGCATTTTTTTTGTCATTTGCCCTTAAGGAAAAGCTTGTTTTAATATCTATTACTCTTAACAAGCTTTATGCTTTACAAAAATTAAATTTACTTTTGTCGTTAACAAAATTTAGGTAAAGATCATAAAATATAAATAACGTTTAATGACGATATTTGTATTAACAGTGTTCTTGCACGAATTTGGGCGTTTTTATTAAGAGAGTTTTTGTTTAAAATTTCTGTTGGGAAACGTTTATAATTGTGTCCTTAACATGTTCTCATTATTCAATCAAACACAGAAACTCCAATTGTGAGGTTTTTAAAATTTAGGGTTCATACGCATTATTTGGGGGTTTTCATTCTGAGGTGTTCTGGTGTAATTTTATGAACAAAGAAGTGTTAGTATGTGAAAATGAACTTGTTGGAACACTTAAATTAGACCAAAAACTTCTCAAAATCAAGAATTGAATGTTTAGGGTTTATAGTCATGTTCAGGATGAACATCCTGATTCTATGGTTAAAAGGTGATATAATTTGTTTATAATCACTCCAATACAACCTATGAACACTAAGGAACAACCAAAACTTGCATCAGATGTGTAAATTTGTTATTCGTAAATTAAGGGTTTAGGGTTTAAGAAATTCTTACGAATAAGGAATCTGGTGATTGTATGATTGTATTAAAGCCTTTATTGTGTTTCTGATGATGTTTAAACTGAATGGTAATGATTGGAATTGATGTTATGTTAATAGGAAGGTCATTCGTAAAGACTGAAAAAGGTTACGACTAAACAAAAATTTACGAATAAGATTACGAATAAGAATGATAATCTTATGAATAAAGAACGTCTACAGTGACTTACGAATTTCTTGGAAAGAAATTCGTAAACATGGAAAGGTTTTTGAATAAGGCTAAATTCTTACGAATAAGGAGGCTGCTTTACGAATAAGCTTGATTCTTACGAATTAGCAATATTTGTAAACATAAGCATATTCTTACGAATAAGTTTGATGCTTACGAACAAGAATGATTCTTTACAAATAAGAACTGTTCTTATACATTAGACTTATTCTTACGAATAAGCATCCATCTTTACGAATAAGGATTCAAGTTACGAATAAGTTGTTGTTTACAAACAAGTTAACTGTTACGTGTAAGTCACAAACCACATGTTGTCTAATGTTTACGAATAAGCATACAAACTTTCAAATGTTGTGTTTTAAGTGGTAAATGGGAATTTAAACTTCAAAATTAACACTTTCACTTAACTTATCATCACAATTACATGAAAAATGACAAATGTGACTTAGAATGTGTAACAAACATCAATATGTTAACATCAAACAAGGACTTAGAGAATGAACCAGACTAATGCTAACACACTGTGTCTTTCAATGTTTGTTTCTGTGTCTAATGTCTTTCAGATCACAAACAATGGCTGCACAACAATCTGATGACAATGCTCCCTTGGAACTCACAGTGGCTAACACATTCCCACAAGGTTACGACAAAGTAATTGGCAAGAACAACCTCCGAGTGGACTTCAACAACTATACATGTATTGAATCGTCATGTCAAATTATCGTGGACATCCTCCTCAACCACCCCTACAAGTTCATGCTCACAAAGTCTTCTTCAATTCCCGATTTCTACATCCATCAGTTCTGGCACACTATGGAAAAGATTAATGGATAAGATGTTATCAAGTGTACTTTACACAATTGTGAAGTCACTGTCACTGTCGAGGACCTTCGCTCCATGTTACTACTACCTGCCATTAACTCTCCATATGACTACGTCAAGATTCCAACTGAAAAGGAGATACTGATTTTCTTATTGCTATTAGATATGATGAGTCTGATGGCATCATCACCACTCACTCTAGGGTTGATGTGAAATACATGCCACAACCATAGAGGATCCTCTACATCATGATTGCCAAGTTTGTATCGGGAAGAGACAGCGGTCATGAGCATCCCAAGCTACCTCACTTGCAGATATTCTGGGGAATAGTCAATGTCCAGCACATTGACTTTGCAAGCCTAATATGGGAAGACATGATGCAGCACCTCAAGAAGGGAGGGTCAAAGATCCTTTTGTCCGATTCACAAAGCTGATCATCCATAACTTACTCAAGAAGTACGAGGACATCCCGAAAAGACTTGATGATCCAGCAAAGCACACTGTGAAAAAAGAGCCCACTTTGAAGACGGTTAGGATTCAGGTGTCCAGTACTCGTAAACAAGGTATTGAACTCCTTGCATGCCTTCTTACAGAAAAGGTCAAAGAAGTGACTTATTACAGATATTATCAGCAGGCTCTCAAAGCACAGCGTGTAGGATTCATGGATGAAGTCACTCAGGCTCCATTAGTAAAGATAAGGTCTAAGAAAACTGGAAGTTCAGGAAGCACGACAAAGAAGTCCAAGTCTAAGATCACATAAAAGAGTCATCAAGAGAAGAATTCCAACTCAAGTGACAAAACCCGAGCCTTCTCCTAAGCCTACATCACAACCAGATGAGGACTCAGAGACTGAATCAGATGAACGCGTTGTTTATGATGAAGTTCATGCTGATGTCACTACCAAGGAGAAGGAAACGGAGACAAGTCCTAATCTTGAACAACTTGAGGAGGATATCGACACATATAGATCTGATGATGAAAGTGACAAGACATATAAAGGGAAGAGGCCTCTCACTGAAGAAGAAGAACAAGGCTCAGATTCCGAGCATGATCCTGAGGAACAAGAGGACAGAGAATTTAAGAAAATCTTGAAGCATAAGAGGTTGGAACACCAAGCCTCTACCTTTACGGTTAATTAACTCGGTGGGGTAGGAGGTTCAAGTAGTGGTGCTCTACATCTCGAAGAACCATAACAAGTCACCCAAATCCAATTCGATCCGGTTAATCAACCCGGTAAGGACACGGGTGACACCACCAAGGTAACCGTTCAGGAAGAGGAACCACAACAAGACAAAGATGAAGAAATGTATGATGCTAGAGGTGACTATCATGATCATGAAGAGAGGATTACTAATGATGACATTCAAAAGGCTACTGAGGAGTTAAAACGCAGAGAGGCTGAAGAAGAAGCGGCAAGGGCTGTAGAGGAACGTCTAAGGAAGGAAACCGACAATTATATCCTCGACAACCCATTACACAACCCAAAACCGTCTTCTGAAACACCAATTGACACCTCAACAAGACCTGAATCATCATCACACTCATCCCCTCCACCAACACATACAACATCGAAGTCGACTACAAAGTCAGTTAAGAAGAAAGCTGATACGGGGATGTCTGGTGCCAAGACAAAGATACAAAAGGTAATGAATCAAGCCCGGACAAGAAAGCAAAACCGTTTAGAAGCACGAGTCAACACATTGTCCGACTTGGTTACTGATCTAACTGCACAGATGTCTACATTCCAAGAATCCAAAGATGTCATCCAGAAGTTTCTCTCCAAGGATGTTCAGGGAGAAATGAATCAGCTAATGATCAATTATGTTCAAACATTTCTTTCTGAAAACATTCCTGCGATCACAAGAGAACTCTTCAAACGAGAACTGCAACCAATGTTGAAGACCATGATCAAGCAGATTGTCACCACAACACCGGTGGTAATGGAGACTAAACCGGTCAAGCCCCTAGTCATTACAGAAGATGATTTAATTGCTAAACTTGTCACCAAAATGGCTACTAGAGCTGCTACAATGAGCAAGGAAGATGAACAGCTCTACGATCTTCTCGTTGCAAGACAGCTTCGAACACCATGCAAAGAAGATGCGGGCACTGACAAAAGATCTAGAAAAGATGATGATCAAGATTTGAATCCCAATGCAAAGAAACAAAAGAAAACCGGAGGATCATCATCATCCATGCCACCACCAAAAGCCAAAACTTCTACCACCCCCACACCTCAAGGTGCTCAGCCACCACCATCAGATAAACCTAAGGAATCCAACATCACCCACCATCTGATAAAGCTGGTGATCACTTCACCTACACCGGTGGTGATGACTTTGAGCAACCGGAGCCTCAATCATCACCTCAACCTTCTCCAAGACCAAGACCAGAACCATCATCAAGCGTGAAAGGAAAGAAGTTTGTCGTTATCTCATGGATAGATAATGACAATACAGAAGAATATGATTGGTTCAACAAATTGGTCGAGGCACAACAACCCCATGAAGACGATCAAGAGCCAGTGGATGGTCGTACAGTGGAACAGGTCCAAAAGCTTAAAAGTCAGTTCAAGATTAAGAAAATGACCAAGAAAAAACTTCGACGGATCAAGAACGATGCCTTCAATTTGCTCAACGAAAGATCCGGAAGCACAATTGAGCTCGAGTATCACCTCAAAAACATTTCCCGAGCAATGTCAAACAATATCAACTGGCTCAATCCTGAATTCAATATTGATCATTCAACAAAGAAACATGGACCGTATTACACTGACTGGACCAAACCACTTCCTCTTATCGGAAAACCTGAACAACCGAATATTCCATTCCGATTCTTCTTAAACAACGACCTCGAGTTTCTTCAACACGGAAGCTCAATAAGTAAGAAATATGCTACATCTTTGACTTTCAACATACCAACTGCCTACTTCTCCAACAAGGCTATTGAGGAAGACGCCACCAGTTTGTTCATTGACAAAGAGGTGGAGTGCGACAAAGATGTCTTGCTAGGGATTCACCATTGGCCAGAAAGGTGTAGGCTTTTCTACAGAAGCAGCAAGCTAAGCAAGTCTCAAAAGGATGTCAATCATGACCAAAGGATCATTGCTATAATGCCTATTTCTACAGCTACTAAGTGGGATTACTCCTTGATAAAGATCGTGGTGAACAGACAAGATGAAAAGGAGTATGAGTTCTCAGAATCTGACTTTCCAGACTTGTCTCTCAATGACATTGAAGACATGTATCTACTCAAGGTACAAGGAAGGATGCGTCAGTTTCCGACAGATATCCAATTGAAGTACATCACCGCTCTCCTTATCTTCATCAGAAGCAGGATCATACAGGAACGTGTTGAAGACCTACAGCTTGGAGTTGAAAGTTACCAGAAACAACTCAATCTCACGAAACCGCTCTTCCACTTAAACGAAATCAACAGAGAGCCACAATAAAAACTCTTCACCAAACCAAAATTTAGATTCGTCTACAGAAGTGAAAATCACCACATTTGCTTCATGGCATTTGATGAAATTCACAAATTCTGTGATGATACTCTCAAGATGGTACGTGATGGCTTGGATTCTCGTTTGAAGGATATTCAATTGGGCAAAGGTCGAAGACATAATTCTCAAGAACAACGGGATGTTTGAAGGTTTTTTAAAAGGATTGAGGAGAGGTTAAAGCACCGAGATCAAATGAGGAGGCTTGAAAGCTATGTGGGAGGATGACTTGGCTTTCCGATTCTGACATTTCAACGTCCAGAGTAGTTGGTTAGTGTTGTGTATAAATTTGGATTACTTGAATATTTTATATATATATATATATATATATATATATATATATATATATATATATATATATATATATATATATATATATATATATATATATATATATATATATATAGGGATCTATTGAGAAGTAAATTAAAATAAGAAGTGGTGAGAAGTGACCAAAACTACGCATTTGAGATGCAACGACTTGAATTAGATGAATTTCTATTCATATAGATGCAACATCTTGAGTTTCGAAAGTTAATTTGATGTATAGATGGTGCAAATTGATTTTCATGCTTTCGGCTCGTGCAGAGGAACAAAAAACAAGAGAAATCATGAAATGCATCTAATATACGTATTGCATCTGATTAAAAGCTAGAAAACACACTATGGTGTGTTATAATGCATCTAAGATTATAGGAATGCATCTAATTTAGGTCGGTGCATCTCGGATTTGCGGTTATAGTTCTTCTTATTCCTTCTTATTTTAAGTAATCTTCTTATTTGATACTAACTCTATATATATATATTTATATACTAGATTTCGAAGCCCGCCCAATGGGCGGGCATGACTTATAATGATTTGTTTGTTGGTTTTTTTTTAACTTAAATACATTTTTAAAAATTGTCAAGCAATATTATAATACGATTGGGTGTTGTTGGAATCACTCTAAACTATATTTCAAGTGTTAGTAATTAATATGTAATAGTTAGCTTAATATGGCTTTTATGTTAGTAATCATGCCAAGGCTTATGTAGAAAGCCCATGAGCCTTGGCCCAAGCCCATAAGAAGGAAGGTTGCTAGAAGTGTTGCCTAGCTCCTTGCCCTATAAATACTCTTGTATACCCTCACTTGAGGGTTGGTTGTTCAATTCACTCTTTCACTTTACGCATAACCTTTCACATATTCATACGTGTAGTGTTGTGTCTTGTTCATCCGATCATTCTCTTCTCTATTTCTTATATTGATGCTTGTGTTACTAATATGGGAACCTAACGGTGGTATCATTCGCCAAATAGTTGGGTGAAAAGCTTTTGTTTTGAAGTTAGTTTTTGGTCTTCGCGTAAAATGGTTTCTCACTTTGTCACGCTTAAAAACTTATTTTTACACTTTTAATCCAAGATTCTTGTACTTTCAACGTTTTAGGTGTTAAAATATCATTTTTGGCAAAAGTTTCAAACTTTACGTGTGGATCATTGTTTTAAGCTTGGTTTTATTAGTGGGATTATTTCTACGCATAAGGTGTTTAGAAGTTTTGGATCATCAAGTTTCACACTTTTGTGTTATTTTGGTGATATTGAAGTTGTTTCATCACAAAAATCGGTTTAGAAACATCATTGGGCTAAAATCATTTTGGTTAAGTTTCTACGCGTATCAAAACCCTAATCTTACGCGTAACTTTTCCTTGGATCGATCTTGATTTTTAGTGGTTTACTCGGTGTTTTCTTGCTTGGATAAGCACGAAAACACTTGACTTTGGATATCCTTTACCTTTGTGATAGTGTAAAAGATTTTTAGGCAAAACCCTAATCTTACGCATAAGCTCAAACTTATCGTAGAACTCTTCCGCATAAGATTTTTCTTACGCCTAAGCTCATCTTACGCATAAGCTAATCCTCGCCTAAGTCTTCTCGCCTAACTTTCGGTTTACGCATAACTTTAGTGTTTCTCAATTCTTACGCGTAAGCTAATCCTACGCGTAAATCTTGCTTTTACGCGTAAGTTTGGTGTTTTACGCCTAAGTGTTGCTTTGCCTAAACTTGGTTTTCTCGCCTAAGGATACTTCATCAACAACGTTTCATTCGACTACAAAGATCCATTTAACAACACAAGTTTTCAACATGTCTCAACCTCCATACTCTAGCTATTTTCCTTACACTTATAATCAACAACAACAACAACAACTAAGTCCACAACATCAACAATTCAATCAACAAAAACAAATTTATCAACAACAATTCAATCAACAACATTATCCACAACAAGGAGCAATTCCACCTCAAATAGTTCAACCACCACCTAGTCTTCAAGTACAACCTTACACAAATGTTCACAATCAACATCCATCCAGGAATACTATGAAGGAACCAACTTTGTTTGCAAAGATGTGTGAAGCTTTAAGTAGCCAACAATCCATTCATGAGGCGGGATCACTTGATAGACCTCCAATGCTCACTCCGGTAACTATGATCAATGGGTGATTAGGTTCTTTAGGTTTTGTGATCTAAAGAAGCCACATGGAAAGTTCTTAAAGAAGGTTATCTTGGAAGGTCCATTTCGGATGCCTATTGTTGTTACACCGGAGATCCAAATGATGTTCCACCAAGATGATCTCACAAACATTGCAACTCTTGCGACCTTTACGGTGATGAACTTCTACACTCTGAAGTGATGAGCTAGCAATGCAATATATCCTTTTAGGATTACCAAACCCAATTCTTGAAGTGTTGATGCTCAAAAGACGCAAAAGCAATGTGGGAACATATTCATCTTCTCATGGAAGGCACTGCACTCAATCAAGAGGATATGGAATCCAAAATTTACTTGGCTTATGAACACTTCATGATTGAACACGGAGAGACACTAGAGTCTTATCATCATCGATTCTCGGACATCATCAATGATTTGGATAAACACAACATCATCATGCCAAGAATTGCGGTCAATACAAAGTTCCTAAGTAGTCTTGGTCACGAATGGGAGAAGTATGTCATTTTCATCCGTCAAGCGAAGAATCTTCATCATGCTTCTTACGGATTATTGTACGACTATTTGAAACCACATCAAAAAGTTGACAAAGAAAGGGTTATCCGTGGACAAAGCGCTTCACCATCACTTCGGACAATCAACAACTTGCTTTGTGGGCTCAAACTAGTTATCCTCCTCAACCCGCCTCCTCAACCAACAACAAACAATTACACCATATGATCCGTCACAACAACAATCTCAACAAACTCAATTGGTTCCATACAACAACAACAATGATCAAGCACTTTACGGTGAAGCTAATGAGGACTCGAAGCTTTTGATGCATTGCAACAAGGATTTGTTATGATTGCTAAAGCCTTGGCGGTATACAAACAAATCCAACAATCGCATTCGCTCCTCATCAAACACAAGGAATCGGTTGTTGTGAACAATGGACGTGTTGAAGTTCGAGAATCGTGGTTATGGTCGTCGGATGGGAGGTGGTCAAGGGTTTAATGCTATGGGAAGGAATAACATGGGTGCTCCACAACAACTCAAGTGGTTGAACAGGGTAATGCTCGAGAATGGGATAAATGGTCTTGTTGCTACAAGCTGTAATGAGAAGGGACACACAGCTAATGCATGCCCAAAGCCGAGGACTAGGGCGGTGCTTATCACAAGGAGGCTTTACTTTTGGCTCTTAAGGATGAAGTGGTGGAACTCTCACAAACAAAACGAGCTTTATGGCGGATCGAGACTCGGATGATGATATGGAGGACTTGCAAGCTAATGCGGCGATGATGTTGATGGCACAAATGCAAGCTCTCCACATGAGTGACACAGGCCCGGTGTATGACAGATGATGGCTTGTCTCGGTGCCGAACAAACCATATTCATCAGCGATCTAATATCTCGACCAACATCCGAATCCGGCAGGCTCGGAATGTTCAAAATGAGTCGTCCACATCTCATTCGGCGATTCTCAACTAGACCCGTAGTTACATTTGACGATCAAGATGATCTTATGGTTACCTTTGATACTCAAATTGACTCGTGGTTATACTTGAGGATCTAAATAGTGATCATGTTGTGACTCGCGTTGAACACGCTGAACTTTTGCCTAGTCCGGATATTGATCTCTTACTTAAAGACCAACAATCCCGAATGGATGAATGTTATGCATTAAATCGAAATTACATAGTAAAATGCCTTTATTAACGGGGATATTGAATGCTTAAAGCGCAACTCAATTTTTCAAAACTCAAGAAAACCGTGAAAAAGGTTTTGAAGCCGCTTTTGCTAAATCACATCAAAGCGAAAAATCTTTAGAACGAAGATTAAGTGATCTAGCCGCATCGAAGAATGCTTTGTTGTCTCAAATAGAACAAGCTGAAACATGAACATAAAAAGCAACTTAACGCTCTTACTTTGGAAACTCAAAAGCCAAGGTGAGTTGTTAACTTGTCAAAAGCAGTTCTCTGCGTACAAAAAGCATTCAACGAAGCGAATAGATGACCATCTTGAAGAAATTGTCGACACAAAACAAACTTAAAGAGTTTGAAATGTTGTTTATAAACATGGTGAGTCAATCACAACAATTCAAAAGTTTACTTTAAAACCCAATCCAAATGGATATGGACCGAATCTTGCGATTACAAACCAAAGCTTTCAACCAAAGCATTCAAACCAAATCACGAAGTTTCGGTCACGAGAATATAAAATTGATGATTACATTATGAGTGTTGTTGAATATCATCGTCAAGAGGAATTAGATGCGAAAGGCGAGTCGATCAAAATTAGAAAATGTTGTTTATAACAAACCATTCAACTATTCAAAAGCCGTCACTTTCGTCCCACCAAAGGATTCTTCTAACACACCTAGGATTATCACAAAAGCATCTAAGTCTTCTAATGTTGCTTCCCAACCAAATTATGCACAAATTTATGGTCCTTTACCTTCACTCAGTGAAGTAAATTCAAAACCGAAAATCGTCAAATTCTTAGATATTTTGACATTTTCACTTCTGACCTCAAACTTTTAGAGCGTGAGATTGAATTTCATTACGAAATAAAAGTTGAACATTTTCAATCGCCTCGGTAGCGAGAACAAAGAGATATTTTTCGAAAAGAATTTTACCCCATGTTAAAATTTTGAAAAATTGTGCATTGTATTGGGAAAGGGAATTTCATAAGGAACTTGGATTGATGAAAATCGTTTTCGAGAAAAGCGAAACATCTATTTCTAATACAAAGCGTAAAAGAAAATGTTACGAAAAGATGTTGATCGACTCTTGGAAGATGTTATCCGTCTTGATATCCATAATGTTGTGTTATTGCATTCTTTGCCATATGCATCGATTATATCTCTGATGATTACTTGTTGATTCTGTTGAAATTGTTGAGAATCTTGATAATGTGCATCGGATCGAGTCTTTAAAAGTTGAAAATGAGCGATTGTTAAACGAACTTTCAAATGCAAAGCGTCGTCTTCAATGGTGTCAAAAGATTGTCAAAATCGTGAACTTTCTCGCAAAACAAAATCACTCGATTCGCTCAAAATCTTTTGATCCTAAAATTGAGCAACTGGATGATCAAAACGTGTCTTTGAAATGTCAAATCTCAAAATATGAACAAGAACTTGCAAAAGTTAAAAGGAATATGGTGTCATATTTGATTTACTCAAACAGACTCGTGATGAAGCATCAAACGAACTTGATCATTATCTTGCACACACTAAAGAAGTCATGAACTTTTTAAAATCTTAGTTACGAAAATCAAGATTTGGTGCACACTATCATTAAGTTAAGGAAATGTTAGGAAAGTATGAACAAGTTCACCTAGCATCATTAAGAAAATTGCACTGTAACACTTAGCAAAAGTGATCCCGAAATGCCTCTTGACAAAACACAAGATACTAATGTGCTTCCTCTCTTGAAACAGGAATAGTTGCCTCTTTTCCAAACGTCCGCACTTCACGACCTAGGAGCAATACAAGGAAGAATAGGAAGTTGCGACCTAAGAAAAGAACAATAAAGAATCTTGAAGTAGAAGAACACCTAGGACTTTGAATAAGACTCATGTTGCACCCACTTTAGATATTGCGTCGACAAATGTAATGGAAAAAGTGTTGTAACAAATGTTGAACCTTTAAGTACTTTTGATATTCGATCGAAGCTTCTTGTGTTATTTGTCGTAAAAGTATGCTTTCGATTGTCATGATAAATGTGTTGCTAAAGCTATCTTGTCTCGTTTACGGAATCCTAAGAATCGGAATACCTCTAGGCCCACTAATGCTTCTAAGTGCGTGCTTGGTAAACCGCCTCTTTAGATTCTAAGAAGCGCATTGATGTCCTGTAGTTCGATATCACCTCCAGGAATGTAGTACCACCTAGTGCATTCACTAAGACTAAAGCAAAGACTAGTTGGAGATGGCGAAATGGATACATAATACACTAGGATTTAAATGGATGCCTAAAATCATTGATGTGTGTATTTCTACTATAAGCGCTTGAACCCTCTAACTCTTGGGTTCCACATCTACTTCTATTCCATCGTGTGTCGTGCATGTGTAATGCGGTGATCTGAGATCATCCTTTGGATTGTTGATAGCGGATGTTCCCGACACATGACGAGCAATCTTAAGCATTTATCAAACTTTATTGCAAAGTTCATTGGCACTTGTCGATTCGGGAATGATCACTTGCGACTATCATGGGCTCGGAGATTACATCAATGGCAACATCGAAATTAGCGGGGTTTATTATGTGGAAGGCCTCGGTCACAATCTCTTTTCGATCGGTCAATTACGTGATGGAGATTTGGAAGTTGCTTTTAGGGAGAAAACTTGTTTCATTCGTGATCTACAAGGAAGCGATCTTATGTCGGCTCTCATGATTCTAGTCTCTACACAATCTCAATGCAAGACATGGTTGCTTCATCTCCCATCATCTACTTTCAAAGGCAACATCAACAAAATCTTGGCTATGGCACCGTCGTCTCTCACATTTAAACTTTCAAACCATAACCAACCTTGCTCGATACAAACTTGTTGAAGGTCTCCCGAGATTCCGGTATTCTAAAGATCACCTTTGCTCGACTTGTGAACAAGGAAAAGCACTCGTGCTCATTTTCCTTCAAAGGTGGAACACGACTCTCGACATGTGCTTCATCTTCTTCACATGGATTTGTGTGGCCCGATGCGTGTGCAAGCGATTAATGGCAAACGCTACATCTTGGTAATTGTCGATGACTACTCACGATGGACTTGGGTCTACTTTCTTGAAGCAAAGATCAAGCTCCACGATGATCATCACCTTTCTCACGAAAATTCAAGTTCGACTCCGGAACACCGTCCGCCAAATCGAGCAGACAAAGGCTGAATTTGTGAACCAAACTCTTGAGAATTTTATGAGAAAGTGGGAATTGAGCATCGAAACATCTATTGCACGTACACGAACAAAGCGGAGTTGTTGAAAGACGAAACCGTGCGTTAGTGGAAGCTGCAAGAACAATGTTAATCAATGCTAAACTTCCAGATTACTTGTGGGCGGAAGTTGTATCAGCGCATGCTACACTCAAAATCGATCAATGATTACAAAGCATACAACAAAACACCTTTTGAGCTTATCCACAACCATAAACCGAATCTCAAACACTTTCATGTATTTGGATCCCTTTGCTACCCAAATAATGATCGTGATGACTTTGGAAAGCTCAAAGCCAAAGTGACATTGGAGTCTTTATTGGATCTTGTGAAAATTCTAAAGGTTACGGATGCGGAATCGTCGTACAAAGCGAGGTTATGGAAGCGATTCATGCAAATTTCGATGAGCTTCTTGAAATGGCTTACGAGCATAACGACTTGGAACCGGTCACAACCGTTTAAACTTCCTCAAACCCCATCATCGGTGAACCAAGCCCCGACTTACTCGTCAACAAATGGAAAAGCTATTTGCTCCATTTGTTTAGTGATGACATTGATGAGCGTGCTCGGTGTATCCATTGTTTCCATTGCTCAACTGATCATACTCTTATACGATACACACTGCTACAACAACTCTTGTTGAAGAAGCACCACCGATTGACTCTACAACAACAGTTGAACAAAGCGCTTCCAACAACGACCGAACCGGTGATGATGTTCTTAATGAAGTACCCCACTGCGATTTTGATCCAAATCGTTCTTTAACCCGTTTGCTAATGAAGCTGCTTTTGATGTTGCGGAATCATCTACAAGCCATTTGAATCCTCAAAATCGCACAATGTATACCAACATCAACCCTCGACACATCGTTGGACAAAAGACCATCCTCTTGAGAATATTATTGGTAACCCGAATCAACCGATCGTAACAAGACAACGTCTTCACACGGATGGTGAACATTGCATTTATGCACTCACTTTCTGCCAATCGAACCTAAAAACATTAAAGGCGCAATGACAAAAGACAAGCTGGATTGAATCCATGCAAGAAGAACTCAACCAATTCAAGCGTCTTGAAGTATGGGAGCGGTTGAAAGACCAACGGGGTCTATGTCATTGGTCTCAAATGGATTTGGAAGAACAAATTGGATCTTTGAAGGGCGTAATCGAAAACAAGTCACGTCGGTGGCTAAGGGTTATAGGCGGGAAGAGGTATTGACTTTGAAGAATCATTCGCTCGGTTGCTCGTCTTGAGGTTGTTCGGATCTTTCTCGCGTTCGCGGCTCATATGAATATAACGGTCTTTCGGATGGACGTCAAAGCGCTTTTACGAATGGTCAACTGAAAAAATGGTTTATGTCGACCAACGGAAGGATTCGTTGATCGAGTTCCCGAACCATGTCTACAAAGCGAACAAAGCTCATGCGGTCTCAAACAAGCTCCTCGGGCGTGGTGCGATAAGTTATCATCCTTCCTCATTGCCAATAATTTCACCAAAGGTTCGGTCGATCCTACTCTTTTCATACAATATCACGGGCACATATCTTAATTGTTCAAATTTATGTGGATGACATCATTTTGGGTCAACACATAAAAATACTCAATCGCTTTTGCAAAACTAATGAAGAAACATTTTGAAATGTCAATGATGGGTGAACTTACGTTCTTTCTAGGAATGCAAGTTCATCAATCACCCGTGGTATTTTCTTGAGTCGGTCAAATATGCCCTTGAACTGTTAAACAAATTTGGAATGCAAAGCTGTGACACCTATGCCACACCAATGGCTCATACCAAGAAGCTAGACGCGATTTACATGGGAAATTGGTGGACCCTACCAAATACCGTAGTATTATTGGGTCTCTCATGTATCTAACATTAGCGGGCACGATATTGTTTTTGCCGTATATCTTTGCTCCGTTATCGATCGAGACCAAGCTGAAACCCACCTCTCGAGGCTAAAAGAATCCTCCGATACATCAAGGAACCATTAACTTGGGGATCGGTATCAGAAGGATTACGGTTTTGAACTAATAGCTTTTTGAGATCGATCACGCGGGATGCTTAGATTCACGGAAAAGTACTTGAGAGCATTACAATTTCTTGGTGATAAATTGGTGTCATGGCAATCGAAGAAGCGGGATTGTACATCGTTGTCCTCAACGAAGCGAGAATATGTAGCCATGTCGGCGTGTTGTGCTCAAGTCATTTGGATGAGAACACAACTCAAAGACTATGGTTATGTATTTGACGAAATCCCGATGTCTTTGCGACAATCGGTGCTATTGCGATCTCGTGCAACTCTGTTCAACATTCGAAATCAAAGCACATCGATCTTGATATCATTTCATCAAGGACCACGTGGAGCAGTGCAGTTGAATTATACTTTGTGGTCTTGAATACCAATTGGCGGATCTTCTCACCAAAGCCTTAGCTCTGCTAGGTTTAATGAGTTGGTCCACGGATTGGTATGCGGTGTTTGACTCAAGAGGCTGGATGAACTCTTAAAACATTCTTAAAACCGGTCAAACACCAAAACCTCTTTTGTAAATATTTTTCAAAAACAAAATACAAAAATATAAAATCTGATAAAACAACAAAAATATTCTTCTATCTATATTTCTTTTAACATGGCAAGTACAAATCTTCCGTCAACACTCAAATCTTTCAAAATTCGGTATTTTTACGATCAAGTGTTGAGGGAGAAAGCAAATATTTTCGGTTTCATAAAACCTTGTACTTGCATGTTACCTTATCCGGTTGTTTCTTTAATAATGGTGGTCACATTTACGGTTTCTTGACACTCCTCGGACTAAAATTTATAAAATTTCATTATTTCTTAAGTCGAGGGGAGTGTCGTCAAATTTCTTTCAAATATCCTTCGTTTGGTAACCAAAATGGAAGTTATGGGCATTGGATGTAAATGGTTAAGGTGGAGGGACTAATTGTGTCAAAAGCTCAAAGTATTTTTAACAAAACACCTCCACCAAACTAACACACATTTACTACACACATTTATTATTTCACCAAACCAAATCCTACGCCTAAAATCAATCTTCAAATCCGTGTTCTTTGATCATCAATTTGTAAGTGTTTAAATGTTCTTTGTAATCATCTAAACATTGGTTTTGAATCGTTTTGAAAACCAACGGTTAGATTTTAACTTATGAGGTGATTTTGTGTTCTCGCATAAGCGTATGAACACAAATCAAGTTGTGTGTTTGTGGTTAAAATGGTTGTGTCAAAATGTTTATCTAATCACAATGATACCATTTTATCATTAAAACTCACCCGATACACGAATTGAATGATTTTGAAAACTAGGGTTTATCGTGAAATTGGGTATTTTCATATGTGAGCGTTTACGGTTAAAAGATTGTTGTTTGATGTTGTTTACATGTTGAATTGATCATATCTAGGCTTAGAATTTACCCGAAACACTAATTGCATTAAAATTGAAAATTAGGGTTTATGTTCTTAAGTATTTGGGTATTTTTGATTCGCTTAGATTTTGATGTTAAAACTTGGATAGAACAACTCAATAGGCTTCTTAGACATCCCGAAAAAGTTTGGTGCAATTCCTATGGCTAAATATCTTACTCGTAGAAATTGAACTTTAGGGTTTTAAGTCTCTGGCGTAAACTTGTTCTCTCATATAAGCTTTTAATGAGTATTCATGGTTTGATTTGATAAGGATTGAATGTATGTGTTAATATTGGTGATATGATGAATTTATTTCGGGTTTTCTACGTGTGAAAATTCGAATCAAGGTTACTTGCCATCTACGCATAAGGATCACCTTACGCGTAGCATGTTATCGTAAGAGAAATCTTCGGCGTAACGTTTGCGTGGGTTCTACATTGGGGACTACGGCGTATCACTGTGAAGGATATGCGTGTGATAACCTCTACGCATAAGGTTGACTCTTACGAGTAAGCCTTACGCGTAAGGTTCCATATCGCTTCTGCGTAAGCTCTCGCATAAGGCCCTCTTTTCCTCGCGTAATATTTCTTACGCGTAAGTCAAGAACCTCACGCATAAGCTTACGTTTACGCGTATAATCACTCTGTTTACGCATAAGCTTGCCATTTCTCGCCTAAGCCTAGTTTTAACCTTAATTATGAATTGTTACGCGTGCAAACTTGTAAATAAATAAATCATAACATACGAAACCAATAATGTCACTAATAAGCTTAAATGTTTAATAAGTTGTGAAAAATAAGTGAAAACATAGACTTTAAAACTTGAAGTTAATCAACTCACGAAACTTATCACGGCGTCTTTGGACTATTGGACTAACAAGTGACATTGGACTCGTAACAATCATCGACATATCACATTCAATAATTAGACAATAAAACCATCATTGACTAACGTAATGTCTTTCGATATGTTGGTTCTTTTGGCTAAATATCTTTCGAGATCACGACATGGACGCTCAAATGCAAAGCGTGGAAGCACCAAACGTTCTCACCGTTGAAGATATCTTCCTAATGGCTATCCGATGAAGATAGGAAAGAACAACCTTCGTGTTGATTTTGATAGTCTCACACCTTTCGAGTCTTCTTGTTTAATAGTTGTGGACATTACGAAGAATCACCCTTATCGAACATGCTCACCAATTACGCTACGATCTTGGGAGATCTACATTCACCGATTACGGCATACAATGCGAAAGATCAAAGGTCAAAATCTTGTGACGGTGACGCTCAACCACAAACAAGTCACCATCACACCGGCGACTTAAGGGTTGTTCTTCTCATTCACATCATCGAGCCAACCGAATACAATGCCACACCAAGCGAAGAGGCATTACGCAATTCATGATCGACATTGGTTATGGCGAAGCTACGGGAGTAATCACAAAGCATTCATCGTGGATCTTAAGAATATTCCTCGACCATGGAGAACCCTCTACATCATCATCACCAAATCGGTTTACGGGCGTGATAGTGGTTATGAGCATCCCAAGCTCATGGAACTACAATCTTTTGGGCTTTGGTCAACATGAAACACATTGAAGTTGAAGCTCGATATGGGACGACATGATGTCATTCCTCAAAAGCTTGGCTCCAAGATCCCATATATCGGATATACCAAATTGTTGATCCAAAGAGCTCTAGGGTATAATCACGATATCCCCGAGACTCAATGACCCCAACAATCACTCCATGTTGTATGAGCCTACACTCACGGTCGGTTTAAGGAATCTACAACAAAGAAACAAGGTGCGGTGTTGCGGATCACCTTCTAGCGATGCGGTCAAACAACTCTATTCATACAAAAGGTATCGGTAGCGGTTGATGAAGGCAAAGTAGGTTTTCTTGATGAAAAGTCCTCGGTACACCTACTAGGAAAACCGGGAGAGGCGGTCAGGAAGTGTTACAAGCGAGAGTCAAAGAAAGTTTCCTAAGAGAAACATACTCTCAAAGGAAAGTTCCCTCTAAGGAAGCTGTTCCTATTCCTATTCCCAAGCACGAACCATAACAAAAGCTCTTGGATGAAAGCTCGAGGAAACTTGAATCGAGACGAAGAGGTCACCTACTCTGAAACTGCAATCGATGACACTCCAACGATAGCTAAACCTCCCGGTCAAAAGGCGATAAAGGAAAAGGAAAACTCACGTGCTTGAGCATGATAAGGAAAGTTACGAAGAAGAACCATTTGATGAGGAAAGAGAATATCAAAAGAAGTTGAAGAACCTCGAGACAAAAATACTTTGCCGATGAATTCATAAAGGATCAAACTCGTGGCCTGGAGGATCAAGTGGTGGAACTCAAGCCACACCGGTTTCGATCGGTTAATCAACCCGATAAGGGGCGGTACCACCACCACCCACGAACAACAACAAAGGCGACTTGAGGATTCCATCAACTATGACATAGAGGAACCGGACATGGAAAAGACGAGAAAACTCACGGTGATGATACTAAGGCGATGAAGCGGCTAAGTCGGAAATGATGAAGATCTTGATTATGATACTTTTCTTCTAGATAGTCCCACGCGCTCAAGGAGGAAACTTGAGCCACCTAAGGACCACAGTCACCTCATGTCTCCTCATCATCGGACTCGTCTTCTCACTCTTCACTACCACCATCCAAAGGCACAACAAGATCCACATCTAAATCGTGAAGAAACCAAGCGACTCTTGGATATCCGGGCTAAAACCAAGATTGTCAAAGGCATCAAGCGGTCGGGAAGAAAGGCGTGACCAACAAAAGTTGAATCAACTAGGCGCGGTATCAATCTTCTAAATGACGAGATAGACAAGATGTCAAGTGAAAGGAGTATATCCGAAGTTCATGCAACGTGATGTCCAGGGGCCGAGCGAAATGATTAGGGCTATACTCACAAGTTCCTACTCGACACCTTTGTTCACGGAGTTACAAGGAGATGTTTACAGACGACTCTATCCAAATCTCATGAAATTGGTCAAGCAAACAATGCAATCCACTCCGGTTACAATGACGATCAATCCAATGGAGCTGCGGTTCTCTCGATGCGAGTTGATTTCCAAGTTGGTGCTACAAATGTCTCAACGATCGCAACTTTCACCTCGATGAAAGTAAACTATTTGAGGCACTCTTGGAATATCAACTCAAGACTTCATGCAAGGAGCAAGTGAAGGCCTAAGCGTCCAAGAGGCGATGAAGATAAGGATAAAGATAAAGATAAAGAGCCTAAGCGCCCAAAAAAAGCGGTGAATCATCCTCCATGCCACCTCCACCCCAAAGGACTCCATCTCAACAACGATCTCCTCCACGCTCTTCTGGCGACAAACCTCGGGACTCGAGTTACCACCCAGACGGAGAAAACCGGTGATCATTTGAATACCTTTGGTGGTGACGATGAGGAAGTCCACGAGCCCCAACAACAACCCACCTCTCCCGCTTCAACAAAGAAACCAACATCCTCATCTAGGCCAAGAAGAAGAAGAAGTCGCCTAAGGTGATGTCGTCTCATGGCTGAGCGAAGATGACACCGAGTATGAATGGTTCTCTACACTTGTTGATGCTACTCCCACCTAGCGATGATCAAGATATGGTAGAAGGTCGTGCGTTGGAGCATGCTAAGTTACTTCAAGAAAAGTTCAGTGAAGAAGATGACGAAATCGAGTTGAGGCGCATCAAGAATGAAGCCTTTCAACTACTCAAAGACAGCTCGGAAAGTGCTATTGAAGTTGAATATCACCTTGAAAACATAGCACGAGCCATGTCTAACAACATTGATTGGCTCAACCACAAGCAAACATTGACTTCACGGAAGAGACAAGGCTCCATACTACACCGATGGTCTAGACCTCTACCAACGATTGGCCAACGGATCAACCTAAGATTCCATTCCGCTACTTCTTCAACAATGACTTGGAATTTCTTCTACGGTAGCGATGGTTCAAAGAAATCGCTACATCACTTACACTTCCGTTCCGTGACCATATACTCCAACGCATAGCCATCGAAGAAAAGGCTACTCACATGTTTTCTAACGGTGTGGAGCGATATGACATTGATGCAATGTATGGGATTCACCATTGGCGGGCAGCGAAGAATCTACTACAAAAGCTGCCGGTTTGAAAATCTAAACATGAAGTGCACGATGATAAAGGGATCGTTCTTTGTTAAGCATGTAGCTCTTTCGTCTAAATGGGACTACACCTTCCTCAAGAATATCGTGGTCAAAAGACAAGGCGAAAGGGACTATGAATTACGTGAAGCGGACTTTCGAACTTGTCTCTCAATGACATTGAAGATCATATCTTGCCAAGGTGCAGGGAAGAATGAGACAATTCTCGTTGAAATTCAACGTGAATACATCAAGTCCTTGCTCATCTTCATCGAAGCATAGTGATCCGAGGCGTGTAGAAGATTTACAACTTGTTGTTGAATCGTATCGGACACGTGTCAACCTCACGGACCTCGGCTAGAACTTCGACATCAACCATCTTCCACAATACACTCTCATCGACAAACCGTTTGGAGTAGTTTACCGTAGTGAACTACAACATAAGCTTTGATGGCGTGTAGAGATCTTCATAAGTTTGGGGATCACACACTTGAAAGTCGGGGATGGCTTGGCTTATAGGTTGAAGGCGATACATGAAGGCATTGGGTCACCAAAGCGATGGAATTCTCGGGAAAGCGGGATGTTAAGAGGATCATCACTCGGATCGATGAAAGGTTGTCTGAAGGGACCGATTCGAACTACGGAGAGCTTCGTAGGTGGTCGTCCGAGATTACTCTCACGGTATCAGCATACATTCGCATTCACGGAAATATTCTTTGGACTACACGGTACCCATTAAACTGTTTCATTTTCTATATTGATTTGGATGTGTGATTATTTAATGACAATGGCTTGTGCACATCACGATGTACAACCCGTTCTTGTAATGAAAGGACCACGTAGTGCGCTTGATTGCCACAATCCTTATAAAAGGAGCGAAAGCTTCTTACTTTTGAGTAAAACTTATCAAACCTTTCACTTTTAAAAGGTTTTGCTCAAAAGAACAAGTACTTCCCCTTATGATTTTCAAAACCTCAAAAGTTTATATCACTTGTTGAGGGGGAGTATTTGATTAAAAACTTTGTTCACAAATTGTTCTTCGTGATAATCTTCCCACAAAACTCGAAATGGTCATATTTAATATCAAAACGTTATCAAAAATAACATTTATATGCCATTTTTGAGGGGGAGAAAATTATTGTGATAAGAAATATGTTGATTTGCTATTGAATCTTCGTGTGATAAGACTTAACCCATGAATTGACGAACTCGAGCTGTCATAAATCGAAAAGATTTGTCTTCCTAGACTTATCCGAGTAGATTGTACCTATTCGAGAAGCTCTTGATAGACATGAACTTTGTGGGTTTGACAACCTTTCGAGGTTTGTCCACACCTTCAAGGTAGTTATTAGAGCTAGTTGTCACCTAAAAGGCGACAATGTAACTCTTTAACTATGCAACGTAACCGTGTCTCGCGGGGATTGTCTATCTTGAGTCGATCAATTCAAAAGTCGCGCTCTTCTCTCACCGTGCGATTTCGTCTAAACACTTAAGCACGTGTGGAGGGAGTATTTACGCTAAAGATAAAACTCTCACGGTGGTACAAAATGTTTTCATTCACAAACACTTTGAGAGATTTTCAAGAAAATGGTTTTGTGGCAACATAGGTTAGTCATGGAGTTATAAGGTGACTAAGGTTAGGAATAACCGTCCTATGATCCGCCAGAGCGGAGGGATCTACCCAAGGACATCACAAATAGTTAGTACTTAGAAGTCCTTAGGTATGATTATAAAAGGAGAAAATGAGAATCGGAGAAAGAAGGAGTTGAAGAATTAAAAGAAAAGCAAAGAAAAGGGTGAAAAGAAATAGCCCTCCAGTTATTCAACTTAGGGCGGACACGGGTTCAATTCATATACTCTTGGTTGTCACTAGATGACACCGGTATTGAAGATAAAAGTCGTCATGGACCCGATGGCGCATGCACTAAACCTTCTTAGCCACTCAAGTTTCTCTCCAGCGAAGCTTGTTTCATTCTCACGGGAACCCTACGTAAACTATCGGCTTTCTCTTAGAGATTCTTTGGTATTGAAGAAGGAGACCCTCTCCTAGTCTCCGCTCGGAAAACCAAAGTGCACTATTGAGTCTAGAGCCACGAGATTCATCAAAGATCTCTTAGGTACACTTGACAAATCATCGCTTGTCGTTCAACAATAAGAACATAAGTGATATATTATCGTGTCCTTCACGGATCTTAGCAATCTGTCGAGAACATTTATGAGAGGTTCACATATGTGATCCTCGGTGATTGAATGGAAACTCTGCCGGGGTCAACATCAAACCACGACGGCGGTCACTTGGTAACTCCCGTGGATTACGCTTAGTGTGTCTCAAGCGGTCTACGATCGTGAGGTGATGCTTGGTGTACCTCGGCGACTCATCTGAACTGTAGGTGTACTTGGTACATCGCGTTATCTCACTTGTGGGACTCCGGTTCGAGAACGACCTTTGTGAGAATTAGAGTTGTGTTTTCACACTATCTTGTTAACACTCTCGAAGTTCAAACTTGTAAGTCTTGGAATCCGCTTATCACTAACCTTTCTTATGTTTTCTTCTTATGGAAGCTCGGAGCGGATGATCGTGCGATTCTTCACATGCTCATACCAACAACATCACTAATGGAAGTTCTCTCAAAGGCAACACAAAGTCGAATGATTCTTCGTCAAAGTCAAAGAATCTACAAAGTTTAAAGACTAAGAGAACTACATCGATCTTGAAATCCAACGTTAAAGGCGTGTGAGCATGTTGGAGAAAGGCGTGGAACACTTGAGCAACGAGCGGACTGATCACGAACAACAACAACATACTATCACTACCATCACAAAGAACAAAGATCAAAGAACAAAGAAAATGATGACGTCAAAGCAATTGTTTTCAAAGGAAACAATTTCTCTACACTTTGGGAGATTGTTCGAATCAAGGCAATTCTTCTCACAAGAAAGAAGAATGTCGAAGAGGCGTCAAAGCTACTATTACATCAACACCTTCAACGTTTATATTATCAATCACTAACACTTAGGGAGATTGTTGGAATCACTCTAAACTAGATTTCAAGTGTTAGTAATTAATATGTAATAGTTAGCTTAATATGGCTTTTATGTTAGTTATCATGCCAAGGCTTATGTAGAAAGCCCATGAGCCTTGGCCCAAGCCCATAAGAAGGAAGGTTGCTAGAAGTGTTGCCCTAGCTCCTTGCCTATAAATACTCTTGTAAACCCTCACTTGAGGGTTGGTTGTTCAATTCACATTTCACTTTCTACGCATAACCTTTCACATATTGTCATACGTGTGTGTGTGTGTTGTTCATCCGATCACTTCTCTTCTCTATTTCTTATATTGATGCTTGTGTTACTAATATGGGAACCTAACAAAATCCATTAAAATAATAACATGTAATGTTGGATGCTAAGTTCATGGCAAGATTCCTATTTATATTTATATTTGTTAAAAATCTGATTGGTCTGACCTCAAAACTCAAATTTTAGCTATGCAATTAGGATTTACATGTTGTTAGGAATTAGAAATTCCAGGTATTAAAGAGTCGGTCACCTCAAGTATATGTAATCGTTAGAAAGCTCGTAGTCGTAGTTCTTTTATGTTAAGTAGTATTTAGTTAAGTAACACCGTGGAGGACGGACGGTCTTTACCCACCGTATGCCCGATCCACACCCGATGTGTGGCGATTTATGTAAGACTATAAATACTCTACCTCCCAAGGTAGAGAGTTGGAGCTCATAATAATATCTTTCACTTTCTCTTACTAAGTTCCCTAAACCTCTAACTTTCTCTCTAGAATTCCATTTATACGCCACTTTGTGTTATGGTTTGATGTGTATGTGAAAACTAATATCCAACAATTGGTATCAAGAGCCATGGTTAAATCATATCTTGCACATCTTTGGATTTCTAGTGGTTTTAGGTGGTTTTGAGTTTGAAAAAGTTTCGTGGTTTTGCATCATTTGGGTGATTTCTAGTGTTAAAGTTTGGATTTTGATAGTACTTTTATGTTTAGAATCATCACAAGTGTTTAGGTTTTGATTTGGTAAGCTTGAATCATCGTGGTTGGGTAGTTTGTGGATTGAAAAGTGATGTTTTTGTGGTTTTCTTGCTAGCGACTTGACATTCGGACTTCATTCTTCGTAGCGACTTGCTTTGCAATTTCGTGGCGATTACGCTTTGGAGCTAGCGACTTAGATCTAGCGATTAACGGTACAAGTAGTGGACTCTCCACTACGGGTAGCGACAGTGGTAGCGACTTGGTCTCAGAGCGAGTTGCTCTTTAGCGACTTGGATCTCTAGCGACTTGAGTAGCGAATTGCTGCCAAAATTTTGCTAGCGACTTGAGGATTAGCGAGTTACTACTTAGCGACTTGCATTTGTCTAGCGACTTGGGACTCTAGCGACTCAGTGGTGTAGCGAATTAGGTGTTTAGCGACTTGGTGCATTATCTTCTAGCGACTTGGGTGATTGTTTACGGTTTTCTCTTGATTTAGTAAAATCCCGTGAAAGAATCTATTTCCCGGTTTAATCATAGAGTTATAAAATCCCGTATAATCTGTTAACATGTCTACCAACGTTTCTACTATCATCTCCACTTTGTTGCCAAGGATGTTCAAGCACCGGCTCGGATACTGCCCACCCATGCTTGATAGAATCGACTACGATTCTTGGGCTCAACGAATCGATTGTATTGCCTTGGAAAGGAAAATGGTGTCAACATTCTCAAATCCATTGATGAAGGACCATATCGAGTTGAGACGACTAGAGACATACTTGATACTAATGAAGATGGAACTCCTATTTACGGAATGGATGGACCTAAAATGTATGATGAGCTTGATGATAAGGAGAAAAGAGATTCGATGCGATATCGGGGCTTCTAACATTGTTCTTCAAGGTCTTCCTAAAGACATCTACAAGTCGATCAATCACAACACCGATGCAAAGGCGGTTTGGGATAATGTCAAGATGCTTCTCTCGTGTTCGAATTAACTATGGAAGACAGAGAATCACAACTCTATGACGAATTTGAACAATTCAAGATGAAGCCGATGAGAGTGTCTATGAGTACTATGTGAGATTTCATAAGTTGGTGAATGACATGAGGAACATCGAATGACTATGCCTAACATTCAATTTGAACTCAAAATTTGTGAACAACATGAATCCCGAATGGCACAAGTTTGTCACCGCTGTGAAGCTCACTAAAGGATTGAAGAATACAAACTATGAGCAACTCTATGCCTTCCTCCTTCAAAATGAGAGACATGCTATGTTTGAAAATTTGATTCTCATCAGTTCAAAGCCAACCAGGGAGAGACAAGCTCGTCTAATGACTCAACTGCTTTCTACTCAAACATCGGAATCACAACCAAAGCTTCTCAAGTCATACCCTTGGGTAATGGTAATCACAAACTCATTCCTAATCCTATGTTCAAACAAGCTAATCTTGATGCACACGCTGGTAACTTCATTAATCAACTAGCTCTTCCGATTAGTCAAAACATGAATTCTCTCCCACAAACCAACAACAACCTCGAATCGAAGATCTAACCCACACAATCAAGCTATTGTTAAAGATGGAAGGATCGTGGTGCAACCGATTCAGAAAGACAAGTATGATCAAGGAAGAGGTGGAGTGGTAGAGGTTATGTTGGCAACCGTAATCGAGGAAGGAATGGTAACCAAGGTCAAGCTAAGCCGATCAAATGTTATAACTGTGGTGGTGAGGACACATTGCAAGAAACCGGACATCTCCAAAGCGTCCACGAATCCGATTACTTCAGAGATAAGATGTTGCTTGTACAAGCTCGGGACAATGGTGCCGCTTTGGATGAAGAGGAATTGTTTCTTTAGCCGAGGCAATGCCAAGACCTATGATGCGAGATGTGGATGAGCGGCTTATTCAGGAGATAGGTCACAATCATCGAATGCCTTTCAAGTCGCCGATTGTGATGCATACGACTCGATGTGGATGATGGACCTCTTGCACACAATTTTTATGGCTAGCATTTCTCCAATGGTCTCTCCCAAGGTCTCTTCTTCACCACAAGTGGCCCTTCCAAAGACAAACTCATCTCGAGGTACTAAAACTATACGATGATGTTGATGTGCAAAGATGCATGACAAAGTACTATCAACTAAAACTATTGAATCAAATATTGAAAATATGGGTAATACCGACATTGTCCCATATGATCAATATGTGAAACAAAGTGAAAGTGAAGTTGTACCAAGTGATGCATCTTCGCATCAACAATGACTATGTTTTTGATGAATACACCGCATGTGCCCCGATGATTCTCGTAATTTCGAACTAAATGCCTATAAAGAACGTATTGCTATTTATGAACAACGTGCAAAATTTGAGTTGACCACTCGTGAGCGTGAAATGGATGACCAAGTGCATAAATCATTAGAAAAGTAATTTTAGAGAAGAAGTATTGAAACAAGAATTAAATTCCTTGCAAGAAAAACTTTCAAAAACAAATAAGCAAAACAAGAACTTCAAGAAAATGTGAAAATGCTTAAGCAAGAATTTAATGCAAAGGAATCAAAACTCTTGAGAGACTTTTCTAATCTGAAAACTTTGAAAACAAACTTGAAAACAAGTTGTACATACAAGGAAACACCATTCGATTGCTCACATGGTCACTAAACATAGAGTTATAAGCGATAAGCATAGTGTTCCCATTATAGATAAACCCAACCCCGAGTACGGAAAGATAGCAAAAGCGACTCAAAGTGTGATCTATGATGGCAATGAGATTCTTAAACCTAGACAAAAACCTAGTTGCGTTGAGTGCACGAGAGGATGATAAGAAACTAGATGAAATCACTAGGGAAAAGATGAATAAGAAACTAAATGATCCTAAATGCAAAGAGAAAAAGTAATTATCACTCCTCATGACTACAAGAAGGAAAACTGGATTTCCTTGATCAAGTTTAAGGCTCGACATTGTTGACTCGAACAAGTCTTACGGAAAATGGATTTAGATAAGCGAAAGCGGAAAATATTGTTGAAACAAACCCTCCCTTTGGAAAATGCCTAGAGCGACCGTGTATCCTCCTAATACACCAATGCATCTTGTTCCTAGAACAATTGCCACTAAAAGCAAGACCTTAATTAGCCAATATGTTATATTTCAACTATTTGTTGATTTTGAGAAAACTTGCAAGAAAAGGATCACACCCACCGGGTATAATCAAGGAGAAAGGGTTTTGAGCAAATGAAAGAATGTTATTTAATCGAGGTCATGCCTTTCTTTAAACTTCTAAAAGATCACTTTGAGAGTCTTAAAAGGAATAGAAACCGATATCAAGGGAATGGAAAAGGAATTTGATGCAATGATAGTTGAAGTTAGTGACTATGAGCGTGCACTAAAATATAATGAGATTGAGAGGAAGAACTTGCATACATTGAATGAGACTCTTATTATCGAATGTGTTGCTCAAGATATGTTTTTACCGCTTCAAATTGCTCTATTAATGCTTCCAAATTTCATGAACTATCTGTTGCCTCGAAAGTCTCCCATGATCGTGTCATTGAGCTTGAAAATACTAATTCTAAACTAAACGAGAAAATTGAACCGGATGATCACGACAATTTGGTTAAACATTTTTCTAAACTAGAAGTTGAGCATTTTAATTTACAACTAAAATATCAACATCTTAAAGAAAATGTCAAAACTTCAAATATCAAGACATCATCGATGCTCCGAGTTTGATGCGTTTTTCAAATTAACAAACGTGATGAATGATTCAAGCTCGATGCAACACGATCGTAAATTTGAAAGCCCAAATCTCTCAATTAAAGGGTCAAACGAACAATATGACAGGCTCCCAAATGCCTCCTCCTTTAGATTCTCAAAATTCTCAAACGTTTCATCTTCAAAACCTAGTAAATGCTTTACAAAAGGAAAACGAAAGTTTTCTAGAAGAAAATGAAAAGGTTAAACGTCATTTCAATGAGTTATTTGAATCAATTAAGGTCACTCGTAACAAAAATAACGAACAAATAGTTTCATTGCAAAAGAAAATTGAGAATCTGAAGAGTCGTGTAAAAGGAAAATGCCAATGACCAATGGGGAGAATGGTGTATCAAAGGTTCACTCTTGTAATAAATATGCTTTGTCTCGTGACATAAGTCCCTCCTCATCTAAGGAACAACAAACTTGCTATTCAAACATACTTCTCATCTCTTAAGGATTGCTTAGAATGTCTCGTGAGATTGTTGAAGAGGATAAGCTAGAGAAACCTCATGATAATGCAATTGGACATGCATGCTTATATGCCAAACGATCTCAAGAAATCTTAGAATGCTTGATCACAATATGCCCAAAGTCATTAGGTGAGAGAGTTAATCCTTTGATTCAATGCTCGATGCCTAATGCCAAGTATGATATGCATTCGATTCCCAATGTTTTGAATGTGAACCGTGGTGTGCCTTTAAGTAGTTCAGATTCCGATCCGTCAATGCTAAGAAAGAGAACTCAAGTGTGCCTTCTAGAGTACAAATCTCAACCTCTAGTTTTAAGAAAGTGAACCTTAGTGCACCGCATGTAGTTCGGATCCCAAAGACATCTAAACAGTGATGCAAAGAGTAGTTAAACCAACTAATGTTCCCATTCCTCTACAGAGTAATTAGTGACATTAAACAGAAGCGGTCAAAGTCTCAAGACAATACAAGGAATGATAGGACCTATCAAGCTAAGAATGTGCAATCGGAAGAGAGTAGAAGAACAATCTAGGAACTTTAAGCTTGAATTGAATAAAACGAATCGTGTTGATTCTAGTATTAGCCATAGGCGTCTCGTAATTAATTCAATTCGATACTATTTGCAAACCTTGTACCGATGTCCGCTTGAATTCGCTTCTAATCATGAATGTGGTGTTAATGTTCGCCTAATGATGTTAATTGTCCAGCTTAATATTGTTAATGCTAAAATTCATGCTAAGAAGGCTAAAAGGCAAAACGAAAGAAAGTTAGAAAACAAAGGAAACCCACAGGGAAGAACATTCAAGAAAATAGGCTTTTGTTGGATACATGTTGGTCATAAGACTAATCGATAATGCCCACTAGAAAATGGATGCCTCTTGGTAGAACTATTCCTTAAGAAGTGATCACACGTGAATGGCTAATACAGACACTAGTATCGCATCTATTCACAATGATTCCATTGCCTCACTTTCGATATGAATGCTTCTATTTCGATGTGGGTGTTCCAACCATTGTAACTAACCAAATGGAACCCATTCTTGCATGGGATCCCAATTATCCGATTATCCATTCTTGTCTCGTGTTCAACCGCAGATCGTTCAAATCGCTTACGTGGTACCGGACTCAGTTGCTCCAAGCATATGACTTGGAGACCGGTCGCGCTCATGAACTTCGTGAGCAAATTCATCGGACCGTTAGATTCGGTAATGATCATTTCGGTGCTATTATGGGTTATGGAGATTACGTTGTTGGTGATAGTGTCATCTCTAGAGTTTACTATGTGGAAGGTTTGGGTCATAACTGTTCTCTGTTGGTCAATTCGTGATTCGATCTAGAAGTAGCCTTCGAAAACATACCGCTTTGTTAGAGATCTTAATGGTGTGGAACTGTTAAAAGGAACTCGTGGCTCAAATCTTTACACCATCTCTATCGATGACATGATGAGGGCTTCTCCAATCGCTTGTTATCAAAGGCTTCAAAACAAAGTCATGGTTATGGCATCGCCGTCTCAATCACTTGAACTTCGCACCATCAACGATCTTTCCGTAAAGGACTTAGTTGTAGGTTTACCTAGACTAAAGTATGAAAAGGATCATCTTTGTTCAACATGCCAATTGGGTAAAAGCAAAAGTTTGCCCACAAACACAAACCTACAATCTCAATTACGTAAGTTCTTCATACCCTTCATATGGATTTGTGTGGACCAATGAGAGTGCGTAACATCTTTGGTAAGAAATATGTGTTGGTTGTGGTTGATGATTACTCTAGATTCACCGGTCAAGTTCTTAAGGACAAAGGATGAAACTCCGATATCATCATCAAACTCATCAAACAAATGCGAGTTCGACTCAACAAAACAATGTAATTATCCGAAGATAATGGAACCGAGTTTGTTAACAAACAACTTAGTGACTTCTATGAAAGCATTGGAATCACCATCAAAGAAGTGTTCCTCGAACTCCTCAACGTAACGATGTAGTTGAAAGACTAAATCGAACTCTTGTAGAAGCCGCTAGAACAATGCCGATTTTCTCAAAGGTTCCAATGTTTCTCCGGGTCAAGCTATTGCCACCGCATGCTACACACAAAATCGTTCTCGATTCACACTGCTCATGGAAAAACTCCATATGAACTTGTCCACAATAGAAAACCTAATCTCTCTTCCTTCGTGTGTTTGGTGCATTGTGTTATCCAACTAATGAGGACAAGACTTAGGCAAACTTAGAGCTAAAGCGAGACATTGGAGTATTTGTAGGTATGCTTCAAACAAAAGGGATACCGAATCTACAACAAAAGAACCCGAAATATCATGGAAACAATTCACGTTACGTTTGATGAGTCGACCGGTCAAATGGTTCCTGACACCCACTCGGGACCCGCACTTCAAAACAATCCCATTGGTGCATCCCTTGTTCCAAACTCTTCTCAAGAAACTCCATATGTACCTCCATCCAAGATGATTTAAAGAAATTGTTTGATCCTATGTTTGATGAACTGTATGATTCAATTACTAATGAGGTGTTAATCCCTACAATGAGGATGCTCATATTCACGTGAATGAAGTCAATCCTCGGTCTCAATATCTTTAAGTCAAGAAGCACCGTCACGATCCTTCGCCTCATCAACAAATCATCATTCTTCAAATGTACATCATGGAAATGTTTCGCATCAATGATGAAGTTAATCCTTTGCTACTCCTCAAGATGCTCCATTTGAAAACATATTTGCTCCTGAATCATCATCGAACCATCTTCTTCAGAGACATCGACTCGCCTACCTCGGTCCCTCAACAACCGCCACATGAACACCTCAAAAATGGACTCACGATCATCCATTAGACAACATCATTGGAAATCCTCTCGTCTCAGATCAACCCGAAAACAACTTGCAACCGATGCCTTATGGTGCTTCTTCAACTCCGTACTATCTAAGATCGAACCAAAAGATGTTAAACCGCCATGAATGAAGATAGTGGTTCAATGCCATGCAAGATGAAATTCATGAGTTTGATCGACTTGATGTATGGGAGTTAGTACCGCTCTCCAGATCGTGCTATGATCATTGCTCTTAAATGGATCTTCAAAGTGAAGCTTGATGAGCATGGTGATGTGTTGAAGAACAAGGCTCGATTAGTTGCTAAAGGATACCGTCAAGAGGAGGGTATTGACTTTGAAGAATCTTTTGTTCCAGCTTGCTCGAATCGAGGCAATCGTAATCTTTCGGCTAATCTTGCTAGTAAGAACATGGTAGTCTATCGATGGATGTGAAGACGGCATTTCGAACGGATATCTTAAAGAAGTCGTCTCGCCGCCCAACTGAAGGATTTGTGAATCAAGAGCATCCTACTCACGCTTATCGTTTGAAGAAGGCTCTTTACGGTTTAAAGCAAGCTCCAAGGGCATGGTATGATACATCACAAAGTTTCTTCTATCAACCGGATTCAAAGAAAGGAGCGATTGATCCTACATTGTTCACCGTGAAGTCGCAAACATTTAATTCATGTTCAAATTTATGTTGATGATATTATTTTTGCCTCGGCGCACCCAATGGAATGTGATCGTTTTGAATGAAATGAGTTCAAAATTTCAAATTTCAATGATGGGACAAATGTCATTTTTCTTGGGATTACAAATTTCACAAAGTCCGGAGGCATTTTCATAAATCAATCTAAATATGCAACAGAGATCTTAAAGAAATTTGGATTTGATTCAAGTGACCTCGTTGACACCCCATGATTGACCGAACCAAACTAGATGAGGACCACTCGTGGATCATGATTGACCAAATGAAATATCGGAGTATGATTGGATCCCCGATGTACCTCACCGCTAGTAGACCGTACATCTTGTTCATTGTTTGCATGTGTGCTGATACCGTGCTAAGCCTACTAAAAAGCACCTTGAAGCGCTTAAACGGGTCTTTGGGTATCTCCAAGGAACCATCAATATGGGTCTTTGGTACCAAGGACACCGGTATGTCACTAACGGCCTATGCAGATGCCGATCATGCAGGTTGTCGATATACACGTCGAAGCACGTGCGAGGTGCTCGCTTTTGGGTGATAAGCTTATGAGTGGTTTTCAAAGAAGCAAATGAGTACTTCTATTTCCTCTACAGAGGTCGAATACATAGCCATGTCATCCTGTTGTGCTCAAATCTTATGGATGAGATCTCAATTATCCGACTATGGCTTTGAATTCAACAAAATCCTCTCGTACTATGATAATAAAAGTGCTATTGCTCTCTCATGCAACAACGTTCAACACTCAAGAGCAAAGCATATCGACATTCAACATCATTTCATCGGGGAACAAGTGGAAAACGTGTGGTGGAACTCTATTTTGTGAGGTCTCGAATACCGCTAGCGTACATCTTCACCAAAGCTCTTCCAAGAGAACGCTTTGAGTTCATTCTTCCATGACTTGGCTTGAAAAGCCTTCAACCGAAACACTCAAACGCCTTCGGGAGGAAGACAAGGAGTAAAGGTTTCCTTCATCTATCTCTTGTATATATCTATTCGAAAATCAAATAGAAAATTATAAAACTTTCAAAATCCATAAAAATCAAAAATTCAAAATTCTTCAAAAATATTGTCATTTTGTCATGTTTCTCTCGATTCGATTATATCTACGGTCTTGTTGTTGTCATTCAAAGAATGACACGGACTTTAGATATTGTTCGAATTTTTAAAATATATATATATATATATATATATATATATATATATATATATATATATATATATATATATATATATATATATATATATATATTTATTTGGGAGAAAGAGAAAAAAATGGTTTATTGTCATTTTCGAGCAATAACCCGTTTTAAAAGAAAGAACGAGCCATGTTTTACCATGTTTTCAAATTCCATGCTCGATTCTATAAACATTTATCTCATTGAAAACTAAATGCTTTGAAAAATAACTCGGTCTCTATTTTTGATAATCATCAAGACTTATTTGTCAAAATCTCTATCTCTCAATCAACAACCTATGTCATTGATTGAGGGGAGAATGATTTCTATTAAATTAAAAAGTTATTTGGCATTAAATTGTTTTCAAAAGATGTACATGCATGTTTTATCAATGGAGTTTAAAGTCTTAAAATCGATCCTTATCGGTTCAAACGCTTTCTTAATCAAGTCACAATTCTTCTTAAAAGCTTTCAAAATCAATTTAATCTATAAGAGATCACAAATCTCAAATGATTTGATAATTGTGATCGGGGAGAATGTGTGATTTAAATTGGATTTAAACCGATAATTCGTAAATGGTTTTATAAGGATGTACATGTGTCCTTCCCACATGTGACAAATGATTTCAATTTTTCAATGCACATGTTAAGGGGAGCATCTATCTTAAACCCATGATTTGAAACGTGATCATTTATCTCATGTGTGCGGTTCCTCTAGTATGTGCAAAACTCTTTTCTAATCTCGAGGCACATATTGAGGGGAGCAAACTTATGAAAACCTCATCCTTCCCGGAAATGCTTTATCTTCTTGATTTGATCGGGGAAGTGATGTTGCTATCTTTTAGAAAATGGTAATCAAAGAAGTAAATTCTTCCTCTTGCCTCCGTGTGCAAAACGATTTCAAACATTTGATGCACATGTTGAGGGGAGCACTGTTCTAAAAATATCAAAAACAATTCGGTACAAAATGTTTTGATAATATATCACAAGTATCCGGATTGATTTTCAAATGGTTTTCAATTGGTTCCAATGACGATGAACAATACTAAATTGACCGACCAACTTTACTTTATGAACGGTGATATAAGGATGATAAGGTTAGGTATGTGTTCCCATGATCCGCCGAACCGGAGGGATCTACCCATGGACTATCCACTAGTTAGTGTAGAGTTCTTAGGTATGATGATAAAAGGAGAAAATGAGGAATGGAAAGAGTGCGGTCGAGACCGAGCTAGTCTTGGAATAAACCCAACAAGGTTCTAGTTATGAAGTCTCGTAAGCAATCAAGGGGTTGAAGAATTAAAAGAATTGAATGAGAAAA
Organism: Chrysanthemum lavandulifolium; assembly: GCA_022545495.1. Lineage (NCBI taxonomy): Eukaryota > Viridiplantae > Streptophyta > Magnoliopsida > Asterales > Asteraceae > Chrysanthemum > Chrysanthemum lavandulifolium. The sequence goes on along the minus strand of CM040239.1, from coordinate 79,477,561 downwards.
GGGTGAAAACAAATAGCCCTCCATTTATTCAACCTTAGGGCGAAACCGGGTTTAATTCATATGCTACCGATGGTAACATCGGTATTGAAGACAAGACGTCATGGACCCAAAGGACGCACCGCACTTCAACTTTCCAAACCACTCAAGTTCCTCTTAAAAGGACTTGTTTCATTCTCACGGGAACAGACATTATCTATCGACTTTCTCTTAGAGATTGTTGATATTGAAGAAGGAGACCTCTCCTAGTCTCCCACACAGATCCAAATATGCACAAATTGAGTCTAGAGCCACGAGATCATCAATAAATCTCATTAGGACACTTTCAATGAAGACTCTCTGCTTCACACAATGTGGAAAGAGAGATTATATCTTGAGTCCTCGCATTATCCTTGTGGTATTGCCGTAACATCCGAGTGATGTGTATACATATTCACAATGAAGATGGAAAGCCTTCGGATCCAACATCAAACAAGCTCTGGTATGTGGCATGTGAGATCTATTATATAGATCAACCATGTGACAACCGAATGAAAACAATGGGGCGATTCAATCTCTTGAATCAATCCCGTTCGAGTTATGGATTGACGGATACCTTTGAAAACCGGTCTTTGTGCTTAACAACTCTTTTCTTTAGCACATCGACCGTGTACTCATTTTTTCAAACCAAAAGGTGTTTTATGATTGATAATTGATTTTCAATAAAACCTTCGTTGTATTGCAAAAACAATTTCTATTGAGCAATACACGATTGTTTTCAAATCTCATTTCATCAATCGGTGGACTTAAAATTACCGGTTCACTCACTCTGTGTTGTCTTCTTTGAGATGTTCGGTTTGAGAACGACTAGAGCAATGCGAAACCCCGTCAAGGAAATTCTTGAATTATACCGATCACAGCGGTACATGTATCGATCAACGGGAACCGTGGGCGTGTACCTCAATTCAACGAAGTGATCAAAGACACTTTCGTGCGATTTATTGCTAATCATTGTATGCGGTACACCCGACGTTTGCGGTGATCGAATGAAGCGGTCAATCCATAGCCGCATGCTCACTTAACACATTCATCTCAAAAGAAATCATGATTAGTGCAACAATGACTCGATATTTTCACTCCATGCTTCGATACTGCTGCGCCAATATCATGATTCTACAAATGCTTCCGCTACTCGATGAGAAGATATCATGATCCGAGAATGTGAGCATGTCGGTCCTAAAGTCACAACATCACATAATACCAACACCACAAAGGATGTGTCGAGATTTTCATAGTGATGATCTCAAAAGATGGTTCAAAATTATTATCACGTGGATCAAGAAAGACCTCCACTTGGAGTAACCAAACATGCAATGTGATGAATCAATGACTACGAGCTTAGAAGCAAAGGACTACATCAAGAATGCAAGAACAATTTTAATGTAATATCTATTTGTATTCAATGTAATTTTGGTACATGATTGAGGTGACCTCCTTGGGGAGATTGTTAGGAATTAGAAATTCCGTATTAAAGAATCGGTCACCTCAAGTATATGTAATCGTTAGAAAGCTCGTAGTCGTAGTTCTTTTATGTTAAGTAGTATTTAGTTAAGTAACACCGTGGAGGACGGACGGTCTTTACCCATCAGTATGCCCGATCCACACCCGATGTGTGGTGATTTATGTAAGACTATAAATACTCTCTACCTCCCAAGGTAGAGAGTTGGAGCTCATAATAATATCTTTCACTTTCTCTCTCTAGAATTCCATTTTTACGCCACTTTGTGTTATGGTTTGATGTGTATGTGAAAACTAATATCCAACACATGTTGACTTTTAAGGGTATGGCATAAGTTCAACTCAAAATTGACATGAATTTTTAAAATATACAGTAAAACATAAGCAATTTGTTAAAATAATAACAATAAGTGAAAATTCTCGACTTTGCATTAGTTAAAAAATTCACATATAATATTCTTCATACTTTCGACCATTTCTACAAAGTGAATCATAATATACCATCAGTATACATGTTTCAACAGAGACTTAATTGTTTTAGTGGTGGATGGATAAGAGGGATTGTGTACTCCATTAAAGAAAAGAAAAAAAAAGGTATGGTAACAGTAACGGACCTGAGTTATATTGGGAGCAAAGACCATAGAAATGTTACGCGCGTTCATCTTGTTTTGTGGTTCATATTTGACAACATCCGCCATTAAATTTATGGCCCAATCAAGAAGTGCAGCCTCAGTTTGAGGAAGGGAATTAACTAACTGACTACAATGCGTCTTACAGGTTGCAATGCAATACTTGTTCGTGGTCAAAGAATCAAGTATGCCCTAGGAAGTTCTCTAAACCATGCTTAAGATTCCAACCATTTTAACTCATTAATAAAAAAATGATTAAATTGTATATCTTGAATAAATTAATTTAGTTAACAACCTTGATCAAGCCGACCAAACAATGAACATCTATCCCATCGTTTAAAATTCAAATCACAAAATAGTATATATTTTCTTTGAGCTAAAAACCATACCATCTTATCAGAAACCCTAAAAAACATAACTTACTTGACCATCCCATCGTGGCAGCTACATAACATGTTACAAACACGACATTAGAATAAAAACCAACAACATGTGATATGCATATGGCCTAAAAGAAGAATTTATAGTTTGCATATGGCCTTAATTTTCTTGCTGAATTCCCCTTACTGCTGGTATAAAACCAATAACAACTTCCTGACGTAGCACTCTTTTTGGGTCGAAAAGTCCTTTGGTTTCTCTAAGTAAGCATCACTGAAATCAAGCACATATAGGCTTGATAAAACTAAAAAACGGTTGACATATGTTATATGGATGCTTACAATCGAATGGAGAAAGTTAAGGTTAAGATTTTACTTGCATTAGCTGGTCACAAACATTCTCGGCTGCTGCAAAGTATGGTTGCTCGGGCTGAACTCGATAGGCGAAAAATGTAGATTGTATTGTGCATGATACTTGATATTTGAAATATATCAGTTGAGCTCCAGGACGTTGAACTTTGACTTCAACTACTTGATATTTGAAGCATATCGATAGCCTGCTTTCAGTAATATAAACACAGAATCATCTGATTTGAAGTGAACCAACTCCCAACATCCTCAGTTCTGAATCCACCACCCTACATTTTAGAGCCGTTTGGTGTTGTGTTTGGAAACTGACTACAATAGACCCAATCCAAATTGACTCGTAATATATAAGTTAAGTAAGAAACAGATAGGTTCTAAGTACTTTTGTTCTTAGCTAAAATCTTTATGATTACAAAAACTTAAATTGATGCTACAAAAACTTAAATTGATGCTCATTTTTATGTACATGATTTGAAGTTGTCCTTTTACAGATTGAAATTAAATGACCAATAACATACCCCAGTCATGTCGATAATTACACACTTTAGTATACTTCTTCCCGCTCGTACTAACCGAATTGACCATTTTTGTAAAAGTTTTGAAGCTTACGGTACAAATTACTTAGCTCTTCATTTCCATACTATCCTTTGGTTACGACGTTGATGCCATCCCAGCCGTTGTCACCTGGGAACTCACCTGTAAGGTATGAAGGAGCCTCACCAGAGAATGGACCTAAGTACTTTACCCTGTCTGGACATACAATGGGCTGCTTGACGGTGCAGCTTTTGCAGAAGTTTTCCTCAAGGAAACACTTCCATTAGTGGAAACCCCATATGCAAATGGAACGGGTTTCACTCTCTTACCAATTGACAAGTGATTTTCGTGATGCTTCAATCCCTAACCAAATCTTCTGCATTTTTTAGTCGTCTTTGTTTATCACGTTCACTGAATCAAAAAAAAATCAGCTAATTTTCTTTGATGCATTTTTTCGTCTTTCTCACTAACCTTCTTGTGCAACCAATTGGGATGAACTACTCTTGGAACACGATTTGAAACCTAAGCAAAAGAAAAAGACTTAACAGTTACATACCAAAGAGATATAACACTTCACCTAGTTTTTATAATAAACACATCACCTTTTGCATTGCAGCTGGAATAGTAACAATTTTCTAAATAGCTGAGCTAAGCCGTTGTTTGTAATATGACCAGTCAATGATGGATCTAATGCCAATATCTGATGAGACTTTTGCACCACTTTTTCACATAAAACTTCATAATTTCTGCAAATGAAACATGTCAGGCTCGTGTAGTTTGCAATCGCACGACTCACAGCTAAACACTAATTAGCCAACAATCGCCTGAATAGTCACTCCAAAACCTGTTAATTACTATCATTGTCCTCAGAAACTGCGTGTTCTCCAAGCCGGCTCTGAAAAGTACGAAAACTGAATAAAGTATACAGTGTAGTCGTATCAACAATCCAAAGTGAAATACCAATCTGGGTCAGTTTGTTAAGAACGGTTATTCCACAATACCCCTACTCTTATAATCAAAATGCCATATAACACATTAGCTACTATTATAACATAGGGAAGTAGGCATAGGTTTAGTGTCAAAATAGGTTGGTTAGTGGGGTTGTATAATGGGTAAAAACAAAACACTCCCTTAATGGGAGATTTCCTTAAAAACTGATTTTCAAAACCTGAACTTGGATTTTCTTGAGTTAAAAACTGATTTGAAACTATAATGAAGCTTAATTAACTGATTAGAATAGGTTAAAACACAAAAATAAAAATCACATAATGCTTATTTATAAGCTAAACAGTTAGAATAGGTTAAAACGCATACATTATCAAAAATTCAAACAGAAAGTTTGAATGATAGAATTCAACTTATAATAGTTGATACTATTGACTCTCATTAGTTTAAGCTCCACCTATTTTAGGAATTTTCGATGTGTTAGCTGGACATTTCCAGGTTTGACATCATTATGTGCATTTGGAGTTTCAAGATTATGCATATGCTGAAGTCCTGGACAAAGCTGGAAGTTTTGTTTTTCAGTATAAACAAACTAAGAAAAAATGCGGGTGCAATATCCTCATAATAACGGCATTCAAGATTTCTAATGAACAGTGTCTCCCAGTGTAAGTAATTGGTTAAGCCACTAATAACCACGAAAAAAACGATATTGGGTGGCGTATTCGTGCTCGATTGACCAGATTCCCACTAATGAATGAATGGCAACTACTATTTTGTTGGTATCAAGAAAGTATATAATGCAAATGACAAAACTTTGAATAAGAACTCAGTTTAAATCATAAAATTGAAGTGTATTTAGCAAACAATAATGTAATATGATGACATGTGTATAACTCTTTCTTCCAATTGAATATCTGTATATAAACTTCTTATACTTCCAACTATAGCATATTAGGACTTAGGTCATAAAGATTTAACCAATACCTGACAATCTAAGGGCCATGAGTTTTAGCTGCATTCTCAAGCTCTTGCTCACTTAAGCTAAGACGTCGACTTTGTCGATCGACCTTCACTAATCATCTAAACCACCCTTACCCTTTCCAGCATGGATAGCTATTAGATTCCTATATTCCGGGGTGCATTGTTCATCTTGAAAATCTTCCTCTTCATGTTCTTCTTCAAAATCCTCCTGCTAAACCATTTTCAATTAGCAACAAACCAACTTTATGTTCCTGATTATGTAATTGAATGAATTACTAAATTATATATTACTACACTGGAATTAAACCTGGGAATTTCACCACCCCAAGCCTTTGCAGCTGAATCTTTCTCTCTCTGCGAACCCATATTACCTTCCTTACTTTCTTGCCATTTATGGTATTCTTTAGGAGGTTTAGTAGATATAATAATCCTTCTTTTCAAAGAAACTGGAGAAGGAAATTCAGCAAAACTCTCTGCAGCTAGATTAAACAACATGTTCCCAAATGTTTCAGTTACCATCTACAATTTAGTCACAATACAAACGAATGAAATAAAGATCACACATAAGGCCTGCAAAATTTCATTGTAAAAATCAAGTCAAGTACTAAATAGATCGTAAATAAGAGAAACAAAGTCGCCATTTGTGCTTGCGTCTTGAAATAATCAGATTCAAATGATTAAATAATTAGGGCCCCTCTTATCGGTTTGGACGACCAGTTTCATACTTATTGTTACTAAACTCATAAAACTGTTCACATTACCTTTTGATGTTTGGATATAAAGATTATGCTTACGATTGTGTTTTAGATATCAGATTCATAATAATTGGATAGTTACCTTATTACCCCCTTCATTCAACCTAGATTGATAGACTTTACTCTCATCCCGCAAGACACATCAAATTTCCTCAAGAAAGTATTTTTGGTCATATTATACATTAGTTTCTTTAACTGTTAAATCTTGTAAAAAATTTATTAAAACTTCAAACAACGGAAACACATTCAAATACCATCTCTTATAATCCATTTATTACCGTTGATTATTTGATTAATACAAAAGGAAAATCCAAACCCCCTCGAATATAATGTTTCATACAATAGCAATATATTATTTTCGAGTAGAAATTAAAAGCCAACCTATATACAATATGAGAACATGCACATAAATAAATCCACAAACCTTGGTTTGCCACCTTAGCCGACAACAGGTTTACATAAACGGCCTCCAAAATGTTTGCTGGTTGGTTTTGTGTACCTATGACAATGAGACACACATAAGATCTATTACAATCTGAAATATTTTATTACCAACAATAGTTATAAACATACCACTATGTACGTCATTATACAGACGGCTGAAGGGAACATCGAAACGACATTTGTCTGAGCAACTATCTTGTTTATCAATATTACGTCTCTTCCATATATGTAAGTCTGAAGAGGTGTCACTATAAAGAGTATCTCGTTTTCTTTTAGTATTCTGAAGTGGCTGCACAATTGGTATTTCAGTCAACATCTGAGTATTGGTTGCATTAACACATAGAATATCATAGTCAGTACATTTTTACCATCATAATTTCAAAAGTAAATTTAAATATTGTTTTATTTGATTTATTTTCTGGGAGTGTTTGGGAATGCGTATCTGGCCAGATACATATCGATACGTATTAGGGACTAAGAGATGGAATTTTATCACCTATGATTCAGATACAAAATGCATGAAGCGGGGTATACTGTCGTTAGAGCGTCCCATATTACAATGTTTAAACATCTCATCATATCCTGATACGTTATTGACCTATATCACAATGTTACCCGTTCATTGTAATGAACATAATAGCTATTCATAAAAACTATAAAAGAACAAATAGTATTCACCTGGTAGTAATTCAAAAATATGAATAACACAATAGCTATTGGAAAGCTTCATTCTCATTATTTTGATACAAACATATACACCAAAAACTGGTTTTTGAAATCTCACCCTGCATCTGTGGATTGTCTCTAACATTAAACTATGCGTCTTCCAAAGCACTCCAAGTTACATAAGATTGTGGTATTTTCATCTATTTTAGCTGCATGGTACCTGTAAACATAAACAACCTTAAACATAAACAACCTGTAAACATAAACATGAAAAATTAATAATACCTCCTGATTCTGTTAAAAATATAATTTAAGGAAAAATATAATGAATGAACCGAATGATATAATTAATATGCTCAGGGATTGAATTTTTTTTAACGATATTAGGGTTCTGTAAAAAAATATATAATGAATGAATTAAGAAAAAATATATATTTAAGGAAAAGATATGTATAATAAAGATTAAAAAAAGATAATTACTTAATATAATTTTTTAGATAAATTGTATTTAGTATAGGATTCCAATATAATTATAGCCATTTATATATTATAATATGCAACATAATTATCAAAATAACTTGTTGACAAAGTGGTAAACACACAAGTTATTTATCAAAACAACCAAGGTTCAATCCTTGCAAGGCTCCTTTTTTATAAACAATTTTCAAAAAAAAATAATAAAAATCCGAAAATTATCAAAAAAAAATTAATAAAAATCCGAAATTTTACAATTAATGTTTAGGTGGATTAATAAATTGCTTAGTTGGACAACAAATGCTTATGTGGCATGAAATTTGATTACTGGGCATTGAGGTGGCATTAATGCCAAATACCTCCTTATATATATATATATATATATATATATATATATATATATATATATATATATATATATATATATATATATATACTACTTTATAATGTATTTAGAAATCTATATTTAGAAGTCTTAAAAATAAGACAAAAACATTTCTATAATAAGAAATTAACAAGCTATTAATGTGGTCAAGACATTTAATGTAGTCAATTAATTAATCGGTTAATAAATACAATTAATACGATTATTAAAACACAAGTCTAATCACACAAGCTAGCCACTTGTGAATGGCTAACCGTAATAGACTTAAAACAAAACTTAAAAAAACACAAATACAATGAAGTCCGAGAATATAATGAATTCCGGTCGTTAAGTCCCACTGGAGACTCAATGGTGTGTAAAACAAATTCAGATGATGGAGTGATCACTAAGGATAGTGATCAGAAAGGTTTTGATTAGAAATTACACTACCGATTGATTGGAATGGAATAGATACGAATCGAAAGCACAACAATCGATGAAAGAAACGTAAACGTAAGTTTTAAAACTACGATACGCACAAAATAAAAAGTGAAAACTAAGAAATAAAAGACCTAAAAATATGAAAATAACATTTTGAAATCCTAAAATAAAAGAAAATTATTAGAAAAGAAAATTATTTTTAACACTATTTAATTAATTATTATTAATTAAAACTATTTTAACTATTTAATAAATACTCTAAAATAGAAGAAAATACAAAATAAGGCTAGAAAAATAAACTTATGATTCAGAAAAATCTAAAATACTATAAAACTAATTTTAAAATTAAAATATATTTTTCACACTTTTATTTAATTATTACTAATTAATAACTATTTAAAATACACTTAAATACTAGAAAATATAAAATAAACTTGGAAAAATAAAATTTTAACTTGGAAAATCTAAAATATAATAAAACTAATTTTAAAACTGAAAAGATATTTTTATGCTTTTAATTATTTATTACTAATTAATTACTATTTTTAACTAATTAAAATTATAATAAATACTAAAAGATAGAGAAAAATATGAAACTTTTTCTAAAAATACTATATGATGACAGAAACCTAAGAAAAATAGAAAACAAGATTTGCTTATTAATAAGCTAAAAGAAAAATCAAAAAGCTAAGAAATATTAAATAAACACTATCACCGATTTTAAATTGATCTTTTCTCGGATTTTCTTTTGAAAACTACTTTAATACTGATTATATGAAACTTTAACAAAGACAAAAATTTTACAAACCACAAATAAGTCTGTTTTGATAGCTTAAAATCTCAACAAGAGCTTAAATGAGCTTATTTGGTGAAATAAGCTCAAACAAGCTTGCCAAATCAAACAAAAGCTCAAAATAAGATGCAAACAAGCTATATGAACTGAAATGAAGCTAAAATATACAAAGAAGCACACCGAAAAGCTATGAATAAGCTAATAAGCACTTGGCTTAAACACGAAATGGGACAAGCTTTGAGCTACTTGCACTTCTAGCTAACAAGCTCAAAAGTGAAAACTTAAGCTTGAGACTTCAAGATGACCAGGTTGGCTTCCCAAAGAACCAAAGAACACAAGATTTGGACAACTATAGAGCTCTATGCAAGCTTTTCAAAATGGACCTATCAATCGTGCATGTGGCACTTTTCGCAGCAATGTATCCAAAATAAGCCAAGAAATAAGCACTTAAAAAGTCGATTAAGAGAGAACTAGCATTTTGTATTTTTGTTTAGCAACCAAACTTTAATACCCCAAGAGCTTATGAACTAAATCTTATTAATAAACACACAATGAAATTTCCTATTTTATTCAAAACCACCAAGTTGAAAATTTGACTTTTGAAAAAAACTAAAAGTTGACTTATATGAACTTTGATCCGATTCTAAGAACCGATTATGTTGTATTAAGGTGATATAAGACTAATTTGAGCAAGATTAACAACTTCCTAACACAAAATCATGATCAATCTCCTAAAATCCAACAAAGAGCACATAAAATATGATTCAAAGGATATTTTGACTTTTGCTTAACTGAGAACTTGTTTTATGACTTGAGCTTAGTTATTTAGACCAAGTTAAACAGATTTCCAACAAAGCCAAAGACCATAGCACTTTCAAACACCAAGAACCAAACACCTCTTATAGATGATGTTTAGAACTTTTTCAAAGCAACTCACAAATTTAAACCATGAACTTGATTTCGCACCATGCATTATCATATATTAGAACTAAGAAAACACAAATTAACAACATTAACAACTAGAAACCAAGAATTGATGATGAAACTATTTTAATCGTGAAAATGAAATTTTACTAAATACAAATTTAAAAGAACAACTAACTAATTTTAAAGCTTAAATACACTTAATTATATCTAATAAACAAAAGAAATGAAATTAAAGCTAATTAACAACTACAACAAAGAAATGCCAAATTAGTCAAAAGCTTACAAATGCTTCCAAGCTCAAACCGAGAATCAAGGACCAATGAACACCCCTATAAGCTTACCACTAAGCTACTAACCCAAGGCCATCCATGATTTACCCCGCCCAAATGTGTACACCATTTCCAATGATTTTTGATTTTTAACTATTTAATTTGGATTTTGGTGATTTTCTGCTTTTGATTCTAAACCGATTTTAAATGTATCTAAAAGCTTGATTAAGCTTTCTAGAGCTTAAGTGATCTATTCTAGTCCATACAAACAACTAAAAACAACATTTGAACCAACATGAGATTTTTGCATAAACATGAAATTTTGCATAAACTTGAGAAATGGTTAAGACTTGAAATTGCTAATTGAAAAGCTTTACAATACACTAAAATACTTAAATACAGAGTGCTTGAAAGCTTTAAATTACACTTTAACTTGAAAACACTTAAAACGACATTAAGAAATTAAAATTACACTAGATAGATAGATACATTGCATCTCCTTCCTTTATAGACTTTTGTGAATCCTTGATGTCCTCTCGATTGATTCCCACCATATCTCGAGCCCTTGGATCACTCTAACTCATCGAACCGCCCACTTGTGATTTTGGCGCCAAATATTTCTTCAAAGGTGTTTGAGGAATTAATGGGTTTGGTTGAGTCAATTAATGGATTTGTTGTTTAGAGGAGGTGGAGGGACATAGTATGGGGGGAGTTGAAAATGGAGAAAACCATGCCCGGTTTTGAATATTTCGGCTGGGAGAGGAGAGAGCTACAAGAAGGCGGTTTTTGCGCGTGGGAGGTTTTGACTTTCTTTGACCGAGGGGTTAATAACAAAGGGTCGGGTCAAGGTTTGGGCTTAGATGGTTTTGGGCCTAGATTGGGTTTGGGTTTGATTGATATAAGTGTCCGCTTGGTTTAGCTATAATAACAAGGACCAAAAGTGTAACTTCTCCAAACTTCAAGGACTGAAAGTGAACTTTTTCCAATGCTCTCACAAGGACCAAACATGACAAACATTTATAGAACAAGGACCCTTTTGCATAAAATCCATTTTTAAAAGTCCAAGGACTAATTTTGCAATTTTCAAAGTTTAGGACCTTTCTTGCCAATTGACCAAAGAATCATTCAAGGATCATTTTTAACAACTTAGAATATTTCAGGACCTTGAATGATAAATTTCCACATTTTGAATTCCGTGGACTAGATTTGACAACTTTTAAAACTGGGGACTAAACCGCCAATTTTGCAAACTTGATACATTTTTCATCCGATTTTGATATTTTTGCATTTAAAACACATAAAACACTAATTTGTGATATTTTGATCATTTTGATGTGTTTCGAGTGTTTTCGATGATTTTGCGCTTAGATTATACAAAATGATGAGTATTTAGACACTCATCAATCCCCACATCGAGATATTGCTAGTCCCTAGCAATGATTTGAGAAAACTTGATGGATTTGAAAACTCTTTACCAAAAGCCATCACTTCGAGTAGCCAATTGTTTTGATTCAAGTAAGAACCTTGGTACAACGATAACCAAATGATTTATTGGCAAATCATAAACCATATAACGGATTTGATGTGTCTTTACCGTGCCGCACTTTCCGGACTAGCCAACTCTTAGATAAATTATCGAATTATCTTTGGTGAGTCAATACCAATTATGGATTTTCCATCGCCTTTACCACAAGCCATAACCTTGCGGGCTAGCCAACTCTTCACTTTTTAGGATATGGTGAGTTGAGAACCATACAATTTTGGGCAAATTGCAAGCCATATAAACGGATTTGAGAAATCTTTACCAAGAGCCGCTTGCTCTCGGATTAGCCAATCCTTTTGTCTTACGTACATGGCGGATCGATAACCAAGATGAGTAAGTGTAGAACACTTACTCCAAAAAAAATTTTGGCCAAAACGGGAATTGGGTAGATAATATATGAAATTCGTGAGAATTCCCCCACACTTAGAAATGAATATTGCCCTCAATATTCAAAGTACCGCGGTTATGCCGAAACAAAGAACGAAAAGGGAAATATTACGCCATTATTTAGAAGAATTTTTTTTTTTTTTTTTTTTTTAGAACATGATTTTATATACAACATGGGAACTCCCCACACTAGGGTGGTAGAAAGGGGTAAGAAGATGAAATATGGGTGAAAACCCATATGGTGCGTGCTAATGTTTTTGATTACCGAGTCACTAGCTTGACTCGATCCCCGCATTCATTGGTTCATGGGGAATGTTTGTAAATCCGGACAACCACGGGGAATGTCCTCTCCAAAGTAATGCTTCACCGATGACCATTCACTTTAAAATTAGGACCATCGGGTTGAGATAACTCAACGGTACCATAAGGATAAACCTTAGCAATAGTGAATGGACCGCACTAACGGACTTGAGCTTTCCCGAGAAAATCTTCAATCTTGAATTGAAAAGAAGGACTCGATCACCAACGTTGAAAACGCGGTTCTTGATTTTAGAGTCATGAATCTTCTTTGTCTTTTGCTTGTAGATCAAAGAGTTCTCGTAAGCTTGATCACGAAGTTCATTTAATTCATTCATTTGAACTTTTCTATGATCACCACCGTCTCAGATATCGAAGTTTGCATGCTTTAAGGCCCAAGATGCCTTGTGCTCTAACTCAATCGGAAGATGACATGCCTTCCGCACACTAGCTTGTATGGAGTACACCCGATGGGTGTTTTGAAAGTCAGACGGAAGGCCCAGAGCGCGCATCAAGCTTATCCGACCAGATGCACGATTTTCGCCATCGTCCTTTCAAGAATCCTTTTAATACCACGGTTTGAAACTTCCACCGCCCACTTGTTTGGGGTGGTATGCGAGAGAGACGATGGTAACACCATACTTTTGCATGACTCTTTCAAATTGGTCATTACAAAATGTGTACCACGATCACCGATTATCGCCTCGGAGTTCCAAACCCGCAAAAGAGATTTCAAAATTTCACAACAACTCGGGCATCATTGGTGGGTAAAGCTTTTGCTTCAACCCATTTTGACAAATAGTCAATGTACCACGAGTATGTACTTGTTACCACGAGAAGATGGAAATGGCCCCATAAAATCAATACCCCATATGTCAAATATCTCACAAACTTGAATGGCATTTTGTGGCATTTCATTCCTTTGAGATATATTACCATGACGTTGACAAGCGCCACAAGCTTTTGACAAAATCGGGGCATCCTTATAGATTGTGGGCCAATAGAACCCGAATCAAACACCTTTTGGCGGTGTAGTTTGACTATGATGGCCCCGGTGGGTCCAAAGATGGCAAGTCGTGAGAATGTCAATAGCTTCCTCGTCCATAAACACACCGCTCGGATGACTTGATCCGCACAGATTTTGAACAAGAAAGGGTCGTCCCGTAAATAATGTTTAACATCTTTGAAGAATTTGTTCTTCCGTTGGGTCGACATTCCTTTCATTAATGAAGTTACCCGCATGGTAATTTGCAAAGTCAAGAAACCATGGGGTGGTAGAATTTCCACGAAAAGAAACCGCATTGAGTGTCTCGAGAGGAAATGTTTCATTTATTTCCTTTTCTCGAAAACATCTTGGTGAGGGTTTTCTAATCTGACAGATGATCGCAGCTAGATTCTCGCCTCCTTTTTATCACGTATAATGATATCAAATTCTTGGAGGAGGAGAATCCAACGAAGCAATCTCGGCTTTGCATCTTGTTTTGCAAAGAGATATTTAAGAGCCGAGTGATCCGTATACACTACGATTTGGTCAAGATTAAGTACGGCCGAAACTTCTCAAATGCATACACCACGGCTAATAGCTCTTTTTCGTGGTGGTGTAATGAGTTTGAGCTTCACCATAGTCTTACTTATGTAGTGAATAGGTCGAAAATGCTTGTTTCTTCGTTGCCCTAGGACCGCACCGATAGCAAAATCACTTGCATCGCACATGAGCTCAAAAGGCAAGTCCCACGGAGCAACGAGAATGGTGCTTCAAGAAGCTTTTTCTTCAATGTTTCAAAAGCTATGATGCACTCGGGTGAGAAGATAAAAGGAGCATCCTTTTCAAGAAGATGGGTCATAGGTCAAGCGATTTTGGAAAAATCTTGTATGAATCTACGATAGAAACCGGCATGACCTAAAAACTCCTAATACCTTTGACGGTAGTAGGATGAGGCAATTTAGCAATAACATCAACTTTTGCTCTATCTACCTCAATCCCGTTTTTGAAATCTTATGGCCAAGGACAATGCCTTCTTTGACCATAAAGTGGCTCTTCTCCCGCTTTAGACAAAGATTGGTGTCTTCACACCTTTGAAGCATTTTATCTAAATGGGAGAGACATGATTGAAAAGAATCCCCAATGACCGAGAAGTCATCCATAAACACCTCCATCGTTTCCGATCATGTCGTGGAAAATGGCCATCATACATCGTTGGAACGTGCTGTGAGCATTACATAAGCCAAAAGGCATACGCTTGTAGGCAAAAGTCCCGTATGGGCAAGTGAATGTGGTCTTCTTGATCCCGTGGATCAATAGGATCTGAAAGTAACCCGAGAAACCATCAAGGAAACAATAGTATTCATTCCCCGCTAATCTCTCAAGCATCCGTCCATGAAGGGTAGAGGAAAATGGTCTTTACGGGTGGCGCCATTCAACTTACGATAGTCGATGCAAACACGCCATCCCGTAACCAATCGAGTTGGAATTAACTCGTTATCTTCATTTGTGATAACAAGAATGCCACCCTTTTTCGAACACAATGAATTGGGCTACCCAAGGACTATCTCGAGATCGGGTAAATCAATCCTCGCATCAAGAAGTTTGATAACCTCTTGTTTGATAACATCATGGATTTTTGGATTCACTCGCCTCGATGTTGAACTCGCTGGTTTAAAGTCATCCTCCATCAAGATTTTATGAGTACAAAACTCGTGGTTTATACCTTTGATGTCGGAGAGTTTCCAAGCAATTGCTTGCTTGTGTGACTTCAAGATTTTAATGAGAGCAATTTTTCATCTTTACTCAAATCTCGAGCAATAATGACGGGTAATTTATCATCACCTTCAAGGAATGCATACTCGAGATGAGGAGGTAAGTCCTTAAGCTCAACCTCGTGAAATTCTTCGCTTTTCTCAACCGACTTGACTTCCTTGTTATGAAGTTTGATGGGAGGAGAGGAGGAGAAGTGTCCAGATTTGACAACTTCTTTAGAAGAATATCTCCTCCGATTAATCTCATTTTGATTAATCTCATCCGGAATTGAATCACTAGGGTGAGGGTTGATGATGGATCATCATTGAGCAACTTCTCAATAAGAAGTATGTCCCCTCAATATCAATTGGAGCGTGATCAATTTCCCAAGGAATGTAATCACTAGCCAAGTATGCTTCAATCTCATCTAAGATGAAGTCGCCTCAAACGGAGTGAGAGAAGGAGTAGAATTGGCTATGATAGGTCGAGAAGATGTGGTGGAATCCCCACTCACGTAATTATGAGAATAACCAAGAACTTCTTGAGAGTACTCGCCGAAGCAACATCAATGATATCTATTCGGTTAACCGATTCGTAATCATAGTTTGCGAGTACCTCAAGTTTGGTCAAGGTTGAAGGTGATGACTTCATTACCAACACGCAATGTGATTTCTTGCTCAAATACATCTATGAGAGCACGCCCGCTCTCGTGAATCCTCGACCAACAATGAGAGGAACCCGATGATCGGCATCAAAATCAACAACCACGAAGTCACCGGAAAATGGAACTTTCCTACTTTCACAAATACGCCCTCAAAATGCCAAGAGGACGGATATGGAACGATCGCAAGCTCGAGAGTCATGCATGTAGGAGTAAGTTCCTAAGAGAAAGTTTCTTCCACATCGAATAAGGCATAAGGTTTATGCTTGCACCAAGATCTCGCTAGGGCAAAGCATTCAACCATTCCCGGAATACACAAGGTAAGAGAAATTTCCCAGATCTCCAAGTTTTTCCGAAGCTTCTTCGTAATAATCACGAGCGCTTCTCGTCAAGAGGAGTTTTGCCATTTCAAACAATTTTTCCTTATTGCTTAACATGTGTTTGAGAGTTGATGCAAACTTGGGCATCAAGATGATAGCATCCGCAAAGCTTATGTCAAAGTGTAACTCTTGGAAAATTTGGAAAATTTATCCATTTGATGACTAGCTTTTCACGAGCTTTTGCTCATTCAAACGTGATGGGTAAGGAATAGAAGATTTGGATTGATTCTCAACAGAGCTACAGGAGGTTCAAAACAACTCCTTGATTTGACTTGGGTTTCGGACCACTGAGGTTGGACTACCAAGGTTGGACGTGCGTACTTCGTGGGCTAGAATAATGCACCTTGTCCGTTGTTTCCTTGGTAACTTGACTCATTGCCACAGGAGGAGGGGCATTGGAGTCGAGGTCCATTGTGTGTCGGAGGTTCACCGTCCACTACCTTTGGGAGAGAAGAAGAAGAGGTAGTAGGAACAAGCAGTCCATCATATGAAACACCACTGGTTGTGATCGCTTTGCATCGCCCCGGGTTAGCGATCGTGTTGCTCGGAAGTTTTCCGAGCCCGAGGGTTGATCATTTAAAGACTTCTTAAGATCGCAATCTGACCGACCAACAACCTGCTCATTTCATCTTGGGACTTCATGAACTGCTTCAAGAACTCATCGATGATGGTCCCGGAGGAGTAATGACGGAGGAGCTGGAGGGACAATTTGAGGTCGATGTTTTGATTATAGCCAAAATTCCTTGATTAGGATTCATATTCCCATGAAATTGATTCCCCGATTGAAATTGTTTTGATGAAGGTTTCCTTGATGTTGGAAACCTTGATTGGGTCCAGATAGAAATTACCTTGGTTTTGATAACCTTGGTTCATTCTTGGTTGGTTCTGATTCGGTTTTGCATGTTATGATTTTGGTTAAAACCGGTGGTGCTCGATTAGTGTTAGCACGGTAGTGTGGTTCATTTTGAGGACGGTATTGATTACCTCCTTGCCGTGAACTACCGGCTAGAGCATTTGCTTCAAAAGGACTACCATCGGTGGCGTGACAATTGTAGTAAGCATGAGGACCACCACAAGTGACACAACTCTCAACTTTCTTCACTTCAAAGATGTGTTGGTGTCTCGAGTGAAGGAGACTTTCTTCCGTTAGCAAGAACCAAAGCTCGAACAATGTCTCGTGAGTTTGTCAATCTTAGCATCGGTGCTAGATGTACTCACGGGGATGAAGAAGAAGAAGGTCCAAGATGAGACCGATATGTCTTTGCTCCGAAAGGACGGACTTGAGATTTGTTCTCAATGATTTGCAAGGCCTCTTTGTGGTCTTGCTCAGAAATTACCTCCGCGGAGGCATTCAAAGAGTCTTGATTGGTCCGATTGAGACCATTGTAGAAAGTATCCATTTGCATTAACTCGGTAAAACCGTGATGCGACACTCATGGCAACTCTTTGTAACGATCCCATGCCTCCCGAATGATTCATCAAATCTCGAGAAAATTTCATTATCTCATTCTTAAGACTTGTGGTTCGGGATGGAGGATAGAACTCGTTAACTAACTTGGTGACAAGATCTTCCCATGTCTCTATAGAACGAGGGGTTGTTTCTCAAGCCAATTCCGGCTTGTCCTCTAGAGAAAATGGGAATGTAAGAAGCTTGATAGCTTCATGTGGGACATTCTTGTACTTGATGGTAGATGCTATCTTGTTAAACCATCGAATGTGTGCATGAGGATCATCCCGCCAAAACCATAGAATTGGCTTTGGGTTACTAGATTAAGCAACCCGGTTTTGAGCTCGAAAGTGTCGCCCACGATGGTCGGGACAACAATGGCATCTCCGTAACCCTCGATGGGTGCTTGGAGAAGCTCATTCATGGGTTTGTCTTCCGCCATTTCGACAGAGGTGGTGGTGGTAGACGCCTCACCACGGTGAAGGAGCCGAACGCCCT
The DNA here is from genome assembly GCA_022545495.1 of Chrysanthemum lavandulifolium. Taxonomy (NCBI): domain Eukaryota; kingdom Viridiplantae; phylum Streptophyta; class Magnoliopsida; order Asterales; family Asteraceae; genus Chrysanthemum; species Chrysanthemum lavandulifolium. Next base: position 79,459,152 of record CM040239.1, on the reverse strand, counting down.
CACGCTCACGAGGAATGTTTCCAAGTTCGTAAAGTGGACTTGTAGAATCGAAGAACGAGCGCATGCACTATGTATAAAAATCAATTTTCAAAACAAATGAGGCAAAACACAAGTGAACTTAACCAATAATCACAAATGAAATGGCTTTTTGAAAAAGGTACACCAAATCACAAGTGACACAAAGGCAAGTTTTAAATCGATGTTCGGAACTTATTATGGTCGCACCCCGCTAGGTAGTGCATCGCCTTGATTTATGGTGGTTGATTTTTATGTATATTTTAAGTACCACCGAAAAGACGAGGTAAGATTTGTGCGTATGGGTTCAAAACTTTTGGACAATATTTTTGGTATCGTCTCGTTTAACCAAATCGTATCGTTTTAAGAATCACCTTAAAAACAATACAAGATAGAAAACGCTACGATTGTTTTGTTGTTTTATATTTTTTTTTTTTGTTTTTAACACTTTAGGAAAAGTGTTAATGAACTTTTGATTTTCTTATAACTTTACAAAAACTTTTACAAATGATGGGTTATGTGCAAGAATGGGTCCGAAAATGGCTAAACACACGCTAAAGCCTCCCGCAATGCAAGCGCCAAAATTTGATCTCGTGCAAACTAGTCAAGTCTAATCACACAAGCTAGCCACTTGTGAATGGCTAACCGTAATGAGACTTAAAACCGCTTAAAACACAAATACAATGAAGATCGAGAATATAATGAATTCCGGTCGTTAAGTCCCACTGAGACTCAATGGTGTGTAAAAACAAATTCAGATGATGGAATGATCACTAAGGATAGTGATCCGTAAAGGTTTTGATTAGAAATTACACTACCGATTGATTGGAATGGAATAGGATACGAATCGAAAGCACAACAATCAGATGAAAGAAACGTAAACGTAAGTTTAAAAACTACGTATACGTACAAAATAAAAAGTGAAAACTAAGAAATAAAAGACCTAAAAATATGAAAATAACATTTTTGAAATCCTAAAAATAAAAGAAAATTATTAGAAAAAGAAAATTATTTTTAACACTATTTAATTAATTATTATTAATTAAAAACTATTTTAACTATTTAATAAATACTCTAAAATAGAAGAAAATACAAAATAAGGCTAGAAAAATAAACTTATGATTCAGAAAAATCTAAAATACTATAAAACTAATTTTAAAATTAAAATATATTTTTCACACTTTTTATTTAATTATTACTAATTAATAATTATTTAAAATACACTTAAATACTAGAAAATATAAAATAAACTTGGAAAAATAAAATTTTAACTTGGAAAAATCTAAAATATAATAAAACTAATTTTAAAACTGAAAAGATATTTTTATGCTTTTAATTATTTATTACTAATTAATTACTATTTTTAACTAATTAAAATTATAATAAATACTAAAAGATAGAGAAAATATGAAACTTTTCTAAAAATACTATATGATGACAGAAACCTAAGAAAATAGAAAACAAGATTTGCTTATTAATAAGCTAAAAGAAAAATCAAAAAGCTAAGAAATATTAAATAAACACTATCACCGATTTTAAATTGATCTTTTCTCGGATTTTCTTTTGAAAACTACTTTAATACTAATATTATGAAACTTTAACAAAGACAAAAATTTTACAAACCACAAATAAGTCGTTTGATAGCTTAAAATCTCAACAATGGCTTAAATGAGCTTATTTGGTGAAATAAGCTCAAACAAGCTTGCCAAATGAAACAAAAGCTCAAAATAAGATGCAAACAAGCTATATGAACTAAAATGAAGCTAAAATATACAAAGAAGCACACCGAAAAGCTATGAATAAGCTAATAAGCACTTGGCTTAAACACGAAATGGGACAAGCTTTGAGCTACTTGCACCCTAGCTAACAAGCTCAAAAGTGAAAACAAAGCTTGAGACTTCAAGATGACCAGTTTGGCTTCCCAAAGAACCAAAGAACACAAGATTTGAGCAACTATAGAGCTCTATGCAAGCTTTTCAAAATGGACCATTCATCAAGCATGTGGCACTTTTCGAATAGGTATCCAAAATAAGCCATGAAATAAGCACTTAAAAAGTCGATTAAGAGAGAACTAGTATTTTGTATTTTTGTTTAGCAACCAAACTAGAATACCCCAAGAGCTTATGAACTAAATCTTATTAATAAACACACAATGAAATTTCCTATTTTATTCAAAACGACCAAGTGAAAATTTGACTTTTAAGAAAACTAGCTAGTTGACTTATATGAACTTTGATCCGATTCTAAGAACTGATTATGTTGTATTAAGGTGATATAAGACTAATTTGAGCAAGATTAACAACTTCCTAACACAAAATCATGATCAAATTTCCTAAAATCCAACAAAGGAGCACATAAGATATGATCAAAAGGTATTTTGACTTTTGCTTATGAGAACTTGTTTTTTTGACTTGTTTAGTTATTTAGACCAAGTTAAACAGATTTCCAACAAAGCCAAAGACCATAGCACTTTCAAACACCAAGAACCAAACACCTCTTATAAGATCATATAGAACTTTTTCAAAGCAACTCACAAATTTAAACCATGAACTTGATTACAAACCATGCATTATCATATATTAGAACTAAGAAAACACAAATTAACAACATTAACAACTAGAAACCAAGAAATGATGATGAAACAGTTTTAATCGTGAAAATAAAGTTTTTACTAAATACAAATTTTAAAGAACAACTAACTAATTTTAAAGCTTAAACACACTTAATTATATCTAATAAACAAAAGAAATAGAAATTAAAGCTAATTAACAACTACAACAAAGAAATGCCAAATTGATCAAAAGCTTACAAATGCTTCCAAGCTCAAACCGAGAATCGTAACCAATGAACACCCCTATAAGCTTACCACTAAGCTACTAACCCAAGGCCATCCATGATTTACCCCGCCCAAATGTGTACACCATTTCCAATGGATTTTTGATTTTTAACTATTTAATTTGGATTTTGGTGATTTTCTGCTTTTGATTCTAAACCGATTTTAAATGTATCTAAAAGCTTGATTAAGCTTTCTAGGAGCTTAAGTGATCTATTCTAGTCCATACAAACAACTACAAACAACATTTGAACCAACATGAGATTTTGCATAAACATGAAATTTTGCATAAACTTGAGAAATGGTTAAGACTTGAAATTGCTAATTGAAAAGCTTTACAATACACTAAAATACTTAAAATGTAATGCTTGAAAGCTTTAAATTACACTTTAACTTGAAAACACTTAAACGACATTAAGAAATTAAAATACACTACATAGATAGATACATTGCATCCCATCCTTCCTTTATAGACTTTTGTGAATCCTTGATGTCCTCTGATTGATTCCCACCATCTCTGAGCCCTTGGATCACTCTAACTCATCAGAACCGTCCACATGTGTTTTTGGCGCCAATTATTTCTTCAAAGCGTGTTTAGGAATTAATGGGTTTGGTTGAGTCAATTAATGGATTTGTTGTTTAGAGGAGGTGGAGGGGACATAGTAAGGGAGGGGAGTTGAAAATGTGGAGAAAACCATGCCTGGTTTTGAATATCTGGCTTGGGAGAGGAGGAGCTACAGTGAAGCGGTTTTTTGTTTGACTTTGTGGAGGTTTTTTTGACTTTCTTTGACCGAGTGGGGTTAATAACAAAGGGTCGGGTCAAGGTTTGGGCTTAGATGGTTTTGGGCCTAGATTGGGTTTGGATTTGATTGATATAAGTGTCCGTTTGGTTTAGCTATAACAACAAGGACCAAAATGTAACTTCTCCAAACTTGAAGGACTGAAAGTGAACTTTTTCCAATGCTCTCACAAGGACCAAACATGACAAACATTTATAGAACAAGGACCCTTTTGCATAAAATCCATTTTTAAAAGTCCAAGGACTAATTTTGCAATTTTCCAAAGTTTAGGACCTTTCTTGCCAATTGACCAAAGAATCATTCAAGGATCATTTTAACAACTTAGAATATTTCAGGGACCTTGAATGATAAAATTCCACATTTTTGAATTCCGTGGACTAGATTTGACAACTTTTAAAACTTGGGGACTAAACCGCCAATTTTGCAAACTTGATACATTTTTCATCCGATTTTGATATTTTGCATTTAAAACACATAAAACACTAATTTGTGATATTTTGATCATTTTGATGTGTTTCGAGTGTTTTCGATGATTTTGCAGCTTAGATTATACAAAAATGATGAGTATTTAGACACTCATCCGCCGTGTCAACATCAAACACCGACAATAGGCACTTTGTAATCCTCATGGGTTACGCTTAGTGTGGTTTCTTCCTTCAAACGGTCTACAGTCGTGAATTGATGCTTCCGTGTACTTCAGCGACTCACCTGAATTGTAGATATACTTCGTTATATCGTGTTAGCCTTCTTGAGGGCCTCCTGTTCAGGAACAGCCTTTGTAAGAATTAGAGATGTGTTTTCACACTATGTTGTTAACACCCTCGACATTTGAACTTGTAAGTGCTAGAAATACCGCCAAGGAGATTCCTTTCATGAATCGAGTCCTGATGACATGGGTCATTACTTGAATTTATTCAATGTAATGATAATTGTCCCTCAACGGGATTCGGACGGCTGATTTGCCCGACCAAGGTGAATGGAATCAAGAAATTCATCAGTAAAACAATCGTAGTGGTCAATTCTTTAAGAAAATTCCACCGTGATCGATTGGTATTTTCAACTAACATATTCATGTAGGTACTGATGATCATTCCTTGGAGGAAAGACCGCACCATCTCCCCATGCTCATACCAACATCATCATACATGAAAGTTCTCATCAAAATCAAAGGCAACACAAAATTAAATATGATTCTTCATCAAAGTCAAAGAATCTACAAAGTTTAAAGAATCGAGAACTACATCACATTGGAAAGTCAAAGTCAAAAGAAGTGTGAGCATGGTGGAGAAGGACGTGAAGTACCATAACCACAGAAGTTGACAAATGACGGACAACAACATATGATCACCCCAACCACAAAGAACAAAGAAAAAAGACACACAAGACATCAAGCTGATAAAGTCAAAGAATCTAAAGCATCTCTACTTACAAGAAAGAAGAATGATGGAAGGACGTCAAGCAACCTAGATGACCAACCCTTAGGGGGAGATTGTTGGGATCATGTGTAACTAGTATTCAAGTACCGGTCATTAGATTTGTAATAGGTTGCTAATTAGGCTTATATGTTTGTAATTAGTGCTAGGCTTATGTAGTAAGCCCATAGGCCTATGCTTAGGCCCAAACGAATAAGGGAAGGGACTAGAAGTGTTGCCCTAGCTCCCTTGCCTATATAAACACATGTAACCCTCTTAGGAAGGTGTTGGTTCTTTCATTTTATGTATTACATTTACTTATTATTGTATATATTATTGTGTGTGAAAGAATTCGCCACTCTTATCCCTTTCTCTCTTCTTATTTACATCTAAACATACTTGTGTTATCATATTATGCTAACAAGTTATATATAGTCCTTGAAACCTTGTGGAGTTTCTTTGGAGATCTATTAAAATTTTGTTGAACATAATTGATATTGGTTCATTGTTGTAATTGAAAGTCTTTTTTAAAACAGTTTTGCATAACAGATCTTACAAAACATTAGTGTTTGAATAATAAAAGTCGATTTAATTTATTTTTATTTTAGTAAACACTTTGAGTGCGTTTATTTGAAAGGAAACACGTTTCTTTTCTACAAATGTTTTGTACAACATAAGAATAATAGAGATTGCGTTCAAATCAATGTTTCTAACCAAATTCTCTACAAAACTTTAACAAGGAAAACTACAAAACATATTTTTTTCCTTGTAACCTCTCTTGTTTTCTTGAGAATAAATGTTTTGTGGAAAATTAAATTCCCTTCTTTTTACAAATCTAAAAATAGAAAAGTAATAATTTTTTCTCTAACTAAACGCACCCTTTGTGTGTTTTAAAAGTTGTTAATTATTCCGGATTTAGCTCTAGACTAATAACAGAATATCGTATTAACGAAATGTAGTGTTAATTTATTTTGAAGTAGTTGTTGATGTTGAAGAAAATATTGTTCGGGTGTGTATGTTGGCATAGAATATTGGCTACCAAATGGAGCAAATTGAATGTGTGAGGAAGATATTGAGTTTGCGGATAAAGGTGTAGCGGATTTAATGAAGATGATGAGTTTGGAGCTTGGCACGTTCCGAGACGATTATTGTAAAAAAAATCAATTGGGTGACTCAATTTGGAGATATGGTAAAATAGAGTAAAAATGAAAGTGAAAAATGAGTTTTCATGTCAAAATGATTATGCAAAAGTGTTGGGGTGGTGTCGCCCAGAACAGGGTTAAGACAATCAGTAGCAACTGCAAATACCACTAGGTGGTTACTGGATATCACTTGGAATCGTGTGATCACTTTCCAAAGTAAACTATTCGACCCTAATGCCTGGGTATCACGAATATCTACTTGGGATAAGACCAAATGTATGTTATTGAATTAGGCACAAATTAATAACCCTTTGCTTAGAAGTGTTAATCGTTTTCTGTGTGTCTCTCATGCATGATCAGATTTCCTATTTATAGGAAAATACTCTTAGCTAGTCAAATGGAATTATGAGAATTAATCGCCCCATTAATCGCCTCATAATTATCCCCATTATAGCTGTTAGTGGTTACATGACCAATTAAACGTGGTCATTATGCGCTTGTAATCGCCACTTGAATATGTCAATGCTGTTACAAGTTTATTTTAGTACTAGCAAGATTTCATAACACTAGCAGTGCTAACATAGTACTAGCAGTGGAAACACCGCCCATCAATGGAAACACCGCCCATCAAGACTAACTTAGCACTAGCAAGGGAAACACCGCTCATCGCTAACTAAGCACTAGCAAAGGAAACACCGCCTATCAAGACAAACCACTATTAGAGTCGTGGTGTTCATGGACCATATGGGTGTACACTGCACTCTCCCGACCCATTACCGGTGTGAACTAATCCCACAAGTGCACTAAATTTTCCAACAAAAAGGGGTTATATATGGTGAAAAATGTTTATGTAAAATAGAGTTAAATGTTTATGTTTTTCAAGAAAAAAAATGAAAATAGTCGTTGGATGCCCTAACGGTAAAAAAATTGAAAAAAATTGTCTCTTGGCTCAAGTTAAGGAATTGCCGAGTGAAATGGCGAGGGGGAGGGGGAACGGGCGGCGGTTTGGCTTGGTGACACGTTGAGTGACGCTAAAGGCAAAGCTTCTAAAGGACGAGGAGGGGTGCGGGCCCCGCTAAACCTTAAGTAATAGTGATGCACTTTGTGATATTGATGAAAAAAAATTATATTTTTAATTTATGGGCATCCCACAAATATGTTATCCCACTCGAGGCCCTCCCACAATATATTTACAGCAAAATATCACCCTCTAAAACTACAATTATATCGTCAGTATAGCAAGGCTGGAGGTTTAGAAAATGCCTTTTGTGTTTGTAATATGTTTGATGTCTCTTTTTTTAGTGGCTCATACCAAGTTTGATTTTCCATCTTTTAATTACTTATTAAGTTTTGGTTTTTAATTGTTCAAGCTTGATTTGAATTTAAAGTTATTAATTACTTCATATTCTTTTTATTTGGTATTCGTTAAATTGTTGAAAAACGATATTAATTTTGGTTTTCGTATATGTTTACGTTCGGACAAAATTTAGAGTTAAAAGCTTTAAAAATCGTCGAGTGGAGTTTTTATTATAACTTTTGGCTTCATTACTTACGTTATGTACTTCTTTATATATCATAACTACGTCGATGCTATTTTTAAAACTCGTAAAATAAACCTTTATAATTTCGGCCTTCTTAGAGAAAATTTTCAAGCTCCGCCGCTGAGTGACGCATGAGTGCAAGGGCCATGGTAAAAATATAAAAATAATAATCTTTACTATATAAAATGGAAAAAATGTCAAAGTTGAAAGTTGAAAGTTGAAAGTCAAGGTTAAAAGTTAAAATGAATTGTTGAAAGTTGAAACTTTTTGGCATTTGGAAAGTATTGAAAAACTGAAAGTAGCACCTTGTGTCGTTTGGAAAGGATTGCAGGGATTTGAAAGCTTTGGCGTTTAGAAAGTATTGCAGGAAAGTTTGACAATATTTAAAATAAAAAGGCTGAAAATTTAATGCAGGAAATTATTGATTCTGTGTAGAAACTAAAGCAGGAAAGTATTGCTGGAAACATATATCTCTTTGCTTTTTATCTTTACAAACACACACAACACAAAAACACATACCCTACAAACTCTCATCTCCCACCACCAAAACTCTAGCCACCACCACAGATCTCGACACCACCAGACGTCAAAACTATCGGAGTCACCACCACCGGACGCCACCTCAACCAGACGTCACCACCACCGAGAACCCAATGATCGAAACCAACAGCCAACAAAAGAGTTTTTTTTTATGTTCTGAGGTATTTTTTGAGTTTTAATAGATCTATGACTACTAATTAAGTTTTGAGTGTTCTTTTTTATAGATTTGTATTTTTATTTGTAGATCTGAGTTTTAATAAACAAAATTACTTTTTTTTAACAACCGTCACTTGCCAGAAAAAGCCGTCGCCTTTGTCTCGCCCGAAAACTACGGCCGCTAGAATTTGTGACAATATTAGATCCATATGATTTTCTTTAGATCCATATGATATTCTTTACAGATTTGAGTTCTTAAAAATTTTGTGACAATCTTTTATAGGATTTCCTAGAGCTACTGTCGTCGCCACCATCGATACCCACCACGTACGAGTCTAACCACCACAACAACCCCACTACTGGAACCTCTATAGATTTATGTATTTAGTTTTAAAGTTGTTTTTAGATCTATTTTGCTATCATATGTTTTCAGCCGACGCTTTCGATTTGCGTTGCCGGAATTTGCATAGCAGCCGATAGAAGGTGTTGTTGTCACTGCTGCGGGGACCTTATTGTTAGCCTTGATTATTTTTATTAGAAGTGATGGTCATTCACGATTAGGAACTTTGTAACGTGTGTTAGATATCGTGTTAGAATATTCAACGGGCTCGTGGATTGGACTAAGCTAAATGGGTATTAGTTTAGTTAAGCTTGCCTTATATCCAACCCAACCCATGTCCAAGCCCACGAAGCCCATAGAAAGCCTTTTAGGGCATCTTGTATTTAGAATATAAATACCCCTCAAATGGTCATTTGAGGGGTGTGCTTGAGTGTGTGTGTGTGTGTGTGTTTTTCTTTTGAAATATACAACTTATTGTTTTCATCTTTCTCTACATACATACACGGTTTACATCTTAAGTCACCAACATCTTAATCTTTCCTTCTTTATTTACGCATATGTTTGTGTTTGTGTTGTTCGTGTTCTATGCATAACGTGTTGGGTTTGTGATAAGGTTGATAGATTTAAGGTCATACAGTTGGTATCAGTCGCCTAACAATGGTTTAGGAGTGTTTGGTTGAAGTTTTTGTTTGTGTAAGTTTTACGCGTAAGCTCTCGTCATTCCAAGTTGTCACGCTTAAAACTTTACTTTTTGCACTAAAATCTTCAAGATTCTTATGGTTTGAGGTTCCTATAGTGTTAAAGAGTCTAGTTTTGGAAAAAAAGTTCGAAGCTTTACGTGTTTTGGTTAAGTTTTAAACTCGTTTTTGGTTCGTAGTTCATTTCTACGCATAAGCTTTCAAGACACTTTGGGTGATTAAGGTCAAAACTTTTGGGTTATTTGAGTGTTTTTAAGGATGTTTGTGCATCAGAAATCCTTTGAATCACTGGAAATTTCTTACGCGTAAGTCAAAACCCTATTTTTACGCGTAAGAAAGTCAAAACCCTAGTCTTCTGCGCATAACTTTTTGGTGAAGAATCTTCGTGCAAAATCGGTGACTCAGTGCTTCCCTCACTTGGATAAGTGTGTGGAACACTTCGACTTTCAAATATCTTTTACTGTTGTGATGTGTAAAGGATTTTGGTTTTAAACCAACTCTTACGCATAAGCGTAAAGCTTACGAGTAAGCACTCTACGATAAGTTAACTCTTACGCGTGAAGGTACTTTACTTCACGCTTAAAGTTTACGCATAAGACTTACGCTTAACCTTAGGTTTACGATAAGAATCCTACGCCTAAGCTCTTTACGCATAAGGACTCCTACGCATAAGCATTCATTTCTCGCATAAGAACCGGTTTACGAGTAAGATTTTGAGCAAAATTTAAACGGCTATAACTTTTGAACCAGAATCCGCTTTCAATGATCTACCCATCAAACGACCGTGAGAACGAGGAGTATAGACCACGAACAAAGTTATTCGGTCAACCTTCAAATCCTAAAACGCTCCGAAAAGAAGTTATTGAGGTTTTAAGTTTTAGACCAAATTTTCACTACAACAACCGAGCTTAATCTTCATCCAACACAACTCCTTTATCGTTGAATCGATCCTACATCAACTTTATCATATCATACCTTCATCAATGGCAACTCAACAAGACATTCATGCAATGGTGCCGAAAACCGTCCTCCTATGTTGGAAAAAGGTGGTTATCTTCAATGGACAAGTCGAATGCTTCGTTACATCAAGACAAAACCTAATGGAAAATTAATGATCAAATCCATTCGTGATGGACCCTTCATACCTCGACAAGTCCAAGACCCTAGAAATGCTTATGCAACACCTCCCGTCCCACCATTTTTTCGTCTTCAAAAGAATCGAATACTCAAGAGGATCAAGCAAGTCGAAGCGTATGACATGACAATTCATATTGTCCAACCGGGTTTACCAAGAGACATCTTTGTTCAGCCAGACAGTTGTGAACCGCTTCGACATGTGGGAACGTGTTAGACTAATTTGTCATGGAACCGAAATTGGTCAACAAGACACGAGAACAAGTTGCTAATCGCTTGGGAGAAGTTTACATCTACTCCGTGAGAATCCATTGAATCCTACTATGGAAAGTTTTGCACTTTAATGAATGAGTCGATCGTAAACAAGTTGACACCCGTAACTATCGTGAGCAACATCAAGTTCCCGAACAATCTACCGTAAGAATGGGGACGATATGTCACTATTGTCAACCAAACAAAAGACTTACATCAAGTGAACTTTGATCAACTCAACGATTTTCAAACAAAACCAAAATGAAGTGAATGAAGTCGCAAGAAAGATTAGCAAAGAATCATGATCCATTGGCACTCATTGCAAAGACTCAAACTCCGGTGAATACACAACAACAAGCTTCATCATCTTCCACTAACAACAACTTGCAAAGAACAACAAACCTATCCACCGTAACAACAACATTACCAGAACAAGGAATCACCGATCTTGAAATGGAACAAGAAGAAGCTTTGTCACAAGCATTTGCATTCTTGGGTAAAGCATTCGAGGTCGCTATTCCACACCAACTAACAACAACCAACGGATTTCATCAAACACTGCAATGTGCAAATTGCATAGCCGGGTGTGAATATGGGTCATCAAGGATAAATGGTTGGAGTTATTGGGAATCGACAAGGATATGCTACCGATTTCGCATGGGTAATCAGCGGTTCGAATCGGTAATCGGTTGGGTCGTAATATTGGGAATAGAGCAATGGTAATCGAATGGGAATGTTGCTCCCAATGTTGGGAATTATGGAAATGTGAATCGGTAATCGTGTTAAGTGTTATAACTGTCAAGGATTGGGTCACATGGCACGGAATTGTCCTACTAAGCCGAAAAAGAAGGATCTTGCGTATCTTGTAAAGCTATCATGTTGGTACAAAAGGAACAACTGGACTTCAATTGAGTCCGAGGAACATGACTTCATGGCTATTATGGATGATTTGGAAGACCTCGAGGAACTCAATGCGAATCGCAACTTCATGGCAAATCTTCAGAGACTAAGTACGACATCGACTCTAACGCACCTCCACGCCTATGACGCCAACGCAGATCCGAGGTACCAATCAGCGATCTATGCTATAACAATGTCATATTTGATGTGTTTACTCATGACGAACGAAGATTCGTGACATCAACACCTACCTATGATACATACCGACAATCCGAGTTGTAGCAATACTAACTCGAGACTCCGGATGTGGATCCTAGTGGAGACCGTGGCACAAAATACGAGATCGATGAGGAAACGCGTGCTTATTTTGAATCATTAATCAATAATCGTGGCATTGAAATCGAGAAAGTTAGAACGGTCAATCGCGGTTAAGGCCGCGAATGCTAAATTGACCGAGAGCTTGAGAGTTACAAGGAGAATGCAAAAGCCTTTGAATTTCATAAAACAAAGAATCGAATTAGAAATTGGTTATCGAAATTTGGTTTCTAAAGAAAAGAATTGCAAATCAAGTATAACACACTTGATGTGAATTTGAACTTGAAAATTAAATCTTTAAACAAGGAAATTTCGATTTAAATAACCAACTTTCTAAACAAAAGAAATGTTTTCTAATCTTGAAAAGAGAAGAAGCGGTTGATTATCGATTTTCAAAACGAGAAGATTCTCTTCTTGATGAAATTCTTGATAAAATGAGAAAATCCAAACTTTGGAAAATTTGCTTCTTAAACGGGTCATTCTCGCTCAAACAATCAAGATGCTTTCTAATCAAGTAAATCCGCTTTCATACTAATAATAGAATGGCACTTGGTAACGACCCTTCTTCGCTCCTCAAGAAAGCTCGAAATCTCGTAATGTGTTAAACAATGGAAATGTTTTACATGAACCCATTATTGTTCGTGATTCTCTTGAAACGTTAGAACTATCTCGAGGAGAGTAGATCAAAAATGAAACAAAACATCCGGAAATCAAACCTATTGATTATAACAAATGGAACAAAATTAACGGAATTACTTTTGTTAATCAAAAGAAAAGTCAAAGTTTTCCATCACACCAAGTGTTTCAAACAAAGAGTCAACACTGTTTCAAAATTTGTTTCAAAACCGCTTGTTGTCTCAAATTCTCTTCGAACATTGAACAAATGTCTTCAAACAATCCTTTTCACACAAGTGATGCGAGAAGTATTTTAGAAAATGTGAAAACTAGAATTGTGGATCTTCAAGACATCATTAAAACTAAAACCAATATTACAACAAACATCCGGTTTAATAGTTTTGACAATGAAAATAAAAAGTACTTTGAAACTTAAATTGCGCCTCACCGAATGCCATCGGTGCAAGGGTAATTCATTTTGAACAAGCATTTTGAAAGAAACAGTTGACTTTGTCAAGGACCATAAATCCACAGTAAAGCAAGCTAATGACCGTGTTGAACAAATCAAAGTTTTGGAAAATTTAAATGACTCTCTTCAAGATGTTCGACTCATCGATATTATGTCCATTATTTTACAAACATATTCGTTGAAGATCATGAAAGACTCCACCGAGACCTCTAAAATTGTTTCAAAATATGAAAAGCACTTGAGAAACTTGAAAAGAAAATGTCTCATATTTTAAACAACTTGATCGAAAAATGAGGAATGCAAGTATGACAAACTTTCGTATGAGCGTGCCTACAATGACATGAAAGCGAAAAATGATCTTTTGAGGGCTCAATGGAATGTCAAAAGGAAAGACAAGGGATACTAAGAGTACAAAACCATTGACTCAGAGAAAGCAAATGTTCCCAACCGCTTTAAAACCAAAATGTCTGCTTCAATGCCTCCTCCAAAAGTCAATGAGAAAACGATTTATCCAAACCACCACTCCACCCGCCTTGCCTAAACAAAATGTTGATAAAGGAAAAGCGGTTATCGAGAAACCAAAAGTTTTAGCTCTCGGCCTTTTAAGATGAGTACCACTAATGCGCCCGCCTCCACATCTAAAACATATGGAACAAACGACCTAAGTTTAGAAAAGCACTCTAAAGAGACTAGGAAAGTCAAACCATCTCCCTTGATAAAAATGTGAATCCTAATGAGTGTGCCTTACCTTCTACAGACTAGGAAGCACCTCTAGAGCAAAGCAGCTAAAGCCTAAGAGCAATACAAGGAACAATAGAGTCTCGCTTGCCTCTAAGAGTAGTCGCTGAATAACGAGAAGAAAGTAGAAGAACACCCTAGGAATTTATCGCTTTGTAATAAGAAAGACATTTCATCTTAATGTAATGAACCTATGAAATCGCTAAGTTTAATGAATCATTTTGTTTAACTTGCAAGAAATCTTTAACTAATGTTCATGATGATTGTGTTTCTAAGAATGAGATTGTTAAGCTCTGTTAAGAAGAATGTTCCCAAAAGAACTTATGCTAAACGAATAGGAAGACTAGTTGCGAGACTTAGGCTTTACACTACCGATAGGGAGCATAATGTTTACTTTAGGGATGACATTTGAAACCCACGGTAGAACTTTCACACCTGAATGGTAGAATGAGTGATGCACTGCCTTACCAATAGATAACTTCTATGAGTGTGATCGGATTTTACCTCTAACCCAAAGGAACCAAAATCAAAACGGTTTCCAAAATCTTCTTCTTACGTTATTGGCGGTTATCGAAATATGTCTTTGGATCGTCGACTCGGGTTGCTCCAAGCACATGACCGGAATCAAGTCTGGCGATCAATTTCGTCGGCAATTCATGGGAACCGTGACGTTTGAAATGATCATGTAGCGGCTATCATGGGTTATGGAGATCTACCTTTTGGAAATTATTTGATCACTCGGGTTTACTATGTCCAAGGGTTGGGACACAATTTGTTCTCGGTCGGGCCTTCGTGATGCGATTTAGAGGTTGCTTTAGAGAAATGCTTGCTTCGTTAGAAACTTGGATGGCAATCGATCTCTTAACGGGAATCGTGATACAAACTTGTATGCTATCGACATAAACCAAATGGCCTCTTCATCACCAATATGTCTTATGACACGAGCATCTGGAACAAAGTCCTGGCTGTGGCATAGACGGTTATCCCATCTCAATTTCGACACCATCAACAAACTTACCAAAGACAACATCGTCAACGGACTTCCAAAGATCAAATACACCAAGGATCACTTATGTCCATCATGCGAACAAGGAAAAAGCAAAAGAAACCCGTACCTAGTTCGGAAGCAAGGTTGCATATGTTGCACATGGACTTATGTGGCCCAATGAGAGTTGAAAGCATTAACGGGAAAAATTATATTCTTGTTATCGTCGCTGATTATTCAAGATATACATGGGTTAGGTTTTTGAGATCAAAAGACGAAGCACCGTGCATCATCATCACCTTCTCAAGCGTATTCAAGTACTTCTTCAAGCTCCGCTAGAGTTGTAAGAATAGACAATGGCACAAAATTCACTAATCGTGAGTTAAGAACTTATTTTGAAGATGTTGGAATTACACATCGACATCGCTTGTTAGAACTCCACAGAATGGGGTAGTTGAAAGAAGAAATAGAACTCTTGTGGAAGTTGCTCGCACAATGCTAATCTATTCTAGTGCACCGTTATTTCTATGGGTGATGTTGTTGCCCTTTGCTTGTTTCACTCGTAACCGATCCCTAATCCATCCAAGATTCAATAAAACCCCATATGAAATAGTGAACAATGTAAAACCCGATATCTCTTACTTTTACGTGTTTGGCGCTTTATGTTATCCGACAAACGATGAGAAGATCTAGGAAACCGAAAGCTAAAGGTGACATTGGAATCTTCATTGGATATTCGAGATAGCTCGAGGGCATCTGTGGTGTATAATGTAAGAACTAGGAGGATCATGGAGACAATGAACGTGAATTTTGATAAAATTTCACAAATGGCTTCGAGAGACTCGCCTAGAACCCGCACTAAACCAAAGAGACTTCGGACATATCGTTCAGACTCAGACATCAAAGAGCTCCATCAACTTTTTGGCACTCTAATGAAAAGAATGGAGAAATTCTTTGAGTTAATGTTCGATGAATACTATGATGGAACTTCGACAAATGCATCAAACCATCATTCCGCCGCACCCGCTCAAAATCATCTACCACCACCACCAATGTAAGATGCATCTACAACGGTCGAAACCAATGCACCAACTCCATCAACATCATCTACATCTACTCCAAAGAACTCCAATTCTTCAAACAGCTTTTACCAAAGGCGGTTGATGAGCAAATTCAAAACATATCATTTCAAGAAGAACCTATACAAAACCGTAACGATGCAACGTTAGATGAAGACTTATTTGAAAACCCGCTTGCTACGAAATCGCCTTAATCATCTTCATGCTTACGAGAACCATCTAACTCGTGACACGCTTAACCAACGGTATCCTTCTACTCGAAATGGACAAAAGACCACCCAATTAAACAAGTTATTGGTGAACCTTCAAGGCCAATTCGGACGAGACGTCAACTTGCCACCGATTGCGACTTGTGCATTTACCTTTGCTCAATTAGCAATATAGAGCCAAAGAACATTCGCGAGGCAATGGCGTAACCCGCATGGATAGAAGCGATGCGGAGGAACTTCTCCAATACCGCCTTCATGACTCTTGGGAAATGGTTCCAAGACCAATTGACGTCGTGTCATTGATCTCAAGTGGTTATGGAAAACAAAAGGGATGAAGAGATGACCGTAATTGCAACAAAGCTCGTCTTGTGGCCAAAGGCTACGAGGCAGGAAGAAGGATAGACTTTGAAGAGTCATTCACACCGGTAGCTAGACTAGAAGCGATTAGGATATTCTTGGCCTATGCACTCACAAAACATCACGGTTTATCGATGGACATTAAGACCGCGTTCTTGAATGGAACTCGAAAGAAGAAGTGTACGTGAGTCACCCGTAAGGCTTCATCGACTTGGAACATCCGGACTCACGTCTACAAACTCAAAAAGGCAATCTATGGATTGAAACAAGCTCAGAGAGTGGTATGACGAACCTCTCTTTCCTTATCCAAAACAATTTCACCAAAGGAACAGTTGATCCTACCTTGTTTACACAAAATGCAAAATGACATTTTGATTGTTCGATTTACGAGACGACATCATCTTTGGGTCCACTAATCCGAATCTTTCAAAACATTTTGAAAATCTCATGAAAAGCAAATTTGAAATGTCCATGATGGGGAACTAAAATTCTTTCTTGATTTACAAATACATCACCCCTCGTGGAATTTTTATCAATCAAGCTAAATACACAACCGAGATTTTGAAAATCATGGTATGGATAATTGTGATTCGGTTGAACACCAATGGTAACTTCACCAAAATTGGAGCCGATTTGTTTGGGAAACCTATTGATCCGAAGAAATATCGAGCATGATTGGTTCTCTCATGTACCTCACCGCTAGTCGACCCGATATTCATTTTGTTGTTTGCTTATTAGCACGGTTTGTGCAAAGCCTCATCGAACCGCACCTCAAAGAGGTTAAAGGATCTTTCGGTGCTGAAGACATCCATTCACAAGGGTCTTTGGTATCCGGCGAACTGGATTTGATCTAATTGCCTTTTCGTATGCGACCACGCAGTGACCAAGTTCTGACAAAAGTACATCGAGGAGCACAATTTTGGGTGAAAAGTTAGTCACCGGTCTTCAAAGAAACAAGATTGCACCGCACTTTCAACCGTCAAGCTGAGTATGTGTCTCTATTTGCGTGTTATGCTCAAGTTTTATGGATGAGAACACAACTCACAGATTATGGCTTTACTTTCGATAAAATACCTATGTATTGTGACTCGAAAAGTGTCATAGCCATATCATGCAATCCTGTTCATCACTCAAAGACTAAGCATATCCGTGTCCGCTACCACTTCATCAAAGAGTACGTCGAAAATGGTACTGTTGAATTATTCTTCGTGAAGACTGATTACCAACTCGCCGATATATTTACTAAAGCCCTTCCAAAAGAAAGGTTTGACGATTTAGTTCGACGAATTGAATGCGAAGCCTAACCCCGAGGAGTTAGAACGCCTTCTCGAATCTTCGTGAAAATGATTTTTCCAAAAGCTTATCAGTAAATATCTTTGAAAACAAAATACAAAATTTGAAAACCAACAAAACAAAATATAAAATATAAAACTTTCAAAAATACAAAACAATATAAAATCAAAATCCAAAAATATTCTTCTCACGACATGTCTCTCGATAATCGATATTCAGACGTTTCTAGAAATGTCATTCAACAATGATACGGGTATGTACAGATGCTTGAGCGAGAGTTCTTTAATATGTTTTCTAAAACATGTCGTTTCTCAAAATTTCTTTATAAAATGGCTTTCGTATACTTCAGTACGAAACCCGGACAAAATTGATGACTTTTGATTATTTTTAAATCAAAACTCGTGTTTTTAATGAAAAAATCAAGTGTACGCTTCAGTGCACTACATTTAAAAATGGTGAGAAATCATCATCATCATCTTGAGCACCTTTTTCAAGATTGTTCAAAAGAGATTTTCAAAACCTTTCAAAATATTTTGTGCTCAAGATAACTCCCTCTAAAACCCTTTAATTGATTATGCTTTATTAAAGGAGGAGTATAAAACTAAAATGTTCCAAATTCATGCTTAAATCAAATTCGTTTGTCTCCCCAAAAGATTCTAAAATGTTTTTTAATCCATTGATATAAAAAATATCATGAATATGCTATTTTTGAGGGGGAGGAGACGTGATTAAAATGTGATCAAAAAGTTTAATGTTCGTTGTTTGAATCTCAAAATGAGCTCGACTCAGATGCAACCATTGAATTGACGAGGAATCATGTACCATTTCGAGAAACTTTCTATGGACTTGACCAGGATGGGTAATAATTTCAAGCTAGTTCTCTAGTGATGTAAACGTGTCTCGAATCGGTCTAGTTCATTTAAAGTCGATCAATTCAAACGCATGAACTCTACCCTCTCTGTGCAGATTTCACAAAACATATAAGCACATGTGAAGGGGGAGTGTTTCTGAAAATATAAAACTCTTGGAGTGTCTCAAACATGTTTTCAATCATAAACACTCTGAGAGATTTTCAAAGAAATTGGTTTTATGGCAACATGGGACAGTCATGGAGTTATAAGGTGACTAAGGATAGGAAATCCGTCCTATGATCCGCCAGAGCCGGAGGGATCTACCCAAGGACATCACAAATAGTTAGTATTAGAAGTCCTTAGGAATGATTGAAAAAAAGGAGTAATGTGAGAAAGGAGAAAGAAGGGGTTGAAGAATTTAAAAGAAAAATAAAAGAAAGGGTGAAAAGAAATAGCCCTCCATATTCAACCTTAGGGCAGAAACCGGGTTCAATTCATTTGCTACTGGTTGTCACTAGATGACACCGGTATTGAAGAAAAAGACGTCATGGACCCGGTGGACGCATCGCACTAAACCTTCTAGCCACTCAATTCCTCTCAAAAGGGATTTGTTTCATTCTCACTGGAACCCTACATAATCTATCGACTTTCTCTTAGAGATCATTGGTATTGAAGAAGGAGACCTCTCCTAGTCTCCGCCAGAAAACCAAAATGCACTAATTGAGTCTAGAGCCACGAGATTCATCAAAAGATCTAATAGAACACTTGACATGACATCGCCATCGCTCTTCAATAAGGACATAAGTGATATATTATAAGTCCCACGCAGATCTTAGCAATATGCCGTAACATTTATGAGAGGTTTCACAATTGTGATCCTCGGTGATTGAATGGAAACTCCGCGCCGTGGTCAACATCAAGCGACCGACAAAGAGTCACTTCGTAACTCCCCGGATTACGCTTAGTGTGTCTCAAACGGTCTACATCGTGAGGTGATGCTTGGTGTACCTCGGTGACTCATTTGAACTGTAGATGTACTTGTATATCGTGTTATCTCACTTGTGGGACTCAGGTTCAGAACGGCCCTTGTAAGAATTAGAGATGTGTTTTCACACTATGTCATTAACACCTTCAAATTCAAACTTGTAAGTGCTTAATCCGCTTATTACTAACCTGCTTTTATGTTTTCTTCTTATGGAAGCTCCGGAGCGGATTGATCGTGCAGATTCTCCACATGCTCATACCAACAACACATGAAAGTTCTCATCAAAATCAATGGAAACAAAAGTTTAAGATGATTCTTCGTCAATGTCAAAGAATCTACAAAGCTTAAAGACTCGAGAACTACATCATTGGTAACCAAAAGACAAATAGAAGTGTGAGCATGGTGGAGAAAGGCGTGGAGACACCTAACCAACGAAGTTGACAACGGCAGACAACCACATTAACTGATCACAAAGCATGACGGAACAAAGAATCAAGACTATTCTATATCTACACACAAAGTTCAAGCTCAAGGAAAGTAAAGATCTTATCAAGTGGAGCATCTTTTGAATGACCACCCCTTAGGGGGAGATTGTTAGCCTTGATTATTTTTATTAGAAGTGATGGTCATTCACGATTAGAAACTTTGTAACGTGTGTTAGATATCATGTTAGAATAGTCAACGGGCTCGTGGATTGGACTAAGCTAAATGGGTATTAGTTTAGTTAAGCTTGCCTTATATCCAACCCAACCCATGTCCAAGCCCACGAAGCCCATAGAAAGCCTTTTAGGGCATCTTGTATTTAGAATATAAATACCCCTCAAATGGTCATTTGAGGGGTGTGCTTGAGTGTGTGTGTGTGTGTGTGTGTGTGTTTTTCTTTTGAAATATACAACTTATTGTTTTCATCTTTCTCTACATACATACACGGTTTACATCTTAAGTCACCAACATCTTAATCTTTCCTTCTTTATTTACGCATATGTTTTGTGTTGTTCGTGTTCTACGCATAACGTGTTGGGTTTGTGATAAGGTTGATAGATTTAAGGTCCTACACTTATCTATGGTCGGACATTGTTTGGTTACTTTTTAATATTTGTTGGTAAATTTTGTTATAAGTTTATATAAATATTGATATTAACTTTTATGTAAACTTTGTTATAAAATTTATGAATTGTTTGTTATAAAGTTTATGTAAAGTTTTTTTTTTCTTTTTTTTTATCTACATATATTTGTTTAGTTTGGTGTGTATATTTGTTAATTTTTATTGAATATGTTGGTAATTTTTTATTTAGATTGTTAGATTTTCAGTTTTTTGTGTTTCGGTTTGGTGAACTATAATGTTTCGACATGTTTTAGGTTTAGTGATTTGGATGGTGCTTGGATTTCACCGATTCCCTTTTATTTGGATCTTTAGTGGTTTCAGTGGTGTTTGGATTTCATAACTATGATATTATCTCAAACTTGAATGTCAAGGATTTGATAAAAGATCTTATATATTTGGAATTGTAAAATCTTATCTGTAACAAGCCTTCCACAAACCCCAACATACAAAGAAATTCCTGATATTTTAGCTAAATTCATATTCGACCCATTAGTTATTTCAAATTCAAATTGGCGTGTAGACAAGCTAAAAGTAAGTTGTCAAAATATTGAGAAAGTATATGCTACTTTGTACTTGTGGTATGCTATGTCATAGTCATGACACTATAGTAGAAAGAAAGATATTAAATGAAAAAACATCAAATTAATAAATGGTGATTTGGTGTACGAGTACTCACTAGAACCCCAAAAGTTTAAAACACAACTATTTTTTAAGGCAATGAAAATCTTAATTATAACAACACAAAAGAATAAGATACTCCTACTCTTTACGAAGTTTTTAACAGCTCAAAACTCGAAAAATGTATTTTTAATAAACATTGTTGGGAGGTGACTTTGGTGACATCAAAAGTTCATTCATATTGTGGTCAATTGTTTATAGATTTTTTTTCTTCGACTAAAGTTTATAGATCTTTTTAAGAGATGTGTAAAAATATTATTAATCGTGTAACCAAAATATCACTATAACTATTCGCTGCTAGAAAATCCCGTTGCCATGCACGGGTACTCGTCTATAAAAAAAAGAATGGTCAAAGTGAGAAAGTGAAATGTTTTCAAAGTAGAAAAACTTAAAATGTAAACAAACTTAAATCTAAACAAATCAAGGAAACTATTGTAATTGTAATGCAAATAAACCAAAAAACTTGAAAGCTAGGAAAATATGAAATGAGAAATTCGGTAAGTCTGACTTCCAACTCATCTAGGACTTGAAAGGGAGGAAAGTCTGAAATGGTTTTAATGTGCATTAATAAAATGGGTAACGTTGTAAGGGCATTAAAGAAAGAAACTGAACATTAATATGCTCATCCTAATCTAGGCAAACAAGTTTCAAAATTCATTACACGTATATGACAATAAACTACAAATCATTTCACAATATACATTTAGGCGTTTTTAACTGGGTAATCTAAACTACTATAAAGTTGAACCCCTTAATTTAATGTGCAAGAGTGATTGTGCACAACAATTTGTACGGTACAATCCTTGTAAAGCCATATGATTGAATATCGAGTATTGAAATATATAAGATTCATTGAAGTTTACAGAATTAATGTGGAATATCAAGTGATGCGGAATATGAATTGTTGCTACGGTTTCGAGTATATGAACCATCTTTGCACTTACTACACATAATGATCTCAATACTATAAATAAGAAATGTATTATGTGTGCTTTTGTAATATGGCAAACATGCTGACATATGGGTATTTGTTTGTGATTGTATTGTTAATGATTGATTATTACTAATCTTATATGTGTTGTTGTTGTCGTTGAAGGATAGGTTGTATTTCCTCAGGTTTTTATCACCAATGAAATGTTTTTACAATATTAGTTTCACTTAGTAATTCCTCACCGATCAAGATGATTAATGTATCGCTTGGTTTTTATTTTGCGACCTCCTTTTGATATCAATGTAGGTGATCCACATCGCAGTACAATCGCTTCTTTTTCTTTCTCTCGTCGCTTTCGGTGGCTATACCAAGTTAATGAATCATCTTTTTGTTATCCAGACATCGATGGAATCTTTTGGACTAAATCTGATTATCATCATAATTTACGAATATGAAAATGGGCAAATTGAAATTCGTAGCATGAAAAAGCTATACAATATGCTTTAGCTACGTGGGGAAAAAGTTAGAAAATGTAGCATAAAAGAATGTTTTTTACTGCTGGACCCCGAAGTTATAATTAAGTTATCTCCTAAAGAATCAAATAAAGATGGAAGCTTTAAGGAATATGTATTAAAGTTTGAATTTTGTGTTTAGCTTTTATTGCATAACTTACAAATATTATTTTGAAGGTTGTGAGGTCAGGATACTTGGTGTCCTATTGTGCCGAGGAAGGCGTTAGAGTCCTTGGAAAAGGGAAGTTTTTGGTTTCGGATAGTTTCCCAGGAAATGAACGGACTAAATATTGCCTAACTTTAAAGGTAAATTGCACGAAAAGGCTCTTCATTACTGTTTTTTAACAGTTAACACTAACAAGTTAAGGGTGCCAATTTTTTACCACTTTACATATGAGTGGGTCAATTCGGGTTATGTTTATCTTTAACAGATCAAATGGGTAATTTTTTTCTGTATGAAGAAATAGCTAAAAAAGCAGGTCAAATGATGGGTCAAAAGTCGCCCAAAGTGTATTTTTAATGGATACGACCTACTAAACCAGTTCATTCAAAAAGTTGTCTTATTGCAATAATATATTAATAGTAATCATATTTAGCACCCAAGTTATTTCCCAGCCCATTTCGACATGTACCTAAACATTTGTTTTGACGTGTCACAAAACCTACCTGACCCGCCCAGTTTGCCACCTCTAGGACAAATGGAATATGCATGCATGACATTTTGTGTTTGATCGTTGCAGATTCCATTAGGCGTTGTTTTAGCAATCCCGCCATATTTGAGCTTGCACTTGATTTTACTTCCGTCTTTCTTGCATCACATCTGTGAAGAGTTATGCTCATAAAGATACATCAGTTGGTTCATGGATGTTTTGTAGGGTGTGTTCAAAGACTATGAAAAAAAGACTCATGAGAAACTCATCGAATCTATTCAAGTTCACCCAAACAAAGCAATGCACAAAGTGGTTAGATCGTTATTGGGAAAGCTTTATAAGAGGCAAAAGTGGCTCACTGACTCTTAATAAGCAGACATTATGTCTTTGTGTGTGATCATTGTATGTCAGAGGTCTACCCATTTCAAAGACATCGATTTATATTTTTAATACGTGTATGTGTTGTTATAATAAATGGAACTTTGAAGTGATCCGCACTAGATTGAGAATATTATGCAAGTCTACTTGATCAGTATTTTTGGTGAGAAATATCATTTCTCTGCAACCAACTACGAAGATATAGTTTTCATACAGATTTTTATCTCACTCATGCCCGGGACACATAGTGAAGGCAAAGACCAGATAATCTGTTTTTAAAGTAATGAATCAAATCACAAGTATTTAATAAACCAGATTAGTTTTGCTGTCTTGGAACTGATTATCTAATCGTTTATCAAATTATATGTCATACATAGTTATTAATACTAAGTTTATAACAACTGCAACAAAACTAAATATGTAAGAGTGTGCTATATCCATTTACACACTTTAACATAATATTAGAGACTATATAGATGACAACCGTATGTGCTATGTTTGGCCGTATGGGAGTTAGATTTGATGGGCCGAAATCAGATCGATCAATGATGACTACTGTGTTGTTGTGGAGGAGTTGCATGTGCATGGGTTACCATACTTAAGTCAATATGTTGAGTTGGATTATCATTGGTTTGGTCGAGTTTCCATGCGATCATGTTTCCTTAGCCACTGAAAAGTTGCCATTAAATTCATTTATAATGTCAGGTCATGCATATTCTTTTCATCCCACGTCACGTTAAGTTGTCAAGATATTTACAAGAATGTATTTAAAGTTAGTAAAGAGTTCTTGAATATGTTGAAATTGAAATTTATATAATTTGCCATCACCGCCGGCCGAATAGTTTAATTTATTTACTTATTTTATTTAATTTTGTATTTTTCATTTTGTAATTTTTTTAAGTCGTTTTATTATTATTATTTTTTTTAATTTTTAATGTTTAATTTTATTAATGAAGTATTAGATTGTTTAATGAATGTAATTGTTGAGGGCAAAATTTGTAAATTATAATTATAAAAAGTGAGTCCCAAAAGTGGTGTTATTTAAGTTAAATAACTATCTTAAATAGTTTATGTAAATAGGAAAAAAATAATTTATGTAACTAAAATAATAGGAACCTAATGACCAAACATTTAGTTATGAAAATTAGTTAATTATTCGACGAATAAGACGCCAGATCGCATACGTTGTATAAAATACCATGAAAATAACACACACAAAAAACAAACCAAAAAATAATAATAATAAAAAAAAAAAAAAAAAAAAGCAATTTTGAGAAACGATAAAATCGCAAGAATTTATAAGAGCCAAAAACATAACAAAAGTGACAAATAAATATGGAAAATAACGAATATATACATAATTCATATTAAAATATTAAATAAACTACTTTAAATACAAAACTTATTGCAATACCTTACATGTAACTACTTGCATACAATATTACGTAAAAAACACGTATATATTCAAACTCTTAACCAATCGGTGCAACACACGGGTTTTTGTAGCCTCGTGTTTATAATTTTATAATACTTTTAATTGGGTCAACTTTCTAAAATCATACCACTAAACAAATCAATGTCAGTTATGCCAATTCAAAACTTTCGTTGCAAGCCAATCGTTTTGTTTAGTATTATGGTCTTTATTCGTCTTTAACATCAATTGAGATGAGATTGTATGCGACAATCATTTTTTCTTCGTTTAAACATTTTAAACATTACACGAAACACTTATCACAATATCGTATATCGTTAATTGTCTGTTGTGAGGAACCGCTGCCGTTAGACGCGGGTACTCGCCTAGTAATAAATAAAGTCAAGAACCAAAATATTCAAACGGGCATAAAAAAGAGTTGTGATGGGTCCGTCGGGTGTGCAAAGTATGTACTTTAACATCAACTCAAGAACCAAAATCAAAAGTAGTACTAGTAGATGACAACTTGACTGAACTACTAAACTCATGAATAATTGAGTTGAGTTGAAATGATAACAAACTTGTGTCACACCAATCTTATTTTATACTATGTCAGAAGCCACTTTTTCGCTTGCAAATATACAGTGCTAAAAGTGTCTAGCATCCCAAAAGATCAAAAAAGCTAAAACCCTCTTTTTAAAAACAAAAAGTAGAACCCTTTTGATAGAAAAAAGTGTAAATTTAGTACAAATAAATAGAACCCAGAAATCAGATCAAGAAACTGTTCATTCTTGATCATTTGTCACTAATGCTAAATTGTCTTTGAGGTGAGAAATGTTTCTGTCTTGTTTTTATGCTTTTTTATATGATATGTTTTTTTTTTTGTTATGGTAGATCTGACTGATACTGAATTATGCTGATTTTCTTGTAAATGCTGTATTTTATTATGTCTTTTACTAGTTTAGCAATGTTTTTGATATCTTGTGGAAAGTAGACTCATATTGTAGGATGTGTCAGTTGTTAATTGAGTTAACTTATTTGTCGTGCTCATGAACTTATTGAAAATATGAAAAATTCTGAGGCTTGATGTCATGAACTTTATAATGGTATTTAAGCAATTTTTATAATTACGTTTGTGATTTTATGTGAAAGATGATATTCAGGGAGTGTTTGGATTAGCTTATTTGTCGGGCTCACGAGCTTATTGAAAATTTGAAAATCCAGATGGCTCAACTTTGATGGCTTATGAGTTAAGCTAATGACTTAAGTCATAAGCTCAAGTTGATAAGCTCATAAGCCGTTTAGCTTACTGGATTTTCAAATCTTTCATAAGCTCGTAAGCCACACAAATAAGCTAATCCAAACACCCCCTTAGATGTTATGTAATGGTTATGATTTTTAATGTATGGTTTTTCATGTTTATCATAAATACAGGTTTGCAGTTGGAAAGTTTTTGTCAGTGTATGTTGAGTGTCGTGAGTGTTGGCATTTGTGGTTCTGGTTCTGTCTAAAGATGGCTTCTGCCAGCTTAGGACATGGCGGAGTTGGCAGTTCAAGAACCGCAGGTGGTTTTGATGAATCGTCTAGTTCGGTTGATTGGTTGGGGCGGGAAATGCTTGGGATGAGACTTAGGGATAAGTCAGACAATGATGATGAAAGAGTGAGCGTAAGTTCTTTATCTTAGTATTGCCATTTGTGTTTTTATGTTGTTAGGAGTTGTCTATTCATGTTGGATTGGGGTTTTCCGTTCTATGTTTGCGAATAGATTTGACTATTATGTTTAATATTAACTTGTGGAAGTTATAATATACCTCATTAGGAAAAGTATATTACAAAACAGATTTACGCCATGGCTAATTCAACATAATGATTGACACATTTAGCAATGAATGACTTAAGAGATCTGTCTAGATTTGCATCTAAAATAAAATCTAATGTGTGTTAAATGATCTGAATTGACTATCTGACTGAAACTTCCAATATTTCAGGATAGCGAGCCAGAAATTGTACACGGTGTGGGAGCAGAAGCAGGGCATGTAATAAGAACAGCAATTGGTGGTCGTAATGGTCAGTCTAAACAGGTTGGCAATACCTAATGTCTAATATATTTTTCATGGTAATTATAAGTGGCAAAATGGGCCGGTTGGGTAACGGGTCAAAATGGGGCGGGGCGGGGCGGATTCTGTTGACACAAAAACACTTTTTATTTTTCCTATCAATTTTTAGTTCTGTTATAGATATTCAGTATTACATCTTTACACAAACAATATTATTACAATATACGTGATTGACCCATTTTAGCCGTTTCCCTTTAGTCTAAATTTTTTGACTTAACCTGTTGGAGAATCAAACCAAAGCCAAATTACCCCATTCATGTGTAAACGGGTCGGGATTTATGCCTTTAATGCGAATAGATCAATTTGATTTATGACAGGCTGTCAGTTACATAGCTGAGCATGTCATTGGAACTGGTTCATTTGGTGTTGTTGTGCAAGTAAGTCGATTAGTTATTTGGTTTCTGATTTCTTATTGCCTTTTAGATTCTTCACGTGATATTCGTGTTGTTGGTGCAGGCTAAATGCAGAGAGACGGGAGAGATTGTTGCTATTAAGAAAGTTCTGCAAGACAAACGTTATAAGAACAGGGAGCTACAAATAATGCAAATGCTCGATCACCCTAACGTTGTTGCATTAAAACATTATTTCTTTTCAACAACTGATAAAGAAGAGCTATATCTTAATCTTGTTCTTGATTTTGTTCCTGAAACGGTTAGCCGTACTGCTCGTCATTATACCAGGATGAACCAACGAATGCCCTTACTATATGTCAAGTTGTATACCTATCAGGCATGTGCAACTAAATCTGTTTAAGTGAATTTCCATTTTCTTGAGTTAACAGTAATGACAAACGCGAATTACTTATTTGTTGATATTTGGTTTCAAAAATACGACTTTGTTACGACCGTTTGTCTTATTATGATGTGTGGTTGGTTGCAGATATGCAGAGCACTTGCTTATATTCATAATTCGATTGGTATTTGTCACCGTGACATCAAGCCTCAGAATTTGCTAGTAAATATCTTTCCTAAGATAAAGATTTGGTTTGATTACCTACTAAACCTTTTGATCTTGCACTTGTAGAATGGCCTAAAATATTATGTATTTCAAATATTTTGAGAACTGCTTAAACCTTTAAATATAGCAACAAGCCAAGAAAACTTATAGAATGGTAAAGCCTTTGAACTTTTAATAAGTAATAACTAAAACCGAAAACTTGTAGAAGTTAACAAGCCAAGAAATTTATCAACAACATGGTGACTAACATTTAGAGGGCACTTTCCATCTTTCCATTTCTTCCAAGTTATTCTCATGTAATTGCTAAAACAATTAATATTAGAAACCTGTATATCTTGTACGTGGGAGTACATCTATAGAAAATCTTTTCAGTATTTATGATCCCTAACATGGACATTTTGGAGAACTTCCATAATTTAGCATTGCTATATACAACAGTAGGAGAGTTATTCTCCAAATCAATTAAAAGTAAATTTCTATTATTTCTATAAGTGTGTATGATGTGTTACACTTCTCGTCAAAAAAGCTGAGCCGCTTAGTTGCTACTTTCAGGTAAATCCACACACGCATCAGCTGAAAATTTGCGACTTTGGAAGTGCTAAAGTTCTGGTAAGTCATGTGGGCGTGTTCATGTCTGTTTTTTTTGGTTACTAGTTATGTCTTATTTACATTATGTGATTCCTTCTACAGATAAAAGGAGAACCTAATATTTCTTACATTTGCTCAAGATATTATCGTGCTCCAGAGCTCATATTTGGTGCCACAGAATACACAACAGCTATAGATATATGGTCAACAGGTTGTGTCATGGCTGAACTACTACTTGGACAGGTACTTTAGCTCCACAGTTTTACAAGGGCTTTAATGCATAAAAAAGTACCTAACCCTCAAAATTTCTGATGCAACGTAACATGCAACCTTGTTAGCAAATGAACGGTGTTGCCAGCAAAATTTGGCATGATCAAACTTAGTTTGATGTCGTATTCTCTTAAATGGAAAATATAGTGTGAAGTTTCTTTTTATTTATGTATTTTTTTGTTACCAAAATATTTGAAAATTGCATGTCTAAAAAATTATAGTTTGGAAGCTGGCTACTTTTTTATGGATGAAAACAATTATAGTCCAAGACACAAATCAAAGAAAAACTGGTTACGTTAATATGCAAAATAAAATCCCTAAAAGTGCCAATTGAAGCAGCTGCTACTCAGTTTTATCATTCTTATACTCTATTTTATATGCAGCCGTTGTTTCCAGGAGAAAGTGGTGTTGATCAGCTAGTTGAGGTCATCAAAGTAAGTTATTTAAATTGCCGCACACTTTTTATTTATCTACACAATAATCTAGTTTTTACTGACGTTATGTAGTATGATTATTAAACAGGTCCTGGGAACACCTACACGAGAGGAGATAAAATGCATGAATCCAAACTATACTGAATTTAAGTTCCCACAAATAAAGCCTCATCCATGGCACAAGGTATAGCTTCTTTTAGAGATTTAAGTACGGGCGGGGCGGCTCTGATTGGTTGGGCAATGGTCAAATGAGGTGATTTTCATGTTGAAACGGGACAGGTCCGGCTGACCCTTTACATAATTTAAATATTACTTATTGTGTCATGTACGGTTATAAGATTTATATAATCAAATCATAAAATAGTGTAGGAGGTTTAAAATACACTTTGGCCAACGTTCGACCATTTGACCCGTTGTATATCTTATTATTCCCGTTGACCTATAGAGATAAACCTTGACCACATCAACCCATTCATTAGTGATTGAGTTGACATAACCAATACTACTTTCTGTATCAGCATATTGCTGTTTGGGAAACTTATCATGAGTTTGTTTCTTCATCTTTTAGGTCTTCCAGAAGCGTTTGCCTCCAGAAGCAGTGGATTTAGTTTGTAGGTTTTTCCAATATTCACCCAACTTGCGGTGCACAGCTGTAAGTAAAATGTTATATACTGTCACCAAAAGTTTTAGCAACACTAGTGGAGTAGTGAATGATTTTCTTACTTTTTCTGAATTGCAGTTGGAAGCTTGCGTTCATCCCTTCTTTGATGAATTGAGAGATCCAGCTACTCGTCTTCCTAATGGTCGCCCACTTCCTCCACTTTTCAATTTTAAGCCCCAAGGTAAGTTGTCCACATTGGACTTCTGTGAAGAGGTGTCAAGAAGGGCAGGTTGGGATTGAAATAAGTATTCTTTTAGCTTGGGTCAGAATGAGCCAGCGAGTTTCTTTGCCCCGTAACCACTTTTCTGCTCACTTTAAACCTTTAAAAAGTATAAAAAATAGTTAATGTGTTAGTTATGACTTATGATTGGAAAAAACAATATTACCATAATAGTAACTAAAATAGACTATAAGAGACTTACAATCCTGTTTGACGTATTCCCCTTTAGGTAGTTTTTACAAAAATCTACCCATTCATATGCAAATGGGTCATATTGCCACTAGGCCCCTTAAAACTGACGCAAATATTAAGATTTTACTCAACATTTTGAGAACCAAGTGAACTTATATAAAAATGTTAGAATCAAAAGAATTATGGAGCTAAAGAAAAACGCATTCCAATTTTGAATAACTCTGTAAAACAGCTATAAGTTTACTACTTTATGTAGTAAAAGAACATGAGCTTGGATATGCATACTTAAATGCTTTTTCGTGTCTGTACAATGTGTGATTTGAATTCTGCTTTTGTGTTGCAGAGCTTGCAGGAATCCCACCCGAGACTATCAAAAGGCTGATCCCAGAGCACGCTCGAAGACAGAACTTATTCATGGCTTTAAACACCCAATAATTTGATTCTTTAATATAGCCATATGCACCATCAGGTTAATAATTATTATCGTGCTAGCTAATATCTATAATAGCTTACATAGACTATATGATTTTCGTGATGAAACCTTGAGTCCTTTGTGGAATGTCATGAAGCATGTTGCCAGCATGCAGAATGACAGTATATCTTGTAATTTTGTTTTATTAATCATGTCGAGAAATGTGAAATCTTTATCCCTATCCTACCCTCTCCACCCAAACAAAGTTTGAGAACCCAACTTCAGGATGTTAGAAGTTGTTATGATTCTTAGAAATTATTTCTGTATTACCATAGTTGTACTCTGTAACAGTTTTGTTAATGGTTGAAGATGTAATAGTGTAGTCGGAATTCGTTTGGGTGATGATGCAAGTTCAAAACTTTGTTTTACAAACGGTTATGGGTTACAAATTGTTAATTCTTGATGGATAAACGCCTAGAAAAGAAAATGAACTTACTGTTTCAAGTTTCAACCAAAACTGTGAAACTTTGTGTGGCTTGGCAATGCTATAAGATTACAGCTTTATGATACGGCAGATTTGCGTGAAAACTCACTAAGAAGTTCAAAACAAAATAAAACTGAGAGCATGGAATGAGAATCATAATCTCCAACCATGCTCTCCTAACCACATTTTTATCCATATTTAAAGAAGGAAGCATCAAAAATCATCTTCAACCATGCTTCAAATTTGAAGAAAATTTTGAAACATAGCTCAAAATCCTTCATATTTTGAGGATCACTATTCACGTTCGGCAAAGGACCACAAAGTATGACTAGAGTTTGTTGTATGAGGTAATGACACGTTGCGTTTGTTGTAACGACCCTGTAGATTTTGTCAGTAGGGTCGGGGTTGACCCAAACCAGATAAGGCTTATCGGGTCGGGTTAAATCGGGTAAAAAAACTTATCGGTTGTTTTGACTCGAACCCGATAACCCGATAGTGTTATTGGGTCGGTTAGGTTAGATAATTTATGCTATCGGGTTATCGAGTCAACCTGATAAGACACGAAAATTAATATTTAATTTTTTCTCTTATATATAATATGTATAATATTGTCAAATATATAAGATAAAAGAGGTATCCTTTTCTATTGATTTTCTCAATTCCTACTAATATGTGCTAGACTACTGCTACAATACTTTTTTTTTTGTTTCACGCCTACTGCTCGAAGTTTGGTACTACTATTAGTCTTTAACTTTTGTTGAACGTTATGGTTGTTAAATATTTGTGTGGTTTGTTTCATATGGCATTTGGTTTAATTCGCATATTTTTCATAAGCAGAATGTGTATTTGGTTATGCATTTAGTTTGTGTATTGCAATCAATCTGTATTTGGTTGTTTCATATGTCATTTGGTTTGTTTCAAATTGCAGAAACTGTATTTAGTTGTTTGTGTAGTGCATAATTTGTATTTGGTTGTGTACTGTCAAAAGGGGTGTTTGTTTAGTACTGAGTTGACTGCTGCAACATGAGTGTTTGGACCTGAGTTTACTGATGTATAACAGGAGTGTTTAGTACTGAGTTTACTGCTGCAGTAGGAGTATTGTTTATTTATTTACATTTGTGCGGTGTATATTGTGTGTGTTGAATAAAGAGAGGAGGACGCATAAATGAATGCTAGAAGAGAGCAACGTAACATAACTGAAAGCTTTTGATATTTTTATTTTTGAGTCTGTCTCGTTTCTAAGCCATGGATCGCCCCTTTTTCCCCATTTTCTTTCTCTATTTTGATGTTGGAGAAGACAATGGATAACCATTTTTGTGTTTGTTCTTCTCTAGATACAACTTTGATGAAGAAAGATGAACAATGAAGCCAACTTTATGTATAGTAGCTACCCTTACCTTATTATTAAACCAAGCAATGATATAAAAGATAAATCATAACTCATACTCACTGTCATTACCATTTTATAACTAAAGACTGAGTTATTGTTGTGCAAATGGTTTAGTTTAGTCATTGATGTGAAATATGATGCACAAGAGGTCAAATTTTTATTAAATACATGGACTTGTTTTAATATTAAAAGTTGTAATACAACGTATGATTCACATTGATATATTCATGGACTTGTTTTAATATTCATGGACTTGTTTAATACAACATCTTATTCAGATTGATTGGCTCGAACAAGTCTTCATCACATGAGTGAAGATAGAGGTGCACAAAAATCGGTTTTTACCGGTTTTCAGTTTTTGGAAAACCGGTTTTTAAAAAACCAGTTTTTTCAAAAATCAGTTTCGGTTTTTTTCGGTTTTTTTGGAATCGGTTTTTTTTCGGTTTTAAAAGTTCGGAATCGATTTTTTTCGGTTTTAAATGTTCGGAATCGGTTTTTTACCGGTTCGGTTTTTTTCGGTTTTAAATGTTCGGATCCATTTTTTTATATATTTTACTGGTTCGTTTTTTTTCGGAATTTAAAACATTTAATACTAATACATTTCGATTACAATCATAACTTTTATTTAAACAATACAATTATACAACTAAAACTATAAAATACTAATACATTTCGAATACAATCATAACTTTTATTAAACAATACAATTATAGAACTAAAAATAAATAAATACTAATACATTTCGAGCTTCGGCATGACCATCACCCAAAAACATATTAGTATACTCAAGTATATCGAGCTTCGGCATTGCCATCACCCGTGTATACTCAAGAAATTAAATCATCCAAAAATTCTTCTACATCTAACTCTTCAACATCAAATGGTTCAAATTCACCTTCATCTAATTCGGTGGCGGAGGTGATATCCCATTTCATCTTCTTCTTGTGCTATAGTTTCTTCAACTTCTTCAATCGAACCTTCCAACGATGTTTCATGTTGTACCCTATCTACTCCGTCCATATAATCTTTCAAACATACACATACTTCCACGGATTCGGGCTTAGTTTTGTCCTTTTTCCGATATAATTCTACCACTATGAGAAAAGGCCGATTCGAAAGCTACTGTCAAGCTTGGACCATTAATAAGTCACGAGCCATAGCGGCTAAAATTGAAATTGATTTCCTTTCCACCAAGCCAAAATGTCAAAGTTTGCAAACTCATCGGGACTTAAAGTTGTTAAAAAGTTTGTAGCCATATATTGTCCCAACTCGCTTGTTGGGTCCGATGATCGTTGACCCTTTGTAGCGTCTTCACGTAAAGTATTATAAAGGTTTATATTAATGTCCCTTGTCATTCGAGACGAACCGACCCGCATTGGGTCGAGAATTGGGTTTGGTTGTTGACCATATTTTGTTGCATAAATTTCAAACAATTTTTTAAAATAATCATTAAATTTAAAAACTCGAGATTCTATATAGTTGGGATCTTCACCGTCCAACCCAAAAGATAATTCTAAATTTTCCATTATTCTTCTTATTAAAAGTTCTACGCCTCCAATATTTAAACATGGATTAAGTGCGGCGGAACAAGTATAAACCAATAGCACCGTCGGTATTTTGAGGTACCGCGGTACATTTGGCTATATGACCCTTTAGTGTAGTGTTAGCCCCGGAAGCATAAAAGCCTAAACATTTTTTGCAACGCGCCTTTTCCGTCCCATCCTTCATAATACACAAATCCATATGATTAAAAACCTCGGGATTTTGTGAAGTTTGTTTAATAGCCTCAACATCATCTTGTGTGTAATGTTTTCGTGACCGGGAAGACCCAACAAAGGGAGGATTAGTGGAAGCTTGTTGTGATTGTGTGTTTTCCATTATAAAGAAATTAGAGAGATTAAAGAGAGATTTGATGTGTTTTAAGCCTCAACCCAATACACATATTTATATTACAAGTTCTAGCTTCAAAATACTCAAAAATTTTAAAATAAAAAAATAAAAAAATAAAAAATAAAAAAACGGTAAAAAACACAGCCCTACTGTGCTACAGTGCAACGGGCAGATTTGAAAACCGGTCAAAACCGGTTTTGAATTCCAACGGTCAGATTTTGACCGGTTTTCACCGATATTGAATTCCAACGGGTAAGTTTGACTAGCGCTGACCGGTTTTTAGCGGTTTTAGACCAAAAAACCGGTTTAACCGGTTTTGGAAAACCGGTTTACCCAGCCGAACCGGTAAAACCGTCGGTGGAAAATCGAAACCGGTACAACCGGTTCGGTTTAGTAAAAACCGGTTTTTTTAAAAACCGGTTCCGGTTTTATGGTTCGGTTTTTTTAAAAACCGATTTATATTTGCACCTCTAATCACATGGTATTAGATATATTGTTTTGAAATAAGCAATAGTTACTTTTCTAGTTAAATAACGAAAATATATCAATGGCTGTCAAAAGTTAATCCTCAAGCCTTTGTATGTCAAAAGTTATCTACCAAAAGTTAACTTACCTATTAACCCGAATCAACCGATCCGACATAACCCGACCCGATTCTCACCCGAACCTGATAACCTTATTCTTAGCCGGGTCAGGTTGCGGTTCACTTTTTAAAAATCTAAAACCTTATTCAACCCGACCTGATAAAACCCTTGTTTGCCAAACGTGACTTAACTTAAGTGTGGCCTGGAAAAGCATTTTTCTAGCCTCTCGTCAGGCCTTATCTCTAATGGGCTTGTGTTGAGCCGATATAAAGTGTATGTGTTTTAACCAGTCAAACTGAAGCTTTCATACGCTATCGAGTAGGGCCGTCTTTGAGGGTGTGCAAGGTGAGCGACCGCTCAGGGCTTCAGAATTTTTAGGGCCCCAAAATTTGTCCCGTTAATAATTATATGCATGTGTAGACATATTTTTCACAAAGAAAAAAAGTATTTAGATAGGAAAATATCTTAAATGAGTAATATGTTAGAACATTGATAAGTAATTGCATTATATCTTATAAACGGTGACACTTTATATATAATATTGCTTAACGAAAGGCCTCGTTATATAATTTCGTACATGACCTTCAAAAATTTCGCCGATTTATGAGACGGCCCCTGATATCGAGTCTCAAATAGTTAAATAAACTACTCGCCTCATAAAAGGTAGTTAAAATTTGAAACCAAAATGATTGAACCGCCTCGTCAACACCCATGGTATAATCACAAGTAGGGTGTCATTCGGGCTGGCCCGACCCAAACACGACCCGAGTTAATTCGGATCGAGTCAATCGGGTTCAAAATTATATTCGGGTCAATCGGGCCAACCCGAATTGACCTGAGTTCAAAACAAGTCCGGGTATGTTTTTTAGCCTTGACCCGACCCGAAACCGACTAACCCGGCTAAATAACACTTTTACAATGTAAAAAACTCGGGTTGACCCCGAACCCGAATTGACCCGACCCGGGTTTACCCAAACTCGAATTGACCCGACCCGAGTTGACTCGAGTTCTAAACAAAATCGGATTTGAGTATGTTTTTTTAAGGCTTGACCCGAGCTGACCCGAACTTGACCGGATCAACCCGAATAACACCCGGTATAAACTAAGGGCATGTTTGGTTTGTGGGGTTACGTTGAGTTTTGGCTTAAAAATTCTATATCAGTTGTTTATTGGCGTTTAGGGAATTCGGATTTAAAGATGAATACCGAATATTAGGGGCTACATAAAAGTTGGGTTGTTTAAGTGGATTTCTGACAAAATGGGGCCATAATTTTTTTGTTCTTATTTTTTCTTTGTCTCTATCTTATTAATGCATATAATTAAACAATAAATATTAACATAAATAATTTTTAAATTATATTTTAATATTATAATATATTTATAAATATTATTTTCTCTCTCGTACATCAAACCCAAATTTAAATTCTAAACTAAATATAAATCCAAATCTAAATAGTAATCATAAACCCATTACAAACTCCTAAACATATATTGTGTTTTTGGCATAGAAATCCCTAGAAGATATAGAAAGACAAAACAACCCCTTATCCAACCACACAAATTGCAAAAACAAGAAGAAGATTCTAGACCCGTTCACGTGTACCCACCTAACCCTCTCCTCCCTATCTCCGTCCTCCTTTTATTATCCCCTCCCACCAAACCCTCACCACATTTCACATTTCACATTTCACATTTCACATCCTCCCCAAATCCTCCCAAAACTAGGGTTTATTTATTCAACCAACCAATCCCTCACTCCATCACTCAAAACCCTAATCCCAAAATGGCCTCATCATCAACAGCAGCTCAAATCATCACCCCCTTCACCTCATCCTCACAACCCTCATCCAAATCAGTTTTCTTCGGCAAAGGCCTAACCAAATCAATCTCCTTCTCACACAAAAAAACCTTCGTAAAGCTCTCGAAAACACGCCCCCTACGAGTCGTGGCGGAAAAAGTGGTCGGAATCGACCTAGGAACCACAAACTCAGCAGTAGGAGCAATGGAAGGAGGTAAGCCAGTCATCGTAACTAACGCGGAAGGGCAACGGACCACTCCGTCAGTTGTGGCGTATACGAAAAGCGGAGATAGGTTGGTAGGGCAAATAGCGAAGAGACAGGCGGTTGTGAATCCTGAGAATACTTTTTTTCGGTGAAGAGGTTTATTGGGAGGAAAATGAGTGAAGTTGATGAGGAGAGTAAGCAGGTTTCGTATAATGTTGTTAGGGATGAGAATGGGAATGTCAAGCTGGATTGTCCTGCTATTGGGAAGCAGTTTGCTGCTGAGGAGATTTCCGCGCAGGTTGTTTTCGTTTTATTTCTTATCGTTTTACGGAGTATTTGTTTGTTGATGAATAATTGTTTGTTTTTTAGGTGCGAAATGAAGTGGTAATGAGCTTAGGGGGTGTTAGTTTAAGCTTATTTGTGGACTTATTAGCTTTCTCGATTTCGCCTTATATTTCATAAGCTCAAATTTTCTGGCTTATTTCGAGACTTTATGGGCTTATATAAGCTTATTATGATATAATAAAATCATGTAAGCCCATAACGTCCCAAAATAAGCTGGAAATTTTGAGCTTATGAAATATAAGCTGAAATCACATAAGCTCATAAGCCCACAAATAAGCTTAAACAAACACCCCTTATTTGATTTTGGCTTATGTTTCGTACGACTCAAATTTTGGGCTTATTTTGAGACTTATGTGCTTATATAAGTTTATCATACAGTTTGTTTTTTCAGGCTTTTGGGCTTATTGAAATTTGGAGAAGTTAGTAAGCTCATATGTAATTGTTTACTTGCTTGTCAACCATTTGAGTTAAACTCAAGTTGATAAGCTAGTAATTAGCTGCATGCGAGTTTCTTAACTTGACCAAATGCAGCCATGCAGGTAAGCGGATGAGCTTAGAAAATAAACTAACCCACATGAGATACCCTAAGTGTAACTAATTTGTTTATAAGGTAAACAGTTTCAATTAGCAGTATGTTGCTTTTGGGGATGTTTTGTTTAGCTTATTAAATTCGGATAGCTGGTAAGCTCATCTATATATGCTTACTAGCTTGTCAATTTGAGATTACATCTTATAATTAGTTGATAAGCTAGAAAGTACATATTTGGGCGTATCAGATTACATATCAGTAAGCGGATCAGCTTAGAAAATAAATTAAACCAGACCAAATAACCGTCGAGTGTAATAATATCAATGTGTGTGAAATATGATAGTTAGCTACCCAAAATGGTAGTTGGCTGAAAGTATGATAGAAATAATAAGATAAGTGGCTATTCTTTGCAATGTTCTTGCTATAATAATTTTTGGCCACATGTACGAGTAAGTTCACTACTAAATATGTGATATATATCGAAACTTGTTAGTAAAGGTTTGGTGTGTTTTGGAGTTTACGTAAGTTTAGTTGTGTATATTAATTAGTTATTTTTTTCTTTAACGCTGGTGTGCTATTACATTGTTATTAATCAGGTTTTGAGAAAGCTTACGGACGATGCTTCAAAATTTTTGAACGACAAGGTAACCAAAGCTGTTGTGACAGTTCCCGCTTATTTCAATGATTCTCAAAGAACAGCAACCAAGGATGCCGGTAGAATTGCTGGTTTGGATGTTCTGCGTATTATCAATGAACCTACAGCCGCGTCACTTGCCTATGGTTTCGAAAGGAAGAACAATGAGACCATATTGGTATTTGACCTTGGAGGTGGTACTTTTGATGTTTCAGGTGGGGGATTACGTGTGATTTATCTTCATAGCTGTCTATTGCAGTATGTGTCTAGTGTTGAAAATTAAATTAATGTTATATACCATTTGCAGTTCTTGAGGTTGGTGATGGAGTCTTTGAGGTGTTGTCTACTTCTGGGGATACACATCTTGGTGGTGATGATTTTGACAAGGTAGGTATTGGTAATGGCGCAATATTGTTAATTTAGTATTCGTTTTATCGTATTACTTGTGCAACGGGTGACTGATGGAATCTTCTTTCTTGCTCGCTATTTATGTAGAGAGTTGTTGACTGGCTAGCTGCGAGCTTCAAGAAAGATGAAGGTATTGATCTATTGAAAGACAAGCAGGCTCTGCAGCGATTGACTGAGACTGCCGAGAAGGCTAAGATGGAGCTTTCTACTTTGACACAAGCAAATATTAGGTACATAAATTATTTGAAAAGTCATGATTGTGGTACAGCATATCTGTCAACATCGGTTTGCTGATTTGTTATTTTTCTTTCTTGCTCAGCTTGCCATTCATTACAGCCACTGCTGATGGTCCCAAGCACATCGATACTACCCTTACAAGGGCAAAGTTTGAGGAGCTATGCTCAGACCTGTTGGATAGGTACTTTATTTAACGCCAGCTATGAGTTGTTACTTTTTAGGTTGCTGGGATTTATCCGCATTTTGTGCTCTATTCTTGTTTAAACGAGAAAAGATGTTGAAGTTAATAGTCATATTGTGCTTTGGTCTTCTTTTCAGGCTTAAAAGACCAGTTGAAAGTTCTTTGAGGGATGCCAAGTTATCCTTCTCAGATTTAGATGAGGTGATTCTTGTTGGTGGTTCAACACGTATTCCAGCTGTTCAGGAAGTTGTTAAGAGCCTTACTGGAAAGGAGCCAAATGTTACCGTCAACCCAGATGAAGTTGTTGCCTTGGGTGCAGCAGTTCAGGTAGATCATTCATGACATTTTTAGTTGATTAGATAGCGATTTTGGAAAGTTTCAGCACTTGGATAAACTGAAAAACAGGTTGAATGTGGCTGGAGTTACCTTAATTTTATACGAAAAGCATAAAACCTCTCAGTTATTTTAAGAAATCAGGTTGTCAGTGTTTTAGGCCGCATTAATGGTTTAAACTCTAAAATAGAAAAGTAAAAGGTGTCGGCCTGACTTGAGCCATTTTGCAAGTACTGAGTATCCTTTTTACCTAAAAGCATTTGGAAAACTTCCGACTCAAAAAATAAAAAATTGAGTGTAAATATTTGGAATTTGCTTGCATTTTATGTGGTCATAATTTTATCACCAGAGTATAACAATGGCGTTCAATTGTTTGTTCATTTCTAGGCTGGTGTGTTGGCTGGAGATGTGAGTGACATTGTTCTTCTAGATGTGACACCATTATCCATCGGGCTAGAAACTCTTGGTGGTGTGATGACAAAGATCATCCCAAGAAACACTACTCTGCCAACTTCAAAGTCAGAGGTTTTCTCTACCGCTGCTGATGGGCAAACCAGTGTCGAAATTAACGTTCTTCAGGGTGAGCGTGAGTTTGTTAGAGACAACAAGTCTCTCGGTAGCTTCCGTCTCGATGGAATTCCACCTGCTCCTCGTGGAGTCCCACAAATTGAGGTCAAGTTTGACATTGATGCAAACGGTATCTTGTCTGTTACCGCCAGTGACAAGGGTACAGGAAAGAAGCAAGATATCACCATCACCGGTGCTAGCACATTACCTAGTGATGAGGTACTTTTCTTGGCTATTCTCTTTATTATGATCTTGTGGAGGTTTTGGATTTGTATTTTGAAGTGCACAATCAGTAAAATGTTACCATTGGCTATTTTGTGTTGGCTATTTTGTGTGTTAGTTTTCTAAATAATTGAATTTTGTCAAACACTTCAACTGCTTGTAAGATAATCACTGCCTGAAACAGCAAAAGCACAACCAAACAAATTAGAACCTGTTCTGCTACATTTGCTTCTT
The DNA here is from genome assembly GCA_022545495.1 of Chrysanthemum lavandulifolium. NCBI lineage: Eukaryota > Viridiplantae > Streptophyta > Magnoliopsida > Asterales > Asteraceae > Chrysanthemum > Chrysanthemum lavandulifolium. Next base: position 79,417,936 of record CM040239.1, on the reverse strand, counting down.
GTAGTTTGAGCCTAATGAAAAATTTGGAAGCCGATTATATATGTTCTTTACAGGTTGCCAGTGAAAGTAAACTGATATGTTGCGTTATTAATTTACAGGTACAAAGAATGGTTAGCGAAGCCGAAAAGTTTGCAAAGGAAGACAAGGAAAAACGTGATGCCATTGACACAAAGAACCAAGCTGATTCAGTTGTGTACCAGACAGAGAAGCAGCTCAAGGAATTAGGAGACAAGGTTCCCACAGAAGTCAAAGAGAAGGTCGAGGCCAAACTCGGTGAGCTCAAGGAGGCTATCTCTGGTGGCGCAACACAAACCATAAAGGATGCCATGGCTGCTCTTAACCAAGAGGTCATGCAGCTCGGTCAGTCACTGTACAACCAGCCTGGTGCTCCTGGTGCCGGCCCAACACCCGGCGGTGCACCTGGTGCTGACTCATCAGAATCATCGTCAGGCAAGGGACCTGAAGGTGATGTCATTGATGCAGATTTTACCGACAGCAAATGAGTCACGCAACTCAAATAGCCGATTTTTTTGGGTATGTCGTCTCGTCTAAATGATTTATGGAAAAGGGGGATTCATATGGGGTCGCTTTGTTCATTTTGTTTTAATGGCGAGTTTGAAAGAAGTATAGGATGATTGGTAATTGTAGGTAGAATTTGAGAAGTGATTTAAAACCCCTTGGAACAAAGTGGATGGTGAGAGTGACCATGCCATGGATTTTGTTTATTATTGCTTTACGTATACTTCTAAATGAATTCTTTGTTGGGAACATGTTTTATGTGTTGGTACAATCTTTTCTTACGTTCGGCTACTACACTAGTAAAAACCTTGTTAGTTCATGTGATGTATACTAGTAAAGGTAACAGGCGTGTTGCGAAGCAAGTTTTTCTGCAACTTTTAACTTAAACATGTATCTGTCTTTGAAAGTAAAGGTAAAGGCTTGTTGCGAAGCCTGTGTCTACTATCCTTGCTGGTATTGAAATGATAGCAACTTTCAATTGCGTTTGCCAGAAATCTGGTCAATTATAGTTATGATTAGGAAAGCCTGAGTTGACGACTTACCCATAAGCTGATATCAGCATAGATCGTCCTGTAAATAATTTTGATTGCAGTGTATAAAAAGTACGTTACATCTGACATGTTTCTATACATATACAGTTAGTGGTTTAGTACAAATATTAAGAAGCGTAACTACCCACACAACAGACATTCTTCGCCGCAGTGGCCCTAAGCAATATTTAAATGATCAAAGCAATATCTCGAATGATTTATAACATCGAAGTGATTAAATGCAGTAAACGTAAGAAGTGTAATGTTGAATGTCTGAAAACCGAACCACCATTTGGAAGTGTTGGGTACTCATAATATGGGTGAGGCATCACGCATTCGTCACCGTTGAAAATAACCTTCCTTGGAAACACCCGTCCTTCTTTAAAGGTAAAAGTCCCTGGTCTTTGTGGAACATCTCAGTTTGTACATTTCCTCCATCACCTGCTTGAAGCAACATGTCCTTGTAATGCTCGATTCCATAGAACACCCCTGAATCATCTGAAAGTGAATGTCATATCGTCATTTGGAATGTTTAATACAAAAAAGTATTGACAGTATAAATTTGGATGTAACACGACTAAATTCCATTGACTATAATTCTTGACAATGTTAAGGTTATTTATTGTGAGTTTAACTCGCCAATACTCTTTGTAACTTATCTTCACATGCCAATGAACCCTTATCGGACACATATGTTGTGAACATTGTACCATCGGAGGTGTTGCAATACTGGGAGTGGTTGACCATGCCTGGAGTTCTAACAATAATAAATCAACTAATTAGACATAGTCGTGGAAGAAGCAAACATTCCACAACAAGAGTTCCTACTATCGTGGGTGTTTTTTGCAGTAGAACGAAATAACATTGGAGAAGCTTTTAAAATAATTTCATGTACCTCACACAATTCGATCCTAGATCGCCTTGACAACCACATCTACACATTGGACATGGCACAATCATCTTGCTATAGAATGAAGATAAAGAAACACAACATTTTGGAGCAGACGATGCAAGAAAGGGTGAATAACTACATGTTATGTTCCACGTCCCTACAAAAAATCACAAACGTTGTTCAAAAACTTAAGTCACCCAACATGTCCGATCCATCTTTGAAAATTTGAACTCACCAAGAGCTTGTGTTTTCTATGCCCATTGTCAAAAATGAACTTTGTTGGTGGAACCTTAGTCGCATTCCCACAAGTGTACCCCGAGAGCTGATTTTAAAGTCATATGGCATCGTTTCCACTGTATCAATGTTCATTTGAAAAGAGGCCATGTATTTATCAGGATCTTGGATGAATGATGATAATACACCTGACTTGCAACAATTTTGGACTTGCATATTGTAAGGAGTTCCGGGCAAAGATCAACAATCACGGGCTCCCTAACACAACAATGTGGTAGTTGTGATCTGCCTAAGTACTCGGAACAGTTCCCTTGCTCGGTCACTTCCCTCATGTCCCAAATCACTTCTTTGCTGCTCCATTTCCAGTTGAGCTTCCATCCAGGGGGTTCAATGTGACGATACAGTTGATAATTGTAGACGGAAACTACTACCTACAAAAAAGGAAGAAAATAAATATTGAAATAAACTAAAGAAAAATTCAAATTCAAGAACTTATGTTTATCATTATAGCACAAGGTATGGCAATGACGAATAGCACATTATTGGTATTTCACCTCAGCGCCACATCATACACCTTCCAATGACACATAGAGGGGAATTGCATATATATCTTTCCAAAGCTTCATAATTGCATATATATCCAATTAAAACTCATAGATGCATATATATCTTTCTAAAGCCTTAAAATTGTCAAAAATATCCAAATGACTATTTTAAATATACTTAATAGAAAAAAGTATTCTATAATTGATATATAAAATGACAATTATACCCTTATTCTTATTAATTAATTATTATTTTATTTTTACTAAAATATCTTTTAACCATTTTTTAAGATAAAAAAGAGCAACCTTGTTCGGCGATTCAACTGTGTTCGATATCGACGAATCTTAAATAAGAATCAAGTACACTATCCGTCGTTCCATCTAAACGTAAACCAATAAAAAGAAATTTTGAAATTGTTAAAAAAAAATAAGAGTATAATTGTTATTTTATATATCGATTATAATTATTAGATATTTTTTTCTATTTAATATATACTTAAAATAATTATTTGGATATATATGACAATGCAATTATGAATTTTTGTTGGATATATATGGAATTATGAAGCTTTGGAATGATATATATGAAAATCCTCCCATAACTGAAACACCCTCACTCATAACATGTTATTTGGTCTCACATAATACCCCACTACAAATACTCACTTACTCAGTCACTCACAATACTTAAATAATAATAATAATAATAATAATAATAATAATAATAATAATAATAAATGTATTTGACGGTTTAATTGACACAAGTTTGGCACGAAAAAATAATACATTTGACGTGTTATTTTGCCCGTACTGTGTGCTCTTACAAGAATTTCGGGCCCGTTTGGTTTAAGCCTTTTACATTCAAGGAATGGTTTGATTCTAAAATTTAATTGTTTGGTTCAAGTTTTTGGAATTGAAAGTGGGTCCGAGAATGAAATATTGATTCATGGCACATGAGGTGTCTTTGGCAAATTCAAACCCATAATGGACCCCACATTTATATCCCTACTCACAATTTATACATAACTTAATTATTTAAAAATAAAACTACACAATTCCTTTCCAATAAATTATTTATCAATTATTAAAATATATTTTTAAATAAAATATTTTTTTTTTTCTATTACCTCATTTTCTTTCATTCTAAACCGAATCCAAATCCGATTCCAAATCCTTTAACAAACCAAACGGGCCCTTTCATTTATGTATATCAATGGTTATTATCTACCTACTTATGATTAACTGCTATTACTATTGTTTAATCTTATAAGTGTTATTGTAATATTATTATTGTTTAATCTTAACTAGAGGTGTACAAAATCGGGTTTGATCAAAAACCGGTTTGGTTCGGTTTGTAAATGGTTTAGGTTGAAAAAACTGGTTACAAATCCGATTCCACCTCGAGCGATTTTTTCATCGGAAAGTGAGATTGCAAAACTCGCTTCCACATCGATACCGTGTAATTCTTGTTTGATGTCTAGTTCGCCTTCAAGACTTGAAATGTGTTGTATACGTTCGGCCGCGTCTAAGTGATCCTTCAAGCAAATACACATCTCCAAATATGCCGGTGTGTGTCTTGTTCTTTGTGTCGATAATACCCTGCCACTAATAAAAAAAGCGGATTGCGAAGCTACCGTAGAAGCTTGTACGGTTAGTAAATCTCGGGCCATGGCGGTTAGAAAAAATTGAGATTCACTTCCTTTCCACCAAGCCAAAATATCAAATTTTGCGAATTCTTGAGGTCCCATAGTGGATAAAAAATCGAAATGATGTAAGCTATTCATCACTAACATGCTACTATTAATAGAAAATGATGAAGAAATTGAACTCGTTGAAACATTTGTTGAACCATATTTATTAAAATAAACCAGTGTTGTAAAACAAGGCCTACAAGGCCGAATCACCGATTAGGTGCTACTAGGCCACCAACCTTGCCGATTAGGGTTAAATAAATCGGTCAACAACGGTCAATGCCGGTCAACGACTATTAACGGTGGTCAAACTTGCTAGAAACTTGCAAATTATCTTGTCAGAAATATCTTGTCTTGAACAAGTTTTAATCAATTATATTTGATGTTTTTATCTGTTACAAGATGATTTTCAAGAAAAGTCTTGTCTAGAATACCCAAATCTCGTCGAAAATACTCAAAACTTGTCAAAAATGTCAATCCGATTAATCACGATTAATCCCGCCTTGACTGATTACAAGCTACAGGGGGTCAACCGCCCGACTATCGATTCACGATTTTTGCAACCTTGAAATAAACTCCAAATCAATAGAAATCTTATCGACAAGTAGTTCCACCCCGCTAAATCATTTGTTAAAAGAATTTTTTGTATCTCTTGCTAAGAAAATGTTATCGTTATGAAAATCCAAACAAACAGAAATCTTATCGATAAGTAGTTCCACCCGCTAATTACCGGTGGAATTTTTTGAAATAATTTCTAAGTTTTACTTTCATAGTGAGTGTTTTATTCGCGTTTTGAGTGTTTCAAAAGTGTTTTGAGAATGTTTGAGTGTCGTGACTAAACCAAACTCAACATACATATTTATAATAAACTTAGGATGGCAAAATGGTAATTAAAAAAATGTAACAAACTAGGCCAACGAGCAAAAACAAAATTGACATAAAGTTGTTTCCCATGTAACGAAAAAACCGGTTTCAATCAAGTTTTTAATAACCGGTTTCATAAGACCCGAAGCGAATCGTTTTCAACAAGTTTTTAATAACTGGTTTCATAAAACCCGAAGCGAACCGGTTTCAAAATGGTGAGTCTAAATATACCAAACAATACACTAAACACACCAAGATTAGTGTCTTTTGCTTCTTTCTTATAATTCGGTAATCATTATTTATTTTTTTTTTAATTTTTGTTCGCTTTTACTTATTTGATTATATATACATATATGTAAAAAAAATTCAAGAATACGATAATAATATTCAAGAAACTCTTCGTGACAACTAACATATAGGTCTTCCAAAGTGGATTAGTCATCGGCAAAGGGCAACCTTTGCGGGATGCCGCTTTAATATAATGGTTACCATTCAAATGTACAAGGATGATTTTTCCATGTGGCTCTTATTGTGGTGAACTGGACCAAAGTGAGAAAGTCGCAAATGTACAACTTATGGCGTTTCCTTCATTAGTTAGACTTATAACAACTCTATTTGTAGTTTTACTGAAGTTCCAAATATACACTTGTAGTTATGCTGGTAAGCATCTAATTCCCGCACCAAGTTGATCGAATTCAAGGCCACTGATCCTCATATAGACAAAGAGCGACATCGACCGATCAAAATTCGCACTTCAAGGCCACTTGTTTCAATATTTGTTGGCTCCAAAATTCGCAATTTATGGAAATTGTTACATAGTTCAAGTATGAATTATGTCTCGCAGATTCAATATTTGTCCGCACCAAATTCAAGTCTATATAAAAAAATCTAGTTGAATAACTACTTTTACCAGAATCTTGATTTTTCGGATTAACACACTTCTTCATTTTTTGTTTCTTCAAGCTCGGCCGCCCGCGAGTATTTTTTTAACCGCGGGTTCTCTAATAAGATTTGTGCTTGATTGATTATATTTGTTGAATTTTTCTTTGAAACTCTTATTTTCAGCGTTGGAGTACTTGTTGAATTTTCTTTGAAAAATGTGTAGTTCATCGTCACATTGAATATCTTCATGTTCCAAAAGATAGCCCACAACTATACAAAAGTTGACGACCACATGTTGAGTAGTTTAACTCAAGATCACTCAATTGATGTAGTTCTCCTAGAATCCTATCAAGTGACTCATTTGAAACAAAACCCGTAATAAGTTGTAAGTTGAAACATGATATGTTATGTTGATGATAACCATAATTTTTACTTCTTTCAAAGCTTTTATTTATTGTTGTAACCTGGGACTGCACGATTTAATTGATATAGCCCACAAATTGATCTAATGAATATTTTTTGGGTTTCAAGTACTTTTTTAACTTGTCGTGTTGGCTTTCAAAGTTGAGAGACTGGTCAGTCCAAATAGACACAAACCTTTCTTTATAATTATTCGCCATTGTTCATCCACATAACTTAAAATACATGAAAAGTTAAATAACATTAAAATATAATTATTTAATGTAAAAAATAGTGTTAAATATGAAGTATAAACAATTAATATTAATTTAAATAAAAATATATCAAATATAAAAAAAAGTAATATTATGTAAAATATAATAAATTACGTGGATATTTTCTCAATACTAAATGAAGTTGCTTATGGTCTTCTATGTACGATATCCACGTCAAAAAATCTTCTAGTAACTTTCACCTAGAAAGAAAAGAGTCCCAATCACGATGCGTCTTGATTGTTGGCCTGCAATTCTTCAGAGTATTTTGGCTAATGTGTCATCTCTATGTCAGTAATTATAACACGTGGAATCATGTACTCATCTAGTGTCAACTTCAAATACTCTAATACCCACTTATATTTTTCCGTCTTTTCTTCATTTATAAAGGCAAAAGTTATGCAAAATGTCTTTCTTGTAAAAGTTACAAAATCAATCTCAACAAAAAGGCATATTATACTTGTTTGTTTTGTTCGTAGCATCTATCATCAACACATTTACACATGTGGGGATGCACGCCATATCTTAAAAGATGTCGGATGAACAAAAAATAAAGCTTTTGGCTTGTTCGTAATATCATCTGTAGGAAAAGCCGTGAACATAACAATTGAAATGTAAAAGGGATATAAGAACCTGCGTTCAAATTTTCATAACTAAATTACAATTTGATTATTTAAAAATAAAAAAGTCAAAATATAAAAGAAAAAAGAAGATGTGTAATGTTTCACTTGCTTCGTACTTTTTCCAACTTCTAAGGCCTTTCGAATTTTATATTATGCGTTATATATGTCTTTAAATGTTGACACGTTATTTTCATTTTGCGACTATAATATTGATAGAATGTCACGTAACGACACATTCTTCTTTGTCATATCTTCAACCAATCGATATTCATCTTTAGACATTCGCCTCGCATATGGATGCCCCTCCATATGTTGTGCAGGAAGATGATTATGTTCATCACATATTAGACTTATCAACCAATCATTATATATACTTGAATATTTTCCTACCAATTAGAATGGTTAAATAATTTTTTGGTAGCAGAATTTTACTTGATTCCTTTGGTTTATATTCACCACCAAGATCACACATAAGCGTGATTTCATACAGAAACCACTTGTATATGTGTATGATCTTTGAGTTATTATGACTTGGTTACATATGGAGGGCATCCATATGAGAGATGATTGTCAAAAGATGAACATCGATTGGTTGAAGATATGACAAAGAAGAATGAATTGCCACATGACATTCTATCAATATTGTCGCAAAATAAAAATAATGTGTCAACACATAAAGACATATATGACAGACAAAATAAAATTCGTAAGGGCTTCAAGTTGGAAAAAGTACGATGCAGGTGAAACATTACACGTATTTTTTTCCTTTATAATTTGACTTTTTTTATTTTCAAATAATTAAAGTGTAATTTAATTATGAAAATTTGAATGCGGGTTCTTATGCCCTTTTACATTCCAATGGTTATGTTCATGACTTTTCTACAAATGTTGCTACGAATGAGCTGTAAGCTTTATTTTTTGTTCATCCAACATCTTTTTGGCGTGCATTCCTACATGTGTTGATGATAGATGCTACGTACAAGACGAACAAATATAGTATGTCTTTTGTTAAGATTGTTGGTGTAACTTGTACAAGAAACACATTTTGCATAGCTTTTGCCTTTATAAGTGAAGAAAAGATGGACAACTATAAGTGGGTATTAGAGTGTTTAAAGTTGACATTAGATGAGTGCATGCTTCCATGTGTTATAATTACTGATAGAGAGTTGGCTCTCATGAAAGCATGCGAAAAATATTTTTTCAAATGCTACTTGATTACTTTGTAGATGGCACATTAGCCAAAGTATTTTGAAGAATTATAGGCCAACAATCAAGACGCAACGTGATTGAGACTCTTTTCTTTCAACGTGGAAGTTACTAGAAGATTATCTAACGTGAATATCGTACATGGAGAACTACAAGCAACTTCAATTAGTATTGAGAAAATATCCACGTAAAGTTTTATATTTCGCATTTAATTTCGCATTTCATATTTAATACTCTTTTTTACCTCAAATAATTATATTTTAATGTTATTTAAGTTTTCAGGTGTTTTAAGTTATGTGAATGAACAATGGCTTTGTTACCACTTGCACTGACCGATCTTTCAACTTTCACAATCGTATAACCAACATAATTGAAAGCCAACATGCCAAGTTAAAAAAGTACTTGAAATCCAAAAAATAATCATTAGATCAAATTGTGAGCTATATCAATCAAATCATGCAGTCCCAGGATACAACAATAGATGAAAGCTTTGAAAGAAGTAAAATTTATCATCATGCTTCAACTTATTATGAGGTTTTGTTTCAAATGAGGCTCTTGATATGATTTTAAGAGAACTACATCGATTGAGTTGTCAACTTTGTAAGAGTTGTGAGCTACTATGTGCTTGCTTACTTTCACCGTACTTAAATTCAGGTTAGATTATTTAACTAAAATTGTTTGATTATTTTTTGGAGGTCTTGGTTTTTCAGAAACTTTAAACCATTTTTTCCCGGTGAGGATATTTATTTGGATTCATCTGATATCTTTTGGAGGACATGGTCAACGCCTTTAGAACATGAAGATATTCAATATGACGATGAACTACACATTTTCAAAGAAAAACTCAACAAGCATTCCATCGCTTGAAAGAAGAGTTTCTTAAGAAAGCTAGGCGATATAATCAATCCAAGCACAAATCTTACTAAAGAACCCGTAGTTAAAAAAATTCTCGCGGGCGGCCAAGCTTGAAGAAACAAAAAGAGAAGAAGTGTGTTGATCCGAAAAATATGATCTTGGTATCAGTAGTTATTCAACCAGATTTTTTGATACAGACTTGAATTTGAAACCGAAAAATATTGAAATGGTGAGACATAGTTCATACTCGAACTTTGAAACATATGCACACGACTTGTTTGAGGATTTAAACAAAGAACCCGCGAAACACAGTTCATATGGTTTATTTACGGTAATAAGCGCTCTAGAAAGACTTTTGTAACAACTTCCATAAATTTTTCGTCCTTATCTTACAGTTTTACAATTGTAAGAGGTGACGAAAATTACGGATTTCGATCAGTCGATGTCGCTCTTTGTCTATATGAGGATCAGTGGCGTATAATTCAATCGGACTTGGTGCGAGAGTTAGATGCTAACTAGCAAAACTACAAGTGTAACTTTGGAACGACATGTTAAAAAAATATAAAAAACTATAAAATTAAAATGGATGGAAATCTCAAACACTGGATTGATTATTCCTTTTGAATACAATAGAGTTGTTATAAGTCTAACTAATGGAGGAAACATTAAAGGTTGTACTACGAATTTCCCGCTTTGGTCCGGTCCATCACAATCAGAGTCACATGGGATATTCGTCATTGTACATTTGAACGGTAACCATTATATTAAAGCGGCATTACGTGAAGGTTGAGCTTTGCCAATGACTCGTCCACTTTGGAGCACATACAAAATGTTTGTCGTCAGGAAGATTTTCGTGGATATTATTATTGTATTCTTGAAATTCTTGGCCAATCAAAATATTTATATAACGTTCTATTTATTGTAATTCTAGTTATCAATGAATGTTTAGTATTTGCTTACTTTTTTATAAATGTATATATCTTTTATATAATAAAAGAATTACATCATTTCGGAATGTTTTTGCAAAACCCTTCTCATTGAAAAAAAATTTGGACCAATAAGAGAGTTTGATTTTGCCACGTAAGGGAAATCGTGTGATGTGATTGGTTAATAAAAGTCAAAATTAAATTGATTTTGGTCAACATTTAATTAATTTGATGGAGAAATTTGATTGAGAAGAAAAACACATAAAAAAATAGATGGCAAATTTGTGAAAACAAAAACTTAAAAAAAGTGGGGGAAATTAATAAAACTTTAGTGTTTAAATTTTTTAAAATTGTATAGAGTTAAGTGTAATATAATGAGTTTCCATGTTTTTTAATAACTTTGAAAATTAAACAAATCTTCCTTATAATTTATGCCCCTATACTTTATAACTTAAAAATAAAATATATATGTTGTTTTAAAACTCCAACATATAAATATACATAAGATCATAAATATCATTTTTACTATATATGTTTCTGGGGACTCATTTATTTCATATTAAAAGTATGATGAGTGTGGACAATTTGAATATTAAATCTACTAAATTATTGAAAACGGAATATAATTATAAAATTGTAAAACGAGCTATTTTAATATGAAGAAAAAACGTAATTGTCTTATAACAACTACTAATGTAATTTTTATTTGTTCATATAAGGATATATAGAAAACTTTTTTTTTTTTTTTTTTTTTTTTTTGGAAAGGCAACAATATGTAGAAAACATTTTTAAAAAACTTGAAGGAGTATATTTTAACTTCATCAACGTTTAATATGTGCAACGAAACTCGCATCTTGTGTACATCATAATATAAATAGTGAAATTTAAATAGGAACATCAACATCTATATCAGCTAAATATAGTTGAATCTTGAGTTATCTAACAAATTTTTTTACAAAATTTGATTAAAATTCTATTGGATATTAATGAATAATGAAAAACTTGTGCATAAGTATATTTTTTATTTTTGTGTAATTATTTTTAAAGACACATTTTATAAAGAAGTCACATATTATGTAATTTTTTTAAAGGTTGGCTAGAATGTTATTTAAAAATATGTAATTTTTAAAGACACAACATCTATATCAGATAAAAGGATTATAATTTAAAGGTTGGCTAGAATGTTAGAAGGAACTAAAGAAGTCACATATTATGTAATTATTTTTAAAGGCACAATATTCTGCATTGATACAAATTTTATTTTTTTGTCAAAACCCTGTGCGTGCACATGTATTATAACTAATAATTTAATAAGTAAAAAAGATAACAAAAATTAAAAAAAAAAATAATAAATAATGATAACTTAATTATGAAAAAGAAAAAAAAAAAAACGTAATAATTACACTAATCTTGATGAGTTTAGTTTATTGCTTGGTATATTTAGATTGGCCCTTTCAGTATCCTCCGACCAGTAGCACGTTATTTTATTTACTTTTTATAATGAACTACTTTAATCTTAATTCATATCTATACTAAAGAAAATTAGAATATTAATGTAAATTTAAAAATATAAGTCTCATTAAAACCATATAATAACTCTCTCCAATAATAATATATTTTAAAAGAATTAGTTTTTTTTTGAGCAGCAATTTATTAGAAGACTAGCGAGATCTTGAGAATTACAAAGAAATGGAACTAGGACATTTGATCCAAGAGATCCAATCAAAGTTACTTTTACATCTACTGAACACCAAGTATAAGACAACAAGACAATCTCGTCAAAAGTAAATCCAATCGGGTTGAGAGCTTCCAAACAACACTTGATTACGGAATTTCCAAATCACCCACCACATGACATAAAAGACTCCTTCTAACACACTTTTCCTCCCTTTAGAGAGACGAAGAGCATTAAACCAAGAAAGCCAATCAACATAAGACATACATTCCTGAATATCCAACTCCCACCAACTAGCAACTTTAAGCAAAAGATGACGAGCCACATTACACGAAAAAAGAAGATGTGAGGAAGTCTCTCCAGCACAACTACATATGGGGCAAAGAATGGATGGGATATCAATCCCACGAAGAGACAAATTTAATCGAGTAGGCAATCTGTCCAAAGACACTCTCCAAGCAAAAACATTGATCTTTATAGGAACAACACTAACCCATCTAGTGGAAGGACCAACCACAGGCAATAAAGAATCATCAATATAAGATCGCACCGACTTAACCGAGAACTCACCCGAGGGGTCAAGAGACCAAACCCATCTATCATTTTGATTGGTAAGGACCACTGGAACGATTTTATCAACAAGGAGTTGTAGTTGCTCTTCTTCTACACCTCCACGTGGGTCACGCCTAAAAGAATGGGCCAAAGAGGTATCTCTAAGCTTAGTAGCAACATTCACCTGTTTATCGCATTCCAAGGCATACAATCTTGGAAACAAGGATTTCAAAGAAGAATTAGATAGCCAAATATCCTCCCAAAACAAGGTCTGATTGCCATTGCCCACTTTCTTCTTCACAAACGAATTCAGATTAATACCCTTAGCAGCTAATAAGTCGAGCTCTGCAAAATAACAATCCAAGTAGAAGATCGATGAAACATACCTGAATTATTAAGGGCACCACGATCTCCATAAATAGATTTTATAGTACGAGTCCATAAAGACGAATCACAAGAGATGAACCTCCATATCCATTTAAACAAGAGAGCTCTATTAAGTGCAAAAAAACTAGAGACTCCAAGCCCTCCTTTTTTCTTTGAGGCCAACATTTTCTTCCATCCAATCATATAAATTTTCCTCTCTTTACTATCCACACCGTTAAAAAAATTCCGACGAATGGATTCCATTTTGTTAAGAATACCCAAGGGAACCTTATAAACCGACATCTGATAAAGAGGCATGGAAGTTAGCACCGACTTTAAAAGAGTGAGACGACCGCCAATTGAAAGAGTTTTTATTTTCCATTTTGAGAGACGCGAGGAAATTTTAGCAAGAATATCCTCCCAATAACAACTTCTGGAGCTAGCATCACCTATCTTAACACCAAGGTAATTAAATGGAACACTTAGAGTGGCACATCCAATGGAGTTAGCTGCCATGTTGATAACATCTTGAGGCATACCAATACCCATGAGTTTACTTTTGTGAAGATTGATCTTGAGACCAAGCCAAGTAAAACAATTGACATGTTAACAATAGTGTGAAGGTTAGACTTATCCCATTTCCTATGAATACCGCATCATCCGCATAGAACAAATGCGACAAGGTCAAGGCCGTCTAATTGTATACCCTTATAAAGACCGGCATGCAAAATATTATTGAGCGAAATATGAAGACTTTCCATTACCAAAATAAAGAGAAACGGAGATAAGGGATCACCCTGCTTCAAGCCTTTGTGAAACTTGAATTCTGGAGTCGGACTGCCATTAACAAGAATAGACCCCATGGCGGAATTAAGGCACCCTTGAATCCAACCTCTCCATTTAATTCCAAAGCCAAATTTATTTAGAATATCATCAAGATAGTCCCACCTTACCGAATCAAAAGCTTTTTCAAAGTCAACCTTGAAGATCATAGCTTTGATCTTCTTGTATTTACACCAAGAAATAAGCTCATTAAGAATGAAGGGGCCATCAAGGATTTGCCTATTAGCCACAAACGCAGATTGAACATCACTAATAAGATCCGAAATAACACAGCTTAATCGGTTAGCCAAAATCTTTGCCACAATCTTATAAATACTACCAATCAGACTTATAGGACGAAAGTCCTTAATTACCTTAGCATCATGCATTTTAGGGATAAGGGTAATGAACGAAGAATTACATCCTGGAGGAAATTTACCTGACGAAAAGAACTCACAAACCGCATTCACCACATCTTGATCAATCACCTTCCAATATTTTCGGTAAAAATCGAACGTGAACCCATCGGGCCCAGGGGATTTGTTGGACCCACAATCCCACACCGCACGCTTAATTTCTTCGTATGTAACAATTCTTTCAAGTTCCTCCATCTGATATGAATCAATCTGCTTAGGAAATTGAGATTGAAGGATGATTCTATTAGAAGGGGGATTGGAGAACCGATTAGCAAAGTGTTTAAAGAACTCATTTTTCACAGTAACAGGCTCATCAACCCAATCACCTTCGACAAGAACACCACGTATAGCTAGTTGAGACCTCTTCCGATTAATAATGCCATGGAAATATTTAGAATTCTCATCTCCTTCAATAGACCAACGAACTTTGGCCTTTTGAGCCATATCTAACAAGGAACTAGCATTGAACTGTTGGAGCTCCTTCAGCAACAAGGACCTTTCATTTACAAGGCCTTCAGAACCCTTTCCTTGATCAATTACTTTATCCAAGTCCGCTAACCTGGATTGGATAGAATATTTAGCTGCATTTGATCTTTGTTTATCTTCACTACACCATTGTTTGATTGCTACCTTTAAAGCTTGAAGCTTTTTCTTCAAAATAATGATCTTATTCGACTCTTCAAACCCAGAATTTTTCCATGTCTCTTCAACTAAGGTATCAAAACCAGATTTCAAAAACCAAGAATGAAAAACACGAAACGGAGTCGGTCCATAGTCAACAACCAATTCACGCATAAGGATAGGTCTATGATCTGATAAATGTCTATCAAGACATATAGCAGATAAAGATGGAAACACCGAGAGCAAACCTTCAGAGATGAGAAACCTATCAAGCTTACTCATTTTAAAAGAATTAGTTATAATGATATATTTTAATAAAATTATTTATAAGAAAAGTTCATCAAATTTATAACCACCAATTTAATCCTAAAATTTAAAAATTAAAAGTGCTAACTATTTACACTAATAATTTAGATATTCTCCTTTTGAAAAACATATCTACTACGTTATAAAGTATTTGAGACATGCTAAATAAGGAATGTTTAAAATGAAAAACATTTACTCGTCACAAAAATAATCACCAGGTACGCACCACCGCAAGTGCGAGTACCATTCTAGTCAATATTTATGTGACTTCTTTAGTTCCTTCTAACATTCTAGCCGACCTTTATCACATTGCAGCTATATATCTTTTATATAAATTATATAATCCTTTTATCACATAAAAAGTGTCCACCTTATTATTTATGTTTGTCTTCAAAATAAGCGTCCAGGTTTTATATATGGACAATAACTATGACTAGTAATTAATGGTTTTTCTATTTTACACTTATAATCAAAACTTGCATTAATTACTCATTTTTAAGTTCTATATTAACTATGAAGGTAAAAATGATTTTTTATCGATCAAAACTAACATTAATTACGCATATCATAATTTGTGCATTTTTTATTTGTGGACACTCTACTCGGGACGGAAGGAGTATTCATCTTTTCTTGCACAACATTTCGATATATATTTGACTTGTAGAAAATTTTCGGGATTTTAGTTGAAAAATCAGCATTTACACATTCCAACAAGAAGTACTACTCAATAGTGAATCAAATTTATCATATGCATACTTGTAGATTTAACTTAAAACATACACACAATGATTTTACCCACAAACACACTCATCTAAGAAATCCATAAGAAAAATGAAACTTACAGCTTGTGTTCCTTCATTATTCTGCTGCCTAAGATCCCATTTAATGGTGATATTTCCATTTGGATCTAACGGATCATACCCATCTGCATTAAGTTAATATGAACAAAGCCCATAAAAACACAAACATAAGTCACAAAACAAAAGTTAACATAGTACTACAAAAATATGTTCTTTAGTCAACAAATTGTTGTAAGTATCCAAAAAGATCATGAAGCAAAAAAAGACTACCTTATAAGATCATAGATGAATAAAAAGAGAATCAAAATCCATATCCAAATCAAACTGAAATGGAAAGCCATTAGTTGTTAATATATGATGAATTGAATATAACAATGTTGTGGAATGTATCAAGTATTAATACTAGCCATGAATATGTGAATTGAAGTGTGAATTTGTTGGGAGTTTTAGTATGGGTTTAATCTTCCATTCATTAATTTTGGTAAATGCATTGAATGCATATTTTGGGAAAATAAGAAAACTCGCTCGAATTTCACGCGTTTAATTTCGTCTCATCGGCTACCGTTTTGAGCATTCTCTTCTTGTCTATAGTTGTTATCTTTGTCAAACTATAAATTAACAAGTTCCAAAAAAGGTAATTAAGTTGTAAATATAGGGATGTTGGAACTTTATTTCGAGCTCAAGATGCAAAAAAAGGAAATTTGCCAAATTCAGAGAGGGTACAACTCATATTTTATCAAGATTGAAATGAAGTATGTTGGATATGTACTAATAATACGTTTTTGGTAACAAATTAATATGGATATTTAAGGGGTTCTATCATGATTCTTGAATATTTATTATGTTAATGATTGAACTAAACAACCATTAGGGCATTGCTCCAGTGGTATCATGTAGGGACGGAGCCATGTAGGGGTGTTCATCGGTTCGGTTATCGGGTTATTCGGTTTATTCGGTTCGGTTAGTTCGGTTAATTTTTTTTTTTGTATAACCGAAAACCGAACCGAACCGAATTTAAATTTGATTCAACCAAACCGAAAACCAAACCGAATAACCAAAAACCGAACCCCTATAACCGAAAACCGAACCGAATAACCCGAATTACATAATTTTAATTATTTTTTTATTTAATTATATATATTTTTAGCACAAAATATTTTTTTCAAACTTAAATCATGTTATATTTATACTATAAAAGAGTTTTAGTGATTTTTTTTAAGGGTGTTCAGTGTTTGGTTTGGCACCGAACAAACCGAAATATAAACCGGACCGAAACCGAATAAAACCGGACCGAAAAATTTAATTGGTGTATGGTTTGATTTAAAACCAAACCGAAGTATTTAATTGGTGTTTGGTTTGGTTTTGGGTTTGACAAATACAAAACCAAACCAAACCGAAAAAACCGAATATATATCTATCCACAATAAAAAGTTTAAAGTATATATATACAAATTTTATATGTTTATCTTCCTAACAAAAAATCCTAATAATTTAAAATATCTTATAAATTAACCACTCCTTAAATCAAGGATTGATGCATATCTAGGACTCCACGAGCAATTAACCTACTTGATTCCTATAAATTCACATATATCGTATCCTCTCCTCTCATATTTCGCTTTCATTTATTTCCGTTAAGTTATGAAACCTTTTGGTTTCTTAAACTTTTGTTTTGTTGATTTACTTAAGCATTTTGTGAGAACTTTTGATTTGATAATTTTATTTGAACTTTTAGGTTTTTATTTGTAACTTTTAGATTATATTTTGAAGTTTACTTGAATTTGGTTTTCTTGGTTTTAACCGAAACCGAACCGAATTCCAATTTGGTGTATGGTTTGGATTTATCCGTTCTAAAATTGGTTTGGTTTGGTTTTGGTTTAGAGTTTTAAAATTTTCAAACCGATTAACCCGAACCATACAATCCACGAAACCGAAAACCGAACCGATGAACACCCCTATTTTTTTTCATATATATACATAGAAAAAATATATATTTTATATGAATTCGGTTTTCGGTTTTCATTTCCAAAACCATATCCAAACCGATAACCAAATATTTAGTTCGGTTCGGTTCGGTTTTGACCAATTCGGATCGGTTATGAATTCAGTTCAGTTATTTTCAGTTCGGTTCGGTTTCGATTTTCGGTTACTGTGGATATTACCCAATCCGTGAACACCCCTAATCAGCCATGTATGTGGGAGCCGTGGCCAACCCAAAAGCTCCTACATTTTCAGGGATATCCAACATTCTTACGCACAATTGAATTACTTGATCATTTTTTTATGTCTTTGGCCCACCCAAAATTTCATTAGCAGGGCCGTCACATTAATTTATGAAATTTTTTAGATTATTGGACGAAATTAAATAATGAGGCATTTCGATAAAGAATGTTATATATATAATGTGTCAGCGTTTATAAGATATAATGCAATTAGTTGTCTAAACGTTTTAACATATTACTCATTTAAGATATTTTCTCATCTAAATACTTTTTTCTTTGTGAAAATATGTGTACACATGCATATAATTATTAACGGGACAAAGTTTGGGGCCTTTAAAAATTTTAAAGCCCTCGTGATCACTTCAGCTGCACACCCTCAAAGATTTTACCGCTCATTAGTAAACTTGTTTACATTTATATATTGAAGCCTAAACAAAGATACGAGTGTTACATATACATTTATATATTGAAGCCTAAACAAAGATACGAGTGTTACATATACATATCTTCGGACTTGGGGCCTTTAAAAATTTTAAAGCCCTCAACGGTCGCTCACCTTGCACACCCTCAAAGACGGCCCTGCTCATTAGTAAACTTGTTTACATTTATATATTGAAGCCTAAACAAAGATACGAGTGTTACATATACATATCTTCGGACTTGTATAAACGTTAATCATGTGTCATTATTGATCAATAAGAACATGTGTTGTCATTTTTTTTTCTTAATTAGGTGCGTACTAGTGGCCTCGGCCAATTAAGGACATGAGGGTGTTATCGTCATTTCATGTTTTCCCAACATTTCTAAGCCACACCTGGCAGATATTACAAAACCCTATAAACAACCCTTTACTAAATGTTATGTATATGCGTGTTTCATTTTCATCCCGGAACTTGAATATCACAAGAAAAATCAACAAGAACTCGAGAATGGTTAAGTTTTGGAAAAATCATGCACACAATACCCCCATCCCTGATTTAGGTCTCCTTTATGGTAAGCTTTTTTTTTTTTGAATATTTTAGATTGTTTTGTCCATTGTCTAGTTAAGACCATGCAAATGAAAACTTGTTGATGTTTTATGTGTTGCACATATTTGAATAAAAACATGTTTACTTTGCAATCCATCACAATGGTAAATTTACCTCACCATAAAAAAGTATATATTGTTTTGGAGATATAAATTGGTTTAACTTAGTTCACTGTGACATGTTTTCAATGAACTTATTGGAAGAAATGTTTAAGGATTTAGGTTACATATATGGTCAGCTTTTGTTCAAGCATTTTAGGATACATGAGGAGTCATTGGATGTAGGTTTGATACCACTAATGTCTGACAAAGATGTGATCAGACTTATGGAGTATGTTCCTAGATTTAGATAAGTGGATGTGTATATTGAAACCGGTGTTTCATTGGTAGAGAGGCACATGATGGAGCGAATGACGAGTAAGGGTAAGGGTATGGTGATAGAAGAAATTATGGATCATGATGTCAATGATGTTGTTGGAAAGGAATTTAATGGTGAGAGTGGAAACAGTCGTAAATTACCATTGTTAGAGTGGAATCAGACTAGCCAAGTTGGGAATGATGGAACTGTTGTTGATAATGATTCTGACAATGAGTTCCCATCACCATGGTATGGAGAAAAAATGATTACAAATAGAACAAAAAGGTTGAGTGATGATTTTGAAAATTATTGGCAGACTTTGGCCATGAGTTTGGGTTAGAGAAATCAAGTCAGGATTCCCTAGAGTTTTCAAATGAGGTCGATTTTGATGATGTCTATTTTGAGCTGGGGATGGAAGAGCTTTTGTATTAGGACATAGATGATGGTGCTACCATTAGTGGAAAGGAAGGGGATCTTGAGACTTGGTTTAGTGATGAAGAGGTGGATCAAGGCATAGATGTTGAATGGTAAGATGATTCATACCATTTAGTTGATGAACCTGAAGAGCCTGAAGAGATTAGTGACATGTTTGCTCAAATTGATCAACCATTAGATGAACTTGATCAAGTAATTGAAGCTGAAGATGTAACAGACTTGTTTGCTATTTATGATCAAGCAATTGATGATGATGAGGATGTGGTTCCAGTTGAGGTGGTAGCTAAAGAAATGGTTGTAGAAGAGGCAGTTGATGGTGAACAAGTAGTTTCTGATGGGTATGTCACTCCAGATGATCTGTATGCTACAATAGTTGAACTAGAAGGAGTTTTCTCAGCTGATGATGGGGATGTCATTTCAGATGAAGTGGTTGCAGAAGAAATGTTGGAATACCAAACTAGATCAATCAAGATGAGAAGACTGATGGCTGACAAGAAAACTGAAGATGATGCTCAATGAATGCTTTTATGTTTACATGCATAATTTTTTGTACTTCTGTTATGGTTATGTAATAGAAGATCAAGACAATATGTAGTTTTTTTCTAAAATTTATCTAATGATTGTGTAATAATCTAGGAATGCTTGCATAACGTTGTGATCTAATGGTATGGAAGCCTACCAATTAGCCAATTTTAGGCAATTGCATGCATTTAGATTCACTTGCCAAAGTCAAACATGGTTTCCATATGAGTTAGTGATTTGACATTGTTCTTTAGGTATAATCAGATGCTAATTTCTTAGGAATGCTTGCATAACTGTGTGATCTAATGGCATGGAAGCCTGCCAATTAGGCAATTTTGGGCAATTGTATGCATTTAGATTGACTTGCAAAAGTCAAACATGGTATTCATATGAGTTAGTGCTTTAACATTGTTCTTTTGGTACAATCGGATGCTAATTTCATATACTTATGCACCATTATCAACATGAAACAACAAAGTTAAGCATAAATACTAATCTCATAAATCACTTTCCAAAAACCCCTTTTATCAAAACGAAAGATCAAACAACGACCATATGAAGAACATATGGTCTAAGCAAAATAAAAATATCAAGATAGCATGGACAAGTAAAGTGTAAAACAACAAACATCAGTGAGATATTCATAAACATAAACCATTAAAGCATTTATTCATAAACATAAGGACCTTACAAAACATATTCATTAAACATGAAAACAACATACTTAAACTAAACATAAAATCAAAAACCATAACCCAAAAGCCACACAACAAAACAATGTGCACCAAAACCCTAACCTAGTAACCCGTCCTTCAACTTTGTAGCAAGAAGGAGCTTCTCACGCGCACCGGGATATGATTGATTCACCATAATATGGAGACGAGTTACCGTCTCCACATATCTCTTTTGTACACGCTTCAACACACGATCAGTTTTCGCAGGTCACGGTTAGTTCGTAACCGTGAAAACCTTTCCAGCTCCCCAATTGTTAGACCCGTATCTCGGATACAAATAGGCCCCACCTTAGATGAAATTGACCAAGGTTTAACGTGATTGGTTAGTCAACGAATGTTAAATTGACTAGTCAACCCGATATTCAAACTATAAGTATTAAAGGTTATGCAAATTGTTATAGAAAATATGATGTGTCACGATTATAAGAGATTGACTTAAAGGACTAATATTGTCATGTAGTAAATAAGTAATAAAGTTACTTGTGGTCAAAATAGAAAGAATGGAACTTGAAGGGCTAAAGTTGCTAAAAGGCCAAAGATTTTACTAGCTTCAAAGTGAAGAAAAGTCTTATACTTTCCGGGAGATTCCTTTTAAGTTCCAGGTTCTCATATGTATGGGTGTTTGTGTCGACTTAGACAAAAGGGAGGGAAAAAGCTATAAAGTCTTGAAGACCAAAGCCATGAAGGATTAAGGTGTTAATCTAAGACTAATTCCATACTATGATCCTCCTCAAGTAAGTATCTCAATTAGTGATTTAATTGAAGAATTATAAGTTGGGTTTATGTACCCAATTTGGGGGAATTGGGTAAATGGTGTTTTGAAGCTAGTTAAAGATTATAGAAATTATGAGATGATTATATTGAGTCTAAATTAATAATTTAATGGGGTTAATTATCATATAATCATTGGATGGTCATGTGATAATTAGAGGTGTTTAAAGAAGAGCCATGGTTGTAGTAATAATATTTTAGTAACTTGATTATGTATTTATGATAATAGTGATTTGGCCTAGATTGCAAGAGTGGAGATGATGATGATTCTAGTTGATATCATTAGCTTGGAATCAAGGTAAGTGAACCGGTTATAATGAAATGTTATAATGATTTCTATGCTTTATGTGTTATGTGATTCATATGTTAATGTAATTGTTTGGTTTGGCTATGTGCTTAATTGAAAGTTAGTTAAGGCTAGTTAACGGGTTAGACAAGATTTGATTAGGAAATGAGACTCTATGCTTAAGGGATTAAAGGTATGTGTTAAGATTAATGTGTAATGTGTAATGATTACGAATGTGTAATGCATGAATGAGTTATAATGTTAATTTTATATCCGTTTTACTTACTAAGCATTCATACTTATGGTTCAAGTGTTCAATGTTTTGTAGGTAATGTACTAAGAAGGAAATGCTTGGATTATGGCTTAGTAATGGATGTGCAAGGTTAAGAAGGTTTGGAATGTAATAGGGGCTTAGGTAGATACCGCGCTCAATGTCAATGGTGTACCCCGATGGTCATTTAATGATTTGTAAATGTTTGTCAAGTGTCACAATATATGTCTTGGTTGTTAAAGTAAAGAGCGTCAAATGGGTTGTTATAGTTATAACTAATCATTATAGTAATGGGTTAAAGTGTATATATTTTGGTAAAAGGAGTGTTTAGAATAATCTCTATTATGACCCATTTTGGGGTCATACGGGTCGAAAGGTTATGAAAATGATGTATTATGTTATATTAAAGATTTCCGGAAAGTTTCGTTAAGTTTTGAGTCTTTTAAGTCGATTTTCCGGAAATGGAGTAAATATGGTCTTTTGGAATATTTTCTGTAGTGGGCATATAGCCATATGGTAATTTCAGCATATGGTCATATGATTGCTTAAGAAATATAATAAAAGGTATATGATCAGCATAGGCCATATGGTATTTTCAGCATATGGCCATATGGTTGTCTCATAAAATATAATAAGGGTATATGGCCAACATATGGCCATTTCGAATTTTAGCATATGGCCATATGCTTCCGTCAGAGTATAAATAGAGTATTTTTCAGATTTCGTCAATTTTAGAAAAATCATATCTTTTAAACCGTAAGTCGTTATGGGTCGCGCCACCCGTCATTTTAAAGGTATTAAAGTCTAGTTTCATTTAAAAATGGTTTCTAGGTCTGGAATGTTATAGATTTTTTTCAGTGGTAAAAAGAGTAATGTAGGGTCCGTTAAAGTAAAGTCGTTTCCGCGTCAAAAGTCAAATTTTTTGGTTAAGCGGGCACGGGGTGTAACACCAATCACCTTTGCCCTGTCTTTTACAGTATCAAGCATCTCCAGACAAAGCTCTCTAAATTTCATCTCAAATTTCATGTCTTTATCTACTTCCCTCTTCATTAAAACGCACACTTGATCAACCATCATTATCGAATTTGCATCATGTGCTTGTTCTTGAAGACGGAGAAGAAGGTTTGCCATTGATGAGAATGAGAAGTGTTAGCCTTAATAGTTTTTATTAGAAGTGATGGTCATTCACATTTAGGAACTTTGTAACGTGTGTTAGATATCGTGCTAGAATAGTCAACGGGCTCGTGGATTGGGCTAAGTTAATTTGCTATAAGTTAAGTTAAGCTAGCCTTTCATCATGTGTTATCCAATCCAAGTCCACGAGGCCCAAGCCAAAGCCCTTTAGGGCGTTTATGTTTTAGACTATATATACCCCTCAAAGTCTCATTTGAGGGGTGTGCTTGAGTGTGTGTGTGTGTGTTTTTTCTTTGGAATATACAACTTATTGTGTTCATCTTTCTATTCATACATACACGGTTTTAACATCAAGTCACCATCTTTCTCATCTTTATTTCTTTCATCTTCACGCATAGTTTGTGTTTGTGTTTAACGAGTTCTCGCATAAAGTGATATCGTGTTGGGTTTGTGATAAGGTTGATAAAAGTAAGGTCCTACAATTGGTATCAATCGCCTAACAATGGTTTAGGAGTGTTTGTGTTTGTTTTGAACCTTGGTCTTGCTTGCAGCGTAAAAGCTCTCGTGATACATCTTTGACACGCATAAACGTTAATTTTGCACTTAAAATTCAAGATTCTTGTGGTTTAAGGTTTATTTGGTGCTAAAGTTTCAGTTTTTTGCAAAAAGTTCGAAGCTTTACGTGTTCTTCTTCAGTTTTAAACTCATACAAATTGGGTAGGTCATTTCTAAGCATAAGCTATCTAAGCACTTTGGGTGAAAAAGGTCAACATTTTTGTGTTATTCGAGTGGTTTTAAGGCTGTTTGTGCAAGAGAAATTGTTTGAATCACTGGAAATTTTTTACGCGTGGTCAAAACCCTAGTTCTACAGCGTGAGAAAAGTCAACACCTGTTTCTACGCATAAGGTCCTCGCATAAGATTTTTGTGCGGTTTCTTGAGCTATAATGGTGACTCGATGCTTCCTCACTTGGATAAGTTTGTGGAACACTTGACTTTTGGATATCTTTTACCTTTGTGATAGTGTAAAGGATTTTGGGCAAACCCTAGATTTACGCATAAGCTAAATCTTACGCTGTATAATTTCTTCGCCTAAGCTTGTCTTACGCATAAGTAAATCCTCGCATAAGTTCTACGTTTAAGTTTTTAGTCTCGCGATAACTCTATTGTTACGTAACTTGGGTATTCTGCGTAAGTTATCTCACGCCTAAGCACAATCTCTACGCCTAAGCATCGCTCACTCGTAACCGTGTGTCTCGCCTAACCTCTTTTAAAAAAAAAAAAAAATCAAATTTAAATTTTTGAGTAAAATTTAAATTTTTGAGGAGACTAAACGTTCAATTTTTACGCGAAATTCAAATTTTGGTATAACTTGGAAAATTTTGGTCAAAAATTCAAAATTTTGGACCCAAATTCAAATTTTTCGGTCAAATTTGGCGTCAAAATTGTCATAACTCAAATTTTTCATACGACCTTAGAATTGATTTTTATAGTGAATTTCAAAATTTTGGGAGAAAAATTTTTGGCCTAAGAACCAAGTTCACAGTGCGACTTTCGAGAAAAACTTCAGCGGCAATATCTTATTAAACACAACTCCTTTATCGTTGAATCGATCCTACATCAACTTTATCGATCATACCTTCATCAATGGCAACTCAACAAGATATTCATGCGGCCGGTCTGCAGAAACCGTCCTCCTATGTTGGAAAAAGGTGGTTATCTTCAATGGACAAGTCGTATGCTTCGTTACATAAAGACCAAACCTAATGGGAAACTCATGATTCAATCCATTCGAATGGACCCTTCAAGCCTCGACAAGTCCAAGTCCACGGAAATCTCGATGCAACACCTCCGTTCCACCATCCTCTCGTCTTCAAAATGAATCAAAATACACCAAGAGGATCGAAACAAGTCGATGCGAGATGACATGGCAATTCATATTGTCCAGCGGGTTTACCAAGAGACATCTTTCTTCTTGAGCGGTTGTGAAACGCTTTCGATATGTGGGAGCGTGTTAGACGGCTTTGTCATGGAGCAATTGGTCAACAAGACATGGAGAACAAGTCGCTAATCGAATGGGAAAAGTTCACTTCAACTCCGGAGAATCCATTGAATCCTACTATGGAAGGTTTTGTACTTTGATGAATGAGCTTATCGAAACAAGTTGGCACCAAGGACTATCGTGCAAAACATCAAGTTCTGAACAATCTTCCAGAAGAATGGGGACGATATGTCACTATTTTCAACCAAACAAAAGACTTACATCGGTGAACTTTGATCAACTAAACGATTTTCGAAACAAAACCAAGTCAAGCGAATGAAGTCGGGAAAGAAAGATTGGCAAAGAATCATGATCCATTGGTTCTTATTGCAAGACTCAACCTTGATGAATACACAACAACAAGCTTCATCATCTTCCACTAACAACAACTTGCGAATACATTCCACAACAACAAGCTATTATCCTCAACAACAAACCTATCCACGAACAACAACATTACCGGAACAAGGAATCATCGATCTTGAAGCGGAACCGAAGAAGCTTTGTTACAAGTATTTTCTTCATTGGGTAAAGCATTGAGGTCGCTATTCCACACCAACTAACAACAACCAAAGGATTTCATCAAACACTACAATAGGCAAATTGCTCACGGGGGTGTGAATATGGGTCATCAGGACAAATGGTTGGAGTTATTGGAATCGGCGAGGATATGCTCTTGATTTCGCATGGGTAATCAGGTGTTCCAAATCGGTGTCGGTTGGGTCGAAATGTTGGGAATAGAGCGATGGTAATCGAATGGGAATGTTGCGACTCCGTCGTTAGGAATTATGGAAATGTGAATTAGGGTAATCGGGTTAAGTGTTATAATCACAAGGAGTGGTCACATGGCACGAACCGTCCCACTAAGCCACACAAGAAGAATGCTAAGTTTCTTAGGAAAGCTATCTTTGATAGCACATAAGCAAGAAGCGGGGATGCAGGTTGAGTCTTGAGGAAAATGATTTTTCGCTATTGTGGATGATTTGGAAGACCTCGAGAAATCAATGCAACCGCATCTTCATGGCAAATCTTGAGAGACTAAGCACGACAACGACTCGACGCACCTCCATACCTATGACGCCAACGCAGATGTCGAGGTACCAATCATTGATCCATGCTATAACAATGTCATATTTGATGTGTTTACTCATGATGAACAAGATTCGCGACGCCATCACCTACTTATGATACATACCGGACAATCCGAGTTGTAGCAATACTAACTCGAAACTCGGATGTGGATCCTAGTGGAGGCCGTGTGGCACAAAATCTTGAGGCGATGAGGAAACACGTGCTTACTTTGAATCATTAATCAATAATTGTGGCATTGAAATTGAGAAAGTTAGAGCGGTCAATCGCGAAGTTAAGGCAAATAATGTTAAATTGACCGGCGAGCTTGAGAGTTACAAAGAGAGCGCCGAGCCTTTGAATTTTATACAAACAAACTATAAGAATTAGAAATTGGTTATCGAGATTCTGTTTTAAGAGAAAAACAATTGCAACTCAAGTATGACACACTTGATGTGAATTTGAACTTGAAAATAAAATCTTTAAACAAGGAAATTTCTGATCTAAATGACCAACTTTCTAAACAAAAAGCACTATTTTCTTATCTTGAAAAAGAGAAGAAACAGTTGATTGTTGATTTTTCAAAACGAGAAGATTCTATTCTTGATGAAATTCTTGATAAGAATGAAAAGATAAAAACTTTGGACAATTTACTTCTTACAACTGGTCATTCCGCTAAAACAAACAAGATGCTTTCTAATCAAGTAAATCCGATTTTTCATACTGCACATAAAATGGCTCTTGGTAACAACCCTTCTTCGTTCCTCAAGAAAGCTCAGAAATCTCAGAATGTGTTAAACAATGGAAAACCTTTGCATGAACCTATAATTGTGCATGATTCTCTTGAAACGTTGGAACTATCTCGAGGAGAGTAGATCAAAATGAAACAAAACATCCGAAAATCAAACCAATTGATTATAACAAATGGAACAAAATTAATGGTATTTCGTTTGTTTCATAAAGAACAATCAACGTTTTCCACCACACCAAGTGTTTCAAACAAAGTGTCAACACCGGTTTCAAAATCGGTTCAAAACACATTGTTGTCTCAAAATCTCTTTCGAACATTGAACAAATGTCTTCAAACAATCCTTATAACACAAGTGATGCCAAGTATTTTGGAAAATGTGAAAACTAGAATTGCGGATCTTCAAGAGATCATTAAAACTAAAACCAATATTACAACAAACATCCGGTTTAATAGTTTTGATAATGAGCAGAAAAAGTTTTTGAAACTCAAATTGCCCTAAGTTGAATAACATCAACTCAATGGTAATTCATTTTGAACAAGCATTTTGAAAGAAACAATGACTTTGTCAAGGACCATAAATCCTAGTAAAGCAAGCTAATGAAAGTGTTGAACACATCAAAGTTTTGGAAAATCTAAATGA
Organism: Chrysanthemum lavandulifolium; assembly: GCA_022545495.1. Lineage (NCBI taxonomy): Eukaryota > Viridiplantae > Streptophyta > Magnoliopsida > Asterales > Asteraceae > Chrysanthemum > Chrysanthemum lavandulifolium. Next base: position 79,389,682 of record CM040239.1, on the reverse strand, counting down.
TTCACTCTTGAAGATGTTCGACTCATCGATATTATGTCCATCATTTTGCAAACAAATTACATTGAAAATCATGAAAGACTTGACGAGACCTCCAAATTGTTTCAAAATATGAAAAGCTCTTGAAAAACTTGAAAAGAAAATGTCTCATATTTTAAACAACTTGATCGAAAAAGCGAGGAATGCAAGTATGACAAAGCGTCGTATGAGCGTGCCTACAATGACATGAAAGCGAAAAATGATCTTTTGAGGGCTCGGTGGAAAGTCAAAAGGAAAGGCGTTGGATACGTGATTAAAAACCATTGACTGCGGAGAAAACAAATGTTCCCAAACCGGTTTCCAAACCAAAATGTCATTTCTATGCCTCCTCCAAAAGTCAATGAGAAAATGTTTCATCAAAACCGGTCACTCCACCTACCTTACCTAAACAACATGTTGATAAAGGAAAAGCGGTTATCGAGAAACCAAAAGTTTTAGCACCGGCCTTTTAAGATGAGTACCACTAATGCGTGCGCCTCCACATCTAAAACATATGGAAAAAATGACATAAGTTTAGAAAAACACTCTAAAGAGACTAGGAAATGAAACCACCTCCTTCATAAAAATGTGAATCCTAATGCGTGCCTTACCTTCTACAGGACTAGAAAGCACCTCTAGGAGCAGCAGACTAAAGCCTAAGAGCAATACAAGGAACAATAGAGTCTCTACCGCCTCTAGGAGTAGTAGCTTGAATAAAGAGAAGAAAGTAGAAGAACACCCTAGGAATTTACCGCTTTTGAATAAGAAAGACATTTCATCCGAATGTCTTGAACCTATGAAACTTGCTAAGTCTAATGAATGTGTTGAAACTCTTTGTTTAACTTGCAAGAAATCTTTAATTAATGTTCAAGATGATTGTGTTTCTAAGAATGTGAATGATAAGCACTTAAGAAGAGCGTTCCAAAAGATCTTCGCTAAACAAGTAGGAAGACTAGTTGCAAAACTTAGACTTTACACTCTTGACAGAACTATAGTGTATACTTTAGGGATGATATTTGGAAACCCACGGTAGAACTTTCACACTCGAGAATGGTACAATGAGTGATAAACCGAATTCCACATAGAAAACCTCTTTGAGTGTGATCGATTTTACCTCTAACCCAAAGGAACCAAAATCAAAACGGTTTCCACAATATTCTTTTTCATTCTTGGCGGTTATCGAAATTTGTCTTTGGATCGTCAACTCGGGTTGCTCCAAGCACATGACCGAATCAAGGCTGTGATCAATTTCGTCTGAAATTCATGGAACCGTCGTTTGGAAATGATCATGTAGCGACTATCATGGGTTATGGAGATCTACCTTTTGAAATTATTTGATCACTCGGGTTTACTATGTCGAAGGGTTGGGACACAATTTGTTTTCGATCAGGCGATTCGTGATGCGATTTAGAGGTTGCTTTAGGAAAATGCTTGCTTCGTTAGAAACTTGGATGGCACCGATCTCTTAACGGGAATCGTGATACAAACTTTTATGCTATCGACATCAATCAAATTGCCTCTTCATCACCAATATGTCTTATGACACGAGCATCCGGAACTCGATCCCGGTCGTGGCATGAAGGTTATCCGTCTCAATTTTGACACCATCAACAATCTTGCCAAAGACAACATCGTCAACGGACTTCCAAAGTTCAAATACACCAAGGATCACTTATGTCCATCATGCGAACAAGGAAAAAGCAAAAGAGCATCATATAAACCCAAATCCGTACCTAGTTCGGAAGCAAAGTTGCATATGTTGCACATGGACTTGTGTGGCCCAATGAGAGTTGAAAGCATTAATGGGAAAAAGTATATCCTTGTTATCGTCGATGATTATTCGAGATATACATGGGTTAGGTTTCTAAGATCAAAAGCGAAGCACCGTGCATCATCATCATCTTCCGAAGCGTATTCAAGTACTTCTTCAAACTCCGGTGGGGTTGTAAGAGCACGGCGAGAATTCACTAATCGGGAGTTAAGAACTTATTTTGAAGATGTTGGAATTACACATCGACATCGGTTGTTAGAACTCCACGCGAGAATGGGGTAGTTGAAGAAGAAATAGAACTCTTGTGGAAGCTGCTGCACAATGCTAATCTATTCTAGTGCACCGTTATTTCTATGGGTCGATCTTGTTGCCAGGCACGCTTGTTTCACTCGAACCGATCCTCATCCATCCAAGATTCAATAAAACCCCATATGAGATAGTGAACAACGAAAACACGATATCTCTTACTTTCACGTGTTTGGCGCTTTGTGCTATCCTACGAATGACGAGAAGATCTTGGAAAACCGAAAGCAAAGGTGATATTGGAATCTTCATTGGATATTCGAGATAACTCGAGGGCATTCGGGGTGTATAACAGAGAACTAAGAGGATCATGGAGACGATGAATGTGAAGTTTGATGAACTTTCACATATGGCTTCGAGACTCGCTCTAGAACTAGCACTAAACCCGAGACTTACGGACACATCGATTCGGGACTCGTACCTCAAAGAGCTCAATCAACTTCGTTTGACAATCCTAAAGAACAAGAATGGGAGAATTTCTTGAGTTAATGTTCGATGAATACTATGGTGGAACTTCGACAAATGCATCAAACCATCATTCCAGCGCACCGCTCAAAATCATCCTCCACCACCAACGAAGATGCATCTACAACGGTTGAAACCAATGCACCAACACCATCAACATCATCTACATCTACTCTAGGTCTTGCACCGTTCTACCGGTTGATGAGCAAAACCAAAACCGAGCGATGCAACGTTAGATGAAGACGTATTTGAAAACCCGTTTGCCACGGAATCACCGAATCATCCTCAAGCTTACGAGAACCATCTAACTCGCATACGTTTAACCAACGGTATCCTTCTACTCGAAGTGGACAAAAGACCACCCAATTGAACAAGTTATTGGTGAACCTTCAAGGCGATTCGAGACGAGGCGTCAACTTGCCATCGATTGCGACTTATGCATTTACCTTTGCTCAATTAGCAATATAGAGCCAAAGAACATTCGCGAGGCAATGGTAGAACCCCATGGATAGAAGCGATGCGGGAGGAACTTCTCCAATACCATCTACATGACTCTTGGGAATGGTTCCAAGACCAATTGACATTCGCGTCATTGATCTCAAATGGTTATGGAAGAACAAAAGGGATGAAGAGATGATCGAATTGCAACAAAGCTCATCTTGTGGCCAAAGGATACGAGACAAGAGGAAGGATAGACTTTGAAGAGTCATTCGTGCAGTAGCTAGACTTGAAGCGTCGAGGATATTCTTTGCCTATGCGACTCTTAAAAACATCACGGTTTATCGGATGGACATTAAGACCGCGTTTTGAATGGAACTCGAAAGAAGAAGTGTCGTGAGTCGACCGGAAGGCTTCATCGACTTGGAACCTCCAACTACGTCTACAAACTCAAAAGGCAATCTATGGTTTGAAACAAGCTCAGAGGCGTGGTATGATGACTCGTCCTCTTTCCTTATCCAAAACAATTTCACCAAAGGAACAATTGATCCTACCTTGTTTACACAAAATGCAAAACGACATTTTGATTGTTCGGTTCGTGGGCGACATCATCTTTGGGTCCACTAATCCGAATCTTTCAAAACATTTTGAAAATCTCATGAAAAGAAAATTTGAAATGTCCATGATGGGGACTAAAATTCTTTCTTGGTTTACAAATACATCGGTCCCTCGTGGAATTTTTATAAATCAAGCTAAATACACAACCGAGATTTTGAAAATCATGGTATGGATAATTGTGATTCGATTGAACACCAATGGTAACTTCACCAAAAATTGGAGCCGATTTGTTTGGGAAACCTATTGATCCAAAGAAATATCGGAGCATGATTGGTTCTCTCATGTACCTCATTGCTAGTCGACGGATATTCATTTCTTTGTTTGCTTATTAGCACGGTTTCGAGCAAAGCCTACCGAATCGCACCTCAAAGAGGTTAACGGATCTTCGGTGCACGAAGACATCCATTCACATGGGACTTTGGTATCCGAAGGAATCTGGGTTTGATCTTATTGCCTTTTCGAGATGCGGACCACGCGGTGATCAAGTAACGACAAAAAGTACATCGGGAGGAGCACAATTTTGGGTGAAAAGTTAGTGGTGGTCTTCAAAGAAACAAGATTGCCTTGCACTTTCAACCGCCGGCCGAGTATGTGTCTGTCTGCGTGTTGTGCTCAAGTTCTATGGATGAGAACACAACTCACAGATTATGGCTTTACTTTCGATAAAATACCTATGTATTGTGACTCGAAAAGTGCCATAGCCATATCATGCAATCTCGTTCATCACTCAAAGACTAAGCATATCCGTGTCGCTACCACTTCATCAAAGAACATGTGGAAGAAGGTCTTGTTGAATTATTTTTCGTGAAGACAGTTACCAACTCGCCGATATATTTACTAAAGCCCTTCCAAAAGAAAGGTTTGACGATTTAGTTCGACGAATTGAATCTGACCTAACCCCGAGGAGTTAGAACGTCTTCTCGAATCTTCTTGAAAATGATTTTCCAAATAGCTTCATTGTAAATATTTTTGAAAAACAAAATACAAAATTTGAAAAACCAACAAAAGCAAAATATAAAAATATAAAACTTTCAAAAATACAAAAACAATATAAAATCAAAAATCCAAAATATTCTTCTCACGATATGTCTCTCAGATAATCGATATTTTATGCGTTTCTAGAAATGTCATTCAACAATGATACGGGCATGTACGGATGCTTGAGCGAGAGTTCTTTAATTGTTTTCTAAAACATGTCGTTTCTCAAAATTTCTTCATAATAATCGCTTTCGATACTTGATACGAAACCCGAACCGAAATGATGACTTTTGATTATTTTTCAAATCAAAACTCGTGCTTTTTAATGAAAATCACTAGTGTACGCTTCAAGACACTACATTTAAAATGATGAGAATCATCATCATCTTGAGCACCTTTTCAAGATTGTTCAAAAGATTTTTCAAAATCTTTCAAAATATTTTGTGCTCAAGATAACTCCCTCTAAAACCTTTTAATTGATTATGCTTTATTAAAGGGGGAGTATAAAACAAAATGTTCCAAATTCATGGTTAAATCAAATCCGTTTGTCTCCCCAAAAGACTTTAAAATGTTGTTTAATCTGTTGATATCAAAAATATCACGAATATGCTATTTTTGAGGGGGAGGAGACGTGATTAAAATGTGATCAAAAAGTTTAATGATCGTTGTTTGAATCTCAAAATGAGCTTGACTCAGTTGAAACCAATGAATTGGCGAGGAATCATGTACCATCTCGAGAAACTTTCTATGGACTTGACCAGGACGGGTAATAATTTCAAGCTAGTTCTCTAGTGATGTAAACGTGTCTCGAATCGGTCTTGTTCATTTAAATTTGATCAATTCAAAAAGTGCGAACTCTACCCCTCTATGTGCGTTTACATCAAAACTTATAAGCACATGTGAAGGGGGAGTGTTTCTGAAAATAACACTCACGGAGTATTTCATACATGTTTTCTATCAAAAACACTCTGAGAGATTTTCAAGAAAATGGGTTTATGGCAACAATAGGACAATCATGGAGTTATAAGGTGTCTAAGGATAGGTAAATCCGTCCTATGATCCGCCAGAGCCGGAGGGATCTACCCAAGGACACCACCAATAGTTTAGAACTAGAAGTCCTTAGGTATGATTGGAAAAAGGAGTAATGTGAGAAAGGAGAAAGAATGGGTTGAAGAATTAAAAAGAAAAGTAAAAGAAAGGGTGAAAAGAAATAGCCCTCCATATTCAATCTTAGGGCAGAAACCGGGTTCAATTCATCTGCTACCGGTTGTCACTAGATGACACTGGTATTGAAGGCAAAGACGTCATGGACCCAGTGACGCACTGTACTAAACCTTCTAGCCACTAAATTCCTCTCAAAAGGATTTGTTTCATTCTCACTGGGAACCCTACATAATCTATCGAATTTCTCTTAGAGATTGTTGATATTGAAGAAGGAGACCCTCTCTCTAGTCTCTGCTCAGGAAAACCAAAATGCACTATTGAGTCTAGAGCCACGAGATTCATCAAAAGATCTCATAGGAACACTTGTCATGACATCGCTTGCTGTTCATCATTAAGGACACAAGTTATATATTCTAGAGTCCTACGCAGATCTTAGCAATCGCCGTAACATTTATGAGAAGTTTCACTACGTGATCTTCGATGATTGAATGGAAACTCCGCCGGGGTCAACATCAAGCGACCTGACAGCGAGTCACTTGTAACTCCCGTGGATTACGCTTAGTGTGTCTCAAACTGTCTGATCGTGGGGTGATGCTTCGTGTACCTCGGTGAATCATTTGAACTGTAGGTGTACTTGGTATATCGTGTTATCTCACTTGTGGGACTCAGTTCAGAACGGCCTTTGTGAGAATTAGAGATGTATTTTCACACTATCTTGTTAACACCCTCGAAATTCAAACTTGTAAGTGCGGAATCCGCTTATTACTAACCTGTTTTTATGTTTTCTTCTTATGGAAGCTCGGAGCGGATTGATCGTGCGATTCTCCACATGCTCATACCAACAACACATGATAGTTCTCATCAAAATCAAAGGCAACACAAAGTTAAAGATGATTCTTCGTCAATGTCAAAGAATCAACAAAGTTTAAAGACTCGAGAACTACATCATTGGTAACCAAAAGTCAAATAGAGTGTGAGCATGGTGGAGAAACGTGGAGACACCAAACCAACGAAGTTGACAATGGCGGAACAACCACATTAACTGATCACAAAGCATGAAGGAACAATGAATCAAGACTATTCTATATCTACACACAAAGTTCAAGCTCGAGAAAAGTAAAGACCTAATCAAGTGGAGCATCTTTTTAATGACCACCCATTAGGGGGAGATTGTTAGCCTTAATAGTTTTTGTTAGAAGTGATGGTCATTCACATTTAGGAACTTTGTATCGTGTGTTAGATATCGTGCTAGAATAGTCAACGGGCTCGTGGATTGGGCTAAGTTAATTTGCTATAAGTTAAGCTAAGCTAGCCTTTCATCATGTGTTATCCAATCCAAGTCCACGAGGCCCAAGCCAAAGCCCTTTAGGGCGTTTATGTTTTAGACTATATATACCCCTCCTGTTAGAAATTGTGGTCATAATCTGTGCAAACATGTCATTCTATCAATTGCTAATGGTTTTCAAGTTATGTTTATTGCGAGCTTATTACGGGGGTTATTCTTGGTCAAACCATATATGGTTTAAGTGTTCATTCTCACGATGATTGCCCATTTCACGATGCTTATTTATGACCGTTGAGGGGTCATTGTGTATTTTTCTTCTATTTAATCCTTCCCCAATCTAGGGTTACAACACAACCGTGTGTGTGTAGTCATTGTCTCATACTCTCTCTCTCGATCATAGTCTTGATCTTGTTTCTTCTTTGTATTTGTGCGGTTATTGTCTCATTGACATTAACCTAACCTTGTAACACTTTGGATACTATTGTTGGTTTAATCTAAGCCGACTATTGAGGTTTTGGTTTGAATAAAGTATTGTTGTGGATCTGCTGATACTTTCGTACATGGTATCAGAGCGTCAGGCTCATAATCACAGTTGATTCACCATCCTAGAGTCTCCTCGTAGAAACTTGGGGATATCTCTCCGTCAACAATCAAAAGCTATTATGAGTTTCAAAAGGTGGTTTGGGGTTATTACTATTGGCGTAATCGCTAGTTATCTCTTATTCACAATTGGCCCTAGACTAAGTGAATCTAGGGTAATGTGATTTGTTCTTTCACGCATATTACTCAGTAGGTCTACTCTCATCTTCAAACAACGATTATTAAAGTCTTTGTGGGTGCAAACGGGTAGACTAACATCTTGATCCGCCACCTCAAGTGGTATGAATACCGCTTCTGGTTTACCCAGGTCATGTGCTTGGTTCTTGTTGTTTCTTAATTTCAAGTTCTTATTCTTCTTGTCTCTTATCTATTTATCTACTTTAGTTGTTATTTTTCTGTGTTATTTGTCTTTCTTATTGTTTTCATTATGGCTATTGGTGATGATAATACTGGTGGTGGTGGTTCTTCCACTGAAAAAAACTTATCCTTTGGTGATGCCTTATATTTACACCCTAACAACACCAATGGTACTCCTATTATTTCCATCAAACTCACTGGAATCGAAAATTATAAAATATGGAATATGGACATGACCTTTGCCTTAAGGAATCATAATAAGTTAGGATTTATTGATGGTACTTGCTTAAGAGATGACTCAAATCCTACTCTTGCTAATCAATGGGATACATGTAACTCTGTTGTTGTCACCTGGATTCTTAACTCTCTCAGTCCTGAATTATTTGCTGGTGCTATCTATGCTAAAACTGCTTATGAAATGTGGAATGATCTTAAAGATACTTATGATAAGGTTGATGGTTCAACTATTTTTAATTTGCATAAAAATATAAACTCTCTTAGTCAAAGTGGGTCATCTCTTGCTGATTATTACAACAACCTTAACTCTTTGTGGAAACAATTTAATTGTATGATTAGCTTACCTCCACATGACTTGTGAGGTCGCAAAACATTTTGAAAAACACAATCGACTAATCAAATTAATGCAATTTCTTATGGGTCTTGATGACTCCTATGTTCCCATCGAAAGTAATATTTTAACCGAGACCCTTTGCCTAATGTCAAAGCGCTTTCTCTATTGTCTCGGAGAAGAATCTCACGAAATGTCTCATCCGGAAATAGCTCGCTAAACCCAATACTCTGCTTTTGGAAAAAACTTTGATGGTGGAAAATTTTTGATAACAAAAAGATTTAACAACAACAACAACAATTGGAATAAAGGCTCGGTTTTAATCTTGTAATGACTCAAACAACAGAGGACCAAACATGAATCTCAAATGTACTAACTGCAAAAACATGGTCACACTATTGATAGATGTTATGATCTTGTTGGTTATCCTGCTGGATATATCAAAGGAACTTTAATGCTAAACACATCGCGAGTAACAATGTTTCCACCGATGCTAATCATGTCACCGATAATAGAGCTAGCAACTCTCCGTCTCTTTTCTAATGAACGACTCTCCGGACTTATGAGTCTTCTTAATGACAACAATGTGTCTTCGCAAATGCCAACATGGCGGTAAAATTTTTCATGAACTTTCTTTAATGGTAGTGTCAAGTTTAACATAAACTTCAACAAATTTTTAATAACAACACAAAACTTTATCTGAAACATCGGTCTTGGTTGGATTGTTGACTCGGTGCAAATCGACACATGATTGTATCTCGCAAAATTTTAATCAATGTTGTTGACATTTCAAATCTTGGTCTAACTGTTGGACATCCCAATGGTACTCGAGCCTTAATGACTAAAATTAGTGATTTAAAGGTCAATAATGACCTAACTCTTTTGATGTTCGGTTGTTCACGAGTACAATGTCGGTCTGTTTGTCTGCTCATAAGATTGCTAGAGACAATAAGATGTTTGTTGGGTTTAATGAATTTAATTACTATATCTGATTTACATCAAAAAGGATTGTGGGGATTGGTAAACAATGCAATGGGTTATATATGTTTGATATTGATTCTACATGTAAGGTCACTTCTAATAAGCGCATATCATTTGTTATGTTTCTAGAAATCTCGGCATCAAAGACTTGGTCATCCTCCGACCAAGTCCTACATATACTTAAACACACTCTTAAACTTGATAGTACACTCCGAATCGACCATCTTTGTGATACTTGCAATAAAGCTAAACAAACCAGGGAACCATTTCCTCTAAGTGAACATAAATCAACTAAAATTGGTCAACTTGTTCATCTAGATGTATGGGGACCATATAAAGTTACTAGCAGAGATGGCTACAAATATTTTTAACCATTGTTGATGACTATTCTAGGGATGTCGGTTTTATATGCTTAAGGAAAGGATGATGTCTATGTTTCCATTGTCAACTTTACTCACATGCTATCAAATCAATTTGAACACAATGTTAAGATATTCGAAGTGATAATGGGACGAATTTGTCAATAACAAACTTCAACACTTCTTTCATGAAAAGGAATTTTACATCAAACCTCTTGTGTTTATACACCACAACAAAATGGTATTGCGAGAAAGGAAACATAGGCATCTCCTTAATGTGGCTAGATCCCTTATGTTTGAGGGGAATTACCTCTATATCTTTGGCTTGAATGTGTTCTAACTGCTGCTTATGTCATAAACAGGTTACCTCTTCGGTGTTGTCGGCAAGTCTCCCTTCTCCTTGTGTATGGGCATGACCATTCACTCTCTCTCGTTAGAGTCTTTGGTCGCTTATGCTATGCCACCATTCTCAACATCTCGATAAATTTAGTAGTAGGTATGAAAAAGTGTTTTTATTGGTTACTCAAATGAGAAAAAGGTTATAAACTTTTAAGTTTAGAAACAAAAAATATCTTTTACTCCAAAGATGTCAAATTTTATGAAACTGTTTTTCCCTTCAAAATGAAAAATACTTTGTCAAAACCTTTTGTTGAAACTTATGTGCCTAAAGATTTAAATCACAAAAATTTCTTTGACTCATAAATAAGTCCCAATGATGAAGGGAGAGTGACATCCTATGATGATTGCACAGTGTTGGGTCACCCTACTAGGGTTGATGAACTGTTGCAACTTCCATAGATGAAAATACACACCACGAGGGCATTGTATCACATGAACCACATTCTGCGATACACCTTCGATTCTAATCGAATTCGAACAAGAAGAAGGCTTGCCGACCATTCTTGCTAGAAGGTCAACGAGTTTCTAAATTGCCCGATAATCTTAATGACTTTATTGTTGAAGGAAAGTTAAATATGGTGTTGAAAAGGTTGTTAATTACTCCAACCTTAACAAAGATAATTACTGCTTTGCTTCTAGTCTAAATAAAAGTATTGAACCTACCTGTTATGAAGAAGCTATTCTTGACAGTAATTGGGTTGATGCTATGAACTTTGAAATTGAGGCCTTAAATGAAAATCATGCTTGGGATATAACTGATCTACCACCTAATAGAACTCATATTGGTTACAAATGGATCTTTAAAATCAAATATAAAGCCAATGGTGAAGTTGATAGATACAAGGCTAGACTAGTTGCTAAAGGTTATAACCAAAGGGAAGGAATAGACTATGATGAAACCTTTTCTCCTGTTGTGAAAATGTCTACTGTCAGATGTCTTATTGCCTTAGCTGTGAAAAATAAATGGCCTTTTTTCCAACTTGATGTTAACAATGCTTTTCTGTATGGAGACCTTGATGAGGATGTCTATATGACCATCCCTAAGGGGTTCTGTAATGAGAACAATAAGAATCAAGTCTATAAACTTGTCAAGTCTTTGTATGGCCTTAAACAAGCTCCCAAGAAATGGAATGAAAAACTTGTTAGTGTATTAAAAGAAAATAACTTTGTTCAATCTGTCAATGATCATTCTTTGTTCACCAAAACAGAGAATAACAAGTTTATTGCTTTGCTTGTCTATGTGGATGACATTGTCCTTAATGGAAACTGCATTGATGAGATAAACCTATTCAAAGAATTTCTAAAATCTAAATTTCATATAAAAGACTTGGGAAACTTAAAATATTTTCTTGGCATTGAGGTTTTAAAAACTGGTAATGACATATGTCTCACCCAAAGAAAATATTGCCTTGAACTTCTCAAAGAATTTGGACTTCTTGGGTGCAAACACATGTCCACTCCCATGGAACCCAACTCGTTCTTCCATACATACCCACTCTTGATGATCCCTTTCTTGTTAACATTCTTGGTTATCGAAGTTACTTGGAAAACTTATTTATCTCACCCATACCGGACACGACATCTCATACTCGGTTCATTGTCCGGCACAATATATGCATTCTCCTTTGAAATCTCATCTAGAATGTGCCCTCAATATTACGAGATATCTTAAAGGAGCTCCGGGAAAAGGTCTAAGGTGTATAATTTGATAACTCGAAAATCATCTTGAAGGGTATAGTGATGCGGTGGACTAAATGCAAGAAAACCAGGAAATCATCACGAGTTATTGTGTTTTCTTTAATGATTGTTTGATCTCATGGAAAAGTAAAAACAAAACACTCTTTCAAAATCTTCCACGAAGCGGTATAGATCAATGTCTCTTCGCTGCTGTGAAATTATTTGGATTCAAAAATCTTAAAAGATCTAAAAGTTGATATCAATCTCCTGTTAATCTCTTTTGTGATAACAAATATGCTTTGCAACTTCTTTGTCAATCTGTTTTCCATGAAAGATCAAAACACTTTGAAATTGATGTTCACTTCATCGGGAAAAAATTGCAAGAGGTGTTATAAGTGCCAAAAAGATTGGCTCTTCAAACCAAATTGCGAGACATCCTTACAAAAACCTTCCTGTTATCGACATAAATTCTTGTGTGAAAATTAATATTGTTTGATATGTTTGCCCAATGATTAAGAGGAATGTTAGAAATTATGGTCATAATATGTGGCAAACATGTCATTCTATCAATTGCTAATGGTTTTCAAGTTATGTTTATTGCGAGCTTATTACGGGGTTATTCTTGGTCATAAATGGTTTAAGTGTTCATTCTATTTGCCATCCTTCCCTTATTTATGACCGTTGAGGGTTTGTGTACTTTTCTTCTATTTAATCCTTCCCCTAATCTAGGGTTGCAACACATTGTCTCATTGTCTCTCTCTCTCTCTCGACATAGTCGATCTTGTTTCTTCTTTTGTATTTGTGCGGTTATTGTCTCATTGACATTAACCTAACCTTATAACACTTTGGATACTATTGTTGGTTTAATCTAAGCCGACTATTGAGGTTTTGGTTTGAATAAAGTATTGTTGTGGATCTGCTGATACTTTCGTACAATTCCCATACTGATTACGTTCAATTCAGGCCAAACCTTCCATCCAAACACGTCCTTATAAGTTTATAAATATCTAATATCCAAAAAAATATTAGAGTAAAATTTATCTCTATATTTTCTTCTATAAAAATAAAAAGGCATGAATAGGTGATTCTTTACACCTCCAAATTAAATCTTGAAAACATACGTTATCGATCATCATAAACATTACTTCCCTTTATTCCCCTTTATATTAACTCCCTAACGTATCAAATACACATACCTACATACATTCCTGATATATTCCTGCATTTATATACAACACGTTATACGTTACATTGACACCATACATACATACATACATCCAACAACAAGAATTAACAACAACATGTCGACGTCAGGTGACGTTGAATCGACGTCGAGTTCCACACCCAATTCGGCTGCTGGATCACCAAGAACCTCCAAGATCAAGTTTGTTTGCAGCCATGGTGGCAAGATTCTTCCTAGTCCTGCTGACGGGTCTCTTAAGTACGTGGGTGGCGAGACTCGTATCATTTCGGTTCATCGTGATATTACGTTTAATGGTATTGTTATTATTTAACGCTGATATATATTATCATGCATGCATGTTTATATTGATATACTGTTATGGTATTAGGGCTTTTGGTGGCGTGTTAGCTATTTGAATTGGTTGTTTTTACGTGATTTATAAGAGATAAATGATCGGTTAATTAACGGATGTGATGGAATTATGATGGAAATTGTGATATTACGGGTCAATTTCGTTATATGATTATTGTGAAGGATTGCCAGTTTTTGTGAAAATTATGGAATGTTTGGTTAATAGGAACTGAATATAGGATTGATTTCCACGAAAATATATTTGGCTGTAAGGCATGGGTTTAGGATTTGCATGGAAATGGAACTCGATCAGAATCTTGGGTTTCGTCTAAACGACACTATTATACCCTGCATATTGATTATCAATTTTTTCTTGCAAATACATTACCTAGAGATCAGTTTCATGTTTGTTTTTCGATTGGTCATTTTTATAAATTACAAGCCATATAGAAGACTGAAACATTTTCTGTTATTGTGTGATGTCATCTGCTAATTTCGAGCCATGGAAAATGAAAATCTGGTAAATTTGAACCATTTTAAAGATTCAGGTTCAGGTTATTATCCTGCATTTCCTATTGCGTACTTAAATCTGGAAAACCATAGAATAGAGACACTCGATTGATCTTGTGAGAATATGGGCTTGATTTATATTAAGACTACTGTTTATACGAATGAAGAAGCAAAAATTATTCTCAGAAATTAGACTTTTGTTCACTAATTGATCGAGGGTTAGTTCCACTACCGGTTTACCTTGTGGTGACTTGTAAGGTTTCTTTTAGCAGTAGCACTTTTAACAAGATAGATTGCGTGTTTATATAGTTGTTTTGGAGCTACAGTACTTGAAAGTATCTCTGTACGCTATCTAATGTATTCCAAATCCGATCGACTGAATATTCATATGATCATTTTTTATTTCAAATAAACCGTTTTAAGTCATCCCACTATAAGCTACCAAAATAATAATAATGACATCATATTCCGTTTCTGCGTTGAAGGGAAATTCTGTTAGTTCAGGCAAATGTTACTAAATATGAAAATAGCCTACTTATGTCCTGTTCTGTAAAACTGTTGAGACAGTCTCAGTTAGCTATTTTCCCGTGTCATTAGTTTTATGCAGTTGTGAGGACATGTAAGCTATGTAACATAATGAGCATATTACATTCGTGCAAATTAAATCATGAAGTTTGAGCAGTAATGGAGAGTTTGTTTAACCAATGTGTAACAATGGAAAATCTGGTTATTTCTTACTGAGATTTGCTGGTGTTCGTCTTAGTTACATAGACTTTTCAGCTTATAAAGTAACATTCAGAAGCTCTTATAGTTCTATTTGGATGTTCTTAACAGTTCTTTGTAAAAATTCTTGTAGACCTTATGAAGAAGCTTAGCAGCAGCCTAACAGATGGCGATGTGACCCTTAAGTACAAGTTGATGCCTGAGGACCTTGATGCATTAATTAGTGTAAAATCAGACGAAGATCTTCCCCACATGTTTGAGGAATATGATCGCCATGAGCTCATGGGAACACAAAAGCTCCGAGCCTTCCTTTTCCCTTCTAAACCAATCATTATCAAAAGCCATATGCGATCAACTGACCGCGGCTATCATGAGCAGCGGTACTTCAATACCCTCAATGGCATTATCATGCAACCAACACCAACATATAAAAGCAACTTCAAACCACCCACATTGAACACTAGCCAAACAAGTTTCAGTATTTCCTCTGCTTGTTCTTCCCTGGAACACCACCCGAAACAACCATTCCAACTGTCGGTCCTGATGTTATAAACCCTGAAATCAGTGGCTTTCGCAACTTTAATACAATGACAAGAGCCCGTAGTACGCCTAATTTGTGCAATCTTGGTGCCACTTCACAGACGAATCTTAGAAACCCAACGCCAATCTTACCCAACCAGCAATATCCTTATCACCACCAACCACAACCACAGTTCCAGTACATCTACTATCCACACCCGCAGCAGCATTCACAGTCATCTCCCAGGCCACTACCATTACCTCACCCTCACAAGAGTTCTGGTATTACTGACCATCTTATGCGAGTAAGGTCTGCTGGACTAGTTGATTACCATAGGCACCCGATGGAACATAGCCAACACGTGCAAACTCGACAAAGTAGGGGTGGGCATATGGTTTACCAAAGAGGTTCAGCTTATGATGAGTACTATGGGAATAACAGGTCTGATCGAGAAAGCCCTCCAGGAAGTCCGTTGGCTCCAAGTCCACATCAAAACAGCTATGTTTCCAAGTGGGATTCTATTGGTGGACGTTGAATCAAGAAGAAAAAGGTTTTATAAAGAATCCAGACATTTTCCTCTCTTCGCTTGTTATTTGTAATGAATGGTGTTATGCAAAAATGATTGGACTCTTCTGCAAGTGTATATAGAAATGAAGTACAATGTAGTATGTAAATGATCTCTGCGTGAACATATACTTGTTTCGAATGTGGATGCAATGGCTGTTAATTGGTTTGCTTGCTTTTTTGTGTGTTTTGGTTATACATGAAACTAGCCCTTTTGGTTGGTAGATTGGAGGCGTTAAATACATATTATGTCTTGCTGAACCAAGCTAAACAAGATAAATGGAAGAGTAATGAAATCAGTTAGTTTTTTTGTTTTGAAAAATAAAGTGGTCACTGAATATCCGAAGCAAACCACAAGGCTGATTGAATTGCAGCATCCATGCAAGAAACAGAGTCGCCAGGGACATAATCTGCAATATATGGACGGCCCGACGTACAATACTCCATTATTTAAGTCAATACTCTCCGCTATGAAGATATACCAGGGCACCAAACATGCAAGCAATTGGACCTTAAAAGCATACATTCAAATACTATTCTGACACCTTTAGTTTTATTCTTCCCCGAGTATCTTTATCTTTGCGCGGTGGCTTGAGATCGAAGCAAAATCTATTCTGGTACCTCCAAATAACCCGAATGGCTGTTTGAACAACAACATAAAAAGAAATCTTTGCCTTTGGACTAATATTGACTGAGTCAACCTAAGTGATTAACCCGGCGATTTCCTCCGGGTAGTCATCGAGACCGCGCCATGATGAAATAGAGTTCTAAAGTTGGTTAGCAACCGAAAAGCTTATATAAGCTTGAAAAAAACTTGAAAATGCCATGTTCTTTTGAAACCCGGAGAAACAATTCCAGCCAGCCGGGTTTGTCACTTTTTCACTTGTTTCTTTTCGTACCAGAATGTTTCCGCCAAAATATAACGACTATGAAGGCAATTTTGTATCAAATGTGATATATCACATGTTATATGTTCTGCATCATATTTTATAGTTAGTTAAACTTGTTAACATGATTTTATTTGTATATTAGTTGTTATAAGTTAGTTACTTTCTTTTTCTTTTTCTTTCTTCATATTTCCGGCTTCTAAATTTCTGAAAACACCATCATCATTTTATTGATACTTCGGGTGGATCGCTTTATTGGGTTCCTAAAGGCTAGTGTTTTACCAGTGTTGGAGATTGTTTGATTCGGTTGATGCTTGCATTAGTATGTATAGGAAATACGGTATGTATATGAAATACGCTTCAGAGGCAGGTTTTGGTGTCAGACTTACTTGGTTATGGAGGCCTAAGACTGTGTAAGAAAAGGGGTTCGCTAAAATTAGCATAACTTGGGCTACGGGGCTTCGTTTCAGGCCCATGACCAATCAAATCGAAGCTTGTAACGAGAAGAACGTCGTGGTAAACAGACTTTGTCGGTTTACGAAACTTTCGGGCCTCTATTTTTGAGTTATGTACGTTTTTATGTTTTTATCGGATTGTTGGACTTTGTTAGTAGTGGGCTATTTTTCGGCCGTTTGTCTTTTGAGGACCATTTCAGTTTTGTGACCCTATTTAATAATTGTATTATATTGTTGGTTGGTCGGTTCTCGGATACATGAAAAGTCTATTTTTTGTAGGAAGCTGAAAATTGCCTTGATTATCGATATTCTTTGAATCAACGATAATTGAAAGAATTGTTATTGGTATTTGTGTGAATCAACAAGTTCGATTTGTGTTTATCACGTTTTTAGACTACAACTTTCTTCTCATAAATGATTAAGGGGTGGTTTTGTGAAACAAAAGTATGTAGTGTGCAATAGGGAAGGGTGTCCGAAGCAAATATATGTTAACACTTTAGATACAAAGAAAGGTAAAAAAAACAAATTAGGACTTCGAACATTAGCTACACGGTTGTAAAGCATGGGTCATATTTTATATGATTCCTGCTACGACGAAGTTTAAGCTTACCATGTTTGATGCTATACACAATCATAAACTTGATTGGATTGAGCATAAGCATTTTTCAAAAAGTGAGAAGCATTTAACTTATCCCGAGCAAATGTTTATTATTAAAGCCGTAAATTCAAACCTTGGTGTTGTTAAGAGCGCATAATTTGTATATTGGTTTGAAAGTGTCTTCTTCACTCATTCATGGTACCGAAACGAGTTTAAGAACTTCGTACATGGGATAAATTGTTTTATAGGAGATAGTGATGCTCAAATGCTTATTAATCGGATGGAAGATAGGCAAAAGTATACAACAAACCTTTATTTTGATTATCTACTTCAGAATGCGGAGTTGTGTGGTCTGTTTTGGGTGACGAGTTGCAAAGTGCAACTACAAGGAGTTTGGTGATATTGTATCTTTTGATACAAACAAGTATGCTTTTTAATATCTAATTTCACCTGAGATATTTCATCGTTTTTTATATTTTGTATTTATTATCAGCTGTGTTTTTTCTAATATTTTTACATTTTTCAGGTACAACCACATGAAGTGTGTTACTGTTGGTTCTGGTAAGCTTAAGAATGAAACTGCGGAATCTTATGGATGGTTACTCTAAACCTTCAAAAAAGCTTTTATCTATGCTCCGAATATTATTATAAATGATCAAGATGGAACGATGCGAACGACAAGTGCAGTCGAGGTTCTTGATTCTAAATAGGCATTAAATGTGACAATCATGCAAAAGATTCCAGCAAAGGTATTAGTTTGAATTTAATTTTTTTACATTTAAGCTGTCTTAAATTACAGTTGTTTCATCACATGTGATATATCATTTTTTTTCTTTAAAAAAAAATATAATATCACTTCTAATATTGCACTGATGGATACATTTATAGTAATCTGTCCAAAGCATCATTTTATGCATCATTTTTTTGTTACAAATTATTTCTAGAATTTATGATGATACTAATTTTAAGAGTAAATTGAATAAGTTAGTTTGGAATATGTATATTGGGCCCGATGAGTTTGAGCGTAAGTGGAATAAGTTAATGGAAGAGTTTAATCTTGTAAATAACAAGTGGTTGTCAAAGATGTTTCGAATTAGATCATCATGGATTCCTTTTTTTCCCACTTTGTGGGTTGTTGAGGACTATGTCTAGGTCGGAGAGTAAGAATTCTGTCTTCTCACATTTCACGAGTCCTGATGCGACACATGTTAAGTTCATGGTATGCTACGAGTCTGCAACGGAAAAACAAAATACAAACAAGAAAGATTAGATCATCAATTGATCGACTCCGTTCCTACGTTGGTAACTCCACTAGAGATTGAAGTTCATGCAACAAGGGTATACACATGTACTATGTTTGTGCTTGTCCAGAATAAGATTATTGTAGGCTCATGGTTATGTTTAGTAGAGACAAAAACTTCAGATGAGGGATGTGACATTTGTATTATTAAAGTGGAAAAGGAAAAGCAGATTTTATGATGAAACCGAATGAGATTGACAAAGAAAAAGATGCAGAGAACGATGAGGAAGAAATTAATCAGTAAGAAAAAAGATACATGAAAGTATAAGGTACATGACTTTTTGCTTTTTCTTTCAATTATATTGTCTAGTAATTTTTATTAGTTTATCATCACTTGTGATATTTTTAGAATTTTCCAAATTACAGAACAGTTTTCAAAGATATCACATGTTATAATGTTTATTTTTCCCTTGTTAATGAAGGTGTTGCATAACAAGAGTGATAATTGTGGTGTATGTTGTTGTCAGTTATTTGTTCGTTATGGAATTTTTTGTCGACATTTTTTTTTTGTGTATTTAAGAATTGCAATATTCAACATATTCCTAAACATTATATAAATCAATCATTCAAATCTACAACAAATCTAACAGAAACATCTTATTGGCACAATATCTCTTGTCTTTAGTTAAACCTAACTTCTAATCCATCATATTATCACAACAATCTTCACAGTATAACAAAGTATCACAAATTAATCGTTCTCAACATAAATCTACAACAAATCTAAAAGAAACATCTTATTGGCACAATATCTTTTGTGTTTGGTTAATTCTAACTTTTAATCTCTCATATTTTCACAACAATCTTCACAATATTACAGAGTATCACAAATTAATCATTCTTAACATAAATCTACAACAAATCTAACAGAAACATCTTATTGGCACAATATCTCTTGTGTTTGGTTAAACCTAACTTTTAATCTTCACAGTATCACAAAGTATCACAAATTAATCATTCTCAACATAAATCTACAACAAATCTAAAAGAAACGTTTTTTGGCACAATATCTCTTATGTTTAGTTAAATCTAATTTCTAATCCCTCATATTTTCACAACAATTTTCACAGTATCATATAGTATGACAAATTAATCATTTTCAACACAAATCTACAACAAATATAACATAAACATCTTATTTTCACTATATCTCTTGTGTTCAGTTAATCTAACTTCTAATCCCTCATATTTTCACAACAATATTCATAGTATGACAAATTAATCATTTTCAACACAAATCTACAACAAATATAACAGAAACATCTTATTGGCACAATATCTCTTGTGTTTAGTTAAAGCTAACTTCTAATCTCTCATATTTTCACAACAATCTTCACAGTATCACAAATTAATCATTCGCAACATCATTAAATCTAACAAAAACATTTTATAAGCACAATATTTCTTGTGTTTAGTTAAACCTAACTTTTAATCCGTCATATTTTCATAACAATCTTCACAGTATCAGAGAGTATCAAAAACTAAAGTATTATCATAACTATGCATCAATAAACAAATAGAATGAAAAAAAAAAATAAAAAAAAAAAAAATCTTCATAAATAGTACTCCGTAGGTCTCATAATAAGTGTATAGTTTGACTTTTTGGAGTATTTTTTTTAACTTTGACTTTAACTATTTTTTGTGTTATATAATATTTGATGCAAAATATATGAATTGACTGAATTTTAAATGTATTTTTATTAGTATAATTTTCATCAAGTATTATATAACACAAATAAAATAAAGGTGAGAAAAAAAAACTTCAAAAAGTCAAACTGAACATTTATTATAAAACGGATGGAGTATCAAAAACACATATAAGATACAGAAACAAGAAGAAAATCACGAAAAAATATTTAAATAACGACGAAATGAGTACCGTACCATTGGCCCGATTTTGAATTGGTTCATTTTCAACCGTTTTCTTTTTCCGAATCGGTTTTTCAGACTTAGATTCATTCATTTTTATGTTTTTATGTGATTTTAACGATTAAATCGCGTTTATTTTGATTGGGTGATGGGGTTTACACACCATCTCACTTGACCATCAATGATTAATAATGCATTTTAGCTTTTTACATTTTCAAAATTATTAATAAAAAAATAGTCAAATTTTAAAATCATAAAATAAATAAATTCGGCACCGTCTCTCTCATTAAAGTATAGTCATCTCGTGTTAAAAAAAGTACATCCCACACCACCACTTTAAACAATAAACTATAAACAAACTCATATAAAAGCTCTTAATGTATGTTTGAAAGTTAAAACTAAATATGTTATAGCTATAAAAATGTCAACAAAATAACTTAAGATCCGGCCACCAAGCTCGTACACTTAAATATAAGATAATGTGGTTGTGTTTGGTGGGTGTATCTTGATGGTGTATGCGTCCGACAGTAGGTGGAAACTGGAGGGGTCTCCGACGGTGTTTGGTTCGTTTGGTCGAGGAATAGTGGCGACTTTTGGTGGAGGAACAGTGGCGGCGTTTGGTGGAGAAGTAGTGGCTATGATTCGTGGTCATGGTGGTTGTGATTTGGTGGCGATGGCGGAGGAACAGTGGCTGTGTAATTGGTAGCAGTGGTTTAGAGGGATTAGGGGAGAAGGGGATGGTGGTTGGGAAGTGATAGCGGAATTTTGCAAAACCACAAAAGTTTTTATAATCCTCCTATGCATTGTACCTAATCGTAATAGTGTAGTATATGTAGGAGACGGGGGATTGATCGTTCTCTAGAGGAATAGTGTTGTGGATGTCGAAGTGTATGTCAAGATAGGTCTAAAGGTGAGGGATGAGTCTTTTTGTATTTTTATATTTTTTAAAAAGCAATTTAAAATCTCGGTGTTTGAATAGTAGGCGTTTTAACTACTAACTAGCTAAAACAAAACAAAATTAATTAAAATTAAACTACGTGCAAAAAAAATAAATTGGTGGTAACTCTTATGATAGGAAAATGCGTTTACTTAGATTTCTTTACTCCCTAGTTAGCTCTTATTGATTAGTCGAATTGTCACGTCCTTGTTTTAATTGGAGCGTTGTGTTCCTTATTATTAGTCGTATGGAGGTGCCAAATGCCCTAGCTCTATGAACGTACAAGTCTCCCTTAAGAAACTTTAAAGTCTATTAAGTCTCCTATGATCTACAAACAATAATTCACGCAATAAATACAACAAGAAAAACACTAGTGCACTCTAGGGTTGCGTTTAATAAGATGGACAAACTAGTTACATATAAGAATTAAGCTAGTTTTCTTACCCTAACGTGAGACAACCAATTAAACAAGAGACGACAATAAATTATTAATAACTAGATTTCATCAACTGTAAGTAGACACTAATTGTGTTTTTAACCTTTGATCTCATTTGTTGAATAAAATTTTTGAATGACATTTTTCTCTTTCTTTTTTACCAAAAATAACTCGCCTCCAATATGTATTGTGAATTGATTCTCATACCCCAACAACAGGTAATTGCTCACTACTTAATTCCTACATGACCCACACTAATCAATATTCAAATAATCACTACACAACTCACTCATATTTCTATTCTTCATTAACACCACCTTTTAATACTCCAGTCAAAATCACTTTCAACTTTAGTCAACCAACCTCACCTCACCCCTCCACTTTTCCTCACCACCCAAAATCCCCAATCACACACACACACAGATCTCTCACACACACACACACTAAACCACCATTCCAATCACCAATCCCTCACAAACCCACTTCCAAAACCACCTCAATTTCACAATGCAACTCGCAATTTAAAAAAGACCCAGAAATAAAAAATGGCTTTGAAGCTGCCAGCAAATGAAGCAGCAAAAGTGGCAATAGAGTCAATAGGATGTGGGTATGACATATCTTTAGATCTAAGATTAAAGTATAGGAAAAGCTTGTTGATTGATAGTAGTAGTAATGGTGAAGATGAAGGTGGCAGAGATATTGTTCTGCCAGGTGGATTGTTGATTAGTAATGTTGGTAAGAGTATTAAGTGTGATAAAGGTGAAAGGACTAGGTTTAGGTCTGATGTTCTTTCTTTTCAACAGGTACTATCATTTTTTTTTTTTTTTTTTTTTTAATGTTTGTTCAATTTAGGAAAAAGGGTAACCTTTTGTTTTTGATTAAATGGTGAAGTTTTATACATGTGCTAATTTTACTGTTTGTGTTATTTAAGGGGGTGTTTGTTTAAGCTTATATAGCTTGCTTATAGCTTATTTGGTTTTTGGCTTATGTTTTATAAACCCAAACTTTTGGCTTTTTTCGGACATATGGGGTTATATAAGCTTATTATGTCATAATAAGCTTGTATAAGCTGGAAAGTTTAAAATAAGCCAAAAAGTTTGGGTTTATAAAACATAAGCCGAAAACCAAATAAGCCATAAGCCCGCTATATAAGCTTAAACAAACACCCCCTAAGAAAAAAGTAACTTTTTGTTTTTGGATTTGATAGTGAAATGAAATTTATGCATTTGCTAATTTAATTGTTTTGCTGTTTTTAGTTTTATCTATTTTTGATGTGTTTGTATTATTTAGGAAAATGTTTTCTCAATTCTATGTAATTGTGATGTTTTGATGGTGAAATTTGCATGTGTTAATTTGATGTTTGTGTTATCTTTTGTTTGTTTGGATACTTGGATTAATGGTGATTGTTGTGCATGTGCTAATTTGATTTTCTTGTACTGTTTTTGGTGCTTTAATTATCAGTAATTATGATGTGTGATGTTTTGTTGTTTGATGTTTGTCTTATTTAGGAAAAAGGGTAAATTTTTGTTTATTGGATTGATGGTGAGATGTTATGCATAATGCATGTGCTAATTTGATTTTCTTACTGTTTTTAGTTTTATGTAATTATGATGTTTTGTGCTATTTGGGAAAAGGGTAAACTTTTGTATGTTAAATACTTAAATCAATGGTTAAATGTTATGCTTGTGCTAATTTGGTTTGTTTGTTTTAAATATTTACGGGATGTTTGGGCTGTGCTTTTTATTTCTAGCTGCTTATTTTTAAGCAGGTAAGGAGTTTGCGTCATCCAAATGTTTCTGTTTATTTTTGGGCAAATTAGGCCGTTTTCAATAACGAGTTGGGACATGCTTATTACTAAGTGGTTCGAAACCAGAATTACTTTTTTGCCATCATATCTAACCGCATGATAAATGTATTAGATTGGAATTTCTTAAAAGTAAACATTTTTTGCTCTTATTGCATTTTCTTACAGAATAAGCAATTTCTATAGAAGTGCTAATTAGTATAAAGCTTATAGGTTTATAAGCAGAAGCATAAGCAGTAAGAAGCAATTCCAAACACCCTCGTATTTATTAAATGCATCAAATTTGTTGTTGAAATGATGGTGATATACTATGCATGTGGTACTGTATTTTGTTTTAATGATTGTGGGGTTTCTTTGTTTTGTTTTGGTTGTTATATATTTGTTTTATTCGCTGTTTTTGGTTTGCATGATTAGGTGGGGAGCTAAAGGGGATATAAATGTGGATATATATTTTTTTGGTTTCTTTAGATGTTGTACACAATTATTGTGTACAGTATGTAGTTTCTTTGTTTTGATTGGTTAGACATAATGAATATTTAATTTAAGCTGTGTTTGGCATTTGGGTTTGAAAGTGATTGTTTGATATAAAATTATCAATATCGGTAGTCTGATGTTTAAATAATTAGCTTTTTATGTGTTTCAATAAAACAAATTATTTAAGTATCTACATTAGATGATTAGAATGACCTTAAGTAATCAGTTTTGTGGCAGCTACTCGTAAACTGATTATCAGACACTGATTATAATCAGAATCAACTTCAGTATAAAGGCTAAAAACTGACTATCTGAAACTTGAAAATGCTATAATTAATAACCATTTTTAACAGAGCAATGCTAAACATCCCCTTATTTATGGTAAAATGTGGAACGTGAAGAAGATGAAGTCTTTTGCCATGTGTACTTATTTTAATCCGAAGTTGACAACAAAATAACGTATAATGTTGACCTAGAATATAATAAATGGTTGGTATATCACTCTGGTGTTTGATCTGGTTGTCCTTGTTTATATATTTTTAAGTTAAACAATTAAAACTTTATGACATATGGCCTTTAGTAAATTGAGTCCCTAATCTCTTTAACTTATAAAATTCCTCAGTGTCACATTGTATTTTCCCCTCCACACCCTGGTAGGCTTAGATTTGCTGTCGTTGTGAGAGAACATACCTCTTAAAAGTAAGTCATTCTGGAACAACGACTGCCTATTACCTTATCCAGACCTATTTTTAATTTTCATTCGTATTTCATTCCCAAAATTATTATTTGTGTCTGATCATCAACAATGTTGTTGCTTCTTAAGTCCATGGTTTATCTTGCAAGTATAACGGTTGTATATAATCAATGGAAATAAGTTTCAGACTTTTTGTGTCTGCAGATGTCGGAGCAGTTCAACCAGGAAATATCATTAACGGGAAAAATTCCTTCAGGCCTCTTTAATGCCATGTTTGAATTTTCAGGAAGTTGGCAAAAAGATGCATCAAGTACTAAAACACTTGCATTTGATGGTGTTTTCATCTCGTTGTACACTGTAGCGTTAGAAAAATCTCAGATGGTACTCTGTGATCATGTCAAGAAAGCTGTTCCATCCTCATGGGAGCCTGCTTTATTAGCAAAGTGAGGTTTCACACTATTCAACCCATTTGACATGTTTAATTATTAGCTACTTTTCTACATTCGACCCGTTTGACCTGTTATCAGTTACAGTACTTAATACACACTTTAATTGACCATATTTCAAATTGGTTTAAGTTGCCACCTTTAAAACTAATACGAAATTAGAGGGCTCACTGCATTCGACAATGTATTATTCTGCAACAAATATATGCGTAAAACTTATTGTTCTGTTTATTCTGTTTAGGTTTATTGAAAAATATGGTACTCATGTAATCGTGGGTGTAAAGATGGGCGGAAAAGACGTAATATATATGAAACAGCAGCATGCATCATCCCTGCAGCCAGCTGATGTACAGAATAAGTTGAAGGCAATGGCAGACAAAAGATTTTTAGACACTGATGGACAATATGTAGTCGGCTCGAACACATTTCTCAAAATGACAAGGTATTTTCATAGTTTTATTGAGATAGTAAATTTTCTGTAGAAACATATGTACAACACATTCATGTGACGTTTTCAGCTTCAGGAGATTAATTTGCAGACTCATCTTAGCTCTTAGATCTTGACAAGTAGTCAGAGACTGGCTTGTCATTTTGTTTTCTTCTTTTATATTATGCTCAAATTAAGTATACAAATCAAAGCTTTGCATTTATTTTATTTATGAGATTTCACCTTGTTTACATGTTTCCAGTGTCACCAGTCTTTGATTACATAAGAGAGGAGCAAAAACGTTCATATGTGTTATTTTTATCCTAGCTGTCGCGGTTTGGCTGTGTTCTCTTAATTGCTTTAATTGATAAAATATACAACTAGTGGCTGGCTTGTGTTCTTCTGCGGACAATGAAATTAAAACGTGATTATGTTATATCAGATAATCGGAATCAGATAATCAGTTGTAGTTAAATTGTTGTAAAACATGGCATTTGGATGCCTTTAGATGCTTGAGGTTGTAATATGATGTTCGAGTTTTTGGCATATTCTTATTACTTGTGAAATTAGTTCATAAACAAGCTAAGGACATTTTTGTGAAAAAGTAAGAGCCGTTTTGTGAAATGGATGTATAGTATCATCACAATAGTTTAGAGACAAGGTAAACTGTTTATTTATTTTACTGCTTAATAACTTCCCTCTCTTGTTATTTTTGTTTCAGTATGATGTTAGAGAGCATCGGCTAAGGTTTGCAGATGCCGACCCTTCTAGCTCTTATTCTTATAAAGAGGTATCTTTTTACAAACTCTTTTGTTAAATGGCATGATCTATGTTGCGTGTTTTGTATATAACTATTAATTGGTTTCTTCACATGATTGCAGGATCTTACAGTCATTTGCAAAAGAAGAGGTGGGAGCGATAACAGAAGCCTAAATCATAACGAGTGGTTGCATAGTGTACAATTAGAGCCTGACGTCATTACAATGTCCTTCATTCCAATAACCTCATTACTGAATGGTGTTTCGGGAAGTGGATACTTGAGTCATGCCATAAATCTATATTTACGCTGTGAGCCACATTTCTCATTTTATTGCACTTTGTTTTTTAATGGGCCAATTTTAGTCAAGTTTAACGTGTAACATGTAAACTAGGTATACTAAAGGATTTAAATAAAAGAGAATTGAGTCAAACGTGTTGACAGTAATCCTAACTGTATTTAAATATATAAGGGCCTC
Organism: Chrysanthemum lavandulifolium; assembly: GCA_022545495.1. Taxonomy (NCBI): domain Eukaryota; kingdom Viridiplantae; phylum Streptophyta; class Magnoliopsida; order Asterales; family Asteraceae; genus Chrysanthemum; species Chrysanthemum lavandulifolium. The sequence continues at coordinate 79,362,291 of CM040239.1, read as the reverse complement.
CTAAACCCTTTCATTTAAAAAATATTGTTTTTGACCTGATCCAAACAGGCTCAAACCTGTTGTAACTTGCTATTAGTTTGTAAATAGAAATAAAATTTAGTGCTTTAATAACGTAATTTATTAAAAACGGATATTTATTTGGCTTGACAAGTCAAATTGTCAGTCTTAACATGTCAAACTGATTAATATATCTAGAGCTGTCTTAACATGTCACATTATCAACTTAATCTAAAACTTATAAATTTCGAGATTTATTACAGATAAACCACCAGTGGAAGAGCTCCATCAGTTTTTGGAATTCCAGCTACCTAGACAATGGGCCCCGGTGTTTAGTGATTTGCCTCTTGGTCCACAACGCAAGCAGCAAAGTACACCCTCATTACAGTTCAGCTTTTTCGGGCCCAGACTCTACGTCAACACCAGTCCGGTAATTTTCCCTTGTAATTTGGAGGGTGTTTGGATAGATTTTGTATGCATTTGGGGGTCAAATAATCTTTCATACCAGCTGAAATAAAAATGATTATCTAATGACTAACTACAAGTACTTTTTTACCCGTAGTTTAGCCTAATTTGAAAGATTATATATCAATTCACAAAATATCATCTTTAGTCACTTTATGTATTCATAATGTTAAAATTAAACCTTGACAATGAATACTGTACAACTTTGACGTCTAAACATTTATTATTAAACACGTTTTATTGCACATATTGATTAATTATCTGATTTCAATAATTCATTGTCGTATAAACGTAAATGTTATAACGGCGACACAATTGACATTTGTTGTAAATTTTAAATAGGTTGATGTGGGTAAGAGACCTGTAACGGGTCTGCGGCTTTATCTAGAAGGTAAAAGAAGCAACCGCTTAGCAATCCACCTTCAACACCTTTCCTCTCTCCCAAAAGTCTTCGAATTACAAGACCCTATAAATGTAAACACCAATGAGGAACCTCACGACCGCAGATACTACGAGAAAGTCCAGTGGAAACACTTCTCTCATGTCTGCACTGCTCCGGTCGAATCCGAAGACGAATTATCGATCGTAACCGGTGCCTCTTTACATGTCGGTGATTACGGGTTTAAAAAAGTCCTCTTTTTAAGACTCAAGTTCTCAACAGTACTTGGTGCAGCAGCTATAAAAAATCCCGAGTGGGATGGGTCTCCAGGATTAGCCCGGAAATCAGGACTCATATCAACCCTAATAAGTCATCATTTCACAGCAGCACTAAAACCGCCACCTCAGCCAGCCGAGGTCAACATAAACTCCGCTGTATACCCAGGTGGCCCACCTACTCCGACTCAAGCACCCAAGCTGCTGAAGTTTGTGGACACCACAGAGATGACAAGGGGCCCACAAGAGACACCCGGGTATTGGGTTGTCTCAGGTGCTAGACTTGTAGTCGACAAGGGAAAAATATCGCTTAGAGTCAAGTATTCCCTGCTAACTGTAATATTACCCGATGATGATGAAGATGAAGTGGAGGAACCATTTTAGAATATATTTATTAGATCGTTTTGAACTCGCATTTAGAGATAGGCTCGGAAATATAATATTTTGCTTGTGTAATGTCCATTATTTGGCTCTGTATCGATTTCGGGTTTTGCCCTCTTTGATGTGTAAAGAAAAGAATGCACATTGATGATGGGGTTGGTTTATTTAGCTAGTTGCAATACTTATATATAAACATTCATACTTTCATAGTTTCTTACAACTTTGATATTTATGCAAGAAACGAGTGATAAACATTAACCATGCATAAAACAGATGATGAAGTAATTTTGACTAGAGAAACACTTCTTTTGAATTGCATGTAGAACGAGCTGTTAAAACAGAAGATGATTCAATTTTTTATTTTTGGTAGAAAAATGTTAATAACCGGTAATGCTCGTAAAGACAACAAAAACGACATGTAAAAGACAATTTAGACAACATGTGAGACACAATGATTTATTGAACTTAATAAAATATTGTTATATTCCAAAATACTCTCATTGATCTATAAATATTTTTGTCACAGCACATAAACATGCTTAATTAGCGTCTTGTATTACAGTAGACTCTAAATATTTTGGTCTGAGAGATATATCAACAAGGGATCTGTGGCGCAATGGTAGCGCGTCTGACTCCAGATCAGAAGGTTGCGTGTTCGATTCACGTCAGGTTCAAATCCTCAAAGATATCCCATTCTTTTTCTTTTACTTTTATTTGGAACATCCCAACACAATTGTATAACTATATGCACATTTTTTGTTCATAAAAACTTCACATGGTTATTGGTAATCACATTAATTTTTTTTAGCAAAGTATAGTTGCAGCTTTTCTTAAGGGTTATTTGTTTTACCTTATTTTCGGCTTACGAACTTATGTCTTACAACCTTATTTTTTCGGCTTATTTTAAAACTTGTAAGCTTATAATAAGTCCATAAGATTCAAAATAAACCGGAAAACTCGGGCTTATGAAATATAAGATGAAAACACATTAGCTATAAGCCTAAAAATAAGCTTAAACAAACAGCCCCTTAAAATAAACATTGCTACAAATGAAATGAAATGAGATAAGTTATGATACTTTAAAATGTTTCATCTGCATAAGGCGAAAAACACGCCTCAAGATATTTGTTACAAACTAAGATCGTTAATGATTAAAGTTGTCAAATTGCACTAATTGTGATTGCCTATGCCAAACTTAACCGAACTATCTTGTAGTTAATTATATCAGAATGTTAACAACATCTAGTTCAAGATGTACTTGATCACAATTTGTAAGACAAAAAAGGTAATAAGTATAAAGAAGAGAAACTATACGGGTTTAAACTCAATGCCTTGCACACTAAGCCCATCAATTTTAGTATGATCTACATCGGTCAACTTGATGTGCATTAAAATAAATTCCGCAGTAGAAAGTCCCTTACTTGTACTTCCATTCAACCATCGTTCCTTTGTTGTGGAATGCCTTTTTCGTTGGTCTAGCCAACATGTTTTGGATGGTTTGATCAACGTTCCATGTAATGAATGGTGTTTGAGTACAAAGCAAAGAGATAAACACAAAATCAGACTCTTTATAATTATCTGAATGGAAATTTTATCCTTCACGTACTTTCAGCTCGAGTTTCATTGGAGCCTCGAATGTGGATAGATTTTCTGGTAGTTTGTAGACAAAGTAACTTGCATATGTTGTTTGAGGTGATAGCACATGGAATTTGACTTCGCTTGAAATTTGTAAATTTGTAATCTTTGACTATAAGTGCTTATTCGGATCTGCAGAAAGCTCAAAAGCATTCATCAATCAATTAAGGTACGAATGAAGTAATTGTTGCTGTTTAGGGCTTTAGAAAACGGTTTTACATGGTAAATATATATAAAAGATAATCAAATCTATAAATCCAAGTATAGTGGAAACATTATAAAAACACCAATTTGGATCTTTACGTTTTGTATAATATATCAATTAAACAAGAAACTTGTACCTTGTTTATACGAAATGTCCAGTAAACTAATATAACCAAGGAGTGGTTACACTCTTAGGTTGATCCACACTACACGTTATACAATCACTTTTGAAATGCTAGTCCAACACCCGAACCAACGATTACCTCAACGTCTAATAACGTATAAACTACAAATACATGTTCGAATATTGATAGTGTAACCAACATAATATCCAAAATATAATATGCATTCACCTAAACATACATGCAAAATACATTTTATAATGATGAACTTATATATACAAATCAAATATACAAGGATGATATTACGTGTACATGCAAAGTAATATTCATGCATGTGAAGCAAATATAAATAAGTCCATAGCTAACATACATGCGAGAATGCTAAATGAATTATCTTCTAGAAGAGGCAATAAATGCCCCAACTGAGCCAGTTGCACAAGTAGCAAATATTCGGATAGACTGTCAGAGAATATGGCAGTAGATCGAATATATTCGAATGTGAGATATATTGTTCTTATACGATCCCAAGATGTGATTCGTTACTCGCCTATAAAAAGGAGGCGAGCAAGTTGTCAAAACACACAACAAAAATACAATAGCTTCATTCTCTTTCTATAGTAAATGCCTTCGATAATAATATCATCATCCGGCTTGAGTGTGGAGCTTAATCCGGGGCAAAACCGGGATAAGTTCTAACGTGGCTTTTCTTTCTTGGTGATCTGATTCTGAGTTCGCTCATTCGACATCACAAACCCCACTCTCGGACCTGCAAATTTTGGTATCATCATTTGGCGCCATCCGTGGGACCCGAATAATTCCCACAAACTCTTAAAGCTAGTACCATATGGCGGAAGAAACCCATTTACTATACCGGAAGAAAACTTGAGGGACCTAGTGAGCCCGACCCTAGGAACCACCGGTGAGGCGGACACTTTCCACCCCTACCAAAATCACACACTGATCATATCCCGAAAACACCACAGAAGATGCTTTGGAGATCCGATCATGCGATTCGTAGTCCGAATTTTGAACAAATCAATGCCATGTACTCGGCGTTTTCCTCCAAAAGGAAAGAGGCTAACAACACATCAATGCCCAACAACGATGACCATCTGTCATAGAACCATGGCATTTAGACCTTGAAGGTTTGACCGAAGGAGCACCTCGGAGACTCGGGAGATGCCATCTTGCCGAAAAACCAATAAAGAGGCGGGGTAGCTACTGATGACTGAGGGATCCCAAAACAAAACATACGCCAATGTTGCTTTTACAACGAACCATTTATGTTCAAAGAGGCGGAATGAAGCATACACAATTTGGTGGCTTAGCCATTTATGGCGCAATTAGAGACTATGACATGCGGATGGGTTTGAAGGTGCCGACCAACCTAAAGACGTCGATGACCGACAAACCCAGACGATCATTTGACAATATTTATGGGAACTATGGGCGTGCATAAACTTCGAAACTGCGTGGTGTCGCTTCTTTCACATCACCCTAAGCGGGCGACAAAGGTTACAGTACGATAACTTAACACCGGGATGCATAAGTAGCTTTCACGAGCTAAGAGACAAATTTCGAGCAAACTTTCTACAAAAAGCGGTTCCGAAAACCGAGCGAAATGCAGGTATTGGCGGCATTCGACAAATCACTCGGGGACTACTTGCAAAGGTTCGGAAGAGAGGCACTGCATATGACCGACCGTTTGGATGGGATGATGACTGGAGCATTCATCAGTGGGTTCTCTTCAAAGATCTCATAGCACGGCCACCGACGTCCATGGAGGATTTATTCACACATGCGCACAACTTCATAAGAGCCGATGAAGCAAATACAGAAAACCGGCTACGGGACTCAAGATGGGCAACTAATGACAATAAGCCCGGCCAAAGCTACAGAGATGCCACAAGGAGATAAAAATACAAATATATCCCTCGCCCCAACGCAAGACCTAATGAGCGTACCAACATACATAAACCATCCTTCACACCTCTAATTAAATCTCCGTGAGATATATGCCACGTCGAAAGAAAGGCGGTTCTTGACCTCCACGCGGATGTTCGCCCGCTCATCGGGAGACCGTACAAAGGTCTTGTGAGTTCCACAATGACCATGGGCATGACACCAATGATTGTGTCGACTGAGGAAAGAAATCGAGGCATGCATAAAAGTGGTCGTTTAAGCCATCTTGCAAAGGAGCAAAGGCCCAAAGTAACAATCAAAGTCCAAGACCTTGAGGCCCCGGAAAGAGTGAAGAATCAAATTGGTGGAAGCAAAACACGGTCGAGCCTAAAGAAGCAGAATGAAATCATGACAAGCACATAATGGCCTCACAACATCACTGACCAGGCGTTGCCACGGGCACCGTATCGCTTTCGTCAGGGATCCGATTCCGAGCATTGTAACGGTGAGGATCCACTCATCATTAAGGCCTACATTAGAAAGTGTCGTACACCGCGTCTATGTGGACGGAGGAGCTCAGTGAAATAATGTATGAACATTGTTTCCAACAACTAACCAGCGAGGCAAAAGAATCAATCCGACCGCCAACATCGCCTCTAACAGGATTTGCAGGACCGGTACTATGGTCGCTTGGAGTTTTAACCATCCCCTTAACCCTTTTTGATTGCGGTGGAAAGGTAGCAAGACAATCACCACGATTCCATGATCGTTCGGGCCTCGTCGCGCACAACATAATATTAGGATGACGAGAATGAGGCGACTAGGTGCAGTGCCTCTACAATACACTCTCTCCTCAAATTCCCTATTCCATTAGGTACCGCCATTGTCAGGAGACATACCCGTAAAACGAATGTCTCCAAGTTTCACGAAAGAAAGAGCGGAGCCAAGGAAGTAACCACACCCACACCACAGGGGCAAAGCGATAAGAAGAAGTGGAGATAAACTCCTTTACCCAAATCGAGAAAGTCATGGTCGGCTGAAACCGCCACCAAAACTAAGCGAAGAATAACAAAAGTTGTTGCGCGTTAACCACGACATATTTGCATAGTCGCCATCCGACATATTTGGAATACCAAGAGAACTCGCAGAACACAAGCTAAACATATACCCACGAACCTTTCCAGTTATGCAGAAGAAGCGCGTATTGGCTAAGGAACGCAATGACGCAATCAACCAATAAGTCATCAAGCTTGTGGAAGCACGGATCCTCAAGGAAGTATACTTCCCCCGCTGGGTCTTCAACCCAGTGATGGTAAGAAAAAATGATGGAACCTGGCGCATGTACATCGACTTCACTAACATAAACAAAGCTTTTTGCAAAAGACAGCTACCCTTTGACCGAGATAGACCAAAAGATTGAGTCCTTGGAAGGATTTAGATTCAAGTGTTTTCTCGACGCATACAAAGGGTATCATCATATACGTATGGCAGAGGAGGATGAAGAGAAGACAACTTTCCACATGGAGCATGGGACTTTCTGCTATGAGAAGATGCCCTTTGGGCTTAGAAACACAGGGGCAACATATCAACGGCTGGTGGACAAAGCGTTCTCCAGTCAACTCGGCCGAAACATCGAAATCTATGTCGATGACATGGTGATCAAAAGCAGAAACGTAGGGAGTTTAATTGAAGACATTAAAGAGACCTTTCATACTCTGCGACACATCAACATGAATCTAAATCCAAATATGTGTTTGGTGTCGAAACATGTCAATTCTTGGGGCATATGATCACCAGAGAAGGAATTGAAGCTAACCCAGAAAAAGTAAAGGCCGTTATCGATATGGCCTCCCCTCGCACAATCAGGGAGTCCAAAGCCTCAACGAAAGCTAGCGACCCTTGGTCGTTTCTTATCTAAGTCGTGAAGAGCATTGCCCTTTTCAAAGCGAAGGATGTATGAACAACAATAACTTTTGGTGGACACACGAAGCCGAGCTAGCATTTCAAGAACTGAAGCAACACCTACAATCCTTCCCCGCCTTAACCGTACCAACACTGGGGGAAACGCTAATACTTTATTTAGCAGTGTCTCATGAGACAGTAAGCTCGGTAGTTATGGCAGAAAGGGAGAATGTCCAGAAGCCCATCTACTTCGTTAGTAAAGCCTTGCAGGGGGCCGAAGTGAATTACCCCCTCTTGAGAAGTTAGCACTTGCGCTTATGCACACCGCGCGTCATCTACGTCGATACTTTCAAGCACATACAATACGCATGCTAACAAACCAACCGATCCGACAAGTGTTGCTAAACCCGAAAAACTCTAGCCGATTAGCTAAATGGGCCATCGAGTTAGGAGAGCATGATATAAAATACAAACCGCGCACGGCAATCAAAGGGCAAATAATTGCAGATTTCATAGCCGAATCCCCAAAGAATAGCGACTCTGAAATGTTGGGAAGAACGACGACATTGAAGCCAAAATCTCAAGAAGAAACAGTACATTGACTGGGCGTCAAGCGAAGAAGGCTCAGGAGCAGGTCTTATTCTGACAGACCCGGACGGGAAAGAAGTTACGCACGCTTTACGTTTTGAGTTTCTAGCATCCAATAATGAAGCTGAGTATGAAGCCCTAATAGCAGGACTGGAACTGGCTATTAAAATGGGGGTTCATTACTTACAAGTTTTCAGTGACTCGATGCTCGTGACAAACCAAATAAAAGGGACGTACGAAGCACGGGAGGAGTCAATGAAGCGATACTTAGCTAAAGTTCAGTATCTAAAAAAAAGTTTTGAAAGTTTCTCGATCACGCAAATTCCACGATCCAAAAATAAACGCGCAAATGCTCTAAGCAAGCTTGCTTCGTCCTCATTTTCGCATCTCACCAAAAAAGTCTTAGTTGAAGTCATCCCATGTCGGAGCACTGAAGCCACAATAACAAACACAGTAGCTAAGCCAGGAGAAACCTAGATGGATCCCATTATTGATTACCTGAAGGAAGGAAAGCTCCCGGACGACCCAAACCTTGCAAGAAAAATTTGAATCAAAGAGCCACAGTACTCTCTAGAGCAAGGTATTCTATATAGAAAAGGTTACTTAATGCCCTGGTTAAGATGCATTGGCCAGAACCAAGCACAATATATTCTCCAAGAAGCACATTTTGGATCTTGTGGAGCACATGCGGGAGCCAGGACCATTGCTCAAAAAGCGGCAAATACAAGTCGTTAACACATGCCGAAACTGTCAAGAACACGCCCCTATATAGCAAAAACCGTAATATGATATGACAAGCATCTACAGTCCGTGGCCATTTTATCAATGGGGAATCGACATAGTCGGCCCTTTTCCTGAGGCGTCGGGTAGAGCAAAATCTTAGTCGTAGCAATTGATTACTTCACAAAATGGGTGGAAGCTGCACCGCTGGCAACAATTACCGGTAATAACATTCTTAAATTTGTTTGGTCCAACATCGTGTGCCGTTTTGGAATTCCAAGTGTCATAATAAGCGACAACGGGAAGCAATTTTCAGAAAATCCCTTTCGTGATTTGTGTAGCGAGCTCAATATCAAGCAACGATTTACCTCAGTGGCACACCCCCAAGCGAACGGACAAACAAAGGTGACTAACATGACCCTCCTCCAAGGACTCAAAACAAGATTGGGAAATTCAAAAGGCCAATGGGTCGAAGAACTATCAAATGTGCTCTGGGCATACCGCACAACGGCAAAGGCAGGTAACAATTGTACCCCATTCAGCTTGGTTTATGGGTCAGAAGCTGTACTTCCCCCAGAAATAGGGATCCCAACCTACCGCATATCTTCGTATGACAAAAGTAAAAACAATGAAGAACTCCGATTAAATCTAGAGTTTTTAGAAGAAATAAGGGAACTAGCAGCACTACCTGAAGCCAAATATAAACACCAAACGGAACAATACTATAACCAAAAGGTCCGTCATCGACACCTCAAAGTTGGGGAGCACGTACTCCGAAAAAATGAAGCAAGTCGTCAACAGGGACAAAAGAAACGCGACCCCAACTGGGAAGGGCCATACCAAATTATTGAGGCCAAACGTCCAGGAACGTATGTACTTGCAGACATGCACGGGAAAACGATACCGAGAACGTGGCACGCTAGCCGCTTACGCAAGTTCTACTTCTAGCCGACGAATCGCTATATCTCGTACCAAGCGTACCGTGTAAAGCAATATGTGTATAAATAAAATGTGCGATCGCATTATTAAATAAATTTCTTATCAAATGAAAGAAAGTACTTTAGTACAATATTTATGCGTTATAAAACATGACTAATAAATAATTGTGTGCTCCGTAGCACGCAATGTTCCAAGTATCCTGAAAAATAAAGGATAAATACGGAGCAGAAGCTACATAAATCAAGCTCAAAAGAGCAGCATGATTAAATCCGAATAATATCCCGCCATTAAAAGGGATGAAACAAAATTGGGCCCAACAAATTATGTTAAAGCGGAAACTTGCAACAAGATCACTCAACGCCACTCATTGACAAAATAAGTGAATGCAAATATACTAACTCTTTTCATGAGTTATCAATCCATACATATGACTAACTTCGAAAATAAAATTCACTCACCAATCTCCCTAACATGACTCTGTCTTTTTCTTTTTTCTTTTTATAACCAAAGCTAATTATACAATTAAATAGCAACAACAAAAAAGGAATGAAAGGTACAAACGGATTATATAAATTGTGGTTACAACACATATAAAACACATTAATACATATAGGTACCAACAATTTAATGGTGTTTATATACATCACCACATCATAATACACATATATAATGATTACATGCTACACACTTAATTTGTGTATCGCATACAATAACACTGCAATTGCATGGCACTGCATACATATTAACTTCAAAATAGTACAGAGCATGGATAGTCCATTCATAAAATAAAGAAAGCTTATATTACAACAAGGGAAATTACATATCCGAAGTAGCCTATTATATTACAAACATCAAAATTTGGCCACTAAAACTGCTAATAGCAAGCCGAAATACATCCGAAGCAAAACAAACATGAACTTAAGCCTTTAAAGGATATCGCGAACCACCACAAAATCAGGAAACCTGACTCAGACCCTCACCACCGTCACCATGTCGAAGTACGTAACGTAGCAAGCCATATGATAACTCGGGAGCTTTGATTATGTCATTCATAACAGCCCACTTTTCTTTCTTCAACCCCGAAACAACTCACAATATTTCCTCCATCATGGTGGGATCAAGGTCTATATAACCTCCATCGTTAGACATAGATAGAGTAAGACCTTGGTCCTCCTGCCTTCCCAACTGTCGACCGAGCTCAATCATGACCCCTTAGACTTTCAACATCTCCCTGTCAAACTCCTCGCTTTGTAGAACCCTAGCAACCATTTGGGGGATTTCCTCACGCATAACCCAAGCTAATTCATTGTCCAAACGCTCCTTCTCTCCTTGAAAGAGTTGTAGCGTATTGATCATGCCTGCCTCTTGCTGCCTATACTTCTTAAGCTTTTACGCTACATGAATGTAGCTGGAACATGCACTGGAATACTTGCCTTTTAAATCACTGATTTCATAGCGAAGTACAACTAAATCTTGAGCCTCAGCGGTGGGGGTACCAAGAGGCCCCATCGTATACTCAAGAAGCGGGTTATACACCCAGTTAGGATCACTAGACATGTTACTACGTATTTATGGCTGAGAATTGCACTGGTGGAGAAATATGGAGGAAGAATTGGCTGGTGTGCAAGTATATATAGGGTGGATATCTTAATTGTAAAAGAAGTGACAGGTAGTCCTATGGAAATGAGTCAAACAAGCTACTACAAGTGACTAATAGAACCTACACTCTTTTAAGGAAACTTAGGATATATACGGACTGAGAATGAGATAATTAGTGACCATGCAAGTGTTACTTGGGCATCTCACTTACATGCTCGGGGACATAATAACGTATATACTACAAATACATGTTCGAATATTGATATTGTAACCAACATAATATCCAAAATATAATATGCATTCACCTAAACATACATGCAAAATACATTTTATAATGATGAACTTATATATACAAATCAAATATACAAGGATGATATTACGTGTACATGCAAAGTAATATTCATGCATGTGTAGAAAATATAAATAAGTCCATAGCTTACATACATGCGAGAATGCTAAATGAATTACCTTCTAGAAGAGGCAATAAATGCCCCAACTGAGCCAGTTGCACAAGTAGCAAATATTTGGATAGAATGTCAGAGAATATGGCAGTAGATCAAATATATTCGAATGTGAGATATATTGTTCTTATCCGATCCCAAGATGTGATTCGTTACTCGCCTATAAAAAGGAGGCAGGTAAGTTGTCAAAACACACAAAAAAATTACAATAGCTTCATTCTCTTTCTATAGTAAATGCCTTCGATAATAATATCATCATCTGACTTGAGTGTCGGAGCTTAATCCCGGGGCAAAACCCCGGGATAAGTTCTAACGTGGCTTTTCTTTCTTGAGTGATACAGATTTACAGGTTCGCTCATTCGACATCACATACCTCACTCTCGGACCTGCTAATTTTGGTATCACCATTACGTCCTTGAATCTTGCAAGAAAAAAAAGCAAAACCCGAAAACCATGTGTGGTTTTAGGATCAGTTGACCAAATAGAAATGAGGGAGAGAAAAAGAGAATATGGATTACTTGTATTGAATAAGGGTGTTGCATTCATAGGATAAATCTCGCCTCCGCAAACACATAATTTGTCAATCAAGTTGCTCTTTCTTTCCTTTTTCTTTTTGATTTAGTTGAACCATATATATCAATGTATGGACATTTCATATTTTGATTTAGCTAGTTTATTTATTTATACACATCATTGATATAACTTAATAAGTAGTTATTTATTAATACACTATTAATATATACGCTAGTTAATTAATTGTAGATTCATTTTAGGTTTATATAATATAAATACAGTATTCATATTATAAACAAATGTGTCTAAGTGTAATTGGGTGACCTCTAAAGCTCACGTATACTCAACCATATAATCATGTAATGTGGCTAGAGTATATTTCATAGGAATGACATAATGAAATGATAGTATTAAATCATTGATACAAATTTTACCTCTTGACTATTATTGACTAAAAACCCTTTGTATATAAAATGCCTAGATTTTTATTTATTTTTATTTGTTTATTATTTATTTATTTTTTTAACCTAAGGCCATACACCGTATAGGCCCATTATGACCCAAACGTCATTTTTCTAGAAACATGACCTCTACCTGCTGTAATTTCATAAAAACCTGGAAACATACTTTAAATATACTTAACATCCTTTCTGTATAAAGGTTTCTGATTGTACAATAATTCGTACGACCAGACCTTCGATGGAGATCGAAGGGTATGAGGGGTGATATGCTTGCGCCAAACTTGTAGCCAATCTGCAATAAGAAATAGTAGACACCGTTAAGTGATTCTTGCGAGGTTGGGCCTGCGAACCACCTCCGGTGAGAGTAAGTATGTGATATGTGTTGTAAATAATATGGAGTATGTGAAATCTTGTGTTGAATGAACATACCATTGAAATGACTCATCGAACCTATTTATAGGTGAAGAAAATAGCTTGGAGAGTGCTAGTACACGTTTAGGAGATCATGGGCGTCCCACGATTTGTGGTAACCGCTAGAGGCTTCATCCCCACTATCTCGGACTTGGCGGGAAGCTAAGGAAATAGTGGGAGCGTGGGGAAGACTAAGTCAAGGTTCTTCTTTGTCTTGGCATCTTCAGAGAAGACACCGAGGGCATAGGCCTTGGTGGCGAATTCAGCTGGTAACCATGTCAATGATGAATGGTTTCATACCAATGACTTATGAAGAAAGACTTGGGTCTTCGTAATGTAATTTTGTCGAGGCGAAGGGTCCTTGACTGATCGGAGAATCGTCATCGGTTTCATAAAAAAACATCGCATTAAATACATGGAATCACGGTGTTAACTAAATATAACACCCCAAAATTGGGTTTTAAGTATATATTACGAAAATGCCAAAGGGTAAGTTTGACTCGATACAAGCATTTGACTCGAACTAACAAACATAAATATCTTTTAGTTAATTGTTATTCTCATGTTTACGTTTCTTTTGAAACGTGTGTAATCCTCCCTACACTTATCCCTTATGTAAAATACCTTTATATGCAATTAAGGCGAGGTTAAAAACAAAATAAAGCATTTTACAAATTTAAACATGAGGATAAACAATTAATAAAGATATAAGACACTAACAAGCAAACAATTAAGCATGGGTTGCCTCCCGAGCGCTTTTCTTTATTTAAGAGTCTTGTAGCTAGACTCATAGTGGGTGCTCCTACGTGCCGATATCGTAAGTCTATCCTCAACAATGTCGTAAGGATCAAACTTATCATTCAAGTTCCTAGTAGTACGTTCGGTTAAATATGCCTTTTCAAACATCTCACCATCGGGATCATAGATTTGTATCCTAATGTGCCACTCTCCATTACCATCACTAGGCGGTCTATTCCAATCCCACTTGTGTTGATTTCTCAACTTTCCACTTATTCATGACAAGGTTAGCAGGCAAGCTTCCTAGGAACTCGGTCATCTTCCTAAATACTAAGGCGTCCTCGAGCGGGTTCACTTCTATGTCCCTAGCCATTTCTTTTTCTTGGAAAGTTCTTTGCACTAGCGAAGGCTTTATCTAGGTAAAAAGGTCTTTGGGGGCCTATGATGTTCTTATCAATCCAAGGTCCATATCTAGAAGGCTCTCTATCCAACCCTATCTCTTGTGGGACTTCCTCATCCTTGTAGTCGTATGCTTTTTAACATCGTAAGCGGATCTAGCACTCCCTCCCTACCACTATTTTGGACATCTTACAATCGATGATGGCACTAGCGGTAGCTAAAATCCTCTTCCAACTAGTAATGGGCATGTCGGGTCCTTATTCATGTCTAGCACATGAAAGTCGGCCAAAAGAGTCAACTCTCCTACATGTACTACCATGTCCATTATTATTCCTACGGACGTGCTATACTACCGTCCGCTAGACCTAAGATGGTTTCCGTTGGTTCAATTTTACCTAAGTTAAGGCTTCATGGAGGGACAACGGAACAAGATTGATGCATGATCCTAAATCGGCTAGAGCATCGAGTGGTTTGGAAGTTCCAAGTCTACGGAAGAGTAAATAGCAGGGATCGTCTAACTTCTTAGGTAAGTTGTTTCGCACAAAGGCGGACCCATGTTTTCCAAGCCTAAGTTCTAACTCATATTTTTCTTTTAAAGCATTATAGTAAGGTGCATGAGCTAAGACTTCAAGAATCGGTTTTTCTTGATGGAGTTCCTTGTACTCCTCCTCTAAACTAGGTTTGGATTCTTGGCTGACGGGTTTCTCAAGAGTAGGCTTTACCAAAGGTGCTGGGCCTTGGTATCTCTTGGATGGCTTGGAACCCTTTTGATAGCATTTACCGAGTGAGCCGTTGGGTGGGAGGGGCATGGATGTGCACTCTCCATGGTGAACTAGAACATGAAGTCGATGCAATCGAATTCACTTTTGGGTTCTTTATGGTATCACTTGGGGTGCTCCAACTTCCCGCTCATTGAAGGCTTTTAAGAGGGCATCAAGCTTGGTTGTCATCTCGCTTTGTTTTTGCTTAAAATCGACTTCAAGCTTATTCAATCGAGTTTCTTGGGATGACAAAATCTAGATGCAATTGCCTCAAGATTAGTGGGGTTCCGGTATTAAAAGAATTGACCCTAGTAGGCGAACTAGATGAGCTTTGGGGTGTGCTTGAGTTTTGGTTCCACTTAAGGTTAGGGTGATTTCTCCATGAGGGTTGTCTGAGTTTCCTAAGTTGTTTTGTTCGGGTTTGAAAGTGTACCACTTCTCTCCCGCTCCGTCGATGCGTATGGGCGTAGTCCGCAAAAGCTTGTTCGGAGGCCTTGTGCAATCACAGTGTCATGGGGACCATTGCATAGCTCACAAAGTAGAGTGATTTGATTCACTTATCGTGAGGACTTAGGATTTTGTAGGAACTCATGAGGAATCTAACTTGATCTTCAAGTTCGATCATCCTACGGTCGGGAGGAGGCAAGGAGATTGCCTTAGCGGTTTAGGCAGCTCGGGGTCATCAACTTTCGTTGTCATAGAGGCGAGGTCCTCTATTATTTCCCATGATTCTTCTGCGGTGAGATCACTAAGTTTTCCACCGACCGCTCGGTCAATGGATCGCTTAGTGGGGAAGTTGACATGATCATAAAAGATTTGGACTTGGAGCCAAGATCAATGCCGTGATGAGGACTTTATGAAGTAAGTCCTTGAATCGGGTCCATGCTTCGTAGAGATTCACCTTGCGTTGTTGGAACATCAAGATGTCATTCCTAAGCTCAATGGTTCTCCCGGTGGGAAAAATTGAGCAAGGAAGCGAGAGTAAGATCATCCCAACTTGAGATGGAGCCGGGAAGTCGCTCAAGCCAATTACTAGCTTGGTCCCATAGAGAATTGGAAGAGACAGCAGCGTGGTCTCCCGAGTAATAGCATCAAGGTCGATGGAGTCGACAATTTTGAGAAATCCCTCGGATCTTGATTTGGATCTTGAGCGAAGTCCATGGAATGCACATCCGTTTGCACCAACCGGATGGTGTCGGATCGCAGTCCGTGGTTTGGGCTTAGTCGGGAAGCTCAATGGTGTTCCTATAGCCTAAGTGGCTTGGTCTCGAATACTACCAAGAGTGCGGGCTCTTGGTGGGTCAATCAGTGGTGGGTTGATGAATGGTGGGTGGTTATCACCTTCCATGATGAAAAGTGATGGGTCACGAACAAAAGTCACGAAGAAGGGGATAGACTAAGAGAAGGCTAAAATGAGAAAAAGTTTACTTGATAGGAATCAATCAAAGAAACCTAAGCGAGGTGGACTACTAACTAGCTATTCTATTCCCGCGTGGCGCCAAAACTTGATAACGCTACACGCGTCATTCGGGTCAAGGAAACTTCCTTTTCTTGAGCAAGTTTTATAACACCCTAAGCGATGAACCTAATCGTTGTAGTGTAGTAATTAGGGTAAGCCACGGGTATTGATATCATTCTCTGGGGAATAGGAATGCTAGTAAGGAGTTACTACGCTAAGGTTAAGGTTGAGAAAGATTATTTTTATCTTTTATGTTTTATGAAAGGAAAGGTACGAATCTCGGGTATTGGATTTGGGGGTTGGTATTTCTACCGATTACTCTACTATTATCTAATTATCTAAACTAAGGTTGTGGGAGTCTATGTCTAATTAATGTGTGCTCGTATGATAGTTTAAAGATGTGTTTACTTAGGTTGTATTACTCCTTAATTATCTCCTATTAATGGTTGAGTTGTCACGTCTTATTCTTAATTGCGTTGTGTGTCTAAAATTGTAGGGTATCGTTTCTCCCAACTCTTTGAACTTACCAAAGGGTCTAGTCTACAAACCCACTAGGGATGATAAACTCCTACTCTAAGGCGCTCTTTGGATGGTTTAGCCTACAACTACTCGGGTAATTATATTCTAAGGTTCACAAAGATGAATCAAGCATTAAGTACACAACGAATGACCTATCGCATTACTAGATCATTAATCAACTAAGATAAGAAACAACCAATCAATATTCATTAATTAAGTTTCATACTTCTAAGAAAACACACAAATAAATTAGCGGACATGGAGAACATGCAAGCATACACACAAATAATCAAAGACATAATTGAATTAATGAAGTAAAGACTTATCTTGATGTAAGATAGGGTTTAAAACCCTAAAATCTTGTACAAGACACCTTAGGTTCGGTTTAGGTTTTCACTCCAAAAGACTCTCCAAAAGGTGAAAAATTGGATTCTATATATAAGATTACATATCGGCGTCACCTTATGTTTAAATGGCCGTCGTCGTGTCGCCGTCGTGTCGCCGTCATTAGGGTTTCGTCTTGGCCACGTTAACCTTGCGACGGCGTCACCTTATGTCCGTGGCGCCGTCCTCTTGACACGTAGTGCGTGCGGATTGCATCTAGGCCGTGCGAGTAGCGACGGCCTACTCTTTCACAACTAGGCGTCGTCACTTGAAAATCTGAGTTTTGAGTTACGAACCGTCACAAAATCTTGGGACGGCGTCATGATTTTTGGCCGTCGCGCTTCTAATTTCACAGCTGTGAGTGTCTCGATTTTGACTTTGGCCATTTCTTCATATATTCGCCTTTTCGTCCAAATAAGTGCCATTCCGGCATTTTGCCTTGAGAGACCTAAAAGTGAAAAGGAACAATATTAAGCAATAACGGATACAAAAGTGATCAAATAAGGACTTAAACGACCCCTCAAAATGGTACCTTTTAAAACCTTATCACTCATCATAACATTATGTTTTGTCATCAATAAAAAGGGGGATATTGTTAATACAAACAAACCGTAAAAACGTTTATTAATATTTTGCGATCTCTTTGTGTTTTGTTGATAACAAATATAATGTTATCTTAAGTATAATTATAAGGATACATGTTATTTTTGTAAAGCATTTACATATAGCCATTTAAATACAAAAATGTAGTAATTAATCATTTGTTGTAATAGTTTATTAGGATGGGTAAAACCATAACCCATGGACCATAATCCATGGATCTTAACCCATACCAAGTTGGCTAGATACAATGTATACTTAGATACATTGAATCTAAAGAAAACCCGAACCAACCCATAACCCATGACCCATAACCAAAAACCCATGGGCAAGAGGGCGTTCCACGAATCCCTATGATTACACTAGACGGATCCCAGTGGAAGGGATCCGTGGGATCGAGGAGCATGGAAGATTTTGCCTATAAATGAAGCCATTTCTTCATTCTAACTCACCCTCTTCTTACTAAATCTCTCAAACACTCTCATTCTCTTCTAACATATAGATCACTTGATCTAGAGAGTTGTTCTTCTTTCTTTCTATTGTGATCCTCATATAGGTACTTCTCTAAGGCGAGATCACGAGCATTCTACAAGTCATCAAGCAAGGGTCCTTGATTGATTTGTCACTCCATAAGATTTACATGGCGAAGATCTTGTATTTGATATTTCACATATTTGTTGTGTAATAGTCGTGTTGGTTTGGTCCACGCGTACTACGGACTCGGTATTTAGCTTTGTACGGAAAAAGTGTAAGCAGCGTTGTGAAGGCTTCTCTGCCAGTGAAGGAGTTTGTTGACATAGTGCTTGAACTCTCGAGTAGGTGACTCGGGGAGTGGAGTAGGGCAAGGAAGGTGTCCTTGTAGCGAACCACTATACATCGGTTGTGTCTTTTCTTTCCTTCGCTTTACTTTATTTACTTGCTTTATCATTAGATCTATACTTTCTATTCATCCATAAGATCTCACATATTAACGAATCTAAAGTTTTGAAACTAACGTAAAATGGCAAAACTATTCAACCCCTTCTAGTTTTCAACGGATGCGGTTATATTGGGAAGGTTGTTAGGATCATTGGTAGGATTGGTGTCAAGGTTGAGAAACTTGGGAGGGTGTATCCTCTCTTCCTTGATTCATGTCGTGAAACTAGTGAGTGATTATTTGGGTGTAAGTTTGGAATAACGAGACCAATAGTAGCGGGTCCCACGGAAGCGCCACCGATTGTACAATAATTAAATGACCGGGCCTTGATGGTGATCGAAGGGTATGAGGGTGATATGCTTGCGCCAAACTTGTAGCCAATCGCAATAAGAAATAGTAGACACCGTTAAGTGATTGTTCGGGGTTGGGCCTGCGAACCACCTCCGTGAGAGTAAGTATGTGATATGTGTTGTAAATAATATGGAGTATGTGAAATATTGTGTTGAATGAACATACCATTTAAATGACTCGTCCAACCTATTTATAGGTGAAGAAAATAGCTTGGAGAGTGTTAGCACACGTTTAGGAGATCATGGGCGTCCCCGATTTGTGGTAACCGCTAGGGCTTCATCCCCACTATCTCGGACTTGGCGGGAAGCTAAGAAAATAGTGGGACGTGGGGAAGACTAAGTCAAGGTTCTTCTTTGTCTTGGCATCTTCAAGATAAGACACCGAGGCATAGGCCTTGGTGGGCGAATCCCAACCGTAACCATGTCAATGATGAATGGTTTCGCCACCAATGACTTATGAAGAAAGACTTGGGTCTTCGTAATGTAATTCGTGAGGCGAAGGTGGTCCTTCGACTGATCGAGATACGTCATCAGTTTCATAAAAGAAACATGCGCATTAAATACATGGAATGCGGGTGTTAACCCAAACTGTAACACCCCAAAATTGGGTTTTAAGTATATATTACGAAAATGCCAAAGGGTAAGTTTGACTAGAATTTATAAGTTTAAATGCTTTATGTGATTGGTTGGTCAAACACGATAGTCAAACTAATAGTCAAAGTATGTGTATTGTGGTTATATAAAATATTGTGTGTCACATTTATGAAGAATAGGACTTGAGCGGTTTAATGTGCCAAATAACCAAACTTACACTAGTAAATATCTAGTTTTATCCTAGATATTCCAGGAAAATTTTAGAAGTGTATGATGTGTTTGTTGTGTCGGTTCAAGAAGATAAGAGGATGAAATCAAGCTTGGGGCTTGATGATCAAAAGATGAAAAAGATTAGGTTACAACTCAAGAGATAAGCCTAGTTCTAATCCTTTACATGTGAGTAACCTTTCTTTAATTAAACTTGATGATTTATGAGTTAGGGTTCATATATTCTATATTTGGGAAAATGGGTAAATGGTGTTTTAAAGTTAAATAATGAAATTGTAGATTAAGGGTTAAATTATAGTCAATAAAGTTAGTAACCTTATGGGTTTATCATTATATGATCAATTTATGATTATATGAGGATTAAAAGTATTCAGATGTGAGCTAATGGTTCTATAAACCCTTGTTATAGTATTCCTATACTTAAAGTGTTTTTGGTTATGATGATTTTGGCTTAGGATGCAAGTGAGGATGTTGATGGTGATATATTGGTAACTTAGCTTTAGTTCTAAGGTAAGTAACTATGGTTACTATGTGTTTAATATAGATAATTTCATATTATGTGATTATGAACGGAGGTGTTAGGATTGAAGTATTTGGATTACAAAGTGTGGAATAATAGAAGATTTGCTTTGCTGGATGACTCAGTGTTAATCCTTGATTATGAATTGATTAAGATATGTAGTGATGTTGCTATGTGCTTATGTTTGTTATAGATATATGGTTATAGTACATATTGATTTCCATGGCATTTGGATACTAGATTAGATGGTGTAATGCGTTGACTTGGTGTGAAGTATTCATGTTGCATATGTTGATTGATGTATTAATCACATTTTAACCGGTTACTTACTAAGTGTTTTCACTTACATGTTATAGTTGACATGTTTTGTAGGTTTCTGTGTGGAGAAGGTAAGGTCTTGAATAAGGCCTAAGATTGGAAGCATATACCAAATACTTCCAATAACATATACCAAATACTTCCAATAGCAAATGTTTATGAAAATGATGTTATATGTTATTTAAATGAGTTCTAGAAGTTTTGGTGTCGTTTCGAGTTATAGAAGTTGTTTTCCGAGAATTATACAAATGCAGAAAATTAGCTAAAAGTGCAGGTCAAAGACCATACGGACGTATGATATATCTTTCATATGGCCGTATGCTAAAAAATGTGGTTTTGGCAGGTTCTGATCATATGACAATATAATCGTATGGTATTTTTCATACAGCCGTATGATACTTTTCCAGATTTTTGTCGTTTTGTTTACTTTGTAGAAAATGAACGGTAAGTCGTTAGAAGTCGTGTCATCCGTCGTTTTAAATGTAATTTAGTCTAGTTTTATTTAAAAATATTTTCAATGGCTGGTTAGTAATAGAGTTTTTTCAGTTGTTAAAGAGTAACAGGAGGTCAGTTTTGGATCATGTCATTTTCGCGAAAAGTTTCAAATTTTAGTCAAATCGGGAAAAGGCGCGTTTCACAAACACCCATTTTTGACCCGTTATACTTGACTTGTTCATATACATGCCACTTGACACTAAAACTAGAATTAATTTGTTTTAGACTTTAATGACATTTAAAAACATTAACTTGGGTCGTATACAAGCTGATAACAAAGAAGTGTGGATGAGATGCTCGTCACCTATGTTCACGAGCATTACCGTCACTCAAGTCACCTTATTCTATCTACAAACCCTTAAGCCCTTTTCCTTTCCCCACATTTAAAAGATAACTGAAAACTGTAAGTCAAAATGACTTATTGAGTAAACAGTACTTAACCTAAAATGTAAACTAAAACATACTATAATCATAATTGCTAAATAGTCACAATCTTATTGAACCCTTTATTGAATATCCACTACAAAACTGAAACTATAAGTCACAATGACTTATTGAGTAAACGGTACTGAACCTAAAATGTAAACTGAAACATGCTATAATCATAATTGCTAAATAGTCACAATCTCATTGAACCCTTTATTGAATATCCACTACAAAACTGAAACTAAAGCTAAACTGAAACTGAGTTCATATCACTCTAACGTGAGCTAATACCAAGATCTTGGCCGAAACTACAATCGGGCGAAAATGAGTCTGATACTCAGACTAAATCTGCAACTATATCTATGATTATATGTGAAACTAATACTGAAACTGAATCTATAATTATATGTGAAACAAATATTGAAATTGAATTTGTAATTATATGTGACACTATACTGAAACTGAATATGAGACTTTACCCTCTTTCACGTATGCAATCTGGGATTCTTATTCCACACATGACTGACTGAGTGCATAAAGCACTGGTTCGACACAGGATTGACTGAGTGCATAAAGCACTAGTTCCACACAGGTTGACTGAGTGCGTAAAGAGCACGATTACTAAACTACGTTATTTCAGAACTATGATTTCAGAACTATGTCTAGTGGACTATATGATCATACCAGACTATTATCTGGTTCACATATACGTATCTGACTATTCTATTGTTTGTATATATATTCGTATATGACTATCCTCCTATTCGTACACCTATTAGTACTTTTCTAATATTTTGTTCCTATGTTTGTTCGTACCTGACTATCATTCTATTTGTATACTTGTTCGTACCTCACTATCGTTCTGTTCTCATATATGCTTGTTACACTAAACACTCCCATATGCCATATAGCCTTGTCTATACACCGTATAGACAAATTTCTGTACGTCGTATAGGACTACTGAAGTCCAAAACCTGCACTTTGCTAAAGCTGATCCGACTCTTTCTACAACACATGAGACTAAACCGGAACATATGTGATAACATAAATATCATATATGTTTCTACTAACATTTGTTCATACTTATGCCCTTGCTATAACCTTCCATTCATTATGAAGCTAGAATCATTCATAATAACGTGACAAAACTACTAATCGTGCTACTAATCCGTTACTCACCATGTGTTTGGTTAAGGCGTTCCTCTTGATTTACACTTGACCTCCATGATCACCTAAATATAATGATCATTCTAACATCATTAGAACTTGCTATTTCATTCATACACATAAGCTTCTTCAGGAACTACAAAATTCGGCTATATTAAAACCTTATGCCAAACAGTACTTTAACAACCATGAACTATCCCAACATGATTTCTACTAATTTCTTCATATCAATATTCATACATAATTTTCACTATTAATCATAAAACATCATGATCATGATTAAGATCACCATTCATGCTTATTCCACTTATACTATCATTATTTAACCATAAGAACATCATTTAATCTAAAACCTCCAAAATTATCCGTCACCAATAATCATTATTTCATGACTTGCCTTAGATGGGAAACTAATCACTAATGTTTGAAACCTATTGCTAGATCATCTAATTTTCTCCCCCCAAACCTTTTTTTCTTGATCTTCTTGTGATTTTTCTTGGCTTAGAGGTTGACCACAAGTTTCCCTCCAACACACACATAAGACACCTACCTAACACGTGTAACAACAAGGGAGAAATCTCTAGGATTTTTAGGTTATAAGCCTTAATGGCAATTATGTAATTTCACAATTTAATCATTGTTTTGCACCGTTAGTCCTTTCTGTTCCATTACAACTTAATCATAGTTTTACATCGTTAGTCCTTTATGTCAATTTTATTTTGCACCATTAGTCATTTTCGTTAATTCCGTTTTGCACAATTACATCTTAAACCTATTTCTATAACTTTTTTTGTTTTAAAATCTCCTCTTTCCAGTTGTTTGTTTACACAATAAAAATTTAATAAAAAGAAAAAAGAAAATCTAGAATTAAAATAGTAAACAATGAAAAGTCCTTCCCTATAAAGTCTCGCACCTCACATGAGGTTTTCGTGACCTGGCTCGTTACAAAATAAATGTCATTAAAAAATGTTCGTTACAAAATGGGGTGTTATGTGCATTTCGCCCCTCACCCTTTTGAGGTCATGAAATGAATGACTAAATAGGATAATGGCGAAAAAATGTCTTTATTTTATACACTATATTTACTATATAAAAAGGAAAAATGGTCAAACTTGAATAGTTGAATGTTGAAAAAAAGTCAAGCTACCCATGTGTTTAAAATGTGGAAATGATGGCATGCGTTTGAAATTGCAACGGAAAAGGAAACTATGAATATTTGCAAAGAAAATTATTGAAATTGTTTAAAGAGTATAGTATTAGCAAATGAAAGTATTAAAACTCTCACTCAAAGAGTATATGGAAACACAACTGGCTATTATTCTACACGTTTGACTTTGAAACCAAAAAGTCTAAAACACAAAATACACATATATAAATGGTTCTCTTTATATTTCTCATACTCACTCTTAACCTAAAACAAACACCACCACCACCTAGATCTTGTGAAACCTCTTAATTGCTACCGCCACCACCTAGATCTTGTGAAACCTCTGTCGCCGCCACTACCCCTCTCTTTCTTACAATTCCTCCATCAACGCCACCACCACAACCAACACCACCGAGACAACCACAAAAAAAAACCACACCATCACCGAGCCCTATCACCACGAGTAACCAAACCAACGAGACCTGCCACCACCCTAGATCTTGAAAGGTTTTTCAAGTTGTGAGGTTTTTATGTAAAGATTTATGTATTTTTTAAGTTTTGAATGTTTATTTATAGATCTGTATATTTGTTGAAGCAATGATTTTTTTATATCGATGCGTATATATATATTCTTTACAAATATGTGTTCTAAAACTCTTGATATTTATTTTGTAGATTTGTTGCTCTGATGGGTACGAGTGCGCCATCATGGATTCCGCATTACCACCATTTCTTCCACGGAAAGAGCATCAAGTTTTGAAGTATGTTTTGTGGATCTATATTTTATATACAATTTTTAAACCATTTTAGATCCATGGTTCTGGAATAATCGTTCTTGCCAAAATATATTCAATGGCCAAATTCTCATTTGTTTGTTGTCTAAATTTTGTAATGTGATTTTCTTTACGTAAATTTTGTTATGTAAATTTGTAAATATAGTTATGTATTTGTTTGTTATATAAATATGTAAATTTATTTATATATATCTTAAATGTCGGGGCCGAGTTGTGAAAGTTGTGTGCATTAAATCTGAAACTTTGCTAACTTAAAAGCTCTTGCGAGGTTTAAGTGTCGTTCTGAAGTAAGTCCTTTAACATTAATAATCTTTAGTAACTTGCGAAAACAACCCACGAGGTTCAGTGTCGTTCAAAGTAAGTCCTTTAACATTAATAATCTTTCACAACTTGGCAAAACAACCCGAAGTTTAAATGTCGTTGCAAAGTAAGTCCTTTATTAATCCCATTGCGTCAGCGGGTTTCCAACACTCGTTTGTTACTAATATAAATTGATATATAACTTTGGTTAATTTTGTTGTATAAATTGTGGGTAATCTCGAGGTTAGTAATCGATTTCTTTTGATGATCTCGAGGTTAAAATCTTCTAGCGATATCGCATATCGTTAATTGTCTCTTGCGGAAGCCGTCTTGCAAAAGCGCGATCTTCTCTGGTTTAGTAAAGTGTCTCTTTCCACTATCCCTAAACCCTCAACCCAAACACACGCCTAAACCTTTGACCATCATTTGTAGAATTTGCCACCGCTAAAAACAAAAAGACAAAGAAGTCTACCACGTAAGCATATTATCCAAAGAGTCCAAGACCAACAACATAATCCAACGGTCCAAAAGTTCCCTCTCAAGACCAAAAACCAAACACCAACCATCGGATCACATAAAGTTCCCTCCCAGTGGGACCCACCACCCCCCCTCTTACACTCACACACACTATTTTCATGTAGTCCTCTCTGTTTCGTCACACTTCCCTTCACCGCCTCAACACCCAAAAACCGCTTTGCTTTTTTCTTCTCTCTAAATACCACTAGCGGTTTTCCGTTACCCCGTTACCGTTACCAGTCCCTGATCATTTCTCAGGTTAAAAAAGAACATTTCAGTTTGGTTGTTTTTTATGTCGTACATAGTACAAACAAACCCTAGTGTTGTTTTTATAAAAATATTTGGTATATATTTTTTAAGGTGATTACTAGAAAAAAAAAAAAAAAAACTTTTTTTTGTTGGGTTTTGTATATATATTTAAGAAATGTATTTTGTTTATATGGGTAATTTTTTTTAGAGATGTGGTGACAAGTAGAAGTAGGAATTGTAAAGTTTTGTATATTTTATTTACTGGAATATTTTTAGGGTTATTATATTGTTAGGAGAAATGTATTTTATTAGGGTTTATCATTAGGGATTTTGTCTTTTAGTGAATGGGTTATTACTTATTTTACTTGACTAATTATCTGCGTGTAGCGACGACAGTATATAGTAACGTTACTTTGTGTATGCATTGATTTTTATAGATAGGGGTTTTTAGTATAACAACATTACTCATTTTTTAAGTTTTTAAATTTTAAGCAAATTTGTTTTGTTATGAAGTATAGATGGGGAGAAAGAATCTTGTTTTTTAATTCATAAAAAAAGAATAGAATTTTTTTCTTGGGTGTTGTTGCTTTTTAATGTTTTTTAAAAGTATGTTTTTATTTTTATATAATTTTTGTTATATAGTGTGTTTGGATGGAGTGAAAGTGAGGTTAAGGGAATATGATGTGATTATTTTAAGGTTATTATTAATCACATTGTCATTTTCAAAATGTAATGCCAAACACTTCCTATCATAGATAATGTTGAATGAAAAGGACTTTGGTATAAATTTGTCTGGTTGTCAAAAGAAAATAGTGCCTAGTAATTGACAACGACTTATGGTATAGTTTATTTGTTTTCTTGAAACATGAATAACGTTTATTTTTGCAGGTCGTAATCATAATATCTTGAAGATAGATAATGCCGGGTGACAAAAAGATTGCTAATTGTATCCTTTGTAGTTTTATGGGTGTAAGCAATTCTGGGTTGGTATACGTTTTGGTGTTCGAAAATGCTGATATTTTTGTCTTGCAGGGTTCACTTGATTGATAAACTACTTGAGATATCTTTGTTTGCGGTTTGAAAATCAGTTTCTAGTGTTTGGGTATATTGAAACCGATTTTTAATATTTTGGAGTCAAATATGAGTCAAATAAGTGGTTTCTACTAATCAGTCAGAATCGAGAAATCCTGTTTAATCAGTGGCTGTTTTACGTTTTACAAGCATCTGGTCTGCATTATTGCATCTCACATGATCACTTCTAAAATTTCGTTCCAAACTCCCATGTTTCTGTTATCATCATTTTACATCATCATTTTAACATAGACGATGTGAATACTTTGATAACTTGACATTTGATGATTATCAGCTAAATGTTTATCCCATACTTAGCGTTTTGGTTCACAGTTGCTTTTATTGTTTTTGTCTTTTGGCCAAAGGATTATATGTTTGGTTCTAGTTTATGTTACTACTTAACCCGATTTTCAGCCCAGCCATTAGCTGCAGGACTGAAGTCTGCTAACTTAGCCGAGCACAGTGCTCAGTATCCTCCTACCATGTCTTATGATCATCTTTATCCAGGTTAGACATCAAAGGTTTCACGTTGTGATAGTCTATAATATTCTAAAAGTTTATTCATCTTTAATGATCCTAAACAGTGTAAAATTATTGTTTCTTGTTTGATGTTATTGACGAATTACATCTTATCGAGATAATCAAGCAAAAGAAAGTGGTCAAAGTCCTTTTTGTTTTGCTTGTTTTTCTTTCAATCTTCATATTACAATTGTCAGCTTGACATTTCTTTTGGTATCTTAATGAGCGCTGCAAATACTTTTTATGCCATCTCTTTTTTTGTTTGTACAATTCTAAAACGTTATGTGATTTGTATTTCGGACCGCAATACTCACATTTTTAGAAATGAGGCCAACATTCATATCTTCATTTTCTCGTACCAACAGAAGTATGATAAAAGTGATAATGTTATGGAATAAATGCCATGTTAACATGGATTTTTTAGGGGGTGTTTGAATATAGTGTTTTGGTTGTGTTATATTGTAGCTGTAGTAATAAGATAAACACATTTGGTTGTTTGGATGATTCCGTTTATCTAAATAATAAATACATATAAATTGAGCAAGAATGAATTGTTGTGAAAAAGGAGTCGTATCTTGTGAGATTGGAGTAGAAGTTTCTGAAAATTAGGTTTCTGCCCGCTGATGATCTTTTTTGTTGCAGTTGGTACGTTACTGCTAATATGACCCGTAGCCGTAAGTAGTCAGGTTATCCGTAGTAGCTTAATAAAATTAATTTTTGCAAAGTTAATTGACCCCAAGGGACTGTCATTTCCCCATAATATTTATGTTTCATTCTCGCTTTTAGTGTCATTTACCACTTCATATAGCTTTAGCATGCATTATTGTTACAGATTATGAATGAACCATTTTAACTTGTGTTTATAATTTAATATTTGTGACAGGACATGATGGAACCTACTGTCAGCCAGATGGTTCTTGCCATCAAAATCGTGCTGGGGCATCGTACATGGATAATGGTTCGCTTATGTATTTAATGCCCGGCTACAACCCGTATGGTCTACAACAGTCTTTCTTGGGTGAAGGTATGTCTGGCTACTCGTGGAATCCTGCATACACCAGTGAGCCGAAATACCAAAGTCATGCATCTCGGACCACTAAATCGACTATGGGTATTAACAGCTCTACAAAGTTCAATGGCTCTTACTCCAAAAGACATTACCCTCTTGATGTGCAGACACGACAATCAACTTCTGATCTTTCTCAGTTGCTTCAGTCTCCGCATCTCTGCTCATTGAACCAGGTGTGTATATCTAAAACTGTCATGTTGACTTGACGCATGGCTTAAAGGAGTTTTTGACTAGTAGTTAAATACCTAAAATGACACTTGATGATACAAGGTAAAAAATTAGGTCGCTAATTAGGCTATATTTGAGTTGCTGTCTTGCTACGAAAGAAAAATTGCTCTAATTGAGAGGCCCAATTAGTTTGAGGGGATGTTGGATATACGTTTTGAAAGTGATATTGGATAATCAGAATTAATAGTTCAAGTGTAATATACATGTGCTAGTTTTGCTGCAGATGATATGAAACTGATTATTTGGTTAAATAGTCAGAAGCTGAATCTATATATCTGAACATGTAGAACTAATTATTGAGAGCTGAGGACTTGAATAACCGTAATACTAATGATATAACCAGTTCAAAATCACAAATCCAGCTATCCCTGGACATCACACTTTCATTTTTAGAATTTCCATGTTTGTATGTTAGGTTACTATTTTTTGGTGTACCCTATGTTTATCTACGCTTTTTCTTTCTGAGTTGCAGTCGTGTGCTGCTTGCTACGGGGGTGTTGCAAAAGGCTATCAATCTAACCCAAACTTTGCATCACTTGCCTACCAAAACAAGTCACTCTTTGCAAACTATTCAACGCTCCATGCTCCAAAAGTGAGAGAATCTGAAGAACTGACTTGTGGTCCTAGGTCTCAGAGCAGCATGAGTGAGCATCAAGAATCCAAGCATTCCTTGAAAGACGATCAGTATAATCTTGATGGGTTTCAGACAAACTATGAACACGCTAAGTTCTACATCATCAAATCATACAGTGAAGATGATGTTCACAAATGCGTCAAGTATGATGTTTGGTCCAGCACTCTTAATGGCAATAAGAAATTGGACGCTGCTTTTCTTGAGTCGGAAGGAATAAAAAAAATAACAGGGTCAAAATGTCCCATTTTCCTCTTCTTCTCGGTAAGTGACTGAACATTTTCTTGTTTTAAATCAACTTTTGTTTTCCTTTCATGTTAGATGTAGCAGTTTTACCCATTGGGGTTGTGATTTATTTCAAATGGGTAAAATGGGCGGAAAGTTGGCAAAAATTTATTCTCAATGCATACCTCTCAAATCGTGTATTCAATGATTTTGATTGTTGTTGTAGAATTCATTATTATCAACACAATATTTAGCGTATTTGTTCTAATAAAAAGCTGATGGAAGTGTTGGCTGTTCAACTTAACCTAGCCTGACCTATCTTGACGTGTCCTAGATAGTGTGACACGTCTCAGTCTGAACTTGTTTTTGACCTGTTATACCCTTCTATCTTTCCACTTCTGACTAAATTCAACGGTTTATGACAATGCAGGTAAATGGAAGTGGACAGTTTGTGGGTGTTGCTGAAATGATGGGCCCAGTTGTTTTCGACAAAGACATGGATTTTTGGCAGCTTGACAAGTGGAGTGGTTTTTCCCAGTGAAGTGGCATATCATAAAAGACATCCCCAACCAAGTGCTGAGACACATTATCCTTGAAAACAATGATAACCGCCCTGTTACATACACTAGGGACACCCAGGAGGTATCTTTTCATTGTCTGGTTCTCGATGTGCATATGCCCAAGTTATGGATACTATTCAAAACTTTCAATTTGAACATTCAAGTCCGAAAGACATCAATGTTCATCGAACATGATGGGAAAACAATCAAATCACCCTCTATATCTTCTCCATATTTCTTTTCTAAAATGTTATTTATTTTGTTAATATGTGTGAACATCAAGGCTACTATAATGAATTTCTTCATTAGAATCAAAATGAGAACCCATCTCAGAGTCTGTAAACGTCAACAACACCAAAATCTTTGAACTTTTCACATTAAATAATTATTTAATGTTTAGAAAGCTTGGTGTCATCATTGGTCGATTGTTATGTGTTCAGGTTGGATTGGAGCAGGGTTTAGAGATGCTTGAAATTTTCAAGAGCTTCCCTGCAAAGACAACCTTACTAGATGACTTGAGCTTTTATGAGAACCGTGAGAAGTTGCTTAAAGCTCGAAGGACTGGCAAAGCTGCTTTTCAGTCTGAGGTGAGCGTTCTGAAATTACTTGATGTTAGAATTGGCAAAATATGTTGGTCGTATCATGTCAAAACGAGTAACTTGTATGGGTAACAGGTGAAATGGCTCTCACACGAAGCACAGGTCCCAAAATAAGTCTTCCATTATGCATTTAAAGTAGATTTTAGTTGGTTCAATAACAATATAACTTTTTTTAATTTTAATTAATGAGGTTTATTCTTTAAAATGTCGCTTTTGCCAACCGTAAAACCTTTTTGTTTTTTAACTACTTTTTTTTGTGACCTCTTTGACTAGTCAGCGATATATAACCTGAATAGGACCCAATTTGCATTGGTCAAATATTGCCACCCATAGTTCTCGACTTGTCTTGTTTTCAGAGGTACTCTCATTTCCTTTTTGATACGCTAATAGTTCGTGTTGGTGATTTATTTGCAGAAGAATGCAAAATCAGGAGAAGGATCGGTGAGCAAAAATGGATCATTGGATCCAGAGGCTTCTCTCATCAACCTTACACGAAACCTGTCTCTTAATGCAAAATAGCCAAAAGATAAGCCGTAGACTTAGATATCTACTATTGGCTTTGTGTAGATGGTAGGATATTAACGAATTTGTTATGGTTTATAATGCTTTACTCGAAACCCGATTCACCTTTTGAACCAACTTTGTTTAACGAGTAAAAATGAAGGTTTAATACTCATTTTTATTTTAGTTTGTATATGTTGATTTCTTGTTATGATATGGGTAAGATGTATACCTGGATAAAACCTTGCAAATTTATGCCAACAGTGGCTTGTTTAACGTTACATCGAGTTAAACTAGGTTATGAGCTCAAATAAAGAGGACGTGGAGCTGTCTTCAGCACTTACTGGGCTGCGTTTTCTTAAGTAATGGTGTTTGTTTGGCAACAATGTTTTGGTACATGCATCTTAGGATTGAATGCCATTCTATTACATGAGAGACGTTAAATTACATCTTACCTTTGATCCATTCATATAAGTATCCAATTTGCAAACAGAAAGACAAAGTCAACTCACTTGGTCAACTGCGATACAAACAGGTAATTTGTTACAATCTGTTAGGTTTCACTCTTGCAGCAACGGACACCCTATTGAACTTTTCATTAAAACATCTTCATTAACAAAGTTGCACGACTCAAGGTCGGTGCAGGGCACCCATGGCACGTTATAGGGCAATTTTTGCACCTGTGGCGCCATTATAGCATGCCAAACTGCACCGCGCTTATAATTATAGGTGCGATGCCATCCGGTTGGCTTTTTTTTTTTTTTTTTTTTTTAGTGAGCTAGGTATTCTTGGTGGTGTGTTATACTCCTCCGTCTCATATTTATTATCATATTTCTTTTATAGATGTCTCAAATTAATTGTCCACTTACTTATTTTAGTAAGAAAAGAGAATATAATGAGGGAATATTAATTTAAGTGGTTGAGAGTTATAATGGTCCCACTTTATTAATATTTGTTTTATTTGAGACGGGAATACTTTTATCGGGAGGGTGCTTATTTTATGGTGTTAGTATTTTAGTTGGAACGTACCAACTGATTAAGCAAGCGGTGTAAACGATGTCTTGAATTTGTTATATTTCTTCTGTCTACAAGGAATTGAAATACATCTACTGATAAAAAGAAAATAATCAATGTTAAAATAAAAATATGATGGCTACTTCATATATGGATTGGGTGACACAAACGTTTCAATGTATCTAACTTCTTTGTCGAATATTTTTTTATTCTTAGTATTATCATCCACGCCAACTTTCCTATACTCAAAGTCGTCATAGATGTTGCCTCGCATCTCCTTTTTGAGATCTACTTCATAAAATTCTTGAGTATACAGGTTCCTCGTGAGCCAGTTTCCGTTCTTCGTGAAGTGGAATGGAATCAGAGGGCTAATAGGAATATCATAAACTTGCGGCGGCCCTAGTTGATAACTTACCACTTCTTTCACATTCCCATATTCATCTAACTTCCACAACTTAATACAGGTCCTTTCAAAGCCACTTATATCAATGTCGTCATACATGACACAAACATGAATGCAATCACTTTTAACCATAATAGTGGCAAAATAATCACTTGTATCTGGATTAGCATCCACATTCGAAGTTTCTATATTTGATAACCGTTCAGTTTTTGTGTCAAACCTTATAATTGAACCTACCCGTTCGTCCAAGTGGTGTTGTAAGAAGTAGATATTTTCATTCAAATAAGTACCTCCAGTACTCCAACTTCCAGGATGAAGTATACTTGTATGTTGAGAGATGTCGTCTACTTTTCTCCATGAGTCTGTTTTTAACGAGTATATGTAAACATTAATGACTTCATAATTTACAAATACAAGCTTGTACTCATCTTCACAACAGCTGTAATACAACCCGAAATCTGAAGAGGAAAGCGAAATATTGTTGCATTCCTTGTGAGAATCAGATTTGGACAACCTCTTATACTCATTGGTCAAAGGATTCCATAAGATTAGATCAGAGTATTCAAGATCATGCTTATCCTTTATTGTGCCTAGACATACCAATCCATGAAAAGATGTGAGAATATGAATTTTATGAGGATTAGTGTCTTTGAATTGTGGTAAAGGGCGGCGTGTGGGAGTTAAACCCTTATCACTCGGTGGCGCTTCAAAGTCGATGGTGGTAAACTCGAATAATGATGTTTTAGTTTTATACAAGACCAGAAGTTTAGGGTTGTTTTTATGGTCGTCGATGTGGCGGTTATGCTTGTTTTTAAACATATCCGACGTAAACAACGAGTGCCATTCTTTCGAAACACACTTGAAACGACAAACAGATTTGGCTGGAATTCTTGGTAGTATGTGGTTCAATATGACGTCATGTGGAACATGAACCTCCATTGTCGATCTCTCTGGTTTAGGTTTCAATAACAAGGTTTAGAAAAGAATATTATGTGAGACGTACGTAGGTTTTTGCCTATATTTATAGAAAGAAACTTCGGATAACTTCTGCTGCAAGATGGTATGTGTTGAGGTGGCAGTGGTATCAACTGCACTCACCTATCTAAGGATTTTAGGATTTAATGGAAATCTCAAACTAATAGGTGCTAGTTTCTTACGGAAAAAACAACTAAAATTCTGATACTCGAGACCACCTCCACTTAATTCTCCACAAACAACCGTTGAATCAAAATCACAGAAAGTGGCTTCTAAACAAACCAAGGTTGTAGAACACACTTCAGATGGTACACCCGCAATATTTTTACAGCCAGATATGTTGAGTGATCTAAAGTGACAGACAGTTTTGGTTGAGAGACGAAATTCCATGGCTAGTTATGTTTTTGCACCAGGGATATCTACTTTTCCCAAACATTTACATGACTTTGTTGATTTCCAATCCATTACATATAATTAAGCTTTTAGAAAGGCAGATAATCAACAACAAAGGATACGCTGAAACAACCAACTTAAGTCCTACATCCGACATGACGACAACAACTAAGATAAAGAGGGTGTAATTTAGAGCCAAATATAAGCAATGTAGTTAAATCTTAATCCTTGATTTTAAAATGACACCCCAAAAACAATGCCTTTAGTTCGGTAAAATGGTTAAGGATTTCTCAATGATCATGGAGCCATCATTAGGAAGATAGGTGGCATTGCAATTTCTACCAAAAGGATGCCGAGGGTCCAATTTTCACGTGTTTACAATTTGGCTTTTGGATATCGTAAAGGTTGTGACATATGTTAAGGCCAAATGATTGTTTGAGCTTAGTTTTTCGAATATCAAATACAAAACATCATCAGGAATGCATTTGTTCTTGATATCACTCGTTGTACTTAAAACCTCCATCCATTTGTAATAAGTACCTTTAACTGAAATCGCTTGAGCTAGTGTTGAGAAAATCCAAAGACCGCCAAAGAATGGAACGATTTTGTGGAGAACATAAGGGCGTACACATTCGGAGGTCCATAAGAAAATGGTTTGTAAATTGAGTCATTGTGAGAAAAGTTTATTACAACATGGAATGAAAAAACTACATAAACCTCTATGAGATCATTTTATTTTGCATACTCAAAAATCATTGCATACTAAAGGATAAATCCCCATCTACTATCTAGTTTGATATAATGGTAGTAATTAACCTAAGATTTATAAGGAAAGTATCCTCTCAAGTTGAGGATAACTTGATTGATCAAGTTAGACAAATATTAATATGGATCGAATCCAATGGCTCAAATCAAAAGAATAGGAGATGATTTGGCCATTGGATTCGATCTAACGATCGATAATCAGAATCGACCAATCAGTTATCCTCAACTCGAAGATCTCTTCCGATTTATATCTAAACCAAAGTCATGTTTTTTTTGTCTTTTTTTTCTTTTAATATTTCTTATTTATTTTCTCATTATTTGTATTTTTTATCACTTTTTCTAATTACACATTTTTTTTTCGTCAGTTTTCATACGTTTTTGTCCGTTTTTTCCGCTTTTTATACGTTTTCGTTTGTTTTCTTACGTTTCCGTCCGTTTTCATAAGTTTTCGTCCGTTCTCTTACGTTTTCGTCTGTTTTTTACGTTTTCGTCCGTTTTCATACGTTTTCTTACGTTTTCATCTATTTTCGTCCGTTTTGTTACGTTTTCGTCCATTTTCGTCAGTCTTGTTACGTTTTCTTCTGTTTTCTTACGTTTTCTTACGTTTTCGTCCGTTTTTGTCCGTTTTCATACGTTTTCGTCCGTTTTCTTACGTTTTCGTCCGTTTTCATACATTTTCGTATGTTTTCTTACATTTTCATACGTTTTTGTCTGTTTTCTTATGTTTTTGTTCATTTTCTTACGTTTTCGTCGGTTTTCTTACCTTTTCTTCTGTTTTCATAGGTTTTTGTCCGCTTTCTTACGTTTTCATCCGTTTTCATACGTTTTCGTCCGTTTTCTTACGTTTTTGTCCGTTTTCATACGTTTTCGCCCGCTTTCTTAAGTTTTCTTTGTTTTCTTACATTTTCGTCCGTTTTCCTATGTTTCGTTCGTTTTCTTACGTTTCATCCGTTTTCATACCTTTTAAATCTGTTTTCTTACGTTTCGTCCGTTTTAATCGTTTCGTGTGTTTTCTTACGTTTTGTCCGTTTTCTTACGTTTTCATAGGTTTATATCGCTTTCGTCCGTTTTTACGTTTCGTCCATTTTTAGACGCTTTCGTATATTTTCAAACGATTTCGTCCGTTTTCATACGTTTTTGTCCATTTTAATCCGTTTTTATATTTTCGTCCGTTTTTAGATGCTTTTTTTCGTTTTCATACGCTTTTCATTCGTTTTTATACGTTTTTGTCCGTTTTCATACGTTTTCGTCCATTTTTGCAGTTTTTATACGTCTTCGTCTATTTTCATGTGTTTTCATGCTTATTATTAAACTTTATTATATTACATGTCTAATATCAATTGTGATATTTTATTATAAAAAAGTTAATGTCTAATATCACTTGTGATATTTCATAAACAAACAAGTATGTTTTTTAACCTTTAATATCACCTGAGATATTTCATTGCTCTGTATATTTTTATATATTATCACCTATGTGTTTTCTAATATTTTTATAACTTTCAGTTACAAGATAGTTTTTATGCCTTTCATCGCAATTGACAAGCGCATATCTTTTTAATGCAACCAATGTTATCTATCACTTGTGATATTATACTCTTAGTAGAAATAAAAGGGTTAAAGTCTCTTTAAGTGAATTCTTATTTTGTTCAAAAAAATGCTAATTTAATGTAACACTTATTTGATTTTGAGAATATGTCAAGTCTCTATTTTCATAGTTTGCTTCATTTTTATTTATTTTGATATTTTTAAGTGACACTTATTTATCTCTTGTGATATAACACTGTAAGAAAGATGAAGAGTATTACACTCTTCATCATATATGTGTTACCAGTTGTGATACTCAACTAAGAATGTGAAATATTAAATTCATACCAAATGTGATAAGAATTTAGTATTTTACCAAGTATATATGAAAGAAATGAAAATAAACATCACTTATTATATTCTTGTGATGATTACATTCATTTTCTTATTTGTGTTTTGAAAATATTTAGGAAGATTTTGTGTTTTATGATAATATGAAATATTAGAAAAGGTGTTTAACTGAAAACAAGAGATGTTATGAAACTTTTGTTAGACTTGTGGTGACTTTTTCTATTTAATGGATACATTGTGCATGTTTCGATAGGTTTTATAGCGAAAATTTAAAAATATCTATGGTTGAATTAGCAAACTAAAGAAGTTATGGTTGAAGAAAGCACACATCTTTATAAACAAAGTGAATAAGCTCAAAGACCTGTGATATCACCTCACTTGTGATATCACATGATATCACATGTGATATCACATGATATCACAAGTGATATCACTGGTGATATCACAAATGATATAAACTATGATATCACACATGCTATCACCGGTAATATCACACATGATATCACTGGTGTTATCAACGGTGTTATCACACATGATATCACGTGTGATATCACAAATGAGGTGATATCACCTGTGATATCCCAAGTGTTTGAGCTTCCTCAGTTTGTTTATAAAGATGTGTGCTATCTTCAACCATAGCTTATTTAGTTTGTTGATTCAACCATAGATATTTTCAAATCCCGCTATAAAACC
Organism: Chrysanthemum lavandulifolium; assembly: GCA_022545495.1. Classification (NCBI taxonomy): domain Eukaryota; kingdom Viridiplantae; phylum Streptophyta; class Magnoliopsida; order Asterales; family Asteraceae; genus Chrysanthemum; species Chrysanthemum lavandulifolium. The sequence goes on along the minus strand of CM040239.1, from coordinate 79,324,933 downwards.
TATCGAAACATGCACAATGTATCCATTAAATAGAAAAATCCACCACAAGTCTAACAAAAGTATCATAACATCTCTTGTTTTCAATTGAACAACTCTTCTAATATTTCATAATATCATAAAACACAAAATCTTCCTAAATATTTTCAAAACATAACCATCACATTCTTAGTTGAGTATCACAACGATAACACATACACGATGAAGAATGTAATACTTTTCATCTTCCTTATGTGTTATACCACAAGAGATAAATAATGTCACTTACAAATATCAAAAAAACGTCTCAAAACGTATTAAATCGAATAAAAACGATAAAAGCGTTGAAAATAGACAAAAGCGTCGAAGACAAAACGTATAAAACAAAACGATAAAAGCGGATGAAAATGTATGAAAACGATAAAACGAATGATATCTAAAATGGATGAAACGTAAAAAACGGATGACAGCGTGAAACGGACGAAACATATTAAACGACGAAAATACATGAAAACGTAAAATACAAACGGCGTCTAAAACGGACGAAAATCATGAAAAGCTAAAAAAGACAAAACGTATGAAATGGATGAAAATGGCGTATGAAAACAGAAAATGTAAGAAAATGCGACAAAGCATAAAACACGTCGGCGTATGTAAAATGGACGAAAACGAAACAAAACAGACGAAACGTAAGAAAATTGACAAAACGTAAACAAACGAAACGTGAAAAGCGAAAACGTGTTAGGAATTGTTAAATTCCATTATGAAGCATCGGTCACCCCAAATATTATCTAGCTTAAGTTAGCTCGTAGACATATCTTTTATTACGTTATTTGTTAGTTAGTTATTAGAATAGTTTAGTCTAGTGCAACACCGTGGAGGAAGGACGGGTCTTTACCCATTGTATGCCTGATCCACAGCCCGAAGGAGGGCGTGCTTCTTTGTATAAATAGCCCTCTCCCCACAAGGGAGAGGGTTGGATGTTCATTTGGAATCTAACCTTCTATGTGTTTCTCTCACTAGAACATCTCTCTTTCTCTCTCTAAACATTGTATACGCCCATATGTTTATGCTTTGATGTGTATGTGAAATCCTATATCTTACAATTGGTATCAAGAGCCATGGTTTGATCACTCATCTTTCATGCTCTTTGTTTTGGTGGATTTCATAAGGCTTTTGGGGTTATAAGTGTTTAGGAGAGTTTGAATCATTTGGTCAATCTCTAGTGTTAAAGTTTGAATTTTGATTGTACTTTTGTGTTTAGGATCATCATATGTGTTTAGGTTTTGAATTGGAAGGCTTGAATCATCGTGGTTTGGTTGCTTTTGATTGATAAAGTGGTTGTTTTTTATAAATGTACGAAGCGAGTTGAGCTACGGAGTTGCATTTCTTGTAAGCGAGTTGCTTCTTTATTGTTAGCGAGTTGGTTCATGCGACTTGGCTATTAAGCGAGTTGTTTCTTTAAGCGACTTGAGCGTTAAAGTGACTTGGCTATTAAGCGAGTTGTATTGTCAGCGAGTTGGTTCAAGCGACTTGGTGGTTAGCGACTTGAGTTTTAAGCGAGTTGATTCTTTAAGCGACTTGAGTTGTAAGCGACTTGTCTTTTAAGCGAGTTGACTGTTTAGCGAGTTGATACCAAAGCGAGTTGACTATTTAGCGACTTGTCTATTGAGACCTTTTGCTTCTTCGTGCTACGCTTTTACGGTTGTTCTTTTGATTTTGTAAAATCCCGTGAAAGAATCTATTTCCCGGTTTAATCAAAGAACAATAAAATCCCGTAAAGTCCAACATTCATGGCTTATACCACTGATCCAGTAATTTCTGATGTGCTCAAACTATATGACTCAGTGGACTGCAGACAAAGTATGTACTACTCAGAAAGCCTGACCTTAACAAATTCAACCAATGATGATCTGAACATTTCACACTTTGAGTCCAATCCGAATGAACCTCAGCAGCAATTACATATTGAATGCAGCATTGAACCTTATTTACTGCTTCACTCTCATGTCTCACAAGTTTTATCCACGTCCATTGATCGAACATGTAGTGCTCTTTTTTCTGTCAGGACTTACCTTCACTGAAGAGAACATTGTTACTATACTTTGAACAATTGAAGATCCAGCTCATCAAAGGGAAAATAATAAAGGATGATTCCATGGTTGTACTCCAGATGATTCACAACCAATTCCAGCCATTTATCAATGAGGAATATTCTGCAGATTTTGATCAACACTTGACGAGTATTTCCTTCAAAAAGCATACTGGAATGGAAATTCGGGAATTCATCAATACATTCATCCGATTAATGGATAATATGGAAATGTACATTGAGGAGGCTGCTAAAGCAAATGACGATAAAGTCCAGGAACATCTGAGGGAAAATTGTGAATTATCAGGTGATGTGTCAGTTAAGAGGCCGAATGGTGCTATATGCAGGATGTCAGAGATTAATGACAATGATTTTGTATTTGAAGAGGATACAAAGATCAGAAATATGAACGAATGTAGGGCACAATCATTTGATTACAGTGATGAAATTGGAATGGCATCAGATGTCATATCTGCTGATAATGAATACAAAGGATCAGAGACCAAGGAGCCTGAAACTGTCAGAAATTCATTGACGCTTAGTGTATATGATGTGGATACAAGTGTCAGACCTATGAATGATCTGGTGTCATCTGATGAGCTACCCTTAACTGTTCAAAACAATGCATCGGGTAATGTATCCAAACCATTTAAATTTAAGGATAAACATGTTTCTGATAAATGTTTTACAACGATTGATATGGTTGAGACTGAGTCTGTAAGCTTTAAAACAAATGATATGGTTTCAAAAAGGGCATTTGATGAACTTTCTAACAAATATTCAATTCTTGAAAAACACTGCATTTCCTTGGAAATTGCAATACAGCAAAAAGAAGAAAGTTCTTATGTTTCAAATGTATGCACTAATCCGGAATTCCCAGAATTTCGTGAATTTTTTGAAATTAACCAATTAAAAACTCAGATTCAAGACAAAGACTCAACCATCTGTAATATGAAAAACAAATATCAGACATTCAAATGAACATGAATATGGGTATGAACATTATGAACTGTGAAGCTAGTGATGCAATTAAGTCTAGGAATGAGGAACTAGCCCTATGTGTAGCCAATTTGTTAAGAGAAAATGAATCCTTGAAGAAGAACTCTTTGGAATGTAGGACCAAACAGATAGATCAAATCAACTCCATGTTAGCTGACATTGATACCCTCAAAACCCAAATTCAGGATAAAAGTTTCACTATCGTTGCTTTAAAAAATGAGCTTAGAAAAATATGGAAATAGAGTGAATACTAAGTTTGCAAAACCATCAACGTTGGAGAAACCAACTGCTCAGTAATGCCACTAAACGACTTGTAACTAGGCGACCCAATGCATTTAAGATGTAAAGATTTAAATCATCAAAATCTAAGCTTGCCTCCCAAGTTGATAATAATATAGTTTTGTCAAAACCAATCACTTCACTAATTCATTCCAATATGAGGAATGACAATCCCAACTAAGGCTCGTAAATCTAAGATCGTGAATATAAGGAGTTCATCTAGTCCATGTAAGATGCATCAAATGGTCGACCAATCCCTAAGAAACAAATTAATTGCAAAAGGATCAATGCTCGTAGCAGGATTTGGCTTCATCTAACTCGCTAGCGCTTGTTTTAAGTGGATTCCTCTTGGTAGACTCTTTAAGTTCACAGGTACCAAACGGACTTACTCACCTAGATGTTGTCTTAAGTGGATGCCCACAAGTAAAATCTTCAAGAATGTTGAACTTAAAAGGATGTCTATTAATGATACCCCTAGACCTGACTGCACAACATCAAAAATTGAGGAAATACCTGTCACTAACCCACCTATTTGCAATACTACATGTGCTATTAGTGCAAAGTGTCCTCAATCTTTTTTAGGTACAATGCTCAATTCATTCATGAACATCATGACCTGGTTTCCAACAGAATTGAAGACTGCTCACTCTTGAATTGTAGCTTGTCAGAATTGATGTACCTCGTACTCGTACTCTGACTCCTGATCCCCTCTCTTCAGGATTCGTTCTTATTAAGTATTGTACAAATATTTTATATATACATTCTTAAAAAAAAAATCAAAAAATTAAATTAAATTTTTGTAATCTTTTATTCAAATTTCTGTCATCGATAACATCTACGATCCTAGAAATGTTATTCAACAATGACACGGGACTTTAGATGAAGTTCGAACAAAGTCTTTATAATCTCTAGTATTATTCGTCTTAACAATCACATACTTAAGCTGTCATAAACTTACCGTTGTTCTTGAATCAATCAATGATTACTCTCTATCCCGTATCATTGATTGAGGGGGAGAATTGTGCACCTTCATTTGATTTAGTACTTGGGTTGATTAATCATGATCATTTTGGTTGCATGTATCTGCATTCTTAATTGTGTGGTCTGGCTGTTGCATGCTATGTGGTGTTATTTTATGATTCTTGATGTGATATAAGGTGTTTAGCTATGTTTATGTTTGTCAAGTTTTTATGATATGCGTGTTGCCTTTTTGTTTGACTCATGCGAGTTGATTGCATGCGTGTTGCCTGGTATGCGAGTTGCTAAGTATAGGGACTAAAAGTGTCAACCCGCTATAACTGTATACTTATGTTGCCTGGTATGCGAGTTGCTAAGTATAAGGACTAAAAGTGTCAACTTGCTAAACCTGTTTACTTAAGGTCGCGAGTTGCCTCGTGGTCAATACACATATTTTTCAGTCAAAGTTTTAAATCATATTCTCTCTCTCTCTCAACTCTCTACTTAGCGAGTTAACGAATTGTGAGTGTGTGGTATGTTTTCTTGCTGTCTGATCTTGTATATCTCATCTTTTTCATAATATGTACTCGTACCCTGTCTCATTTTGAATCCTTCTTGCAGATTGCGTTCTCTATTTCTCATCTCAATCAATATACATCGACTATAGGTTTGTATGTTTTTGATAAATGAAATTGAAAGTAGTCTTAGATGTTATTGAATAGGAGTGTTTAAATTAAGACTTGCGTTGAAAAATGATTAGATGATTTATTTGGGTCTTTCTTTTTGATGCGTATTGAGAATGATTAAGGCTCGTTTAATAAAATGGGTTATTGGAAGTGCTTTGGTTGTTGGTTGTGTTTATTGTATTAGGTTCCTTATTAGCATGAGAGTTTTCTGAGTGTTTATGATCATACGTTTGTTCTCGTGACTGTTTAATTGGGTCTTTCTAGTTGTGTTCTTCTTAGCGAGTTGCAGTTGATGCTTGTATGCGAGTTGCCATGTAATTCCTTATAGCGTGTTTCCCATTTGCTTGATTGTGAGTAGCTGTTGAATATTATTGAATGCGAGTTGTTATATGCAAGTTGCCTTTTTATAGGGTATGCGTGTTGCCTATTACTTATCAATATATGCGAGTTGCCATATGCGACTTGCTCCATGTTTCTGATGTATACGTGTTACCCTATACGTGTTGACCAGCCTCATTTGACCAAAGCGTGTTGATGCATGCGAGTTGCCATATGCGACTTGCCTCATACATTTTGATGTATGCGAGTTATCACATACTTTATCCTATGCGTGTTACACTATGACCAAAGCGAGTTGTTGGATGCGAGTTGCCATATGCGACTTACCTCATATGTTTTGTAGTATGCGAGTTGATGACCAACTGTTACCTATGCGTGTTGTGTTATGCGAGTTGCTCAAATTGTTGTTCCAAAGCGAGTTGCAGTTTGCGAGTTAACATACATTTTGTCAATTTTGCTTGTGGTATTATCTTTTTGATGTCCTCTCTCAAATCTTATCCTACACTTATAAGTTTCTGCATACTGATTACATTTTTCTGAGAGTTGCATCCTATGTCTCCATATTTGTCATATCCAACTTTCTTAAGTTCTCTATATGTTGGGCTATGAATTGGTCATAATGGATATCAGTGTCTTAACCTAACAAATTTCCTGGATATGGTTTGTGTTGTATGTGTAACTATCAGATCTCAATGGCTGACACCACATCCTCTGATATACTTGCTGCCTCTGCACCAACTGTCACTCTAACTGACGAAGAATTACTTCCACGTGCGGAATGGGTGTCAATTGCTAAGAGCAACTGCTATTTAGATGTGGATGAGGGCAACAAAATCCAACTTACCGATCGGCTATCGACATCTTGAAGGACACCAACTTCTTTAATGCCCTAACCAAGCGTTGCATAATCCCATCCATTTATCTTCAGCAATTCTGGAAAACAGTTACGTGGGATAAGATATCTGCTTCATACTCGTGTAAGCTTGAAGACAAATGGTATGACATCTCAGTTGATACACTCAGGGATGCTCTTCAGATCACACCAAAAGACCCTTCCAACAAATTCATCACTCCACCCTCCATTCAAGATATTTTAGACTTTGTCGACGAATTGGGATACCCGGAAAGACTAACCAAGATTTCATCACTCATCAATGCGGAAATATATCAACCATGGAGATCAATCGTCACAATTCTCAATCTATGCCTAACCGGTAAAACATCAGGGACAGACAGAGTACGAGCTCCCATAATGCAAATACTGTGGGGAATAGTCAAAGGGAAAAATATTGACTTCGCTGAACTTATTTGGGAAGAGTTCATCTTGTCCTTAGACACATTTATCACCGATAGAATTAACTTTGAGAATAAAGTCAAAGGAAGAAAAGGTCTTGGTAAACGAGTGATTCCCAACATCAGATTCTCAAAACTCATTATCTATCATCTGCAACAAACTCACCAATTCAACTCAAGAAGCGAGTCAGCCCTGCATGAAGCCAGCGATGAATTCGTTCTTGGCAACATAAAATATATTGCCAGAGGACATGACAAGGAGATCTTTGGAATGCCCGTTCCTGAAGCTTTGCTTACTGATAGAATCAAGAATGCTGATTACTTCAAGAGATATGTAAAGAAAGCCTCCGCCACAACCGCTGATGACACACCCAAGTCCACTCCCACACAATCAAAATCAAAACAATCAGGAACCACCTACTCAAGCCTTCCCAAGAAAAAGAAGAGACCTGATAGTTCTGTATCTAATGTCTCTCCTTCACAAATGCAAAAGAGGAGAAGGAGAGACACTGGTAAGGGTAATGATGAGGGAACTAAGGTTCCAGGAAGTGAGACAGAGTTGATAGATGAAGACGAAGCTGCATTCCAACAAGGAATTCAACAAAGCCTAGACAGTCTGAACGTGTCTCAAAGACCACCAGTGGGAGGGGTTATGATAAGAGAGCCAGAGCCAGCACCACGACAAATCAATCCTGCCACACAAGACAAAGGTAAAGGAATTGTTGGAGGAGAAGCAGAACAAGCTGCACACATGCTACTAAACATCTCTTCACCACCTCCCAAAACAACTACCCAATTTGTTCTCAAGAAAAGAGATGTTGTATCATCCTCTGCACAAGAACAATCTGGGGTGGAAAAAGATGTGGCGGATACATCGATTGAATCCCACGCTTCAAAGGATGCACATGCGTAAAATCATGAGACACCTTTACCGTGGAGATCCCAAAGCTTGAAACAAGAAATGATAAAATGAGTGCTAAAGACCCACAGAGATCCTTGAGCCAGATCCAAGTACACAGCGTCTTGAAGAAACGAACATGTCTACAAGATCTCTTTCCTCACTTAAGAATCTTGATGTTGATTTCTCATACGGTGACCAATTCATAAAAGACGGTCCCTCAGATATCGAGTCAGACAAGCAAACCAATGAAAAGGAAGAAGTTCAGTCCATGTTCTCAGTCACTATTCAACAAGACTCTTCAACTGTTCCTTCGATGTCTGCTCCAAAGGTCTCCACTGCTGCCACAACTCCATCAATCACACCTCCACTCGAACCTACTAAGACAATTGTACTTCCACCACCCAAACCCGCTAATGATCCATTACAAGTTGTCACTATCAGTGACCCCATCACTCCACCTGCCTCACCACCTCCTGCCTCACCTCCTCCTGTCAAAACAATTGAGCAATTGCTCAAGAGGCCATGTTACGCATTGCAACTATTGAGAAGCACTTTCCTATAGTCACAATAATCTTGATAGTCGTGTCAAAAACTAGAGAATCTTAACCTCGATGAAGTTGTAACAAAGGCAATAGAAGCGAGATATTAAAGATGCGGTTGAATGGGCAATGAAGGCTCCATTACTTCACCGATTTAAAGACTTGCCGATCTCGACATGAGATCGGTTCTCTCGAAAGAATGTATGATGCGGAGAGCATTTGCACAAGACACATAAGAAATTATACGAGGCACTCGATGAATCTATGAGGCATGATGATTATCGCAGCTTGTAGTGGATGTTCGTGAAAGGGAGGCTAAGAAGAAAAGAAGGACGGTTCCGATGGAATCAAAAGATATGTCGGAGGCCCCAAGTCACCACCACCTCCTCCACCTCCTACTGGTGGAGCAGCACATCCGAGTCGGTGGATCTTCCCAGACAACCACTACTCACAAGGCAAACCCACCTTCACCTCCACCAACAACTCAGAAACAAACCGGAACTTCAAGTGGTCAAAGATCTCAAAAGACGTCTACAGCATGGACCACCGTTGACTCCCGGTTTACACCAACCATCTCCTCTATTCCTGAAGAGCAAATACTTAATGAAGAGTCTTTCGTTCCTCAAGAGTCAGAATCTGAAGATGATGACGCTTCTACCAAGCACATCCCCAAAGTTTCAGAAGAAGAAGATTGGTTGGATGCATATATTGAGGGAAAACGAATCAAAACGTCTAGAGCTGCACCTTCAAAGGACGTGACTCAAAGCTGGCTCACCAAGATAAACCTCAAACTCCTGAACCTTCATGGTTCATTCCCGAGTCTGATTCAACAAACCCTGACAATAATTGGGCTACAACCATTATTTCCAACTATGAAGCTCCAACAGAAGACTCTCTTCTTCACTTCACAGGGGATATGGGAAGCTTCATGAAGTGGTTTTGTGAGAAGAAGGGAATTACATCAATCACTCCGAAAGACCTTGAAGGCCCAGCTTTTGAAATCGTCAAAGTCTTCCACTCGGATGCTAATCAGCTTCAATACCAGATGGAAGAATGCTATAAAATGCTGAATGATCAAGTTAGTGAGCAGATCAATCGGTTTGATATGAACAACCTCTTCCTCTCGGTGGTGAACTCGGACAAATGACCATTCGATCGAATTTTTCTTCAACCATGACCGGACTATCTATGTGGTCATATATCGAAAGAAGACCACTTTATCGATTTCTAAGATGAAAGTCGCTACCTACACCGATCGTGGTCTTGAACAGATGGTACCGGATCAATTTCGGGCAAACAAAGAACAAGAGTATGACATTGTCGCCTCATATGGCATTTCTCATTGGTGGTTCAAGAAGAAGAAATTCTACATTGATAGACATAGTGCTAAAAGAGTCGCAGAGCCGCTCGATCCAAGATTCGTATTCTAAGTGTTATCGGTAGAGATCTTCCCAATCTATGGCTATGATTACCGAAGAAGATTGTTCTTCAAGAGCGACTTGAAAGAGCATATTATAGAAGAAAATGACTTCAAACACTTGATGCCAAATGACTTTGAAGATCTTTATCTTCGAACCTCCAAGGACACCTTGACCATCTACCGCTCGTGAGAAGAAGGCTCTCTCTTCTTTGTCAATCTGGATCGAGGCTTGGTCATTCGACAAAGAGTTGGGGATTTTCAACTAGGAATGGAAAGCTACCGACTCGGGTCAACCTTACAAGACCGCAATGGGAAGCCTCGGGACTTGAATTTCATCACGAATATAAAGTGATTGACACCCTAGAGCTATCATCTTTACCGATGATACGGGTCACGATGCCGATGAGATCTGTGCGAGCTTTACAAGTTCGGTGATGGAACTCTCAAGATGGTCAAAGAAGAATTGAACTCGAGAGTGAAGCAAATCAAACTTGATCCAAGCCGTGGAACAAAACTAGATTCGTCCGAACAGACTTGAAGATGTGTGAAGATTTCGTTGTCGCGATCGGACGAAGATTAAAGACTAGAATGATTTATCGCACCTTGAAAGTTTTGTGGGTGGTAGACTTCGTGAAGGTCACTACAAGTCGCTTCAAAGAACCGAATGAAGACATCTTCCGAAAGTAGTTTCTGTTTTGTATTTTTGATATATAAAATGTGGTGTATGTACTATGAACAACTATAATGTATGTAGTAGTGATAGGTTATGTATTGTGGCTTCCTTTTTATCTAAAAAGGGAACTTCATTGTAGTCCACTTCAGATCATATAAAACCGGACACATTTTTCTCCAACAAAGTTTTGTCTCATACATATTTAAATCTCTTGAGATCCAAAATCTCAAAGGATTTGAAATTTTGATCGGGGAGAAAATGTGATATAAATATGAAAGATGATAAAGGTGACCAATTTTGTCTCAAAGTGCATATGCTCTCTAATATGTGCCAAACTCTTTTCGAATCTCGAAGCATATATTAAGGGGGAGCATTTCAAAACAAATATAAACCTTCAAGGTACAAAGACTTCTATGCTTTAACTTAATGTACCTTGATTGAGTGTTAAATGGTTTCTAAATATTTGGTAATCATGGATGTATTTCAAAACATCTTTTACCTCTATGTGATAAAATGTTTTCAAATATCCTATGCACATATTGAGGGGGAGAATTTACCAAGAAAATCAAATGGCTGTTTCTACGGAAATAGTGATCAAGAAATTATTTCAAAGAACTCTTGCCTCCATGTGCTAAACAATTTCAAAATCTTATGCACATGTTGAGGGGGAGCATTTCTAAATGATCAAAACAGTTAAGGTACAAAATGCTTTGATATTACATCACAAGTATCTTGATTGATTTTCAAATGATTTTTCAATTGGTTTCATGGAAGAATGAACAATACCAAAAAGGCCGACCAATTTACTTTATGCATGGTGTTATAAGGATGGTTAGGTTAGGTATTCGTTTCCACGATCCCGCCAGAGCCGGAGGGATCTACCAGGGACAATCCACTAGATAGTGTAGAGTCCTTAGGTATGATGAAAAAGGAGAAAAGTGAGATATGGGAAGAGTGCGGATCGAGATAGAGCTAGAACCGGAATAAACCCAACAAGGTTCTAGTAATGAAGTCTCGTAAGCAATGAAGGGTTGAAGAATGAAAAATAAATGAATGTGAAAAGGGTGAAATGAAATAGCCCTCCAACAATTCAACCTTAGGGCGTAAACCGGGTTCAATACATATGCTACTTGGTTGTTACTAAGGTAACACTGGTATTGAAGACAAGACGTCATGGACCTAGTGACGCACTACACTAAATTTCCAAAGCCACTCAAGTTCCTTTTAAAAGGACTTGTTTCATTCTCATGGGGAACCGACATAATCTATCGACTTTCTCTTAGAGATTGTTGATATTGAAGATGGAGACCCTCTCCCTAGTCTCCAATAGGAAACCAAATGTGCACTATTGAGTCTAGAGCCACGAGATCATCAATAATATCTCATTAGGACACAAAAATAATGAAGACTTGCTGCTTTCACACAATGTGGAAAGTAAGTATATATTGAGAGTCCCACGATTATCCTTGTGGTATTGCGTAACATCCGAGTGATACATAAACATATTCACGATGAAGATGGAAATCCTTCTAGAGCCAACATCAAAAAGCTCTTGGTAGGTGACATGTGAGATCTTTCCAATAGATCATGCATGTGACAACCGGATAGAAACAATGGGCGATTCATTCTTGAATCAACCTTGGTCGAGTTATGGATTGACGAATACCTTTGAAAAACCGTTCGATGTGCAAATCTTCTTTTCTCTAGCACATCGAATGTGTATTCATTTTCAAATTCAACAAGTATCTCTGATTGAAAAAATACTTTTGGAAAAACCGTTCGATGTGCGAATCTCTTCTTTTCTCTAGCACATCGAACGTGTACTCTTCTCAAATACAAAAAGTATTTCTGATTGAAAATTGATCTTTCTCATAAAACCTTCGTCGTATTGCAAAACTCTTTCTTATTGTAAGATATAACTTTTCACATACACATCAAACCATAACACAAAGTAGCATATAGATGGAATTCTAGAGAGAGAAAGTTAGAGGTTTAGGGAACTTAGTGAGAGAAAGTGAAAGATATTATTATGAGCTCCAACTCTACCTTGGAAGGTAGAGAGTATTTATAGTCTTACATAACTCGCCACACTTTGGGTCGTGGATCGTGCATACATTGGGTAAAGACCGTCCGTCCTCCACGGTGTTACTTAACTAAATTACTACTTAACTTAAAAGAACTACGACTACGAGCTTTCTAACGATTACATATACTTGAGGTGACCGACTCTTTAATACCGGAATTTCTAATTCCTAACAATCTCCCCAAGGAGGTCACCTCAATCATGTACCAAACTTACATTGAATACAAATAGATATTACATTTAACAATTGATCTTGCATTCTTGATGTAGTCCTTTGCTCCTAAGCTCGTAGTCATTGATTCTTCACATTGCATGTTTGGTTATTCCAAGTGGAGGTCTTTTACCGATCCACGTGATTATAAGTTTGAGCCATCTTTGGAGATCATCACTATCAACAATCTCGACACATCCTTTGTGGTGTTGGTATTTTGTGATGTTGTGACTTTGGGACCGACATGCTCACATTCGGTTCATGAAATCTTCTCATCGAGTAGCGGAAGCTTTAGTTGATTCATGATATTGGCGCAGACAGAAGCGTAAGCATGGAGTGAAAATATCGAGTCATTGATGCACTAATCATGATTTCTTTTGAGATGTATGTGTTAAGTGAGCATGCGGTGTGGATTGACCGCTTCATTCGATCACCGCAAACGCGTCGGGCACTGCATACAACAGCTAGCAACAAATCGCACGAAAGTGTCTTTGATCACTTCGTTGAATTGAGGTACACGCCCACTTTCCCCGCTGATCAAGACAAGTCTTGCGCTGTGATCGTAGGATTCCTAAGAATCTCCTTGACAGGGTTTCGCAATGTTCTAGCCGTTCTCAAACCGAACATCTCAAAGAAGACAACACGGAGTGAGTGAACCAATAATTTTAAGTCCACCGATTGATGAAAAGAGATTTGAAAAAGTCGTGTATTGCTCAATAGAAATTGTTTTTGCAATACAACGAAGGTTTTATTGAAAATCAATTATCAATCATAAAATACCTTTTGGTTTGAAAATGAGTACACAATCAATGTGCTAAAGAAAAGAGTTTTAAGCACAAAGACGGGTTTTTCAAAGGTATCCGTCAATCCATAACTCGAACCGTGATTGATTCAAGAGATTGAATCGCCCCATTGTTTCTGCTCGGTTGTCACATGGTTGATCTATATAATAGATCTCACATGCCACCTACCAGAGCTTGTTTGATGTTGGCTCCGAAGGCTTTCCATCTTCATTGTGAATATGTAAACACATCACTCGGATGTTCGCAATACCACAAGGATAATGCGTAGGACTCAAGATATAATCTCTTTCCACATTGTGTGAACCAGAGAGTCTTCATTGAAAGTGTCCTAATGAGATTTATTGATGATCTCGTGGCTCTAGACTCAATTTGTGCATATTTGGATCCTATAACGGAGACTAGGGAGAGGTCTCCTTTCAATATCAACCATCTCTAAGAGAAACTCGATAGATAATGTTGGTTCCCGTGAGAATGAAACAAGCCCTTTTAAGAGGAACTTGAGTGGTTTGGAAAGTTGAAGTGCAAAGGCCACCGGGTCCATGACGCCTTGTCTTCAATACCGATGTTACCATCGAGCATATGAAGTGAACCCGGTTTCGCCCTAAGGTTGAATTAATGGAGGGCTATTTGTTTTCACCCTATTTTCATTCAATTCTTTTAATTCTTCAACCCTTCAAGCTTACCGAGACTTCATAGCTAGAACCTTGTTGGGTTTATTCCAAGACTAGCTCGGTCTTAGTCCGCACTCTTCCATTATCTCATTTTTCTCCTTTTATCATCATACCTAAGGACTTCTACACTAACTAGTGGATTGTCCTCGGTAGATCCCTCCTGCTCGGCGGATCATGGAACCAATACCTAACCTTATCATCCTTATATCACCGTACATTAAAGTAAAGTTGGTCGGTCTATTTGGTATTGTTCATCCGCCATTGGATCCAATAGAAACCATTTGAAAATCAATTCGATACTTGTGATGTATTATCAAAGCATTTTGTACCGAATTGTTTTGATATTTTAGAACGAGAACTCCCCTCAACATGTGCATCAAGTATTTGAAAATGTTAAGCACACGGAGGCAAGAGAAAGAATTAACTTCTTTGATTACCATTTTCTAAAGATATCAACATCACTTCCCATATCAAATCAAGTAAATATAGCATTTCGGGAAGGATGAGGTTTCCATAAATTCGCCCCCTCAATATGTGCCTCGAGGTTTGAAAAGAGTTTTGCACATACTAGAGGAACCTGCACGCACATTCTTGTGCATTGAAAATCAAATCAAAGGTTTAAGATAGATGCTCCCTCAACATGTGCATTGAAAATTTGAAATCGTTTGTCACATGTGTGAAGGACAACATGTACATTCTTGTGAAACCATTTACCGAATTATCGCTTTAAATCCAATTTAAATCACACATTCTCCCCGATCACAATTATCAAAACATTTGAGATTTTTGATCTCGTATAGATTTAAATTGATTTTGAAAGCTTTTAAGGAGAATTGTGACTTGATTGTGAAAGCGTTTGAACGATAAGGATCGGATTTTAAGACTTTAAACTCCATTTATAAAACATGCATGTATATCTTTTGAAAACAATTTAATGCCAAATAACTTTTAATTTAATTGAAATCATTCTCCCCTCAATCAATGACCTAGGTTGTTGATTGAGAGATAGAGATTTTGACAAATAAGTCCGATGATTATCAAAATAGAGATTGAGTTATTTTTCAAAGCATTTAGTTTTCGAGAGATAAAGTTTATAGAATCGAGCATGGAATTTTGAAAACATGATAAAACATGGCTCGTTCTTTCTTTTAAAACCGGTTATTGCCTAAAATGACAATAAACCATTTCTCTTTCTCCCAAAAATATATATATATATATATATATTTTTTTTTTTTTTTTTTTTTTTAAAGAATTCAACAACATCTAAAGTCCCGTGTCATTCTTTGAATGACAAAGACAAAGACCGAGATATTATGAAACCGAGAAAAACATGACAAAATGACAATATTTTTTGAAGATTTTTCAATTTTTCAAATTTTATGGATTTTGAAAGTTTTATATTTTTCTATTTGATTTTTGAAGGTTTTATAATTTTGTATTTTGTTTTTCAATAAATATTTACAAGAGATAGATGAAGATAGACCTTTACTCCTCGCCTTCCTCC
Source organism: Chrysanthemum lavandulifolium (assembly GCA_022545495.1). Classification (NCBI taxonomy): domain Eukaryota; kingdom Viridiplantae; phylum Streptophyta; class Magnoliopsida; order Asterales; family Asteraceae; genus Chrysanthemum; species Chrysanthemum lavandulifolium. The sequence continues at coordinate 79,309,507 of CM040239.1, read as the reverse complement.
TCGAAGACGTTTGAGAGTTTCGGTTGAAGGCTTTTCAAACCAAGGCGTGGAAGAATAAACTCAAAACGTTCTCTTGGAAGAGCTTTGGTGAAGATGTCCGCTAACCGATATTCGGACCTCACAAAATATAGTTCCACCACACCTTTTTCCTCCTGTTCCTCGATGAAATGATGTCGAATGTCGATATGCTTTGCTCTTGAGTGTTGAACGTTGTTGCATGAGAGAGCAATAGCACTTTTATTATCACAAGATGAGGGATTTTGTTGAATTCAAAGCAATAGTCGATAATTGAGATCTCATCCATAAGATTTGAGCACAACAAGATGACATGGCTATGAATTCACCTCGATAGAGGAAATAGAAGTACTCATTTGCTTCTTTGAAGACCGCTCACAAGCTTATCACCCAAAATCGAGCACCTCCCGACGCATTGACGTGTATCTTGACAACTGCATGATCGGATCTCGATAGGCCGTTAGTGACATACCGGTGTCCTTCGGTACCATAGTCCCATATTGATGGTTCCTTGAGATACCGAAGACCCGCTTAATCGCTTCAAGGTGCTTTTTAGTAGGCTTAGCTCGGTATCTAGCACACATGCACACAGAGAACAAAATGTCGGTCTACTAGCGAGTGAGATACATCGTGGATCCAATCATACTCCGATATTTCGTTTGGTCAATCATGATCCCCGAGAGGTCCTCATCTAGTTTGGTTCGGTCAATCATGGGGTGTCAACAGGTCACATGAATCAAATCCAAATTTCTTTAAAATCTCATTGCATATTTAGATTGATTTATGAAAATGCCTCCGGACTTTGTGAAATTTGTAATCCCAAGAAAATGACATTTGTCCCATCATTGACATTTGAAACTTTGAACTCATTTCATTAGAAAATGATCACATTCCATTGGGTCACCGAGGCAAAATAATATCACAACATAAATTTGAACATGAGTTAAATGTTTGCTCGACTTCGGTGAACAATGTAGGATCAATCGCCCTTTCTTGAATCCGGTTGATAGAAGAAACTTAGACAGTGTATCATACCATGCCCTTGGAGCTTGCTTTAAACCGTAAAGAGCCTTCTTCAAACGATAAACGTGAGTAGGATGCTCTTGGTTCAAAAATCCTTCAGTTGGTGGACGAGACAACTTCCTTAAGATCTCCGCTCGTAAATGCCGTCTTTACATCCATCCGATATACCACCATGTTCTTACTAGCAAGATTAGCCGTAAAGATTCGATTGCCTCGATTCGAGCAACCGGAGCAAACGATTCTTCAAAGTCTATACCTCCTCTTGACGATATCCTTTAGCAACTAATCGAGCCTTGTTCTTCAACACATCACCATGCTCATCAAGTTTTACTTTGAAGATCCATTTTAGAGCTATAATCATAGCACGCCTGGAGCAGTACTAACTCCCATACATCAAGACGATCAAACTCATGAATTTCATCTTGCATAGCATTGAACCACTATCTTCATTCATAGCGCTTTTAACATCTTTTGGTTCGATCTTAGATAGTACGGAGTTGAAGAAGCACCATAAGGCATCGGTTGCGAGTTGCTTCCGGTTGATACAGACGAGAGGATTACCAATGATGTTGTATAATGGATGATCGTGAGTCCATTTTCCGAGGTGTTCATGTGGCATTTGTTGAGGAACCGAGGTAGCCGAGTCGATGTCTCCTCAAGAAGATGGTTCGATGATGATTCGTGAGTAGCAAATATGTTTTCAAATGGAGCATCTTCGTGAGTCGCAAAGGGATTAACTTCATCATTGATGCCGTAAACATTTCCATGATGTACATTTGAAGAATGATGATTTGTTGATGAGATCAAGGATCGCAGCAGTGCTTCTTGACTTACGATATTGAGACCGATGGATTGACTTCATTCATCGGAATATGAGCATCCTCTCGTTGTAGGGATCAAGACCTCATTAGTAGTAGACTCATACAGCTTCATCAAACATGGATCAAACAATTTCTTTACATCATCTTCGATGGAGGTACATATGGAGTTTCTTGAGAGGAGTTTGGAACAAGGGATGAACCAATAGGACTGCTTTTGAAGTGCGGGTCCCGAGTGGAGTGTCCAGAGCCATTTGACCGGTCACCATCAAACGTAACGTGAATTGTTTCCATGATATTTCGGGTTCTTTTGTTGTAGATTCGGTATCCCTTTTGTTTGGTGCATATCCTACAAATACTCCAATGTCGCTTTAGCCCTAAGTTTGCCTAAGTCTTGACCTCATTTGTTGGATAGCACAAGGCACCAAACACACGAAGGAAAGATAGATTAGGTTTTCTATTGTGGACAAGTTCATATGGAGTTTTTCCATGAATAGTATGAATCGTGGAACGATTTTGTGTGTAGCATGCAAGGGCAATTGCTTCACCCGAGAAACATTGGAACCTTTGAGTAGATCAAGATTGTTCTAGCAGCTTCAACAAGAGTACGATTTCGCCTTTCAACTACACCGCTCGCTGAGGGGTTCGTGGAACACTTCTTTGATGGTCGATTCCAACGCTTTCATAGAATTCACTAAGTTGTTTGTTGACAAACCCGCCCATTGTCTGCTCGATAATTCGACGCTTTGTTTAGTCTAACTCGCAAATGCTTGATGAGTTTGATGATGATATCGAGTTTCATCCTTTGTCCTTAAGAACTTGACCTAGGTGAATCTAGAATAATCATCAACCACAACTAACACATATTTCTTCCCAAAGATATTCTCACCCTCATTGGTCCACATAAATCCATATGAATCATATGAAGAACTTCGTGATGAGTTAGTAGGTTTGGGTTTATGGGCATACTTCTTGCTTTTTCCCAATTGACATGCCGAACAAAGATGATCCTTTTCATACTTTAGTCTAGGTAAACCTACAACTAAGTCCTTTCTCGAAAGATCGTTGATGGTGCCAAGTTCAAGTGATTGAGACGACGATGCCATAACCATGACTTTGTTTTGAAGCCTTTGATAACAATCGATTGGTGAAGCTCTCATCATGTCATCGATAGAGATGGTGTAAAGGTTTGAGCCACGAGTTCCTTTCAACAGCTTCCTTACCATTAAGATCTCTAACGAAGGTGTATGTTTTCAAGGCTACTTCTAGATCGTAATCACGTAATTGACCAACAGAGAATGATTATGACCTAAACCTTCCACATAATACACTGGAGATGACACTATCACCAACAACATAATCTCCATAACCCATAATAGCACCGAAATGATCATTACCAAATCTAATATCCCGATGAATTTGCTCACGGTTCATGAGCCGTGACCGGTCTCCAAATATATGCTTGGAACAACTGAGTCCAGTACCACGTAACGATTTGAACGATCCGCAGCTGAACACATACAAGAATGGATAACTAGATAATTGGGATCCCCATGCAAGAATGGGTTCCATTTGGTTAGTTACAATGGTTGGACCACCCACATCGAAATAGAAGCATTCATATCGAAAATGAGGTAATGGAATCATTGTGAATAGATGCAATACTAGTGTCTCAGATAGCCCTATTTACGGTGTGACCACTTCTTAAGGAATAGTTCTACCAAGAGGCATCCATTTTCTAGTGGGCATTATCTCGATTAGTCTTATGACCAACGTGTATCCAATAAAAGCCTATTCTCATGAATGTTCTTCCCGGGGTTTCCATTGTTTTCGACTCTCTTCGCTTTTGCCTTTTAGCCTTTTTAGCATGAATTTTAGCATTAACAAAATTAATCGGGCAATTAACATCATTAGGCGTAACATTAACATCACATCCATGATTAGAAATGTAATTCAAGCAATCATCGAAGACAAGGTTTGCAAATAGTATCGAATTGAATTAATTACAAGACGCCTATGGCTAATACTAGAATCAACACGATTCGTTTTATTCGATTCAAACTTAAGGTTCCTAGATTGTTCTTCTACTCTCTTCCAAAGGCACATTCTTAGCTTGAGAGGTCCTATCATTCCATGTATTGTCTTGAGACTTTGACCGCTCCCTTTAGTGTCACCGATTACTCCCTGTAGAGGAATGGGAACATTAGTTTGTTTTACTACTCTTTGCACCACCGCTTAGATGTACTGGATTTGAACTACATGCAGTGTACTACGGTTCACACTCTTAAAACTAGAGGTACCGAGATTTGTACTCCTAGAAGGCACGCTTGAGTTCTCTTTCTTAGCATTGATGATCTAGAATCAACTACTCAAGGGTACACTACGGTTCACATTCAAAACATTGGGAATCGAGTGTATATCATATTTGGCCTTAGGCATCGAGCATGGAATCAAAGGGTTAACTTTCTCACCTAATGTCTTTGGGCATATTGTGATCAAGCATTCTAAGATTTCTTGAGATCGTTTGGCATATAAGCATGCATGTCCAATTGCATTATCATGTGGTTTCTCTAGCTTATCCTCTTCAACAATCTCACGCAGACATTCTAGGCAATCCTTAAGGGATGAGAAATATGTTTGAATGGCAAGTTTGTTGTTCCTCGATGAGGGGACATATGTCACAGATAAAGCATATTTATTACCGAGTGAGCCTTAGATACACCATTCTCCCCATTGATCATTGGCATTTTCCTTTTACCGACTCTTCGATTCTCAATTTCCTTTTGCAATGAAGCTATTTGTTCGTTGTTTTTGTTACTGAGTGACTTTAATTGATTCAAATAACTCATTGAAATGACGTTTAACCTTTTCATTTTCTTCTAGAAAACTTTCGCTTTCCTTTGTAAAGCATTTACTAGGTTTTGAAGATGAAACGTTTGAGAATTCGAGAATCTAAAGAAGGAGGCATTTGGGAGCCCGTCATATTGTTCGTTTGACCCTTTAATTGAGAGATTTGGGCTTTCAACTTTCGATTGTGTTACATCGAGCTTGAATCTGCTCATCTCGCTTGTTAATTTGAAAACTCGCATCAAACTCGAGCATCCGAAGATGTCTTGATATTTGAAGTTTTGACATTTTCTTTGAGATGTTGATATTTTAGTTGTAGATTAAAATACTCAACTTCTAGTTTAGAAAATGTTTAACCAAATTGTCATGATCATCCAGCTTCAATTTTCTCATTTAGTTTAGAATTAGTTTTTCAAGCTCAATGACACGATCATGGGAGACTTTCGAGTACACGATAGTTCATGAAATTTGGAAGCATTAATAGAGCAATTTGAAGCGAAAAAAGACATCTTGAGCAACACATTCAAGAATAAGATTCTCATTTAATGTATGCGTGTTCTTTCTCTCAATCTCATTATATTTTAGTGCACGCTCATAATCACTAACTTCAACAACCATTGCATCAAATTCCTTTTCCATACCCTTAATATCGCTTTCTACCCCTTTTAAGACTCTCAAAGTGATCTTTTAGAAGTTTAAAGAAGGGCATGACCTCGCTTAAATAACATTGTTTCATTTGTTCAAAACCTCTTTCTCCTTCGCTATACCAAGGGTGTGATCCTTTTCTTGCAAGTTTTCTCAAAATCAACAAATAGTTGAAATATAACGATTGGCTAATTAATGTCTTGCTTTTAGTGGCAATTGTTCTAGGAACAAGATGCATTGGTGTATTAGGAGGATACACAACGCTTCTAGGCATTTTCAAAAGGGAGGGTTTGTTTCAATAATGTTTTCCGCTTTCGCTTATCTAAATCCTTTTTCCGTAAGACTTGTTCGGAGTCAACAAAGTCTCGAGGCTTAAACTTGTTCAAGGAAATCCAGCTTTTCCTTCTTGTAATCATGAGGAGATGATTATGTTTTTCTCTTTGCATTTGGGATCATTTTGTTTCTTATTCATCTTTTCCTAGTGATTTCATTTAATATCTTATCTTCCTCGCACTCAACGCAACTAGGTTTCGCCTAGGCTTAAGGACTTCATTACCATCATAAAGCACCTTATGAGCATTTCTAGCCTTTTAATTACCTCTGGATTTGGTTCCTCAACAAGGGGAATGCTATGCTTATCGCTAAGACACGATGTTTCGTGACCATGTGAGCAATCGAATGGTGTTTCCTTGTAAGTACAACTTGTTTTCAAGTTTGTTTTTCAAAGTTTTCGATTAGAAAATCTCTCAAGAGTTTTGATTCCTTTGCATTAAATTCTTGCTAAGCATTTTCACATTTTCTTGAAGTTCTTGTTTTGCTTAGTTGTTTTAGAAAGTTTTTCTTGCAAGGAATTTAATTCTTGTTTCAATACTTCTTCTCTAAACTTACTTTTTCTAATTACTGTACTCACTTGGACATCCATTTCCCGCTCACGAGTGGTCAACTCAAATTTTGCACGTTGTTCATAAATAGCAACACGCTCCTTATAGGCATTTAGTTCATAAATTATGGAATCATCGGGAGCACATGCGGTGTATTCATCAAAGACATAGTCATTGTTGATCGCAGAAGATGCATCACTTGGTACAACTTCACTTTCACTTTGTTTCACGTATTGATCGTATGAGACAATATTGATATTACCCATATTTTCAATATTTGATTCAATAGTTTCGCTTGGTTGTACTTTGTCATACATCTGTTGCACATCAAGATCATCGTATAGCTTTAATACCTCCGAGATGAGTTTGTCCTTGGATGGGCCACTTGTGGTGAAGAAGAGATCTTGGGAGAAACCATTGGAGAGATGCTAGCCATAAAGATTGTGTGCGCAGAGGTCCATCATCTACATCGTAGTCGTATGCATCACAATCATGACTTGAAAGGCATTCGATGATTGTGACCTATCTCCGAATAGGTCGCTCATCCACATCCGCATCATAGGTCTTGGCATTGCCTCAAAGAAGAAACAAAGAATTCCTCTTCATCCAACGCAGCACCATTGTCCCGAGCTTGTGCCAAGAACATCTTATCTCTCAAGTAATCGTGATTCTGGGACGCTTTGGAGATGTGCAATTCCTTGCAATGTGTCCTTCACCACCACGCTTATAGCATTTGATTGGCTTAGGTTGACCTTGGTTACCATTTCTTCCTCGATTCGTTTCCAACATAACCTCTCCCACCCACCTCTTCCCCGATCATATCGTCTTTCCCGAATCGGTTGCACCACGATCCTTCCATCTTTAACAAAGGCTTGATTATGTGGGTTAGATGCGCTTCGAGGTTGTTGTTGGTTTGTGGGAGAGAATTCATGTTTTGACTAATGAGAAGAGCTAGTTGATTGATGATGTTACCCACGTGTGCATCAAGATCGCCTGTTTGAACATGGGATCGGAATGAGTTTGTGATTACCATTCCCCAAGGGTATGACTTGTGATGCTTTGGTTGTGATTCCAATGTTTGAGTAGAAGGTCGTTGAGTCATTAGACGAGCTTGTCTCTCCTCGGTTGGTTTTGAACCGATTGAGAATCAATTTTTCAAACATGGCATGTCTCTCATTCGAAGGAGGAAGGCATAGAGTTGCTCATAGTTTGTATTCTTCAATCCTTTAGTGAGCTTCACAAATGTGACAAACTTGTGCCATTCGGGATTCATGTTGTTCACAAACTTTGAGTTCAAATGAATGTTAGGCATAGTCATTCGATGTTCCTCATGTCATTCACTAACTTATGGAATCTCACATAGTACTCATAGACACTCTCATCCGGTTTCATCTTGAAGTGCTCAAATTATAGAGTTGGGATTCTCTGCCTTCCATAGTTAATTCTCGAACCCGAGAAGCATCTTAACATTATCCCAAACCGCCTTAGCATCCGTGTTATGATTGATCGCCTTGTAGATGTCTTTAGGAAGACCTTGAAGAACAATGTTTGAAGCCCCGATATCTCGCATCGAATCTCTTTTTCTCCTTATCATCAAGCTCATCATACATCTTAGGTCCGTCCATTCCGTAAAACAGAGTACCATCTTCATTAGTATCAAGTATGTCTCTAGTCGTTTCAACTCGATATGGTCCTTCATCAATGGATTTGAGAATATTGACACCATTTTCCTTTCCAAGGCAATACAATCGATTCGTTGAGCCCAAGAATCGTAGTCGGCCTCACAAGCATGGGTGGATCGAGTATCCGAGCCACCGCTTGTACATCCTCGCAACAATGGAGATGATGAGGGACGTTGGTAGACATGTTAACAGATTATACGGGATTTTATAACTCAATGATTAAACCGGAAATAGATTCTTTCACGGATTTTACTAAATCAAGAGAAAACCGTAAACAATCACTCAAGTCGCTAGATGATAAAGCCTAAGTCGCTAGAAACAAATCCACTAAGTCGCTACCAATTAATTCGCTAGACAACCAAGTCGCTAGAATCCCAAGTCTCTAACAAAAACAAGTCGCTAAGTAGTAACTCACTACGACCAAGTCGCTAACCAAATTTTGGCGAAGAATTGCCACACAAGTCGCTAGAAACACAAGTCGCTAAAGAGCAACTCACATCGACCAAGTCGCTACCACAAGTCGCTACCCGTAGTGGAGATTCCACTACTTGTACTTTAACTCGCTAGATCTAACTCGCTACCACCAACACCGTAAGTCGCTAAAAATGTGAAGCAAGTCGCTACCAAGAAACTATTCCGTGAACTAAGTTGCTAGCTTGAAAAACCATATAAACATCACTTTTCAATCCAAAACAACCCAACCAAGATGATTCAAGCTACCAAATGAAAACCTAAACACTTTTGATGATTCTAAACATAAAAGTACCAACAAAATTCAAACTTTAACACAAGAAATCACCCAAATGATGCAAAACCACTAAACTTTTTCAAACTCAAAACCACCTAAAACCACTATAAATCCAAAGATGTGCAAGATATGATCTAACCATGGCTCTTGATACCAATTGTAAGATATAACTTTTCACATACACATCAAACCATAACACAAAGTAGCATATAGATGGAATTCTAGAGAGAAAAGTTAGAGGTTTAGGGAACTTAGTGAGAGAAAGTGAAAGATATTATTATGAGCTCCAACTCTCTACCTTGGAAGGTAGAGAGTATTTATAGTCTTACATAACTCGCCACACTTTGGGTGGATCGTGCATACATTGGGTAAAGACCCGTCTGTCCTCCACGGTGTTACTTAACTAAATTACTACTTAACTTAAAAGAACTACGACTACGAGCTTAACGATTACATATACTTGAGGTGACCGACTCTTTAATACCGGAATTTCTAATTCCTAACACTTCTAAGTAATCTGCGATTGTTTTTCAAATCATTTTCATCAATCGGTGAATCTCAATTTGTCGGGTTCACTCACTCCGTGTTGTCTTCTTTGAGACGTTCGGTTTGAGAACAACTAGAACAATTCTGCGAAACCACATCAAGGAGATTCTTGAAATTATACCGATCATAGGCGGATTTGCATCGATCAACGGGGAACCGCGGGCCGTGTACTCAGTTCAACGAAGTGATCAAAGACACTTCGTGTGTTTTATTGCTAATCGTTGTTTGCGGTACATTTGGACCGTTGTACCGATCGTAATCGAGGAGTCAATCCAAAGCCGCATGCACACAAAGATCCACACTTAATTGAAGAAATCATGACGGTGCATATCTACATAACCTCGGTTACGATATTTTTATACTATGCTTCTACTACGGCCGCAAATATCATGAACCAAGAAAGCTTCGCTACTCGATGGAAGAGATGTCATGATCCGTAAAATGTGAGCATGTCACCAAAAGTCACAACAACACATGTAGGCAACACTAAAATGGGTGATCTTGAGATTAACTCAGAAATGATGATCTCAAATTAAGCTCAAGGTCATCGTAATGTGGATCACCTACATAACCTCCACTTGATGTACATTATAGTTGGATTATGATAAAATCACCATGAATGCACAAAGGATGAATATTTTGATGATATGAAGTCTACGAGCTCAAGATCAAGATTAACTAGAATGCTAGGTTCTTGAAATGTATATCATGAGGTGACCTCCTTAGGGAGATTGTTAGGAATTGGAAATTCTATTATGAAGCATCGGTCACCCCAAATATAATCTAGCTTAAGTTAGCTCGTAGACATATCTTCTATTATGTAATATGTTAGTCGATTATTAGAATAGTTTAGTCTAGTGCAACATTGTGGAGGACGGACGGTCTTTACCCATTGTATGTCCGATCCACACCCCAAGGAGGGCGTGCTTCTTTGTATAAATAGCCCTCTCCCACAAGGAGAGGTTGGATGTTCATTTGGAATCTAACCTTCTATGTGTTTCTCTCACTAGAACATCTCTCTCTCTCTCTAAACATTGTATACGCCCATATGTTTATGCTTTGATGTGTATGAAATCCTATATCTTACAAAATGTATGAAAACGACGAAAATGTATAAAACAGATCGAAAATAGACGAAAATGTCTAAAATGGACGAAAACGTAAAACGGATGAAAACGGACAAAAAATCTAAAAGCAAAACGATATAAACGTATGAAAACGTATAAAAACGCGTCAAAACGCCAAGAAACGGATGTAAACGTTTAAACGAATGAAAATAGACGAAAACGTTTGAAATCGAATTAAAACGTAAAAAAAGGACAAAAACATATGAACACGGATGAAAACGTATAAAAACGAACGAAAACGTATGAATACAGATGAAAACGTATGAAAGCGAAAAAAAACTTGAATAAAAAAAACGTGAATTTAAAAAAAATACATGATTTTTAATAAAAACGTGAATTCCAAAAAAAAAAAGAAAAAAGAAAAAAAAATGTTAATAAATAAGAAAGATAAAAAGACAAAGAAAAAGGAGAAAAAACAACATGGACTTAGGTTTTCATATTAAATCTTAGGTTTATCCCCACCATTAGATTAAACGAGATGGATGGTGGGGATTTTTCCCTTGGTAAGCATGATAACATCAAATAGTCCTGAATATTAAGTGTCAATTTCCCCCGATAATGCTCGTTATTTATATCATTTATATGGATTTACGCTTGTTTTCCATTGTTTTCCTCTTCGGTGAATTCATGAGCATTGGAGCTAAAGAGACGGAAATGGAAACATTACTAAAGATTTATCACAAGATGCTTATTTTAAAGAAGTTACGGCGTAACTCGTTTCTCACATTACGCCGTAACTATTGCGTGACCCGTAAGTCCAACTTATCAAGAGGTTACTGGCGTAACTCTTCCCAAAGGTTCCGACATAACCCATTAGGTCAAAAGAGGTTCCACGCCATCGATACTTACGCCGTAACTCACGCATCACTTACGACGTAACCGAGTTTATTGAAGACTACGGCAGAACCACTTATAAGGTTACGCCTAAACCAGCGCATCTAGTGCATTTACGAAGAAATAGAAGTTTACGGCGAACTTCTCTATTAGTTACGCCGTAACCCGGACACAGCCTATAAATACCCCACTAATTCCAAAGATTTCAAATCATCCCATTCCATACACAACACTCGAGAACGTGGGAAAAAGCTTAAGGCAGGTCTAGGGAAGCATACTGAGTCGTTTCCAAGGGAGAAGTCACACCATTACGATAAGCTTTAGCGTTTTATATTTCTTTACTTTCAATTCGTGTATTTCTAACCTTTGAATAATGAATTGATGTGCATGATTAATATGAGCTAAGCACCCTTTGGTGCTAGCCTAGTTATGATTCCTTAATTGTTTTGTTTATGTTTACCTTTACTTCCGTACAATTATTTCTAAGTGTATGCATGCATAGTTCTTTAGTAGTCACCCTTGGTTCGGTAGTTTTGAATGGTGATAGAGGCCAATTTCCTAGAGATATAACCAACCGACCCTAGGTGAGCGATGAGACGGAAGGGTAAGATATGACCAACTAACCACCCTTTATACTTGTGCGATTTGACCAACCGATCACCTATCGCTTGGATGAACTTAAGAATCGGGGTGTAGTGTCTAAGTTCCTAACGGCCGGGCACTCACTATTTAGAATCTAGCATGTAGCGGTACTTAATGACTCGGCTTAGGGACCGGAACAACAGACTTATGACGGTGCTCTGATTTCTCTGTGGTGGCATCTTTGCTTGATAGGTTAGTATAATTGACCAAATGTCATCCTCTCGATTTGACCCCACCAAGTAATTGGAAGTAGGTAGACGAGACATAACTAGCTAGGAGGATTGACTAGGTTAGCACCACTATTCCTCTATTGATTTCCCTTTACCTTTTATTTGCTTTTATATTCTGCATTAGTAGTTTAATTAATTAAATACCTATCGAAACCATTAATATTCTGTGACAATTAGACTTAGTAATTATCCGACACACGAGCTCTTGGGACGACCTCGGCTTTACCATTTACTACACTACACACGACCTGGTACACTGCCCGTTAGTGCATTAGGGTAGACCATAGGTATAGCGAGACATTATAAATATTAAGACCTTGTCAGTAAAACCTGCATCAAGTTTTTGGCACCGCTGCCGGGAGCTATATTAGGATTAATATTGAGTCTTTCATTTCATTTTTAAACTTTTCTCACGATCATATTTCAAGTTTTCAGGTACCATGGAAGTTGTTAACATCGATGACCTCACTCTTGAGGAATACTTGGCGCTGACTAGAGCAGATCAAGGGCCGAGTCTCGTAAGACCGGCAATCGGAGCGTATGTTCGCTTCGAGATTGAAGACCAATTTATGAGGGAGCTCCACGCTAACCCTTTTCGTGAAGCAGGACTAAGACGATATGAGCACGCTGAAAATGTCCTATACATCGCTAGACTTTTCAACATTTCGCGTGTCTCATGATGCTATTATGCTCGTGGTCTTCCAATGACTCTCACCGGAGCAACCGGAAGATGGATCGAAAGATTGCCCGGGGCGCTTAATACTACGCTACTAAAGAAACACTTTATTCAAAGATATTTCCGCCATCAAAGATTTCTAATCAACTCTTGGAGATCCACAATTTCAAACAAGAAGACAGCGAAACTCTGATCAAGCTTGGGATGATACAACGATCTTCTTTATAAGTGTCCTACCAATGATCTAAATAACCAAAGAAGGTCAATATTTTCTATAAAGGAATAAATGTAACTACAAGATGATGCTTGACTATCAAGGACCTATCCCAAACATGACTCAACTATCGCAATTGAAGCCATTCAAAATGGCGGACCACTCTAAAAATGGCACGACGGTGGAAGTAAAAGAAACCAAGGCGGAAGTTTCACGAAATTGCAAAGAATCGCGAGTAAAATTGAAAGTCTCAATCGAGATATGTCAAGGTCGAGAGAAACCGCTCATGCCATCCAAGTGGGTTGTGAAAGTGTGGAGGAGGACATCTTACAAAGAATTGTCCTACTATGGACGAAGAGGTATCAAGAGGCTAATTATGGAGAAAATCGACCATTTTACGGTGATAATCGAAATAGTAATGGTTATCGTCGAATTACAACCGTGGGCCTTATGGAGAAAGAAAGCCCACTCTTGAAGAAACAATTAATAAATTTCGGAAAATTCACCCAAAGACAAAAGGAGCAAGATGAGTGGTTGAAGGAATTCGTGAAAACACCGATGTAAACATTTCCAAATACGACTCAACTCGAAAACCTTGAATCCATGGTGATAAAGCTCAAGAAAAGTAAGGAGAAATAACGATAAACTTGAAGGATCTAAACCAACTATGGAATGTAAGGTAATTTTTCGATGATAATTCAAGGTTCGTGTCGTTGATACGAGTTTAGAGGAAGATTTCGTCAATAGATCGAGTTACGCGTAACATGCCTAATGAGTTACGACGTAACCTTGTGTTTGACAAATGACAACGGGTGGTGATGAATCTTGAGGAGAAGTGACTATAAAGAATTACGCCAGAATTAAGAATCTCGATTATGGCGTGAATCGGGATATGGGCGTAAAATTCCTCAACATGGACGAGTCGAAAACTCGAGGAACTCTCCTCAAGATGAAGAAGAGCCATTATCACTCTTTGGTGTACTCTTGTCGTCATAACCGATGAAGAAACCATAAGGGCATGGTTTACATGCACCCCCTTCCCGAGTATTGCAATAGAGGAAACAATGAAAGAAAGGAAGAATGGACATGCCCTCATGAGCATGAAAGACATAGTATTAAATTCGTAATTTGGCCTTTAAAGATTGGTACTAATTCAATTTGGGATGCCAAGATCAATCCAAATCTTCTTATGAAGCTAAAATTGATTACGCAGAGCACATTCGTAAGAAAGAGACTAATAAAGATATACTATGCACGGATGACCATTTGAGTGAAACCGACAACAAAGAACCACGCATCATCGGTGCGAAAAAGTAAAATCTCCTGGGAAATTTTCAAGGCCATGCAACCCAGATAACGATATGTGTAATGGGGAAGCAACTCGAAGATTAGGAAAAGACGAGTTCTTTTGGTCCTCAACCAATGATAAGGAGAGAACGAGTTTAACTTGGATGGACAACCCGGGGTTCGATAGTTGGGTACAAATTAAGTATGGGCATGTGGACACATTAACAAAAGATAAGATTTGGAAGGAATACATGGATCAAGAAAATTCAAACGACAAAAGTCTCAAGAACACAAGTAAATTAACAATTGACAATGATATAAAGCGGGTTAGTAATGATAAAGAAGAATGCAAGCGCTGCTCTAGTGGGAAATTTGCTCGATGAAAAATGGTTCAAGGGCACTGCTTCTGATGACGATGATATCGAAGGGATGCTAGACTACCTTGAGTTGCAAGGAAATGAGGAGTTCACTGATCTCGATGACGAAGCTTACGAACAAAGGAGGTGCAAACTCCTGGGGATCCCCTAAAAAAGACCACCTCCAATTATTGTCGAAAAATACGAATTCACTCGCTACCACCTTGGTCCGAAAGAGAAATTTTGTAAAATCCGAAAAATCAAAACCGTTGAATACCTCCGAACTGCCTCAAATGTTTCATGGATGAGACATAATTTGATGATGGATATTGAAGAAGTAGGGCAAGCTCAAAGGCCCCATAGAGCCCCCCACTGCTCGAGTCTAACTTAAAGACTCATTAATAAAGAAAGTGCTCTTTCGGAGACAACCCGAATTATCCCTTTCTTTTGTTTTTATTTCCTTTCTCGTTGGGTTTTGTCTTCTAACCATTTTTGCAGGAGACAAGAAGTAATTATCGCTATGATTCTCGATTCGAACAGAAAGTTACGGCGTAACTCATCTTGGTGATTACGCCAGTAACCAATATTTTAGCAGCAGAATTCTGACGCATTACCAATTACAGCATAATTCCATCTTAGTGGTTACGCCAGAACTATTCGCTTCACGGCTTATACCGTGTTTTGCCGCTACGGCGTAACTCTCTCAAAGGAGTTACGACGTAACTCTCTCGCTTTAATTCTTTCATTTTAAAACACAAGAACCTTGCATTAGTTTTAAATGAACTTTGTGGGTGTGTTCTCAGAAACCCTCACGAGACTTCATTCATCCACTGGGACACCAAGTGGTTTAAAACTTGTTGCATTCGCTAAATGCAACTGTGATTCCTACGAAAGTGAGTTAGGTTTGTTTTTCATTTTATTTCTTTTTAGAATTATGCTTGTTGGTATTGTGATTTCAGGGATTGAAGTTTGTTCATGACGCTTAAACGAAGGCACGGTTCTTTCTCGTGGGCCTTCTTCATTTTGGAGTAAATTTCAGGGAAGTTCTCGCTCTAATTCTACCTTTCTCTTCAACTTTATTTTAATGCCTAGTACAAAAGGGACTTTGTACAATTAAAGTGGGGGGATGGGAGTAGAATTATCTCTTGAACTTTATTTCGCCCTCATTTTTCTAGTTTATTTTGAAAAATTTTGCCATTTTTAAAATTTTGACATGTTTTTCCGAACTTAACTAGATTAGACCTTAGCCGAGCACATACAACCCTTGACATTACATGGTGAGATTAGTCTTATCCGCTTCCAATATTTTACCCCAATCCACCAAATTATGAGTGTGCGGTAGCTTGTAAACTTTAGAACTTGGCTTTGCATCATTTCGAGACCATAGACGAGGTATGTTGAGTTAGCTCGATGTATTTGGACTTTTCGCTTTTAGAAGGCGATATTATAGGATTATCACCCAAACAGCCTACCATTGTGAGTCTATCGATTAGTCACCTTGACTTTTCGACCCCATGTGAAACCCTTTGTTGCACTCCCTTTAGTGCAAGATACCCTAGATACACCCTTTCGAGCCATTCCTTTCATTTTGTCAACCCTATATATTGTTTTGTTACACCTTACACCTTAGCCTACCCCGTAGTCTTTATTTGTAATTGGAAATCATCATTTGCCTAATTTCAAGGTTCGAGTGGAAAGGTTTGTAAATCACGCTTTCATCGACAACAATTATGAAGATCATTGAAGACCCCCGAATTCCTTTGTTCATCTCAAGTGGGGGATGTTATGTTATGTTCAAAAAAAAATGTGATTCGAAAAAGAAAAAATAGTTGATTGAGTTATGATATTGTAAAGTGCGATGTTATAAGCACTATTGTATGAGCTTTATTGATTAGTATCGAGGAGGCCACCTCGGTCACATTAGAAGATTAGAGTTGGATTTATACCAATCGAAGAAGAAAAGGTAGAGTGCTCATCACGACGCCCTCTAATGAGGCATCTACCTCACATTTCATGATCCGGTCTCTAGGCTTCTAAGCTTGAACTTTGGGCGACGGTAAGTGGTGATGACTTGGTTATAGACTTAGACCTGCCTGTTTTTCATTTTACACTAATTATATATCCCATGTCTTATACTACCCTTTAGTCACAAGCGTGTCTAGGTGATGCATCGAGCAATATTTGGTGTCTTGGCCATGGATTTGGTCATGTATCATTGATTTTTTCCACTTCGCGTGACATGTTAGTAATGACGAGTCACCCTTAACCTTTGTCGTGTCTACCCATATTGCCTTCGAGAATTGTTTAGCCCTTAACTCTAGTGGTGGAGATTTGTGTAACCGCCAAGCTTATGATAGAATACATGCTATGACCAGGCAATTGAGTGATCACCCGAAATTGACACTTAGAATAGTTGAGAGATTTGAGTGTTTGTTCCCTTCTTGAGGTGTTCGGCTTTGTTTTATTCTAGCATAAGGGATTTGTAAACTCATATTTTCCGTGTTTTGGGAGATATCTTTTAAGAATCTATCTAATAAGGTCTACTGAGGCAAGTAGAGTTCGCGTAACCACTTGGGATCGTGTATTTTACGTTGTGTTGATGATTCGGGTGGTCTTGGATGATCAAAATACATGTTTGCCATAGTTAGAGAGATGAGTAGAGAGAGAGGGTGTTCTTGCTAGAGGTTTACACAAAGTTGTAAATATTAGATTGAGAAGCACCACCCTTCCATGGATGGAAGGGGTATTTATAGTTACAAAAGCACGACCTCCTATCGGCTGTGGATCGGGGATACATTGGGTAAAGACCCGTCCTTCCTCCACGGTGTTGCACTACGCTAAACTAAACTAATAACTAACTAATAAACGATAAATAACGTAAACAACGACAAGTCTACTACGAGCTAAATTATGCTAGATAATATTTGGGGTGACCGACACTTCACTATGGAATTTTCTAATTCCTAACAATCTCCCCAAGGAGGTCACCCCATGTTTTACATTTTGCTTCCTAGCATTCTATTTTGACTTTAGTTCTTGAGCTCGACTTCAATTCTTCAATTCAACAATCTTTGTGCTTAAGTAGCGATTCTTCAAAGTCCGCATTGATTTGTACTTTAAGTGGAGGCCTTTAATCGATCCACATCTTTGATGATCTTGAGCTTTCATTGAGATCATCACCACGGTAAATCTCGGATCACCCTTTATTGTGTTGCCATCATGTGAAGTTGTGACTTTCGGACCGACATGCTCACACTTTTGAATCATGACATCTTTCCATCGAGTAGCGGAAGCCTTCTTCGGTTCATGATATTTGCGGCAGATGTAGCGAAGCATAGTATAAAATATCGAACCGTGTTATGTAGATATGCACCACCATGATTTCTTCAATTAAGTGTGGTTCTTTGTGAACATGCGGCTTTGGATTGACTCCTCAATTCGATCACCGCAATCATCGGGGTGTACCGCATCTGACGATTAGCAATAAAAGCGCACGAAAGTGTCTTTGATCACTTCGTTGAATTGAGGTACACGGACCACGGTTCCCGTTGATCAAGACAAATCGCTGTGATCGGTAGGATTCCTAAGAATCTCCTTGACGGGGTTTCGCAATTGTTCTAGTTGTTCTCAAACCGAACGTCTCAAAGAAGACAACACGGAGTGAGTGAACCAAATAATTGAGATTCACCGATTGATGAAAATGATTTGAAAAACAATCGCGTATTGCTTGAAGAAAGAGTTTTACAATACAACGAAGGTTTTATGAGAAAGATCAATTTTCAAACAAAATACTTTTGTATTAGAGAATGAGTACACATTCGACGTGCTAGCGAAAAGAAGAGATTCGCACATCGAACGGTTTTTCTAAAAGTATTTTTCAATCGAGATACTTTTGAATTTAAAATCATAAATACACATTCGACGTGCTAGAAAAAGAAGATTTGCACATCGAACGGTTTTCCAAAAGTATTCGTCAATTCCATTCTAGACCAAGGTTGATTCAAGATTGAATCTCCCATCGTTTCTATCCGGTTGTCACAAGTTTGATCTTTAGAAAAGATCTCACATGTCACCCACCAAGAGCTTGTTTGATGTTGGCTCTAGAAGGATTTCCATCTTCATTGTGAATATTTTACATATCACTCGGATGTTCGGCAATACCACAAGGATAATGCGTGGGACTCTTAATATATACTTACTTTCCACATTGTGTGAAAAGCAAGTCTTCAAGAATTTAGTGTCCTAACGAGATATTGTGGATGATCTCTTGGCTCTAGACTCAATAGTGCACATTTGGTTCCTTTTTGGGAGACTAGGAGAGGTCTCCTTCTTCAATATCAACAATCTCTAAGAGAAAGTCGATAGATTATGTAGGTTCCCGTGAGAATGAAACAAGCCCTTTTAAGAGGAACTTGAGTGGTTTGGGAAGTTTAGTGCGGTGCATCATTTGGGTCCATGATGTCTTGTCTTCAATACCGATGTTACCTTAGTAAACACCAAGAGCATATGTATTGAACCCGTTCTCGCCCTAAGGTTGAATTGATGGAGGGCTATTTCTTTTCACCCTTTTCACATTCATTTCTTTTCATTCTTCAACCCCTTCATTGCTTACCGAGACTTCATTACTAGAACCTTGTTGGGTTTATTCCAAGATTACTAGCTCTGTCTCATCCGCACTCTTCCCATATCTCACTTTTCTCCTTTTTCAATATACCTAAGGACTCTACACTATCTAGTGGATTGTCCTCGGTAGATCCCTCCGTTACGGCGGATCGTGGGAACAAATACCTAACCTAACCATCCTTATAACACCATGCATAAAGTAAATTGGTCGGTCTTTTGGTATTGTTCATTCTTCCTTAAAACCAATTGAAAAATCATTTGGAAAACCAATCAAGGTACTTGTGATACGAGATCAAAGCATTTTGTACCTTAATAGTTTTGATCATTTAGAAAACCTCCCCCTCAACCTGTGCATATGATTTAGAAATTGTTTAGCACAAGGAGGCAAGAGGACTTTGAAATATTTTCTTTGATCACAATTTTCATATGAAAAAGCCATTTGATTTTCATGGTAAAATTCTCCCCTCAATATGTGCATAGGATAAGTGAAATCATTTTTATCACATAGAGGCAAGAGTTAATTTGAAGCACATCCACAATCACAAAAGCCATTAAGAAACCATTTGAAAACTCAATCAAGGTACTTTATGTTAAAACATAAAAGCTTTTGTACCTCGATAGTTTATTTTCTTATAAAATGCTCCCCTCAATATATGCTTCGAGATTCGAAAGCGTTTAGCACATATGAGAGAAGCGACTGCACAATTAAATCAAAATGATCAACTTTATCAAATTTCATTATTAAATCACAAATTCTCCCCGATCGAAAATATCAAACCCTTTGAGATTTTGGATCCCAAGTGATTTAATTAGGTTTAGAAAACATGGGAGAAAATGTGGCCTTGTTTAAATACTCATCTTGTTTTTGGATAAATCCTCCTCCTCAACATGTGCATTGTGTATTTGAAATCGTTTGGCACATGGAGGCGGGAGTGCCTTTGAAGGACTAAAACCAATTCCATTTAAAACAGATTTGAGATTTAAATCACGATCTCTACCCGATCGAAATTTCAAACCATTTGAGATTTGTGATCCCAAAAGATTTAAATCATTTAGAAAATTTTGGGGAAAGACGTGGCAAGATTTGATTTTGAAAATGACGAGATAAGGACCATTTTAAGACATTAAAGATTGTTAGTGTCGGTATGATAGTTTTAAGAGATCTTTTAGTAAAATAAAACAATTTCACAATCAAACAAGAACAAAAAATTTCATTTTGTAAGATCTTTGAGTTTTAAAGAAAATCATACCATGACATAACATTAAATCTTTAGATCACCACTTATTATTGTACAAAGCGGACTTTTATGAAGAAATATCGTTTGAAAATATTTTATTTTAAATCACTCCCCCTCAATCCATGACGGTAGTCGATAATTGAGTGACTTATGTTTTGATAAAATGAAGTCCGGTGATTTTCAAAATTTAGTCCAATATATTTTCAAAACAACATTTTCCATTTTCAAAACAATTTAATTCAATTTACTAAAAATTGTTTAAAATGGTATCCCGCACAAAGATTCGTTAGGTGGTTGAGCCGCTTTTGTTGTTGTTCTTTGTAGGGTTTGGAAGAAAACCATCCGCTGATGCGGTGAGACTTCTTCTTACGTTGCATTTTGAATGCCAACCGAGGTCAAATTAAGCTCCGTTTCTTCAATCACTTAAGAAAACCATCTGCTAATGCAAGTGAGACCTCTTACGTTGCATTTATGCCAACTCTCTATAGAAGTCCAATTAAGCTCCGTTTCTTCATTTGTCAACCCAAGATATAGTTACCCTTTCCTTCGGCATCCAATCATCATCAATAGTGGGATCCGGATCGGGAACATTCTTATATACCAATATACCGCATCGTTAGTGAACACACATACAAATATATGGTGGTCGACATCACCCAAACAACAATCGACTAATAAAGTCAATTCAACATATCAATCGGATCATATAAATGTATGGAAATAATGTGTTTATCAAACTCTAATCATCTAATCCTAACAATCATATCCTAGAAACCTAGTCCTTCAACATAGGCAAATGTCATTTTAATTAAGCACGTGGGATAATTAAGAAAGCTCTTTAGATGATATAGATTTGAAAACATTCTCCCCTCAATCAATGACTCATTTTCTAAAAGGTTTAAAAGTGCTGAAGTCATTGATTGAGTTTTCAATTTTAATAAAAACTCAAACCGATTGTTTTAAAGCAACTCATTTTCCACCATTTTGAAATACACCAAATATTTTTCTCAAGAATTTTAGACGGAAAAACATTTGTGTAGGAACAATGATCCTTCGACATACTTTCCTCATATTGTTTTAGGATAAGTGCACGAAATATTTTCAAAAATTGGTTTAGTGCAACACTTTCCTTTCTTTAAAGAGCGGGTTGCTATCGAAATAATAGCAAGCCATAGTTTTAAATCGCAAGCCATCATTTGGCCCGAGTTGATCGAAATAATCTGCAAGCCATATTTTTGAGACATGTTTAAAAGAAATATTTACACCTCTGCTCGAACTTCATCTATGGTCCCGTGCCATTATTGAATGACATTTCTAAGACCGTAGATGTTATCGATACCGAAAGACATGTCTTTAGAAAACATATTTTGGTATTTTTGAAATTTTATGATTTTTATGGGTTTTTAAGGTTTTATATTTTTCTATTTTCTTTTTGAGGTTTTATATTTTTGTATTTGGTTTTGTTGGTTTTATATTTTTGTATTTTGCTTTTCGATAAATATATACAAAGATAGAGAAGATGATATAGTTAAAGAAGATGATGATACGAGTACCGAGATAAGGATATCAAGCAACCCGTTTGAAGAAGATAGAAGTCATCATCTCTTAAACATTCACCACCAAAGCTTCCGAGGCTCTTGAATGAAGAGAGAAATGAACCATCCGAAAGTGAGACTTTGGCGCTTTCCCCAAACCGAAAATCCTTTAGATGAGCGATTCAAGCTCTATTTCAAGCTTGCTTTAGCCAGTGCACAAAGAAGCACACCATTATCATAAATCCCGCCGCTCCTTTTAAGAATAATAATCGAGGATCTTCATTCGAGGTTATATCATCAACAAGAAGAACGAAGAACGTATCATCCCACTCATAAATAATCTTCTCAAATTTCTTTTCCATTTGAAGTCGGAAGCAATCCATTCCAAAAGGTGTCAAGAGAACAATTCCCCAAGTAGTTGAATTGATGCGATCGACCTCTTTGTATAATGCTCAAGAACTCTCCCAAATACACATCATGAGGGAATGAAAACACCTCCCCATGTTCACATTTTTCTTCCACGATGATCGTGTATGAAGCTCAAGAACCAAGTACACCAATATCCAAGAGCTCTCCGAATACACATCATGAGGGAATGAAGAACACCTTCCCATGTTCACATTTTCTTCCCCGATGATCGTGTATGAAGCTCAAGTATCCAAGTATACCAATACCCAAGGAAGGAATTATCGATAACATTGAAGAAGCAAGCCAAGTCATCGATTATCTCTGCGGATGACAATCTCTACGGATGTCAACTCCGAATAAGTGATTATATCTCGAATCACCGATTAAGCCCTCAAGTGAAACAAATGAGCATCCCCAATGTACACAATTCTCTCTCTCGATGATTGCGATACCATCGAGATCATCACACACTTGTGTACCTCTTTATCTTCAAAAACTAAATCTTCATTGCTTCCCACGTAGTTGGAATAAGAACACTAAACGCCTTGATGAGTAAAACCTTGAGTTTCTCTGCGGTCATGACATTTGTTTTCCGGGATATCTTCAATCACTTAGAAGAATTAAGTTCATCAAGTTTACTCGCCATGAGTCAAACCTTGAGTTTCTCTCGGTAATAACATTTGTCTTCCTTATCTTAAATTACTTAGAAGTATTAAGTTCATCAAGTTTACTCGCGTTTAGATGCTTGTCTCCTTACCCTTGTTGGTTTTGATACTTGAATCAAGAACTCTTTAAATGCTCAAATACTTGAAATTTGTTGAGAAGATCGCTTGAAGTCTTTGTGAGAATCAACTATTTTTGACGCTAAAGAATGTGAGCAAGTCTAATTGGGGATTAAATTTGACATTTCACATTCCCCAATTAGTGCTCTCCCTAAACCGACAATCTTTTTGATAAATGCCCGATTAAGAAGAAGTCTTTAGATCATTAAATGCAACTCGTCTTTAGTCTTCTAACATATAGCAAGAAATGTAGAATGATCAGACTCGACCTTCTTCAAGATTGTCCGGTTGAGGAATAGATAGTTAACATCTTCAACTCACACCAAAAACATCCCACCAAAAGCATCCCAATTAACTTACATCTTGCAAATCCCTTAACTAAAATCCTCCCAATCAAACAAGAACAAAAAGATGTTCATCAAGGAAATCGACAATCGGCCGCAGCGAACACACAAGATGGTAACACCAAACTACCAATCACATCAAACAAGAACGGAGATTGTTCGAATCATCATGTTGATGTATACGTGAAGCATTAACCGAAGCACTTTGTCGATAAACTCATCAATCCGGTGAAGATGTCAACCAACGGCTCTTAGAAGAAAAAACTCCATGTGAAGATGACCCGATAAGAAGAAGCTCGGTTCTTACATGAGTTTAGAGCCGTATGACCATTTATATTCTCTAATATCAATCAACAATGCAAAAATTCACACTTCTTCTCCCCTCAAGAATTGCATACGAAGATGCCATTCTTGACTAAATAAGTGAAAATTCATCCAAATGTTCTATTCACACTTCTCTCCCATAAAATCGTACGAGATGTCGCCATCTTCATTATAATCGAGCAAGTGGAATGAGAAAACAATCAACAAAGTAGCCGGTTCACTTTATGACCAAGCGCATGGAAAAGTATGAAGCATGTTGATGAGAATGGTCATAATAAGAAGATTTCTCTTCTTGAAAGATAAAGCGCCTCAGCGTACACTTTTCTTTTCTTTAGGAACGAGGCATGAACTGTGTGAAGATAATGAGTTATTCAATTTCGTCATAATCTCTCTCTTTTCAATCTCTCTTGGCAAAACATGTAATCAACCCCATTATCATTCAAGAGGCTCTTTGTAGTGACGGTGATGGAGATAACCCAATATGATGAATTTGACCTCAAGTAAACTAACCCGAACTCGTGACTTAAACTTGCACATATGTAACAAAGAGCGGTGCCAATTTCATTAGCATCTCTGAATACTCTCTATGTACTCTATACTCTTCAACCAACCAACCATCAAGTATAAGACGTACATTACCTCTTGAAAATCCACAATTGAATGTGACCTTTGAGCACTACAACGTAACTCCTTAAAGTGATAGTTATTTTGTAGTGGTAAGAGCCCAATTCCCCCAAGTGGTAAAAGAAAAGGTAAAAGACACCCAACAATAACTAGATTTCCAAGTCTTCGTTTTTGATAATAAGCTCGAACAAGGATCATGAAGAATCTTCATCCAACCATCCCCTGATATCTTCAGATACTAAGTACACTCGCCCATGATATTTCACTTCAACCTCAAATAAATAATACTGAATTACCGCCGTTGTCACATCTTCTGAACTGCTCAAATCTAGCCTCCTTTGACTTATTAAGTAAACTATGATAATGGTTTCATCCCGACCATGGTTTAATTAGCATAACCCCGTAAACTTTGAAGTAACCAAACCGCCATGACGAATATCCAAACACACATCCAATTTATGAAGTACACCCTTTTATCCCTTCTTCAAAACAGAACCCGTAACACCAAAGATCGAAGACCCGAGATACGCTTTCCTTTCTCCAAGATGGTTCCATCATCACGGATTTTACAATTCTATGGTTTAAACCGAGAAATAGTTTCTTTCATGATTTTACAAAACCAAGAATAAACCGTATGATTGATCCGAAATGCACTTTACAATTACTGGATGTTTCCATTGTCACGGATTTTACATGTCTATGATTTAAACCGAGAAATAGGTTCTTTCGCGGGATTTTACAAAACCAAGACAAAACCGTAAACAATGTCAGCTTGAATGTGTTATGGCAACTTTGGTTTTGGTGAATATCTGTTTTAGGGGAACATGCAGTGGTTTATCAATGGTTTATTATCCAGCATCAACACCATCATCAACCATCCAATCAATACTTTGGTAAACACATCATTCACGCAATCTGTCGGCTATTGTAGTGACCACATGGAGAAGCAAGTCCGATATACCAAACTTGATCATGAAGTAGAATTCCCCAGAGAGTTTTTACTTAACCTTGTACTAATCCTTGTGATGAAGAAACGGTGTACCCAATGTACAAAACCTCTTGACATATCCTCAACTGCGTGAGACACCGAAGTGATAGCTACGTTGTGGGTTAATCGAGAAAGAATCACAACCGTAACTAAATAGCCAAGTCTTTATCACACTCAGAAATGCCCAAACAAGTCATCTTCGCGAAAGGGTAGAAAGAAAGAAGACAAAATAAGTAAACACGTCCGGAAAGACTCACATCAAATCCAAATAAGACATGCCGAACAACAAACCCATAGTCTACATTTTCCAATCAACACTTCAAGCCGTGACATAATGATCTATGTGAAAATGTATAATCCAAAGTATCAACTCATAGAACATCAAATCTCATCCTCAACTTTAGTCTCAAATCAAACCAAATCTCTAATCAAATCACATAACACAAAGCACATAAATACAATCCAATTTTTGAGAGAAGCTCATTTATCCTTACCATCTAAAGTCTTAAGTCAATATCCAATGATAATATTCAAGCTCACCTCAAAGAATATTACCATCAAAATATATTCGCCATGAATTACAAATAAGCTCCAATTAACCATAATCAAATAAAATTCATGACTCGGGTTTAATCTTGAATAAGTGAACACTCCATGTAATAACTCGACCCAAAAGTGTGATTACTAGACCCATTGCAATCATGTTAACATGTAACCATCACGGCCCATGTTCAAGAAATAAACCGTTTGGCAATGTTATAACTTATCCCAGTTCGTACACTTTCATACAAAATAATATATAATCATGCGCCCATGGATCATACTTAATCCTAATATATCTCACACACGTTCAAAACCTAATACTCTTTCCTAGTCAACTTAATGACCCTCATCATATGCCCTAAAACTACTCATATCAAACCCTAGATATTCACTCAATTATCCGCCTCCATCTCCTTTTATTAACCAAAATAACAACTCTTATCTAATCTTTCCTTTAATAATAATAATACCAAACCATGAGCATCTTGAGATCATTCATGTTAACACCCCTCGCAAAGCATCTTGGTTGGCTTGGCTTGTGGAACGGATAGGCCACGAGATGGTATGAGATGTGTGATGGCCACAAGGATGACATAAGGCTTGAAACGGCTTCGTTGATGCACAAATACATTCAGGTAGGTATTTCCTTGAAGCTTTGTTGTTGTAATTGAGTCGCAAATGAGCCAAGTACATGAGTTAACATATTTGTTAATATCATTACTTAGTTTCGGACATTAACAAAGAAAACAATATAGATCCGTGAAGCACAAGATCATTTGTGTATAGATCTTTAAGGATCTATGTGTTCTATGAACCGCACACAAGGGGTCAAAGCAGATCAATATATATAGTTTTCCTTTGAACCTTTGATTTGTCTTTCAATTAACTTAGCGAATCAAGTCACAAGAAATAACATCGTTGTTATTTTCTTTGACATTTGGCTCGAATATTGACAAACATCCTTTAGATCGATGATGATATACTTTGTGTGAAATGACCATTGAGTCTTGGTATATCCATGATAAACACGAAGGAATTTCTGAGATATGATAGTGAGCTTATTTTCATTGTGTTTTAGTTAACTGAAACATTCGAATGGAATTAGAGTTGGAGACAACAGTCTTGGACTCTCTTTCAAATCATTCGAACAATCAATAGAGGCTTGAGACTTTAAAGGTTGGATCGATGATGGAATGTAAAGCTCATGTTAGTTGACCTTTAAGAAGTCTTCATTAACTTGTACAACATGAGAACATATCTGAGATCAATTAAATTCATGTTGATAATGTTGATAAGTTGAGACATGTTTAAGTGCGAGTCTTGAGTCTTGAATGGGTTCGATGATGTTTAGAGTCATGTATGAGTCATTTCTTCTTCTCCATCTCATTCTTTTATGTCAAGTCGCTAGCCCTATTTTGTTTTGCTAATTTACGGTCAACAAATCACTACACTTTTTCTTTACAAAAGTTAAGTCGCTAGCACCAAGTCTTGTGTCAAGTCGCTACATAAGTTATGGAGCCAAGTTGCTAACTTTTTCAAACACAACAAGTCGTTACACCTTTTAGATACAAATCGCTAACTTTGCTAAATAGCAAGTCGCTAGCTTCATTTACTTCAAATAAGTCGCTAATCGGTTTAGATAAGTCGCTACCATATCAAAGTTACAACTCGCTACCTTTTTCAAAATAAGTCGCTACCCACTTTTACAAAGCAAGTCGCTACGACTTGTTAAATAACAAGTCGCCAGGCCATCTTTTAACCAAGTCGCTACTTAGCTTTTGACGTAACTCGCTACCAAGACTTTTGACATTTTATGATGAGTTTTCCGACCTGTTTTCCGACCATATTCATACTAAACCCAGAAATCTGCATATAACAGTTTTTAACCCATGTTTGACCACGTATAGACTTCACAGATTTGGACAAGTAATCAAAACCGTCACCAGTGCATGATAACTTAAGTATGTTTGGACCATAAACTGACACAAGTGAAGAGACAGATAAGAATACATGGATAAAGCAGAAGACTTTTTGGACCAAACCATGAATCTGGACATAAATGAGGACAAGTCTCTAGCAAGAACATGACCAAGTCTCTAGCAAGAACATGACCAAGTCTCTACCAAGAACATCAAAGACAACACCACAGATTCATATAAAACCATACGAGTAACAAAAGCAGATTCATAATATCAAAACCACATAAAAACCGATTCATACTAACAAAACCACACATGTTATCACCTCATAAAACCAAAAGCCAAACTGCTTTTAAAAATTAACCACGTAAAACCACTTAAACAAAAACCATATAAAACCATTGAATCATTACAAACAACACAACCTTGGCTCTGGTACCAATTGTTAGGATCGTGTATATTATTGTGTTGATGATTCGGGTGGTCTTGGATGATCAAAATACATGTTTGCCATAGTTAGAGAGAAGAGTAGAGAGAGAGGTGTTCTTGCTAGAGGTTTACACAAATTGTAAATATTAGATTGAAACACCACCCTTCCATGGATGGAAGGGGTATTTATACGGTTTGCACTAAGCTATACTACGACCTCCTATCGGCTGTGGATCGAGGATACATTGGGTAAAGACCCGTTTTCTTCCTCCACGGTGAAACACTACGCTAAACTAAACTAATAACTAACTAATAAACCGATAACCCGTAAACAACGACAAATAACGACACGTCTCACGAGCTAAAAAGCTTACGCTAGATCATAATTGGGGTGACCGACTTTACTTTCATCATGGAATTTTCTAATTCCTAAGCTTTGAATGGCGATAGAGGCCAATTGCCTAGGAGATATGACCAAATGACCCTAGGTGAGCGAACCGAGACGGAAGGGTAAGATATGACCAACTGATGACCCTTTATACTTTTGCGATTTGACCAACCCGATCACCTATCGCTTGGATGAACTTAAGAATTGAGGGTGTAGTGTCTAAGTTCCCAACGGTCGGCACTCACTATTTAGAATCTCGCATGTAGCGGTACTTAATGACTCGGCTTAGGGACCGTGGAACAACAGACTTATGACGGTGCGCTGATTTCTCCTGTGGTGGCATCTTTGCCGATAGGTTAGGCGAATTGATCAAATGTTGTCCTCTCGAATTTGACCCCACCAAGTAATTGGAAGTAGGTAGACGAGACATAACTAGCTAGGAGGATTGACTAGGTTAGCACCACTATTTCTCTATTGATTTCCTTTACCTTTATTTGCTTTTATATTCGCATTAGTAGTTTAATTAATTAAATACCTATCTAAACCATTAATATTCTCTGTGACAATTAGACTTAGTAATTATCCGACACATAGCTCTTGGGACGATGTTAGAATTAGAAAATTCAACAAGTTAAAGAGTCGGTCACCTCAAGTATAAGCATTCAATAGAAAGCTCGTAGTCGTAGTTATGTTATGTTAGTAAGTAGTTTGTTAAGTAACACCGTGGAGGACTGACGGTCTTTACCCACTGTATGCCCGATCCACGCCCGTAGGTGGCGTTTATTTGTAAGACACTATAAATACCTCTACCTCTCAAGGTAGAGGGTTGGAGCTTCTATACCATTTTTCTTTGTTTCACATAGTTCCCAACTCTTCCATTTCTCTCTCTAGAACTTTCTCTCTAAACTATTGTGAACGCCCATATGTTATTGATATGATGTGTTAGTGAAATCCTATATATTACAATTGGTATCAAGAGCCATGGTTTGATCACCATCTTCATGCTCTTTTGTTTTGGTGGATTTCATAAGGTTTTGGGGTATTAAGGGTTTAGGAGAGTTTGATTCATTTGGACAAATTCTAGTGTTAAAGTTTGAATTTTGCTTGTACTTTTGTGCTTAGGATCATCATATTTGTTTATGTTTTGAATTGGAAGGCTTAAATCATTGTGGTTTGGTTGTTTTGATTGATAAAGTGGTTATTTGTGAACATAGGACGAAGCGAGTTGAGTCTCGTAATTGTTTTTCTTCAAAACGAGTTGCTTTGTTTCGTATGTGTGACAACCCGTACTTTCGTGTCATTTCTAAACAATTTATGCCTCATTATTTCAACATTTATCGTAAACTAGGTTTACGTGTTCCAAATTGCCAGTAACCTTTATGGTTTAGCGGCGAATTCATGATCATAACATCACGTACATTTCATATGGACTAAGATTAGTCTACATTTCATTAACATCATTTGCATCACGTTAGTTCATTCATGACATTGCATTTCACTTGTATCGTGAGTTATTATTTTGAATATTTAATCCGTTACTTTCAAAATGATCCCGACATATTTTTATACTCACATTTAGTTGTAAAACTATATTTTGAGTTTATCTAGTGTTTTGAATTTATTTGGTATATTAATCGTTAAAGTTAAATTATTACGATGCTTTTCTTAAAAACTATACGATAATTATTTTATCACTCAAATTTCACAAGGAATGTATTTTTACAATTTTTATTATCTCATTACATTCTATTTTGATCTATTAAAAACTTACTTGTACCAAAAAGTTACCATTTACCTTTAATTATACATTTTCCTACACATGTTACTTATACTTTATCAAATATTTACACTACACATTTTAGAAAAAAAATAAAAATAAATATCTACTAATACCTCCCCTTGGCCGCCAAGGGGAGGGAGGCATTAAATGAGTATGGCCTTGATTGTTAATAAATTTTACTCATACAAAAGTCTTCACTTACCTCATTTCACTCATACAACACATTATTATCAAGTGTTAGAAAATCATTTTCTCTTTGTTATCCATCAAGAACCGCCATCATAGAGAGTTCACAAGGGATCAAAAATTTTCTCAAGATTCAAGCATTAACAATCTAGATAACATTCTTTATAAGGTTTTGAAATAAAACCAAGAGTGTTTAAGTTTAACCTTGTTCTTTGCACCTCATCATATTAACTAGTAAGCATTTTTCTTTCATTTTCATGTTTCATTTTCATTTCATATGTATCTTTTCATTTTGGTACAAACATGCAAGACATATGTTGTTTATACCATTTTACATGATTTTTAGCAATATATATATATATGGTCATCCTATAATTATCCCTTGGTATACGCTGGTCTTGATGATGTCTAGGAACCCATGACACCCTAAGAAGGTGTATGGTAGGATTAGATTAGCTTTGGAGTTGATTTGAAAGGATTAGAATAGGTTTAGTACGAGAAAAACTATTTTCGACACGTATAAAATATGTTCTGTCCTTGTTTTGATTTTCTGGAAAATCCGACAGTAGGCACGACTTTTGGCCTTGATATTTAAAAATATACTTTAAAACGAATCCGCGGCCGCTTGAACGGATAAAACGGAGTTATAACGAAGAAGTTATGAATTTTTAAAGTTTGGCGATTAAATATATTATTTTCTCGAAATTTCAGATACTATTTTACTCTATTCGGTCAAAACGAGCCTTAAGCTTCACAAATTATTTCGACTTATCAAAATATATTAGTATACTTTGATACGGCTAAGGACATATTATACGAGAAAACGGATTTGAAACGACAAAGATATGCACGTTTTCATAAAATTGCCGTAACTATTATTTTCCTCAAAACTATATTATTTTACGAGATAAGTGTTACGTTAATGAAACGCACCATGTTAGCGGCTGCTTTTATCAATGATGTGGAACTTTTGAAACGAAATGTCTTCTAATAAAATTTAGATCACCGGGCATATTTTTCAAAACGATGTCGCTTGTATAGCGGAGTTGTAATAAATTAATTACGGATGTTTAAACTTGGCCGAAACTCACTTTTTACATAACAATTAGCCAAAATCACCATCTTTAACCCTTATTATCTTTATGTTCAAGACCTTTTGACGAAAACTCCTGAACTCGAAACTTCTAGATTTCGATACAAATTTTCCAAAACCGTCGAAGTTCGCTTTCTAACGATCGACGACACCATTTTACGACTAGTTTTCCAAAGCCATTTTTGTTAATTTCATGAAAATTCGACGACATTGTTTTGCGATTTAAAAGTGATAATTTCACTATAAATCATTATAAAACCATTGTAGGATGACATTTTGACGTAAATACTTGTAAAGTCATTTTGAAGGGTCAAGACGCCAAAAGAGTATTTTTCGACGATAAGTAATATTTTCAAAACTCGTAAATGGTATAAATAATATACTAAATGCATGCATAACATTACATTGCAACTCATTACATATCATATCATTCGTAATAGGTCCGCATTAAAGTTTCACATTATACCTCTGTACTCACTCTTGTCATCATACCGCTTTATCAAGTGAGTTTTCATAGCCCCGCTTTACAAGTTTTACATTATTTCAAACCTACGGGAGAATACATTGCACAACATTTTATTACGATACCAAGTATGTTAAATTCATTTACATTGCTTCGAGTTACAAAGTTGCCGCTTAAAAGTCCCCACTTTAATGCATGAGCCGTTAATTTTTAGAAGCGTGCGAGTGGATAGATCTATCGAGGTGACACCTCCATCCGAGTTGGTGAATCCCAACTTGTCATACGGATGCATTTCATTCATAAACATTATTAGAGTTGTTTGGCAAGACACTATGTTGGGGCGTACATCAGTCTGAGCTTCGGTATCATGCGCTTAAGCAATTGTAACATTTTTACGTGACATAATTGTCATGCCTGTAACATTTTTACGTGACATAATTGTCATGCCTGATCTATACTTGTGTAGCCGTATAAAACATTTACATAAACCTATGATTTCTCACCAACATTATTGTTGACCATTTTAGCAATGTATTTTCGTGTAACTAAGGCATTATCATCATGGTATGGTTAAGGAACCACCTTTGAGTCGCGGCGCCGACTTACATCATTGTACATCATGGCACTTTCTTTCAAAACATCGCTTGACTTGTAATATATTTATGTTTCCGCAAACTTTGTAAACATTTGGGACCTATACTTTGTAAACTCGATTGTTTTAATAAATCAAACGATGTTCTTTTCAAACGACACTTTAGGTCGCTCAATATAACTTGAATATGGTGCTATGACGATCTATCCTCGTGAATTCCATTCACGCAAAAAATGTAAATTGGGGGTGTGAAGATGCGAGTTAGTATATGCGACTGGCTATTTAGCGAGTTGATTTTCATGCGACTGGGTTCTAAGCGAGTTGTTTCCTTAAGAGACTTGAGTTCTAAAGTTTACTTGTTTCATTGCTTAGTTGTGTGTCTTGAGTTGGCTATTTAGCGACTTGTTCCATTAAGCGTGTTGACAAATGTTGCGAGTTGATGCTAATGTGACTTGCTATTTAGCTTAATTGATTCCTTGCGAGTTGTCTCCTCGAGCGAGTTGGTTGTTT
Source organism: Chrysanthemum lavandulifolium (assembly GCA_022545495.1). Classification (NCBI taxonomy): domain Eukaryota; kingdom Viridiplantae; phylum Streptophyta; class Magnoliopsida; order Asterales; family Asteraceae; genus Chrysanthemum; species Chrysanthemum lavandulifolium. Next base: position 79,276,167 of record CM040239.1, on the reverse strand, counting down.
AGCGAGTTGATAACTAAGCGAGTTGTGTGTTTTGCTACTTGTCTATTTTAGGCTTGTTACCCTTCGTGATACATTCTTATGGTTGTTCTTTTGGTTTAGTAAAATCCGTGAAAGAATCAATTTCCGCTTAATCAAAGAATAGTAAAATCCCGCAGAACTTGTAATCATGGCAAACATCGTTCCTACTATTTCCTCAAGAGTCGAGGACGCTCAAGCTGTTGGTTCAGATACTCGCCCACCCATGCTTGATGTAACCGACTACGACTCTTGGGCTCAAAGAATCGATCAGATCTTGCCTTGGAAAGGAAAATGGGGTCAACATTCTCAAATCGATTAATGAAGGACCTTATCTCGTTGAGACTACAAGAGACATAATTGATATCTGCCGCAGATGGAACTATGATTTTGGACCAGACAGCCAAAGACGTATGATGAGCTCGATGATAAGGAGAAAAGAGATTCGATGTCGATATCGTGGCTTCTAACATCGTACTTCAAGGTCTTCCAAAAGATATCTACAAGCTAATCAATCACAACACCGCCAAGGCGGTGGGATAATGTCAAGATGCTTCGTCGGTTCAATTAACTATGGAAGACAGAGAATCACAACTCTATGATGAGTTTGAGCACTTCAAGATGAAACCGGATGAGAGCGCCTATGAGTATTACGTGAGATTCCACAAGCTTGTCAATGACATGAGGAATATCGAAATGACCATGCCAAACATTCGCTTGAACTCTAAATTTGTAAACAACATGAATCCCGAATGGCACAAGTTTGTCACTTCGTGAAGCTAACCAAAGGATTGAAGAATACAAACTATGAGCAACTCTATGCATTCCTTCTTCGTAATGAGAGACATGCTATGTTTGAAAAAGGATTCTTAATCGCCAAAACCAACCATGGAGAGACAAGCTCATCGAATGATTCAACCGCCTTCTACTCAAACATAGGAATCACAACCAAAGCCTCACAAGTCATACCCATGGGTAATGGTAATCACAAACTCATTTCACCCAATGTTCAAACAAGTTGATGCTAATGAACACGTGGAAACTTCATTAATCAACTGGCTCTCATGATCATCAAAACATGAACTCTCTCCACACACCAACAAAACCTCGTAACATCATCTAATCTACACAATCGTGCCACCGCCGAGACGGAAAGGTTAGGGTACAACCTGCTCAAGAAAGACAGATGAACAAGGAAGAGGTGGAGTTGGTAGAGGTTTTGCCGCAAATCGTATCATAGGGAAGGAATGGAAATCAAGGACAAGTAAAGCCGATCAAGTGTTACAACCGTGGTGGTGAGGACATATTGCAAGAAACCGACATTACCAAAACGCCTCGTAATGCCGAGTACTTGTGGGATAAGATGTTGCTAGTACAAGCTCGTGACAATGGAGCAATTTGGATGAAGAGGAGTTACTGTTTTTCGTCAAGGGAATGCCAAGACATATGATGTCGATGTTGATGAACACCAATTCATGAGATTGGTCATAATCATCGTAATGCCTTTCAAGTAGCCGATTGATGCATTTGACTCGATGTAGATGATGAACCCATCGCTCAAACAATCTTCATGGCTAGCATCTCACCTATGGTTTCTCCAAAAGTTTCATCACCACAAGTGGTCCATCCAAAGACAAAATCATTTCGAGGTACTTAAACTATACGACGAAGTTGATGAGAAAAGATACATGATGAAGTACAATCAATCGTAATTATTGAGTCGATATTGAAAATATGGGCAATGTCGATGTTGTCCCATATGATCAATATGTGAAACAAAGTGAAAGTGAGATTGTACCATGTGATGTATCTTATGCGATCAATGATGACTATGCTTTTGACAAATACATCGCATGTACCGATGAGTCTCATTATCTCTCGAACTTAATGCTTATAAAGAATGTGTTGCTATTTATGAACAACGAGCTAAGTTTGAGTTAACCACTCGTGAAGCGTGAGATGGATGACCAAATGCGCATAACTATTAGACAAAGTAAGTTTAGAGAAGAAGTATTAAAACAAGAGTTAAACTCTTACAAGAAAAGCTTTCTAAAACTGCTAAGCAAAACAAAACTTCAAGAAAATGTTCAAATGCTTAGCAAGAATTATGTGCTAAGGAATCAAAATTTTGAATGATTTTTCTAATCTAAAACCTTGAAAACAAGCTTGAACATAAGTTGTACGTATAAAGAAATACCATTCAAATCGCTCACTTAATCACTAAGCACGTAGTTTTAAGTGATAAGCATAGTACTCCCTTGTTGAGGAACCAAATCCAGAGGTCATTAAAAGGCTAAAAGTGCTCATAAGGTAATCCATGATGGTAATGAAATCCTTAAGCCTAGACAGAAACCTAGTTGCGTTGAGTGCAATCGAGGAAGATAGAAAATTAGATGATGCATCTAGGAGAAAATGAATAAGAAGCTAGATGATCCCGAATGTAAAAAGAATAACATAATGATCAAACCCCATGATTACAAGAAGGAAAACTGGATCTCCTTAAACAAATTTAAGCCTCAAACGTTGTTAACACCAACAAGTATTCGAAAAGGGACTTAGATAAGCAAAAATGAAAATCTTGTTGAAACAAACCCTCCCTTAGAAAATGCTCAGCTGACGTTGATCCTACAAATACACCAATGCATTTAGTTCCTAGAACTATTGCCACTAAGAGCAAGACCTTAATCACCAATATGTTATTTTTCAACTATTTGTCGATTTTGAGAAAACTTGTAAGAAAAGGATCACACCCATCGATTATCAAGGGAAAGGGTTTTGAGCAAACAAAAGAATGCTATCTAACTGAGGCCATGCCTTTCTTTACACAACTAAAAGATCAATTTGAGAGTCTTAAAAGGGGATAGATTCGAGATATTAAAGGAATGGAAAAGGAATTTGATGCAATGATAATTGAGGTTAGTGACTATGAGCGAGCACTAAAATATAATGAGATTGAGAGGAAGAACTTGCATACATTTGAGACTCTTATTTATGAATGTATTACTCAAGATGTGTTTTACATCGCTACTAATTGTTCCATTAATGCTTCTCGATTTCATGAATTATCTGTTGCTCGAAAGTCTCCCATGATCGTGTCATTGAGCTTGAAAAACTAACTCTAAACCGCATGATAAAGTTGAACAGATGATCATGATAACCGGTAAAACAGCTTTTCTAAATTAGAAGTTGAGCATCTTGCTTTGCAATTAAAATATCAACATCCGAAAGAAAATGTTAAAACCTCAAATATCAAGACATCTTTGGATGTTCGTGAATTTGATGCGCTTTTGAAATTAACAAACGTGATGAATGATTCGAGCTCATTGTATCATGATCGAAAGTTGAAAGCCCAAATATCTCAATTAAAGGGTGAAATGAACAATGTGCTCGCTCCCAAATGCCTCCTCCTTTAGATTTTCGAATTCTCAAAATTTTCATCTACAAAACTTGGTCAATGCTTTACAAAAGGAAAATGAGAGTTTTCTAGAAGAAAATGAAAAGGTTAAACGTCATTTCAATGAGTTATTTGAGTCAATAAAAGTCACTCGTAATAAAATAATGAACAAATAACTTCAAGCAAAAGGAAATTGAGAATCTAAAGAGTCGTGTAAAAGGAAAATGCCAATGACCAATGGGGAGAATGGTCCATCAAAGGTGCATGGTTGTAATAAATATGCTTTGTCTGTGAATTATGTTCCTCCTCACCTTAGGAATAATAAACTTTTCATTCAAACATATTTCTCATACCTTAAGGATAGTCTAGAATGTCTTCGTGAGATTGTAGAAGAGGATAAATTAGTGAAACCACTTGATAATGCAATTGGCCATGCATGCTTATATGCCAAACGATCTTAAGAACTTCTAGAATGCTTAATTACAATATGTCCTAAATCCCTAGGTAAGCAAGTCAACCCTTGATACCTCGTTCTATGCCTAATGCCAAGTATACAAATCATTCAATGCCCAATGTTATGAATGTGAACTTTAGTAGGCCTTCAAATAGTTCGGATCCCAAAGACCTCCAAAGTTAAGAAAGTGAACCTCAATGTGCCTCGAATAGTTCACATCCCAAAGACATCAAAACAGAAAGGCAAAAGTAGCAAAACCAACTAATGTTCCTGCTCCTCTGCTACAGAGTAATCAAGTGACATTAAAGCGAAAGGGTCAAAGTCTCAAGGCAATACAAGGAATGATAGGGCCTCGCAAGCTAAGAATGAGCATTGGAAGAAAGTAGAAGATCACCGTAGGGAGAATTTGAATAAAACGAATCGTGTTGATTCTAGTATTAGCCATAGGCGTATTGTAATTAATTCAATTCTAATACTATTTGCAAACCATGTAATGATGTCTCGTGAATTCATTACTAATCATGAATGTGGTGTGAATGCTTTGTCTAATGCGGTCAAATCCTCGCTAATATTGTTAATGCAAAAATCATTCTAAGAAGGCTAAAAGGCAAAGGCGAAAGAAAGTTAGAAAACAAAGGAAACCCACAGAAGAACATTTAGTAAGATAGGTTATCGGTGGATACTGTTGGCCATAAGGTTAATCGACAATGCCCACTAGAAAATGGATGCCTCTTGGTAGAACTATTCCTAAGAAGTGAACATACTTTGAATAGGGCAAATACGGACACTAGTATCGCATCTATTCATAATGATTCCATTGCTTCTATTTCGATGTGGGCGTTCCAATCATCATTATTAACCAAATGGAACCCATTCTTGCATGGGGATCCTAATTATCCGATTATCCATTCTTGTCGTGTTCAACTGCAGATCGCTCAAATCGCTCGTGGTACCGGACTCAGTCGCTCCAAGCATATGATCGAGACCGGTCATGCTCATGAACTTCGTGAGTAAATTCATCGGGACAGTTAGATTCGAGAACCACTATTTTGGAGCTATTATGGGTTATGGAGATTATGTGGTTGGTAAAGTGTGATTTGTGGTATATTATGTGGAAGGTCTTGGTCACAATCTGCTCTCTGTTGGTCAATTCGTGATTCCGATCTAGAAGTGGCTTTTAGAAAACATTCTTGTTTCGTTAGAGAACTTGATGGTGAGGAATTATTAAGAGGTACTCGAGGTTCAAACCTATACACCATCTCTATCGACGACATGATGAAGTCCTCTCAATCGCTTGTTGTCAAAGGCTTCTAAAACAAAGTCTTGGTTATGGCATCGCTGCCTCAATCACTTGAACTTTGGTACCATAAACAACCTTTCCGAAAGGATCTTGTCGAGGTTTACCAGTTAAAATATGAAAAGATCATCTTTGCTCACCCAATTGGGAAAAAGCACGAAATATGCCCATAAACCAAAACCCACAAACTCAGAATGGAAGTTCTTCATACCCTTCATATGGATCTGCATGACCAATGAGAGTGCAAACGATAAATAGGAAGAAATACATTCTAGTAGTTGTTGATGACTACTCTCGATTTACTTGGGTAAAGTTTTTGAGGACAAAGGATGAAACTCGATTTCATCATCAAACTAATCAAACGACTTTCAGTTCGACTCAACAATACGATCGAATTGTTTCAACAGACAATGGCACGAGTTTGTTAACAAAGACTTAATTCGGTTTATGAAAGTGTTGGAATCACCATCAAAGAAGTGTTCCACGAACTCCTCAATGTAACGGTGTAGTTGAAAGATTTAAATCGAACTCTTGTAGAAGCCACAAGAACAATGCTTATTTATTCAAAGGTTCCAATGTTTCTATGGGTCAAGCCATTGCCACCGCTACTACACCCAAAATCGTTCCTTATTCACACCTCTCATGGAAAAACTCCATATGAACTTATTCATAAACGAAAACCCGATCTCTCCTACCTTCGTGTGTTTGGTGCCTTGTGTTATCCAATGAATGATGGTCAAGACTTAGGAAAATTAAGAGCAAAGGCGAGATATTGGAGTTTTTGTTGGTTATGCACCAAACAAGAAGGGTTACTGAATCTACAACAAAAGAACCCGAAATATCATGGAAACAATTCACGTTACGTTCGATGAGTCGACCGGTCATATGGCTCCCGGACAATCCAGCTCGGACCCGCACTTCAAAACAATCCCATTGGTTCATCCTTGTACCAATTCCTCTCCAAAGAACTCCATATGTACCTCCAACTGAAGATGATTTGAAGAAATTATTTGATCCGATGTTTGATGAACATTATGAGCCAAGTGCTAATGAATCACATTCCACAATGTAGGTGCGCATATCCTGCGAATGAAGTCAATCCTCCGGTCTCAATATCATTAAGTCAAGAAGCGCTGCCGATCACTGCCTCATCAACAAATCATCAATCTTCAAATGTATATCATGGAACTGCTTACGGCATCGCGATGAAGTTAATCCTTGCTACCCCTGAAGATGCTCCATTTGAAAATATATTTGCTCCTCGAATCATCATCGAACCATCTTCATCGAGACATCGACTGCTACTTGGTTCCACAACCACAACCACATGAACATCTTAGAAAATGGACACATGATCACCCATTGGATAACATCATTGTAAACCCTTCTCGTCCGGTATCCACTCGTAAGTAGCTTGCTATTGATGCCTTATGGTGCTTCTTTAACTCCGTACTCTCAAAGATCGAACCTAAAGATGTTAAAACCGCTATGAATGAAGACAAGCGGTTCAATGCCATGCAAGATGAAATTCATGAGTTTGATCGATTAGATGTATGGGAATTAGTACCGACTCCAGATTGTGCTATGATCATTGCTCTTAAGTGGATCTTCAAAGTGAAGCTTGATGAGCATGGTGATGTTTTGAAAAATAAGGCTAGGTTAGTGGCTAAAGGTTATCGTCAAGAAGAAGGTATTGACTTTGAGGAATCTTTGCTCCAGCTTGCTCGTGTCGAGGCGATCGAATCTTCTTGGCTAATGTTGCTAGCAAGAACATGGTTGTTTATCGGATGGACGTGAAAACCGCATTTCTTAAGGGAGATCTTAAAGAGGTCGTCACGCCCCCAACCCGAAGGATTTGTGAATCCAGAGCATCCTACTCATGTTTATCGTTTGAAGAAGGCTCTCATACGGTCTAAAGCAAGCTCCAAGGGCATGGTATGATACACTATCAAAGTTTCTTCTATCTACCGGATTCAAAAAAGGAGCGTTGATCCTACATTGTTCACCGTAAAGTCGTGCAAACATTTAATTCACGCTCAAATTTATGTTGATGATATCATCTTTGCCTCGATCGACCCCAATGAGTGTGACCGTTTTTCAAAAGAAATGGGTTCTAAATTTCAAATGTCAATGATGGGAAAATGTCATTTTTCTTGGGATTACAAATTTCACAAAGTCGCGGAGGCATTTTTATAAATCAATCTAAATATGCAAATGAGATTTTAAAGAAATTTGGATTTGATTCTAGTGACCTGCTGACACTCCCATGATTGAATGTACTAAACTAGATGAGGACCACTGGGGATCATGGTAGACCAAACAAAATATCGTAGTATGATTGGATCCTCGATGTACCTCACAACTAGTAGACCGTACATCCTGCTCACTGTGTGCATGTGTGCTAGATATCGCCTAAGCCTACTAAAAAGCACCTTGAAGCGGTTAAACGGGTCTTTAGGTATCTCCAAGGAACCATCGATGGGACTATGGTGCCAAGGACACCGGTATGTCACTAACCGCCTATGCAGATCCGATCATGCAAAGTTGTCAAGATACACGTCGAAGTACGTCTAGAGGTGCTCGGTTTTTGGGTGATAAGCTTGTGAGCTGGTCTTCAAAGAAGCAAATGAGTACTTCTATTTCCTCTGAGTAGGCTGAATACATAGCCATGTCATCTTGTTGTACTCAAATCCTATGGATGAGATCCCAATTATCCGACTATGGCTTTGAATTCAACAAAATCCTCTCTTTGTGATAATAAAGTGCTATTGCTCTCTCATGCAACAACGCTCAACACTCAAGAGCAAAGCATATCGACATTCAACATCATTTCATCGTGAACAAGTGGAAAAAGGTGTGGTGGAACTCTATTTTGTGAGGACTGAATACCTAGAGAACGTTTTGAGTTTATCCTTCCACGTCTTGGTCTAAAGAGTTTACAACCGGAAACACTCAAGCGTCTTCAAGAGGAGGACGAGGAGTAAAGGTCTTTCTTCATCTATCTCTTGTATATATTTATTCAAAAAGCAAAATACAAAATTACAAAACCTCCAAAAGCAAATAAAAAATATAAAACTTTCAAAATCCTAAAAATTTGAAAAATCTTGAAAAATTCTCAAAAATATTCTTATTTTGTCATGTTTTTTCCATATTCGATGTCATCTACGGACTTTGTGTTGATATTCAAAGAATGTCACGGGTCTTTAGATGTTCTTCAATGTACATAGTTTAAAAAAAATGAGGCGGAGAAAATGGTGGTTTATTGTTATTTCAGCAAGAATCTGCTTTCAAAGAAAGAACGAGCCATGCTATATCCGGTTTTCAAATCTCATGCTCGATTCTATAAATACAATTTCTTACTATCTAATGAAAACTAATTGCTTTGAAAAATTACTGGACTCTATTTTTGAAAATCATCGATTGAGGGGAGAATGATTTTCAATTAAATTAAAAAGTGTATTTTTCAAACAATGGTACCGCATCGTGGTTATTATTAAGTTTTCAAAAGATATTCAAGCATGTTTAATCTTTGGAGTCTAAAGTCTCAAAATTCGATCCTTATCGCTTAAAAAGTTTCTCAAGATCAAGTCACAATTCTCCTTAAAGCTTTCAAATTCAATTTAAATCTCGAGATCACAATTCTCAAATGACTTGATAATTGTGATCGGGGGATAATTTGTGATTTAAATTGGATTTAATCTGATAATTCGATAAATGGTTTTATAAGGATGTATAAGCTCTCCTCCACGCATGTGACAAACGATTTCAAATTTTCCATGCACATGTTGAGGGGGAGAATCTACTTTAAACCTTAAATTATTGAAACATGATTGAATTATCTCTATGTGCAGGTTCCTTCTAATATGTGCAAAACTCTTTCAAACTTTGAGGCACATATTGAGGGGAGAAACTTTGAAAACCTCATCCTTCCTCAAAATGTTTTATCTAAAGTAAATTGATTGAAGTGATGATGATCATTTTAGAAAATGTTAATAAAAGATTGGACTGTCATTCTTAATCTAACGATTTCAAAGATCTCTTGCTCCATATGCTAAAACAATTTCGAATTATATGCATATGTTGAGGGGAGCATTTCTAAAATTATCAAAACAATTGAGATACAAAATGCTTTGATTTTATATCACAAGTATCTTGATTGATTTTCAAATGGTTTTCAATTGGTTTCAAGGCGAAGAACTATACCAAAAGACCCACCAATCCTACTTTATGCATGGTGATATAAGGATGATAAGGTTAGGTTATGGTCCCATGATCCGCTGAACCGGAGGGATCTACCGAGACAATCCACTAGTTAGTGTAGAAGTCCTTAGGTATGATGATAAAAGGAGAAAATGAGATATAGGAAGAGTGCGGATCGAGACGAGGAGCTAGTAATCGAATAAACCCAACAAGGTTCTAGCTATGAAGTCTCGGTAAGCACTAAAGGGTTGAAGAATGAAAAAGAATTGAATAAGAAAAGGGTGAAAAGAAATAGCCTCCATTTATTCAACCATAGAGCGTAAACCGGGTACAATTCATATACTCTCGATGGTAACATCGGTATTGAAGACAAGACGTCATGGACCCAAGTGACGCCTCGCACTACAACTTCCCAAATCACTCAAGTTCATCTTATAAGGGCTTGTTTCATTCTCACGGGAACCTACATTAACTATCGACCTTCTTAGAGTTTGTTGATATTGAAGAAGGAGACCTCTCCCTAGTCTCCGGCAGATAGGAACCAAATGTGCACAATTGAGTCTATAGCCACGAGATCATCAATAAATCTCTTTAGGACACCACAATGAAGACTCTACATACACACAATATGGAAAGAGAGATTATATCTTATGAGTCCTTCGCATTATCCTTGTGGTATTGCGGAACATCCGAGTGATATGCTAACATATTCACAATGAAGATGGAAAGCCTTCTCGAGCCATCATCAAACAAGCTCTGGTAGGTGGCATGTGAGATCTATTCAATAGATCAACAATGTGACAAGCGAATGAAACAATGGGGCGATTCAATCTGTTGAATCAATCACGGATTCGTGTTATGGATTGACGGATACCTTTGAAAACCGGTCGTTGTGCTTAAAAACTCTTTTCTTTAGCACATTGACGTGTACAAATTTCTCAAAATAAAGGTGTTTATGATTGATAATTGATTTTCATTAAAACCTTCGCTTTATTTCAAAAACAATTTATAATTGAGCGATACACGATTGTTTTTCAAATCTCTTTCATCAATCATGAATCTCAAATTACCGGGTTCACTCACTCCGTGTTGTCTTCTTTGAGACGCTCCGGATTGAGAACTGCTAGAGAGCTGCGAAACCCCGTCAAGGAAATTCTTCGAATTCTACCCGATCACAACTTGATTTGTATCGATCAACGGGAACCGTGGGCGTGTACCTCAATTCAACGAAGTGATCAAAGACACTTCGTGCTTTATTGCTAATCACAGTATGCGTGTCACCGACGGTTGCAAATGATCGTAATGAAGCGGTCAATCCATAGCCGCATGCTCACACATCACATTCATATCCAAAGAAATCATGATTAGTGCATCAATGACTCGATATTTTCACTCCATGCTTCGCTACGCGCTACCAATATCATGAATCAACGAAGCTTCCGCTACTCGATGAAGAAATCATGATCCGTAATGTGAGCATGTCGGTCCAAAAGTCACAACATCACATAATACCAACATCACAAAGGAAGAGTCGAGATCTAATATGGTCGATGATCTCAAAGGTGCTCAACAATCATTCTCACGTGGATCGCTTAATGACCTCCACTTGGAATTCCCTAACATGCAATAATGAAGAATCAAAGACTACGAGCTCTCGAGCAAAGGACTTAATCAAGAATCCTAGAACAATCTAATGTAATATCTGTTTGTATTCATTGTAAATTGAGGTGACCTCCTTAGGGAGATTGTTAGGAATTAGAAAATTCGATCGTTAAAGAGTCGGTCACCTCAAGTATAAGCATTCAATGAAAGCTCGTAGTCGTAGTTATGTTATGTTAGTAAGTAGTTTGTTAAGTAACACCGTGGAGGACGGACGGTCTTTACCCACCGTATGCCCGATCCATGGCCCGTGGGTGGCGTTTATTTGTAAGACACTATAAATACCCACTACCTCTCAAGGTAGAGGGTTGAGCTTTATACCATTTTTCTTTGTTTCACATAGTTCCCAACTCTTCCATTTCTCTCTAGAACTTTCTCTCTAAACTATTGTGAACGCCCATATGTTATTGATATGATGTGTTAGTGAAATCCTATATATTACGCACGACCTCGGCTTTAACATTTACTACACTACACACGACCGGGTACACTGCTCGTTAGTGCATTAGGGTAGACCATAGGTATAGCGAGACATTATAAATATTAAGACCTGGTCAGTAAAACCTGCATCAAAGCACCAAAATAAGAGTAAACATTTGAAAATTCTTTACCTCTATGAACCTTTTCAATACAACTTTATACATTTTTTATTGGGTAATTTACAAAATTTTGTCCATGTGGTTTTTGATTTTTTCACTTCTAACCACTCCCAAACTTAGTTACAAAAAATGCCATTGTTGTTCATTTTGTTACACCCCTCGTCCCTTTTGCACTGACTATTGGTCAACCGTCATTGAAATGACAAAAATACCATCCTTTTCTTCTCCCATTTTAATTTCCTCTTGAATTTTCATTTATTAAGTGTAACAAAATATGAATAACAATGACATTTTATTGTAATTAAATTTTGCGAGTGGCTGATAGTGCAAAATTCATAAACACATGGACAAAATTTGTAATTTACCCTTTTTTTATTATAAAATTGATAACATCAAATAGTCCTAAATATTAAGTGTCAATTTCCCCCGATAATGCTTGTAATTTATATGGGTTTACGCTTGTTTTCCAATGTTTTCCACTTTTAGGTAAATTACGAGCATTGGAGCTAAAGAGACGCGGAACTGGAGAAATATCAAAAGATTTATCACAGTATGCTAATTTGAAGAAGTTACGGCGTAACTCATCTCTCACATTACGCCGTAACTAAAGCGTGACTCAGAAAACCAACTCATCAGAAGGTTACGGCGTAACTCTCCCTAAAGGCTACGATGTTATTATATTAGGTCAAATGGCGTTCCACGCCGCTGATATCTACGCCGTAACTATTCCACCAACTATGGCGTAACCAAGTATATTGAAGACTACGGCGTAACCACTAATAAGGTTACACCATAACTAGCAGATCTAGTGCAAAATACGAAGGAATTGAAGGTTACGGCGTAACTCTTGTTATAGTTACGCCGTAACCCATATCTGGCCTATAAATATGTAAGATATTGGTTTTCACTTACACATCAAACCATAACCTAAAGTGGGCGTATAAGTGGAATTCTAGAGAGAGAAAGTTAGAGGTTTAGGGAACTTTAGTAAGAGAAAGAAAGTTCTTATTATGAGCTCAACCCTCTACCTTGGGAGGTAGAGAGTATTTATAGTCTTACATAAACGCCACACAACGGTCATGGATCGAGCATACAATGGGTAAAGACCCGTCCGTCCTCCATGGTGTTACTTAACTAAATACTACTTAGCTTGAAATATCTACGACTACGAGCTTTCTAGATTACATATACTTGAGGTGACCGACTCTTTAATACCGGAATTTCTAATTCCTAACAATCTCCCCTGGGAGGTCACCTCAATCATGTACTAAAATTACATTGAATACAAATAGATATTACATTAACAATTGTTCTTGCATTCTTGATGTAGTACTTTGTTCCTAAGCTCGTAGTCATTGATTCTTCACATTGCATGTTTGGTTACTCGGTGGAGGTCTTTATCGATCCACGTGATAATAAATTTGAGCCGACTTTTGAGACCGCTACCAACAAAAATCTCGAGACATCCATTGTAGTGTTGGTATTATGTGATGTTGTGACTTTAGGACCGACATGCTCACATTACGGATCATGATATCGCCTCATCGAGTAGCGGAAGCTTCTTGATTCATGATATTGGCGTGCGTAGCGTAAGCATGGAGTGAAAATATCGAGTCATTGATGCACTTATCATGATTTCTTTTGAGATGAATGTGTAGTGAGCATGCGTGTTAGGAATTAGAAATTCCCGATTAAAGAGTCGGTCACCTCAAGTATATGTAATCGTTAGAAAGCTCGTAGTCGTAGTTCTTTTAAGTTAAGTAGTAATTTAGTTAAGTAACACCGTGGAGGACGGACGGGTCTTTACCCACTGTATGCCTCGATCCACAGCCCAAAGTGTGGCGAGTTATGTAAGACTATAAATACTCTCACCTTCCAAGGTAGAGTTGGAGCTCATAATAATATCTTCACTTTCTCTCACTAAGTTCCTAAACCTCTAACTTTCTCTCTAGAATTCCATCTTATACGCCACCTTGTGTTATGGTTTGATGTGTATGTGAAAAGTTATATCTTACAATTGGTATCAAGAGCCATGGTTAGATCATATCTTGCACATCTTTGGATTTATAGTGGTTTTAGGTGGTTTTGAGTTTGAAAAGTTTAGTGGTTTTGCATCATTTGGTTGATTTCTTGTGTTAAAGTTTGAATTTTGTTGGTACTTTGTGTTTAGAATCATCATAAGTGTTTAGGTTTTCATTTGGGAAGCTTGAATCATCTTGGTTGGGTTGTTTTTGGATTGAAAAGTGATGTTTATATGGTTTTCATGGTAGCGAGTTAGTTCACGGATAATCTTTCTTCATAGCGACTTGCTTCATTATTTTGTAGCGACTTACGTGTTAAAAGCTAGCGAGTTAGAGCTAGCGAGTTAAAGGACAAGTAGTGGACTCTCCACTACGGGTAGCGACTCTGGTCAAGAGCGAGTTGCTCTTTAGCGACTTGTGTTTCTAGCGACTTGTGTAGCTAATTGTCGCCAAAATTTGGTTAGCGACTTGGTCCGTGCGAGTTACTACTTAGCGACTTGTTTTTCTGTTAGCGACTTGGGATTCTAGCGACTTGGCTGTCTAGCGAATTAAGTGGTAGCGACTTAGTGGATTTGTTTCTAGCGACTTAGAGTTTTATCATCTAGCGACTTGAGTGATTGCTTACGGTTTTCTCTTGATTTAGTAAAATTCCGTGAAAGAATCTATTTCCGGTTTAATCATTGAGTTATAAAATCCGTATAATCTAACATGTCTACCAACGTCCCTACTTGTCATCTCCATCATTGTTGAGGATGTACAAGCAATGGCTCGAGATACTCGTCCTCCCATGCCGGATGAATCGACTACGATTCTTGGGCTCAACGAATCAGATTGTATTGCCTTGAAAGGAAAATGGTGTCAACATTCTCAAATCCATTGATGAAGGACCATATCGGGTTGAGACGACTAGAGACATACTTGATACTAATGAAGATGGTACTCTGCTTACGGAATGGACGGACCTAAGATGTATGATGAGCTTGATAATAAGGAGAAAAGAGATTCGATGCACGATATCGTGGCTTCAAACATTGTTCTTCAAGGTCTTCCTAAAGACATCTATAAGTCGATCAATCATAACATCAAGCAAAGGAAGTTTGGGATAATGTTAAGATGCTTCTCTCAGGTTCAGAACTGACTATGGAAGACAGAGAATCACAACTCTATGATGAATTTGAACACTTTAAGATGAAACCCGATGAAAGTGTCTATGAGTACTATGTGAGATTTCATAAGTTGGTGAATGACATGAGAAACATCAAGATGACTATGCCTAACATTCAGTTGAACTCTAAATTTGTAAACAATATGAATCCCGAATGGCACAAGTTTGTCACTTCTGTGAAACTCACTAAAGGATTGAAGGATACAAACTATGAGCAACTCTATGCCTTCCTCCTTCAAAATGAGAGACATGCCATATTTGAAAAGAGGATTCTTGATCGCCTCAAAGGTCGGGAGAAACAAGGTCTACAAATGATTCAACCGCTTCTTCACGATGATGGGACTTCCAACAATGCTTCTCAAGTTGCACACATGAATAATGATAATCATAATCACAAACCCATTTCGATCCAAGGTTCAAGCAACTGATGCAAATGTCATGGAACATTTCATCACTCAACTAACACTCATGGTTAAAGAGAACAGACACTTTCACCACACCAACAAACTCCACACCGCAATGAGATCCGAACCGCCCAATCTTCACAACCATGCTTTGATAAGAGATGGGAAACTTATGGGCAACCAGCTCAGAAAGACAAGATGATCGGGGAAGAGGTGGAGGTGGAGAGGTTATGTTGGAAACCGTAATCGAGGAAGAAATGGTAACCAAGGTCAAGCTAAGACAATCAAATGTTACAACCGTGGTGGTGAAGGACACATTGCAAGGAACCGCACATCTCCAAAGCGTCCACGTATCGCCGACATTTCGAGATAAGATGTTGCTTGCACAAGCTCGGGACAATGGTGCTGCGTTGGATGAAGAGGAATTACTTGCTTCTGCCGAGGGCAATGTAAAGACCTATGATGCGTATGTGGATGAGCAAATTATTCAGAGATAGGTCACAATCATCGAATGCCTTTCAAGTCGCCGATCGTGATGCTAACGACTGATGTAGATGATGGACCCTCTGCACACACAATCTTTATGGCTAGCATCTCCAATGGTTTCTCCCAAGATCTCTTCCTCACCACAAGTGGCACATCCAAGGACAAACTCATCTCGAGGTATTAAAACTATATGATGATATCGATGTGCAATGGATGCATGACAAAGTACAACCAATCAAACTATTGAATCAAATATTGAAAATATGGGTAATATCAATATTGTCCCATACGATCAATACGTGAAACAAAGTGAAAGTGAAATTGTACCAAGTGATGCATCTTCTGCGATCAACAATGACTATGTCTTTGATGAATACACCGCATGTGCTCCCGATGATTCCATAATTTCAACTAAATGCCTATAAGGAACGTAGCTATTTATGAACAACGTGCAAAATTTGAGTTAACCACTCGTGAAAGAGAAATGGATGTCCAAGTAAGTGCAAGAATTAGAAAAGTAAGTTTAGAAGAAGTATTGAAACAAGAATTAAATTCCTTGCAAGAAAAACTTTCTAAAACAAATAAACAAAACAAGAACTTGTGAAAATGTGAAAATGCTTAAGCAAGAATTTAATGCAAAGGAATCAAAACTCTTGAGAGATTTTTCTAATCTGAAACTTTGAAAAACAAACTAGAAAACAAGTTGTACATACAAGGAAACACCATTCGATCGCTCACATGGTCACCAAACATCGTGTCTTAAGCGATAAGCATAGCATTCCCCGGTTGAGGAACCGAATCCGAGGTAATTAAAAGGCTAGAAATGCTCATAAGGTGCTTTATGATGGAAATGAAATCCTTAAGCCTAGACAGAATCCTAGTTGCGTTGAATGCACCGAGGAAGATAAGAAATCGATCAAATCACTAGGAAAAGATGAATAAGAAACAAAATGATCCCAAATACAAAGAAAAAAACATAAATATCACTCCTCATGATTATAAGAAGGAAAACTGGATTGCATTAAACAAGTTTAAGCCTCAGACTTTGTTGACTCCCGAACAAGTTTTCTGGAAAATGGATTTAGATAAGCAGAAAGCCGAAAATATTGTTGAAACAAACCCTCCCCTTCGGAAAATGCCTAGAGCAACTGTGTATCCTCCTAATACACCTATGCATCTTGTACCTAGAACAATTGCCACTAAAAGCAAGACATTAATTAGCCAATACGTTATATTCTAACTATTTGTTGATTTTGAGAAAACTTGCAAGAAAAGGATCACTCCCACTGGTATAACTCAAGGTGAAAGAGGTTTTGAACAAATGAAAGAATGTTATTTAACGAGGTCATGCCTTTCTTTAAACTTCTAAAAGATCACTTTGAGAGTCTTAAAAAGGGGTAGAAGGCGATATTAAGGGTATGGAAAAGGAATTTGATGCAATGGTTCTTGAGTTAGTGATTATGAGCGTGCACTAAAATATAATGAGATTGAGAGAAAGAACTTGCATACATTAAATGAGAATCTTATTACCGAATGTGTTGCTCAAGATGTGTTTTTCAACGCTTCAAATTGCTCTATTAATGCTTCCAAATTTCATGAATTATCTGTGGGCCTGAAAGTCTCCCATGATCGTGTCATTGAGCTTGAAAAACTAATTCTAAACTAAACGAGAAAATTGAACCGGATGATCACGACAATTTGGTTAAACATTTTCTAAACTAGAAGTTGAGTATTTTAATTTACAACTAAAATATCAACATCTCAAAGAAAATGTCAAAACTTCAAATATCAAGACATCTTCGATGCTCCGTAGTTTGATGCGTTTTCAAATTAACAAACGTGATGAATGTATTCAAGCTCGGTGCAACACGATCGTAAAGTTGAAAGCTCAAATCTCAATTAAAGGGCCAAACGAACAATATGACAGCTCCCAAATGCCTCCTTCTTTAGATTCTCGAATTCTCAAACGTTTCATCTTCAAAACCTAGTAAATGCTTTACAAAGGAAAACGAAAGTTTTCGAAGAAAATAAAAGGTTAAACGTCATTTCAATGAGTTGTTTGAATCAATTAAAGTCACTCAGAATAAAAACAATGAACAAATAACTTCATTGCAAAAGGAAATTGAGAATCAAGAGTCGTGTAAAAGGAAAATGCCAATGATCAATGAGGAGAATGTTGTATCTAAGGTTCACTCTAGTAATAAATATGCTTTATCTGTGACATATGTCCCCCCTCATCTAAGGAACAACAAACTTGCCATTCAAACATACTTCTCATCCCTTAAGGATTGCCTAGAATGTCTGCGTGAGATTGTTGAAGAGGATAAGCTAGAGAAACCTCATGATAATGCAATTGGACATGCTTGCTTATATGCCAAACGATCTCAAGAAATCTTAGAATGCTTGATCACAATATGCCCAAAGTCATTAGGTGAGAGAGTTAATCCTTTGATTCCATGCTCAATGCCTAAAGCTAAGTATGATACGCATTCGATTCCCAATGTTTTGAAAGTGAACAAGAAGGGCCTTTAAAATTTCGATTCCGATCATCAATGCTAAGAAAGAGAACTCAAGTGTGCCTTCTAGAGTACAAATCACAAGACTCTAGTTTTAAGAAAGTGAACCTTAGTGCACTGCATGTAGTTCGGATCCCAAGACATCTAAACAGTGATGCAAAGAGTAGTTAAGCCAACTAATGTTCCCATTCCCTACAGAGTAATCAAGACATTAAGCGGAGCGGTCAAAGTCTCAAGACAATACAAGGAATGATAGGACCTCTCAAGCTAAGAATGTGCACCGGAAGAAATAGAAGAACAATCTAGGAACCTTAAGTTTGAATCAAATAAAACGAATCGTGTTGATTCTAGTATCGACCATAGGCGCATCTTGTAATTAATTCAATTCGATACTATTTGCAAAACTTGTATCGATGTTTGCTTGAATTTCGTTTCTAATCATGGATGTGATGTCAATGTTTTGCCTAATGATGTTAATTGTTCGCTTAATATTGTTAATGCTAAAATTCATGCTAAAAAGACTAAAAGGCAAAACGAAGCAAGCTAGAAAACAATGGAAACCCACAGGGAAGAACATTCAGCTGTAATAGGTTTTATTGGATACCGCTGGTCATAAGACCAATCGTGATAATGCCCACTAGGAAATGGATGCCTCTTGGTAGAACTATTCCCTTAAGAAGTGGTCACACCTGTAAATGTGGCTAATACGTACACTAGTATTGCATCTACTCACAATGATTCCATTACCTCACCGTCTCGATGTGAATGCTTCTATTTCGATGCGGGTGTTCCAACTGCTGTTACTAACCAAATGGAACCCATTCTTGCATGGGGATCCCAATTATCCGATTATCCATTCTTGTCTGTGTTCAACCGCAGATCGTTCAAATCGCTCGTGGTACTGGACTCAGTCGCTTCCAAGCATATGATTTGGAGACCGTCACGGCTCATGAACTTCGTGAGCAAATTCATCGGGATCGTTAGATTTGGTAATGATCATTTCGGTGCTATTATGGGTTATGGAGATTATGTTGTTGGTGATAGTGTCATCTCCGAGTGTATTATGTGGAAGGTTTAGGTCATAACTGCTCGCTGGTCAATTCCGTGATTCTCGATCTAGAAGTAGCCTTCGAAAACATACCGCTCGTTAGAGATCTTAATGGTAAGGAACTGCTGAAAGGAACTCGTGGCTCAAACCTTTACACCATCTCTATCGATGACATGATGAGAGCTTCACCAATCGCTTGTTATCAAAGGCTTCAAAGACAAAGTCATGGTTATGGCATCGTCGTCTCAATCACTTGAACTTCGCACCATCAACCATCTTTCCGTAAAGGACTTAGTTGTAGGTTTACCTAGACTAAAGTATGAAAAGGATCATCTTTGTTCAAGATGTCAATTGGGAAAAAGCAAGAAGTATGCCCATAAACCCAAACCTACTAACTCGTCACGTAAGTTCTTCATATGATTCATATGGATTTATGTGACCAATGAGGGTGCAAAATATCTTTGGAAAGAAATATGTGTTAGTTGTGGTTGATGACTATTCCGCATTCACCGGGTCAAGTTCTTAAGGACAAAGGATGAAACTCGATATCATCATCAAACTCATCAAACATTTGCAGTTAGACTAAATAAAACCGTCGTAATTATCGTAATGCACAATGGAACCGAGTTTGTCAACAAACAACTTAGTGAATTCTATGAAAGCGTTGGAATCGACCATCAAAGAAGTGTTCCACGAACCCCTCAACGTAACGGTGTAGTTGAAAGACCTAAATCGTACTCTTGTTGAAGTCGCTAGAAATGCCGATTTACTCAAAGGTTCCAATGTTTCTCGGGTCAAGCAATTGCCCGTGCATGTTACACACAAAATCGTTCCCGATTCACACCATTCATGGAAAAACTCCATATGAACTTGTCCACAACAGAAACCCAATCTATCTTTCCTTCGTGTGTTTGGTGCCTTGTGCTATCCAACTAATGAGGTCAAGACTTGGGCAAACTTAGAGCTAAAGTGACATTGGAGTATTTGTAGGATATGCACCAAACAAAAGGGATACCGAATCTACAACAAAAGAACCCGAAATATCATGGAAACAATTCATGTTACGCTTGATGAGTGACCGGTCAAATGGCTCCTGGACACTCCACCAGACCCGCACTTCAAAACAGTCCTATTGGTTCATCCCTTGTTCCAAACTCCTCTCAAGAAACTCCATATGTACCTCCATCCAAGATGATGTAAAGAAATTGTTTGATCCCATGTTTGATGAACTGTATGAGTCTACTACAAATGAGGTGCCGATTCCTACAAATGTAGGATGCTCATATTCCAGGTGAATGAAGTCAATTCATCGGGTCTCAATATCAGAAGTCAAGAAGCACCGCAACGATCCTTCGATCTCATCAACAAATCATCATTCTTCAAATGTACATCATGGAAATGTTTCGGCATCAATGATGAAGTTAATCCTATGACTCTCGAAGATGCTCCATTTGAAAACATATTTGCTACTCACCAATCATCATCTCGAACCATCTTCTTTAGGAGACATCGACTCGCCTACCTCGGTTCCTCAACAAATGCCACATGAACACCTCGTAAAATGGACTCACGATCATCCATTAGACAACATCATTGGAAATCCTCTCGTCTCAGTATCAACCCGAAACAACTCGCAACCGATGCCTTATGGTGTTTCTTCAACTCCGCACTATCTAAGATCGAACCAAAAGATGTTAAACCGCCATGAATGAAGACACCGGTTCAATGCCATGCAAGATGAAATTCATGAGTTTGATCGACTTGATGTATGGGAGTTAGTACCGCTCAGATCGTGCTATGATTATAGCTCTCAAATGGATCTTCAAAGTAAAACTTGATGAGCATGGTGATGTGTTGAAAAATAAGGCTCGATTGGTTGCTAAAGGATATCGTCAAGAGGAGGGTATAGACTTTGAAGAATCTTTTGCTCCAAAGGGCTCGAATCGAGGCAATCGTAATCTTCGGCGAATGCGTGCAAGTAAGAACATGGTGGTGTATCAAATGGATGTAAAGACGGCATTTCTCGAACGGAGATCTCAAAGAAGTCGCTCACGCCGGCCAACCTCAAGGATTTGTGAATC
This sequence comes from Chrysanthemum lavandulifolium, assembly GCA_022545495.1. Taxonomy (NCBI): domain Eukaryota; kingdom Viridiplantae; phylum Streptophyta; class Magnoliopsida; order Asterales; family Asteraceae; genus Chrysanthemum; species Chrysanthemum lavandulifolium. The sequence continues at coordinate 79,254,828 of CM040239.1, read as the reverse complement.
AAGAGCATCCTACCACGCTTATCGCTTAAAGAAGGCTCTTTACGGTTTAAAGCAAGCTCCAAGGGCATGGTATGATACATCGTCAATGTTTCTTCTATCAACCGGATTCAAAGAAAGGAGTAGTTGATCCTACATTGTTCACCGTGAAGTCGTGCAAACATTTAACTCATGTTCAAATTTATGTTGATGATATTATTTTGCCTCGATCGACCCAATGGAATGTGATCGCTTTTCTAATGAAATGAGTTCAAAGTTTCAAATGTCAATGATGGGACAAATGTCATTTTTCTTGGGATTACAAATTTCACAAAGTCCCGGAGGCATTTTCATAAATCAATCTAAATATGCAATGAGATTTTAAAGAAATTTGGATTTGATTCAAGTGACCTGTTGACACCCCATGATTGACCGAACCAAACTAGATGAGGACCTCGGGGATCATGATTGACCAAACAAAATATAGGAGTATGATTGGATCCCCGATGTATCTCATCGCTAGTAGACCGGACATCTTGTTCTCTGTGTGCATGTGTGCGTAGATACCGTGCTAAGCCTACTAAAAAGCACCTTGAAGCGCTTAAACGGGTCTTCGGTATCTCCAAGGAACCATCAATATGGGACTATGGTACCAAGGACACCGGTATGTCACTAACGGCCTATGCGAGATCTTGATCATGCAGTTGTCAAGATACACGTCGAAGCACGCCCGAGGTGCTCGCTTTTGGGTGATAAGCTTGTGTGGTCTTCAAAAGCAAATGAGTACTTCTATTTCCTCTACGAGGTGAATACATAGCCATGTCATCTTGTTGTGCTCAAATCTTATGGATGAGATCTCAATTATCCGACTATGGCTTTGAATTCAACAAAATCCCTCTCTTCGTGATAATAAAGTGCTATTGCTCTCTCATGCAACAACGCTCAACACTCAAGAGCAAAGCATATCGACATTCGACATCATTTCATCGGGAACAAGTAGAAAAGGTGTGGTGGAACTATATTTTGTGAGGTCTCGAATATCAATTAGCCGACATCTTCACCAAAGCTCTTCCAAGAGAACGTTTTGAGTTTATTCTTCCACGCCTTGGCTTGAAAAGCCTTCAACCGAACACTCAAACGCCTTCGTGAGGAAGACGAGGAGTAAAGGTCTATCTTCATTTATCTCTTGTATATATCTTTTCGAAAAACAAAATACAAAATTATAAAACCTTCAAAAATCAAATAGAAAAATATAAAACTTTCAAAATCCATAAAAATTTGAAAAATTCGAAAAAAAAATCTTCAAAAATATTGTCATTTTGTCATGTTTCTCTCGATTCGATAATATCTACGGTCTTGATATTGTCATTCAAAGAATGACACGGGACTTTAGATGTTGGTCTAATTTTTATTTATTTAAAAAAAAAAAAAAAATTATTTTGGGAGAAGAGAAAATGGTTTATTGTCATCTTCAGCAATAAACCGGTTTTAAAGAAAGAACAGAGCCATGTTTTACCAAGTTTTCAAATCTTATGTTCGATTCTATAAACTCCTATCTCTTGAAAACTAAATGCTTTGAAAATAACTCAATCTCTATTTTTGATAATCATCGTGACTTATTTGTCAAAATCTCTATCTCAATCAACAACCTCGTCATTGATTGAGGGAGAATGATTTCAATTAAATTAAAAGTTATTTGGCATTAAATTGTTTTCAAAAGATATACATGCATGGTTTTATAAATGGAGTTTAAAGTCTTAAATCCGATCCTTATCGCTTCAAACGCTTTCACAATCAAGTCACAATTCTCCCAGTTCAAAATCAATTTAAATCTCACGAGATCACAAATCTCAAATGATTTGATAATTGTGATCGGGAGAATGTGTGATTTAAATTAGATTTAAACCGATATTATGGTAAATGGTTTCACATGAATGAACATGTCATCCCTCCACATGTGACAAACGATTTCAATTTTTCAATACACATGTTGAGGGGAGCACCTATCTTAAACCTATGATTTGAAACGTGATCATTTATCCCAGTGTGGTTCCTCAGTATGTGCAAAACTCTTTCCAACCTCGAGGCACATATTGAGGGGAGCAAATTTATGGAAACCTCATCCTTCCTGAAATGCTATACCCACTAGATCTGTTGAGGAAGTGATGTTGATATCTTTAGAAATGGTAATCAAAGAAGTTAATTCTTTCTCTTGCCTCCATGTGCTAACATTTTTCAAATACTTGATGCACATGTTGAGGGGAGTTCTCGTTCTAAAATATCAAAAACAATTCAGTACAAAAGCTTTGATAATATATCACAAGTATCCGAATTGATTTTCAAATGGTTTTCAATCGATCCAATGGCGAGATGAACAATACCAAATTGACCGACCAACTTTACTTTATGTACGGTGATATAAGGATGATAAGGTTAGGTATTAGTTCCCATGATCCGCCGAATCGAAGGATCTACCGAGGACAATCCACTAGTTAGTGTAGAAGTCCTTAGGTATGATGATAAAAGGAGAAAGTGAGATATGGGAAGAGTGCGGACTAAGACCGAGCTAGTCTTGGAATAAACCCAACAAGGTAATAGCTATGAAGTCTCGGTAAGCAATCAAGGGGTTGAAGAATTAAAAGAATTGAATGAGAAAAGGGTGAAAACAAATAGCCTCCATTTATTCAACCTTAGGGCGAAAACCGGTTCAATTCATATGCTACTCGATGGTAACATCGGTATTGAAGACAAGACGTCATGGACCCAAGGACGTCTCGCACTTCAACTTCCCTAACCACTCAAGTTCCTCTTAAAAGGGCTTGTTTCATTCTCACGGGAACCGACATTATCTATCGACTTTCTTAGAGATTGTTGATATCAAGAGGAGACCCTCTCCTAGTCTCCGATATAGGATCCAAAATGCACAAATTGAGTCTAGAGCCACGAGATCATCAATAAATCTCATTAGGACACATTCAATGAAGACTCTCGATTCACACAATGTGGAAAGAGAGATTATATCTTGAGTCCCACGCATTATCCTTGTGGTATTGCGAACATCTCGAGTGATGTGTTTACACATTCACAATGAAGATGGAAAGCCTCGGAGCCAACATCAAACAAGCTCTCGGTAGGTGGCATGTGAGATCTATTATATGGATCAACCATGTGACAACCGAATGTAAACAATGGGCGATTCAATTTCTTGAATCAATCTCGGTTCGAAGTTAGATTGACGGATACCTTTGAAAACCGGTCTTTGTGCTTAAAAACTCTTTTCTTTAGCACGTCGATCGTACTTATTTTTCAAACCAAAAGGTATTTTATGATTGATAATTGAGTTCCAATAAAACCTTCGTTGTATTGCAAAACAATTTCTATTGAGCAATACACGATTGTTTTCAAATCTCTTTCATCAATCGCTGAACTTAAAATTATTTGGTTCACTCACTCCGTGTTGTCTTCTTTGAGACGTTCGGTTTGAGAACAATAGAACATTGCGAAACCCTCATCAAGGAGATTCTTAGAATCCTACCGATCACAAAAGATATATATCTTGATCAACGGGGAACCGTGGGCGTGTACCTCAATTCATCGAAGTGATCAAAGACACTTTCGTGCGATTTGTTGCTAATCGTTGTATGCAGTACGCCCGACGCTTGCGGTGATCGAATGAAGCGGTCAATCCATAGCCGCATGCTCACTTAACACATTCATCTCAAAAGAAATCATGATTAGTGCATCAATGACTCGATATTTTCACTCCATGCTTCTTACTGCTGCGCCAATATCATGAATCAACTAAAGCTTCCGCTACTCGATGAGAAGATATCATGATTCGAATGTGAGCATGTCGATCCCAAAGTCACAACATACCAACACCACAAAGGATGTGTCGAGATTGTTGATAGTGATGATCTCCAAAGATGGCTCAAACTTATCATCACGTGGATCAAGAAAAGACCTCCACTTGGAATAACCAATTATGCAATGTGAAGAATCACCGACTACGAGCTTAGAGCAAAGGACTACATCAAGAATGTAAGATCAATTGTTAAATGTTATATCTATTTGTATTCAATGTGATTTTGGTACATTATTGAGGTGACCTCCCTGGGGGAGATTGTTAGGAATTAGAAATTCCAAGATTAAAGAGTCGGTCACCTCAAGTATATGTAATCGTTAGAAAGCTCGTAGTCGTAGTTCTTTTAAGTTAAGTAGTAATTTAGTTAAGTAACACCGTGAGGACGGACGGTCTTTACCCACCGTATGCCCGATCCACATTACAAAGTGTGGCGAGTTATGTAAGACTATAAATACTCTCTACCTTCCAAGGTAGAGTTGGAGCTCATAATAATATCTTTCACTTTCTCTCACTAAGTTCCCTAAACCTCTAACTTTCTCTCTAGAATTCCATCTTATACGCCACCTTGTGTTATGGTTTGATGTGTATGTGAAAAGTTATATCTTACAATGCGGCTATGGATTGACCGCTTCATTCTCGATCACCGCAAACGCCGGGTGTACCGCATAAAGCAAGCTTAGCAATAAAGCGCATTTAAAAGTGTCTTTGATCACTTCTGAATAGAGGTACACGCCCACGGTTCCCGCTGATCAAGACAAGTACTTACTGTGATCGGTATAATTTGAAGAATTTCCTTGACAGGTTTCGCAATTGCTCAAGTCGTTCTCAAACCGGACGCCTCAAAGAAGACAACACGGAGTGAGTGAACCAATGAATTTAAGTCCCCGATTGATGAAAAGAGATTTGAAAACAATCATGTATTGCTCAATAAAAATTGTTTTTGCAATACAACGAAGGTTTTAATGAAAATCAATTATCAATCATAAAACACCTTTTGATTTGAAATATTTGAACACGGTCAATGTGCTAAAGAAAAGAGTTTTTAAGCACAATGACCGTTTTTCCAAAGGTTTCCGCCAATCCATAACTCGAACTGTGATTGATTCAAAAGATTGAATCGCCCATTGTTTATGTTCGCTTGTCACATGGTTGATCTATATAATAGATCTCACATGCCACCTACCAGAGCTTGTTTGATGTTGGCTCGTAAGGCTTTCCATCTTCATTATGAATATGTATACACATCACTCGGATGTTCTCGCAATACCACAAGGATAATGCGTGGGACTCAAGATATAATCTCTCTTTCCACATTGTGTGAAAGAGAGTCTTCATTGAAATTGTCCTAATGAGATTTATTGATGATCTCGTGGCTCTAGACTCAATATGTGCATATTTGGTTCCCCGTGTCGGGAGACTAGGGAGAGGGTCTCTTCTTCAATATCAACAATCTCTAAGAGAAAGTCGATAGATAATGTCGGTTCCCGTGAGAATGAAACAAGTCCTTTAAGATGAACTTGAGTGGTTTGAAGGTTGAAGTGCGCAGCGTCCTTTGGGTCCATGACGCCTTGTCTTCAATACCGATGTTACCATCGGTAGTATATAAATTGAACCCGCCGCCTAAAGTTGAATATATGGAGGGCTATTTGTTTTCACCCTTTCTCATTCAATTCTTTTAATTCTTCATCCTTCAAGCTTACCGAGACTTAATAGCTAGAACCTTGTTGGGTTTATTCCGATTACTAGCTCGGTCTCGCACCGCACTCTTCCCAAATCTCATTTTCTCCTTTTATCATCATACCTAAGAACTCTACACTAACTAGTGGATAGTCCCGGTAGATCCTCCGCTTCGCGCATCATGGAACACATACCTAACCTTATCATCCTTATATCACCGTACATAAAGTAAAGTTGGTCGGTCAATTTGGTATTGTTCATCCGCCATTGGAACCAATTGAAAACCATTTGAAAATCAATCCGTATACTTGTGATATATTATCAAAACATTTTGTACCGAATTGTTTTGATATTTTTAGAACAAGTGCTCCCCTCAACATGTGCATCAATTGTATGAAATCGTTTTGCACACGGAGGCAAGAGGAAGAATTTACTTTGATTACCATTTTCTAAAGATATCAACATCACTTCCCCGATCAAATCAAGTAGATAAAGCATTTCCGGAAGGATGAGGTTTTCATAAGTTTTCTCCCTCAATATGTGCCTCGAGATTTGAAAAGAGTTTTGCACATACTATAGGGAACCCGCACATTAAGATAAATGATCACGCTTCAAATCATGGGTTTAAGATAGATGCTCCCCTCAACATGTGCATGGAAAATTTGAAATCATTTGTCACATGTGGGAAGGAGAGCTTGTGCATCCTTATAAAACCATTTACCAATTATCGCTTAATTCCAATTTAAATCACACATTCTCCCGATCACAATTATCAAATCATTTGAGATTTGTGATCTCTTATAGATTTAAATTGATTTTGAAGGCTTTAAGGAGAATTGTGACTTGATTATGAAAGCGTTTTAATCGATAAGGATCGGATTTTAAGACTTTAAACTCCATTGATAAAACATGCATGAATATCTTTTGAAAACAATTGAATGCCAAATAACTTTTAATTTAATTGAAATCATTCTCCCCTCAATCAATGACATAGGTTGTTGATTGAGAGATTGATATTTTGACTAATAAGTCCAGATGATTATCAAAAATAGAGATTGAGTTATTTTTCAAAACAGTAGTTTTCAGAGATAAATGTTTATAGAATCGTAGCATGGAATTTGAAAACATGGTAAAGCATGGCTCGTTTTTCTTTGAAAAGCGGTTTCTTGCTTGAAATGACAATAAACCATGTGTTTCTTTTCTCCCAAAATATTATTTGATTTTTTTTTTTTTTTTTTAAATAAAAATTCGAACAATATCTAAAGTCCCGTGTCATTCTTTGAATGACAACACAAAGACCGTAGATATTATCGAATCGAGAAAAACATGACAAAATGACAATATTTTTTGAAGATTTTTTTTCGAATTTTTCAAATTTTTATGGATTTTGAAAGTTTTATAATTTTGTATTTTGTTTTTCGAATAAATATATACAAGGATAGATTAGATGATATAGTATAATAGAATGATGATACGAGTACCGAGATAAGGATATCGAGCAGCACGTCGTAGAAGATAGAATTCGTCGTCTCTTAAACATTCACCACCAAAGCTTCCAAGACTCTTGAATCGAAGAGAGAAATTGAGCCACTTGAAAGTGAGACTTTGGTAGCTTCCCCCCAAACCTTAAATCCTTTAGCTGAGTAGATTCAAAGCTTTCTTTCAAGCTTCCCTTAGCCAGGTGCACAAATAAGCACACCATTATCATCGATCTTGCTGCTCCTTTTAAGAATAATCACCGTGATTCTTCGTTCGAGGTTATATCATCCAATAGAAGAACAACACCGTATCATCCCACACATAAATAACTCTTCTCAAATTTCATTCTACTGAAGTCTGACGCAATCCATTCCAAAAGGTGTCAAGAGAACACTTCCCCCGAGTAGTTGAATTGATGCAGTCAGTCTCTTAGACTAGAGCTCACGAACCCGAATACACATACCCGAAGACAAAGAAACGTATACCATCAAGTAGCGATTAAGTCCAATAGCCAAAGAATAACCTCGATGTATACTTTTCTCTCCCGAAGAAAGTGTTTGAAGCTCAAGAACCCGGCACCCGAATGCCCAAAGAGAGAATAACCGATAACATTGAAGAAGCAGGCCGAATCATCGATTATCTCTGCGGGTGACAATCTCTGCGGATGTCAACACCGGAATAAGTGATTATATATCTGAATCACAGATTAAGCCCTCAAGTAAAACAGTTGAGCATCCCCAATATACACAATCTCTCTCCCCTAATGATTGCGATTACATCAAAATCATCACACACTTGTGTACCTCTTTTTATCTTCAGAAACTTAGTCTTACATCACTTCCCCCACGTCGTTGGAATAATAACACACAAAGCCTTGATGAGTAAAACCTTGAGTTTCTCTGCGGTCATGACAATTGTCTTCCCGGGATATCTTCAATCACTTAGAAGAGTTAAGTTCGACAAGTTTACTCGCCATGAGTCAAACATTGAGTTTCTCTGCGGTAATAACAATTGTCTTCCGGATATCTTCAATCACTTAGAAGAATTAAGTTCATCAAGTTTACTCGCTTTGTGTTTAGATGTGAGTCTCCTTCCCCTTGCTAGTTTTGATACTTCGTAATCGAGAACTCTTTGAAAGCCCATATACTAGATCTTTTGAGAAGAATACCATTAGCACAAATATATCTCGTGAGAATCAACATGTCAATTATGTGAGCAAGTCTAATTGGGATTAAATCGACATTTCACTCTCCCCAATTAGTGCTCTCCCTAAACCGACAATCTTTATGATGAGTGCCCAAAATAAGAAGAAGTCTTTAGATCGTTAAATGCAACTCGCCTTTTAGTCTTCTAACATGTAGCGTAAAATGTAGAATGATCAGACTCGACCTTCTTCAAGATTGTCCGCTTGGGGAATAGATAGTTAACATCTTCATTTCACCAAAACACAAGAACATCACCAAAAGCATCCCAATTAACTTACATCTTGCAAATCCCTTAATTAAGATCCTCCCAATCAAACAAGAATGAAAGATGTTCATCAAGGAAATCGACAATCACCGCAAATGAACACACGAAATGGTAACACCAAGCAAACAATCACATCAAACAAGAATGTAGGTTGTTCGAATCATCATGTTGATGTGCACGTGAAGCATAACGTAAGCACTTTGTCAATAAACTCATATCACCATGAAGATGTCAACTAATCGGCTTTAGAAGAAACGTCATGTAAAGATGACCCGATAAGAAGAAGCTCGGTTCTTACATGAGTTTGGAGCCGTTTGACCATTTATTCTCGTGATATCGATCAACCATGCGTATTATCATACTTCTTCTCCCCTCAAGAATTGCATACGGAGATGCCATTCTTGATTAAATAAGTGAATATCTTCAACAAATGTAGTCTATTCACACTTCTCCCCATAAAATTAGCACATGATGTCACCATCATCATTATAGTTGAGCAAGTGGAATAAGAAAACAATCAACAAGAGTCTCGGTTCACTTGATGACCAAGCGCATGGAAAAGTATGAAGCATGTTGATGAGAATGGTCATAAAGGAGAAGATTTCTCTTCTTGAAGATAAAGCGCGACCGTCTGCATTTTCTTTTCTTTGAGGAACGAGGCTTGAACCGTTGTGTTCAAACGTCATTGATAAGAGCCCAAATATATGTTCAGAGTCACCGAATCCAAATACCAAGGGACGATTTGTACGACCGCTTTGGACAACAGACGAAGACGAGAATTGGAAACATTGGATCCCCACGTCTTGATGGGTTCCTTTTGGTTAGCACAAACAATCTTTGAATCAAATAGAAACCCTAGATGCAATGGCATTATCCCTAGAAGTTGAACTAGTAGAAGCATCGACTTAGTCAAATGACATTTTGTGCTTAATGGTATTATTCTACTAGTTGGCTTCCAAACCTTAACAGCACTATTCTAGGCATAGTGGATCTAGGCGAGGGGTAAGGTTTGCCATTCGTTAATATTCGACCAGGGCTTCCACCGAAATCCTACATTTGTAAACACATTCCCCGTAGGTTTCGTGATTGCTTAACTGCTTTTCTCTCCAAACTTTCTTAATCGGACTATGAATCTTAGACCTCGAAATAACACATCACATTTATCATGATTACCGAAAACAAACATTTTTACATGTTTTGCGACAAGATGAGGCCTCGAATTAATTTCAAGAAGCTTAGAGCTAATACTAGAACTAACACGATTCTTTTTGTTCAAATCAAACTTCTTGTCCCTATGGTGTTCTTTTCACTTCCTTATCATGAACACTTTTAGTTTGCGTAATCCTATCCTTCTTTGCATTGCTTCTAGGTTTTGACCCGCTAACTTTAGTGTCAATCTTAACATCTGTAGAAGCAACGATGGGAACATTAAATGGCTTCACTACTTTCGCATTCCCGGTCTAGAAGTGTTGGATCCAAATTCTAGGAGGCACATCAAGGTTGCTTGCTTGAATTTCGACATGGAACAAGGCATATCAAGGGTCACATGCTTGGATTTAGGCATAGAACAAGGCACAACTATTCTATCTCGCCTATTGCTAGATTTCGGACTTGTGACAATTACATACTCTAAGAGTTCCCGAGATCGTTTGGCATCCATGCAGCATAGGCTATAGTACTATCAAAAGGTTTTTCTAATCTTTCATCTTCAACAATCTCACGGAGACCCTTCAAACTTTCCTTAAGGTATGAGAGATATGCTTTATGTGCAAGTTCATTATTCCTAATGGGCGGAGAATATATAACATATCGATAGCATACTTATCACAAGCGTAAATCTTAGGAATGTAATATTTGCAATTGGGGATTGGCAACTTTCCTTTCACCTCACGCTTGATTCTCAATCTCGTTAAGTAAAGAAGTTATCTTTTCAATTTGTTTATCATGATTAAATTTAAATGAATCACATAACTCTTTGTGTTGATCATTAACCTTTGAAATTTCAGCTTTAAAACAATCATTTTCCTTTGTAAGTTATTAATAATGTTTTGAAGTTGGAAATTTTGAGAATCTAAAGGTGGAGGCATATGGGAACTGTCACATCCTTCTTTTCACCTTTCGTTGTAAAATTTGGGCTTTCAATCTTTTGATCGTGTGGCAATGAGCTTGAATCTGTTCATCACGTTTGTTTATTTCAAAAACTGCATCAAACTCTGGAACATCCGAGGATATCTTGATATTTGAGGTTTTAACATTTTCTTTGAGATGTTGATATTTAAGTAGTAAATCAAAATGTTCAACTTCTAGTTTAGAAAGATGTTTTACCAAATTATCGTGATCATCCTGCTCAATTTTCTCTCTTAGTTCAGAGTTTTTGATTTCAAGTTCAATGACACGATCATGGGAGACTTTCAAAGCAATAGACAATTCATGAAATTGAGAAGCAGTAATAGAACAGTTAGTGGCAGTATAGAACACATCTTGAGAGATACACTCGTAAATCAAATTCTCATTTAAGGTATGCAAGTTCTTCCTCTCAATTTCATTATATTTTAGTGCTTGCTCATAGTCATTAACCTCAACTATCATTGCATCAAATTCCTTTTCCATTCCTTTAATATCTGCTTTATCCCTTTTAAGACTCTCAAAATGATCATTTAGAAGTTTAAAGAAAGGCATGACTTCGCTAAATAGCATTCTTTTGTTTGTTCAAACCCCTTTCCCTTTCGCTATCCCAATGGTGTGATCCTTTTCACATGTTTTCTCAAAATCGACAAATAGTTGAAAAATCACATATTGACCGATTAAGGTCTTGCTCTTAGTGGCAATAGTCCTAGGAACTAAATGCATTGGTGTATTAGGAGGATACACATCGCTCTAGGCATTTTCCTAAGGGAGGTTGGTTTCAACAATATTTTCACTTTTCGCTTATCTAAGTCCATTTTCCGTAACACTTGTTCGGGAGTTAACAAAGTCTCGAGGCTTAAACTTGTTTAAGGAGATCCAATTCTCCTTTTGTAGTCATGGGGAGTGATAATTACTTTCTTCTCTTTGCATTTAGGATCATTTAGTTTCTTATTCATCTTCTCCCTAGTGATTTCATCTAATTTCTTATCTTCCTCTCGTGCACTCAAAGCAACTAGGTTTTTGTCTAGGTTTAAGAATCTCATTGCCATCATAGATCACATTTTGAGTCGCTTTTGCTATCTTCCGCACTCGTGGTCGAGTTTATCTATAATGGCAACACTATGCTTATCGCTAGAACTCTATGCTTAGTGATCATGTGAGCGAATCAATGGTGTTCCTTGTATGTACAACTTGTTTTCAAGTTTGTTTTTCAAAGTTTTCGATTAGAAAATCTTTCAAGAGTTTTGATTCCTTTGCATTAAATTCTTGCTAAGCATTTTCACAGTTCTTGAAGTTCTTGTTTTGTTTAGCGCTTTAGAAAGCTTTTCTTGCAAGGAATTTAACTCTTGTTTTAATACTTCTTCTCTAAAATTACTTTTTCTAATGATTGTACGCACTTGGTCATCCATTTCCGCTCACGAGTGGTCAACTCAAATTTTGCACGTTGTTCATAAATAGCAACACGCTCTTTATAGGCATTTAGTTCGTAAATTACGTAATCATCAAAGGCACATGCGGTGTATTCATAAAAACATAGTCATTGTTGATCGCAGAAGATGCATCACTTGGTACAACTTCACTTTCACTTTGTTTCACATATTGATCATATGGGACAACATTGATATTACCCATATTTTCAATATTTGATTCAATAGTTTCAGCTGATAGTACTTTGTCATGCATCTTTTGCACATCGACATCATCGTATAGTTTTAATACCTCCGAGATGAGTTTGTCTTTGGATGGGCTAGCTTGTGGTGAAGATGAGACCTTGGGAGAAACCATTGGAGAAATGCTAGCCATAAAATTGTGTGTGCAGAGGGTCCATCATCCACATCGAGTCGTATGCATCACAATCGATGACTTGAAAGGCATTCGATGATTGTGACCTATCTCCCGAATAGTCGCTCATCCACATCCGCATCATAGGTCTTGGCATTGCCTCGGCAAGAAACAACAATTCCTCTTCATCCAAAGCAAGACCATTATCCCGAGCTTGTACAAGCAAGATCTTATCTCTGAAGTAATCGGCATTCGTGGACGTTTGGAGATGTGTAGTTCCTTGCAATGTGTCCTCACCACCACGGTTATAACATTTGATCGGCTTAGCTTGACCTTGATTACCATTCCTTCCTCGATTCGATTACCAACATAACCTCTACCACTCCACCTCTTCCCCGATCATACCGTCTTTCTGAACCGGTTGCACTACGATCCTCCCATCTTTAACAAAGAGCTTGATTGTGTGGGTTAGATGTTTGTTCTAAGGTTGTTGTTGGTTTGTGGGAGAGAATTCATGTTTTGACTAATCGGAAGAGCTAGTTGATTAATGATGTTACCCACGTGTGCATCAAGATCGCCTTGTTTAAACATAGGATCGGGAATGAGTTTGTGATTACCATTACCCATGGGTATGACTTGTGAGGCTTTGGTTGTGATTCCGATGTTTGAGTAGAAGGCGGTTGAGTCATTAGATGAGCTTGTCTCTCCTCGGTTGGTTTTGAACCGATTAAGAATCATTTTTCAAACATAGCATGTCTCTCATTCTCAAGGAGGAAGGCATAGAGTTGCTCATAGTTTGTATTCTTCAATCCTTTAGTGAGCTTCACAGAGGTGACAAACTTGTGCCATTCGGGATTCATGTTGTTCACAAATTTTGAGTTCAATGAATGTTAGGCATAGTCATTCGATGTTCCTCATATCATTCAAGCTTATGAAATCTCACATAGTACTCGTAGACACTCTCATCCGGTTTCATCTTGAAGTGTTCAAATTAAGTCATAGAGTTGTGATTCTCTGCCTTCCATAGTTAATTCAAAACCCGAGAAGCATCTTGACATTATCCCATAACGCTTTTGCTTGGTGTTGTGATTGATCGACTTGTAGATGTCTTTAGGAAGACCTTGAAGAACAATGTTAGAAGCCCGATATCAAGATCGAATCTCTTTTTCTCCTTATCATCAAGCTCATCATACATCTTTAGGTCCATCCATTCCGTAAATCGAGTTCCATCTTCATTAGATCAAGTACATCTCTAGTCGCCTCAACCCGACACGGTCCTTCATCAATGGATTTGAGAATGTTGACACCATTTTCCTTTCCAAGGCAAAGACAACTGATTCGTTGAGCCCAAGAATCGTAGTCGGTTTGTCAAGCATGGGTGGATGAGTATCTGAACCACCGCTTGAACATCCTCGACAACGATGGAGATGATTGTAGAAACGTTGGTAGACATGATGACAAATTAAACGGGATTTTATAACTCTATGATTAAACCGGAAATAGATTCTTTCACGGATTTTACTAAATCAAGAGAAAACCGTAAAGAAATCACCCAAGTCGCTAGAAAATTATGCACCAAGTCGCTATCTTCTAATTCGCTATTCCACCAAGTCGCTAAAGTCCCAAGTCGCTAAACAAAAACAAGTCACTAAATAGCAACTCGCTAAGCCTCTAGTAGCTAGCAAAATTTTGGCGACAATTAAGATACAAGTCGCTAAGGAATCAAGTCGCTAAATAGCAACTCGCTACTTACCAAGTCGCTAACACCAAGTCGCTACCCGTAGTGGAGCATCCACTACTTGTACTGTTAGTCGCTAGGCCTAAGTCGCTAACTCCACAAACTGCAACTCGCTACACAAATGTAAAGCAAGTCGCTAGCAAGAAAGAAATCCGTAGGTCAAGTCGCTAGCAAGAAAACATCACAAACATCACTTTTCAATCCAAAAACAACCCAACAAAGATGATTCAAGCTTACCAAATGAAAACCTAAACACTTGTGATGATTCTAAACATAAAAGTACTAAAAAAATCCAAGCTTTAACACAAGAAATCAACCAAATGATGCACAAACCACTAAACTTTTCAAACTCAAAACCACCTAAAACCACTAGAAATCCAAAGATGTGCAAGATATGATCTAACCATGGCTCTTGATACCAATTGTAAGATATTGGTTTTCACTTACACATCAAACCATAACACAAAGTGGGCGTATAAGGGAATTCTAGAGAGAAAGTTAGAGGTTTAGGGAACTTTAGTGAGAGAAAGAAAATTCTTATTATGAGCTCCAACCTCTACCTTGGGAGGTAGAGTATTTATAGTCTTACATAAATGCCACACAACGGGTCGTGGATCGTGCATACAGTGGGTAAAGACCCGTCTGTCCTCCACGGTGTTACTTAACTAAATACTACTTAGCTTGAAATATCTACGACTACGAGCTTTCGACGATTACATATACTTGAGGTGACCGACTCTTTAATACCGGAATTTCTAATTCCTAACAAAATACCTCACGAATTCCAGCATTTCTATTCATCCCATTCAACACACAACAATCAGAGAACGTGGGAAAAAGCTAAAGGAAGGTCTAGAGGAGCATATGGAGCTGTCTTCAAGGGAGAAATCACTCCCCTACGATAAGCATTAGCGATTTATATTTTCTTTACTTTCGATTCATGTATTTCGTACCTTTGAATATTGAATTGGTTTGTATGATTAATATGAGCGGCTAAGCACCTCTGGGTACTGGCCTAGTTATGATTCCTTAATTGTTTGTTTGCGTTTACATTACTTCCGTACAATTATTTCTAAGTGTATGCATGCATAGTTTATTGGTAGCTACCCTTGGTTCGGTAGTTGTGAATGGCGGTAGAGGCCAATTGCCTAGGAGATATGACCAACTGACCCTAGGTGAGCGGATCGAGACAGGAAGGGTAAGATATGACCAACCGACGACCCTTTCTACTTGTGCGATTTGACCAACCGATCACCTACCATTTGGATGAACTTAAGAATTAGGCGGTGAGTGTTTAAGTTGCTAACGCCCGGCACTCACTATTATAAATCTAATATGTAGCAAGACTTAATGACTTGGCTTAGGGACCGGGAACAACAGGAGTTATGAGGGACACCGACTTCTCCCGTGGTGGCATCTTTGCTGATAGGTTAGGGCGAATTGACCAAATGTTGTCCTCTCGACTTTGACCCCACCTGAAGTAATTGGAAGTAAGTAGACGTAGACATTACTAGCTAGGAGGAATAACTAGGTTAGCACCACTATCCTCTTTTGATTTATCCTTTTCCTTTATTTGCTGTTTTCTGCTTTAGTAGTTAAATAATTAATTCCTTATCAAAACCATTATTAAATCTGTGACACCTAGACTTAGTAATAATCCAACACACATAGTTCTTGGGACGACCTCGGCTTTACCGAATACTACACTACACACGACCGGGTACACTGCCCGTTAGTGCACTAGGGTAGACCATAGGTATAACGAGACTTTATAAATATTAAAACATGGTCAGTAAAACTTGCATCAAGTTTTTGGCGCCGTTGCCGGGGAGTTATATTAGGATTAGTATTAAGTCTTTCATTTCGTTTTAAAATCTTCTATTATTCTCACGATCATATTTCGAGTTTTCAGGTACCATGGAAGTTGTTAACATCGATGACCTCACTCTTGAGGAATATTTGGCGTTGACAAAGGGCCGTGTCTCGTAAGACCGGAAATTGGAGCGGATGTCCGTTTCGAAATCAAAGACCAATTTAAGGGGAGCTTCGTACTAAATCTTTTCAGAAACAGGACGACGATGCATATGAGCACGTTGAAAATGTCCTATACATCGCTAGCCTTTTCAACATTCCCAAGCGCGTCTCATGATGTCATTATGCTAAGGGTATTCCCAACTCTTATTGAGTCGCCGAAGATGGATCGAAGATTGCTCGCAGGGGCAATTAATACTTGGGCTCTACTTAAGAAGCACTTTATTCAGAGATATTGTCCGCCATCGAAGATTTCTAACCAGCTTTTGGAGATCCATAGTTTTAAACAAGAAGACGATGAAACATTGTATCAAGCTTGGGATAGATACGACGATCTCCTTTACAAATGTCCTACACATGATCTGAACAACCAGCAAAAGGTCAACATCTTCTACAAAGGAATCAACGTAACTACAAGACAAATGCTAGACTATCAAGGAACCTATCCCGAACATGACTCCTACCCTAGCCCTTGAAGCCATTCAGAAACTTGCCGATCACTCTCAAAAATGGCATGATGGGGGGGGGGGACAACCAAAGCTTTAAGAAAGGTTCAATAAGCATTGCTACCATTTCAAGCAAATTGGAAAACCTTGGAAGAGATATGAAGAAGCTCTGGGAAAATGTTCATGCTATTCGGAATGGATGCAATAAAGGTGAAGACTGGGGCCAAACCGGAGATTTTCCTATGAATAATATAAAACCCGAGTCGAGAAGGTAATGTATGGAGAAGGAAATCCTTCTATCAAGACTCTTCAAGGCAAGAAATTCTTCGCCGAGGAATCAATAAATAAGTATCTTGAAGAAGATGATAAGCGGCAAGTCGACAGAACGCATTGTTTAAAAATTCCGGATACAAGAACCGCTCTCCGGAACAACATAAGAATATGGAGGACAACAAAGAATTGATTGTGGAAAATGATGTTAATCAAGACAATTCATTTGATGATAGTTTCGTAATGCCATATACTCCAAAGAATGGAAAACCCTCTATACCCCTTTCGACACGATGAAGAGGAGCTCGGATTGGAAAAAAGATGAAGTCATGTGTAACAAGACTAGTCTCCTAATGGTTGAATTACGTATGATATCAAGTCGCTACGGAAATAAAAAGTAAAATTAAACGCCGATGATCTGCATCATCCCGAATCAAATCCTCTCAAGGAAAAGGACCGGGAAGTTTCATTCTCCCTTGCTCTATTAATAATATACATAATATCAATGCCTTACCTGACCTAGGGGCTAGTATTAGTATCATGTCATTCTCAATGTGTAAAAGATTGAATCTCGGCCCTATCAAACCCCTTTGCATGACCATTGAAATGGCTGATAGAACGGTTAGCATACCTAGAGGAATAGTTGAGAATGTGCTCATCAAAATTAATAATTTCACTCTTCCTGTAGACTTTGTTATTTTAGACATGGAAGAAGACCTCGACATTCCTTTAATTTTGGGAAGACCCCTTCTGGCTACTGCTCGTGCTAAGATTAATGTTTTCAAAAAATCATCACTTTAAAAATAAATGATAGAAAGCTTACACTGAATATGGATGACGTTGGAAAATGTCACCCACTCGAAACTGTTTGTGTTATCAAGAAAGGAAAAAGCAAAACTATTCCTCCCACCATCACACACAAGCACTACGCTACTAATGATCGTAACATGTAGGGTAGGAAATCCAAGGAATTCAACAGAGGAATACAACGAAATGAAACCTCGAAAACTATAGAAAACGAGTCTGACGAAATTTGGCACGAAGTTCAGAAAGTGGAATACAAGCACTTTCCCAAATTGAAATATCATTGGTGTAAGGCTATCCCTATTGACCATGATAAAGGATATGATTTATGGCCTGCATGCAACCCTTACTTGGACATCTGTGATGGGGGACACGATGGGGAAAGAGTAAAAAGCAACAAGTACTTATGGTCCTCAACCAATGACAAGGAAATAACATTCGAGGTTTGGGTACGAATTAGATATGGAGAGGTTAGCAATGATGATAAAAGAAAAATATGGACTGATCTTTGTCTCATCAAACCCTGTGAGAATAATCATGAAACAATATCTACAAATCAGGGGCCAGATGGTCAAAAGCACTGGTGCGAAATAATAAAGACCATTGATGGGGATTCTTGGGCCTCGTGTGATCCTTATGATAGACTGTAATGGAGGAAGTAATGCCAAAAGAGTAGGAGCGGATGAATTTTTGTGGTATTCAACTACTGATAATAAGCGAACCGAGTTACAATGGTCAGGTGGATTAAGGTTTAACGATTGGGTAAGAATCAAATATGGAAAAGTGGATACTTCTACTAAAAATAAAATTTGGAATGACTGCTTGAATGACGATAACCCTGATGAAGTGACTCCTCAAGACACGGGTAACTCAACAATTGATGACAAAATAAACACGAGAGAAGATTGCAAGAACGGGTGTATTGAGGATTCAATTGAAACTGAGAATTATAACGAAATGGGAATAATGGACCACCATGAGCCACGATATAAATCATGTATAACTGACCTTGAAGATGAGGAGTATGCGCGACGCAGATGCAAGCTCCTTGGGATCCAATATAAAAAAATCCGCCAATTTTTGCCGAAAGATTTGAATTCACGAGATATCATCTGGGGCCGGACGAAAATTTTTGCAAAGTTCGGAACGTGGGAATCAGAGAATATCTTCGCACAGCATCCATTGTCGTGTGGATCAGGAACAACTTAATGACTGACGTAAAGGAAGTCGGGCAAGTCCAAAGGCCCCCATAAATCCCCGCGGCTCTAAGTCTAACTTAAAGACTCAGAATAAAGAAAAGTGCTCTTCGGAGACAACCCGAATTATCCCTTTCTTTTGTTTTATTTCCATTTCGTAGGGTTTTGTGTTTTCTAACCATTTTGCGAAACAGAAGTAATTCTTGATGCGGTTCTCGATTCGACCGAGTTACTGGCGTAACTCATCTATGTGATTACGCCAGTAACCAACTTTTTGCAGCATAATTCTTGACGCATTACTAATTACGGTAATACCATCTATGTGGTTACGTAGTAACCACTCACTTTGCGACTTATGCGGTTTTGCTATTACGGCGTAACTCCTCAAAAGAGTTACGACGTAACCTTCCTCTGCTTAATTCTTTCGTTTAAAACGCAACAACCTTGTATTAGTATTTTAAATGAACTTTGTGGGTGTGTTCCTGAACCCTCACGAGACTTCACTCGTCCACTGGGACACCAAGTGGTTTAAAAGGCTTGTTGCATATGCTAAATGCAACCGTGATTCCTACGAAAGTGAGTTGGGGTTGTTTTTCATTTTTCATTTTTATTTTTAGAATTATGCTTGTCGGTAGTATCATTTCAGGGATTGAAGTTTGTTCATTATGCTTATACGAAGGCACGTCTTTTTCGTGGGCCTTCTTTCTTTTTGGAGCAAATTTCAGATAAGTTCTCGCTCTAATTCTACTTTTCTCTTCACCTTTATTTAATTCTTAGTACAAAAGAGACTTTGTACAATTCAAGTGGGGGGACGGGAATAGAATTATCTCTTGAACATTATTTTGCCCTCGTTTTTCTAGTTTATTTTAAAAAATTATGCCATTTTTAAAATTTTGACATGTTTTTCTTAACCTAACTAGATTAGACCTTAGCCGAGCACATTCAACCCTTGATATATTATTGTGAGATTAGCCTTATCCGTTTCCAATATTTTACCCCAAATCCACCCAATTATGAGTGTGCCGGTAGGTTGTAAACTTTAGAACTTGGCCTTTGCATCATTTCGAGATCATAGACGAGGTATGTTGAGTTAGCTTGATGTATTTGGACTTTTCAGTTTTAGAAGGAAATATTATAGGATTATCACCCAAATAGCCTACCATTGTGTGTCTATCGATTAGTCACCTCGACTTCTCGACCCCATGTGAAACCCTTTTGTTGCACTCACCTTTAGTGCAAGATACCCTAGATACACCCATCGAGCCATTCCTTTCATTTTGTTAACCCGATATATTGTTTCGATACACCTATACACCTTAGCCTACCCTGTAGTCTTTATTTGTGATTGGGAAGTCATCATTTGCCTAAGTTCAAGGTTCAAGTGGAAAGGTTCGGAAATCACGCTTTTATCGACAACATTCCTGAAGATCATTGAAGACCCCCGAATTCCCATTGTTCATCTCAAGTGGGGGATATTATGTTTAGTTATTATTGTTATGTTGAAAAAAAAGTGATTCAAAAAAAAAAAAAAAAAAAAGTTGTTATGTTATTGTAAAGTGCGATGTTATAAGCACTATGTTATGAGCTTTATAGATTTAGTATCGAGAGGCCACCTCGGTCACATTTGAAGATTGGAATTGGTAATTATGCCAACAGTTGGAGAAAAGGTAGTGTGCCCATCACGACGTCCTCTAATGACACATCTACCTTGTATTTCATGATCCGGTTTCTTGACTTCAAAGCTTGAACTTTGGGCGGACGGTAAGTGGTGATAACTTGGTTATAGATTTAGACTACCTGCTTGTTTTTTATTTTACACCATTTATATATCCCATGTCTTATCCTTCCCTTTAGTCATGAAGCGTGTCTAGGTGATGCAGCGAGCAATCTTTGGTGTCTTGGCCATGGATTTGGTCATGTATCATTGATTTTGTCCACTTCGCCGTGACATGTTAGTAATGACGATTCACCCCTTAATGCTTGTCGTGTCTACCCATATTGCCTTCGAGGATTGTTTAGCCCTTAACTCTAGTGGTGGAGATTTGTGTAACCGCCAAGCTTATGATAGAATAAATGCTATGCCTGTGCGATTGAGTGATCACCTCGATATTGACATTTAGTATAGTTGAGAGATTTGAGTGTTTCATTCCCATTTCTTGAGGTGTTCGGCTTTGTTTTATTCTAGCATAAGGGATTTATAAACTTATATTTTCCAGGTTTTGGGAGATATCTTTTAGAAATCTTTCTAACAAGGTCTACTTGAGGGCAAGTAGAGTTCAGTGGGGATATTTGATAACATCAAATAGTCCCGAATATTAAGTGACAATTTCCCGATAATGCTTGTAATTTATATGGGTTTACGCTTGTTTTCCATTGTTTCCACTTTCAGGTAAATTACGAGCATTGGAGCTAAAGAGACGCGGAACTGGAGAAATATCAAAAGATTTATCACAGTATGCTACCTTGAAGAAGTTACGGCGTAACTCATCTCTCACATTACGCCGTAACTAAAGCGTGACTCAGAAAACCAACTCATCAGAAGGTTACGGCGTAACTCTCCCCAAAGGCTACGACGTAATTATATTAGGTCAAATGAGGTTCCACGCCGCTGATAACTACGACGTAACTATTCCATTAACTACGACGTAACCAAGTATATTGAAGACTACGGCGTAACCACTAATAAGGTTACGCCATAACTAGCAGATCTAGTGCAAAATACGAAGGAATTGAAGGTTACGGCGTAACTCTTGTTATAGTTACGCCGTAACCCATATCTCGCCTATAAATACTCCACGAATTCCAAAGATTTCTATTCATCCCATTCCACACACAACAATCGAGAGACGGGGAAAAGCTAAAGGAAGGTCTAGAGGAGCATACGGAGTCTGTCTCCGAGGAGAAATCACTCCCTACGATAAGCATTAGCGATTTATATTTTCTTTACTTTCGATTCATGTATTTTGTACCTTTGAATATTGAATTGGTTTGTATGATTAATATGAGCGGCTAAGCACCTCTTGGTCTTTGGCCTAGTTATGATTCCTTAATTGTATTGTTTGCGTTACATTACTTAGTACAATTTAAGTGTATGCATGCATAGTTTATTGGTAGCTACCCTTGGTTCGGTAGTTTTGAATGGCGGTGAGGCCAATTGCCTAGGAGATATGACCAACCGACCTCTAGGTGAGCGGATCGAGACGGAAGGGTAAGATATGACCAACCGACAACCCTTTCTACTTGTGCGATTTGACCAACCGATCACCTACCGCTTGGATGAACTTAAGAATTAGGGGTGAGTGTTTAAGTTGCTAACGCCGGGCACTCACTATTATAAATCTAGCATGTAGCGGTACTTAATGACTTGGCTTAGGGACCGTGAACAACAGGAGTTATGAGGGACACCGACTTCTCCTGTGGTGGCATCTTTGCTGATAGGTTAGGGCGAATTGACCAAATGTTGTCCTCTCGACTTTGACCCGACCTGAAGTCATTGGAAGTAAGTAGAATTAGACATTACTAGCTAGGAGGAATAACTAGGTTAGCACCACTATCCTCTTTTGATTTATCATTTGCCTTTATTTGCTGTTTTCTGCTTTAGTAGTTAAATAATTAATTCCTTATCAAAACCATTATTAAATCTGTGACACGTAGACTTAGTAATAATCCAACACACATAGCTCTTGGGACGACCTCGGCTTTACCGAATACTACACTACACACGACCGGGTACACTGCCCGTTAGTGCACTAGGGTAGACCATAGGTATAACGAGACTTTATAAATATTAAAACCTGGTTAGTAAAACCTGCATAAAAAATCTTAAAAAATATAAAAATAGCGGTAGTAGGTTTATAAAGTGACAAATTTATAACATGTGATGAAAATTTTACAAACCCTTTTAAAATGTTTACAATCGAAGATACTTTAATTATGTCCGTTTGAGTAATTAGATAGCCCAAACGATCATAATACTACACCGACAACTTATGGATTCCACATTTATGATATAAAAGTCGTTGAGTACATATGTCAGATAAACCCGTCTACTATACAGAAGTCGTTTCACTTTAAATTTCATAGTATTTGTAAGATAAAAAAATAAAGATGTATATTCTTTCATAATGGTTTACATACAATGCACACGTTAATTATTTGCAAATGTCAAATCAAATCCTATCATAATATATATATGATATATCGTATTCATTAGTTGCATTGTCATTATTTAGTTTTTAAATGTGTATATATAGACCTCAAATTTAATCAATGACCATAAAAGAGAGAAAAAAAATCCTCTCACATATGTGTTAGGCCAAATTATACACAATTAAACTACGTCATAGCATGCATCGGTTTAAAAACCTTCTCGAGTACATATATCAGATAAATCCTTCTACTTTATGCATTTCTGTTTGCTTACATTTGTGAATACTACCAATGCAACTTCGTTGCATCTTTTTACAGATCATGTTTGAAAGACCGGTATTATTACATCATAAACAATATGTGCTTAGCAGAGCTCTAACAACTTAACATGTACTTATAACACAGAGGGTGTCACTTGGCAGATGTGCATGTCAAGGTTTTATGAGTCCAATTAAAGTGAGTGCTTGAAAGATACTCTTTCCGTCTCGATTTAAGTGTTTATAAACAAATTTTTAACAATTTATGATATATATGTATGTAGATTCGAGTTAATAAATTGTCAATTTTACTCATATATCATTAATTAAACGTAGATTGTGTGATATGGAAAATAGAGTAAAATATGTGAATTGGTAAATTATAGCTTTTATTTGTTGCAAGTGGATAGTTTTTTAACGACAAACTAAAAAAGCAAGTTCACAACGACATTGAACGTAATCGGAGGGGACATTCTGAGAACTTCGCAGGGGACATGTCCTTTGCGAATGCTTTTGCCGGGGACATGTCCCCGGCGAAAAGTGCCCCGCTAAAACCCTCTCGGTGATACTTTCCTCGGGCACTGATGACAACTTTCACCGGGGACATGTGGGACCCACAACCATTTTGAGTAAGTCAAACTTGTCCAGTGTGGCAGTACTTTCACCGAGGACATGTCCCCTAAAAATTGTTTTTCAATGCTAAGCTAATCAGCTAATTGTGTGATTAAATTAATTAATCTGACCTTTCGTCGGGGACATGTCCCCTGCAAAATTGGTATGCACGGCTGAGCTTACACTTTTGGCTTGAACATGTCCCCGAGAAAGTAGTATTCACTGTTGAGTTCACACTTTTTGGCGTGAACATGTCCCTGGAGAAAGTAGTGTTCACTGTTGAGTTTACCCTTTTGGCTGAACATGTCCCCGGCGAAGGTGAGGATAAGAGAGTATATAATGTGTTTGTGAGAATAAGCAAATATGTTAGCTCTTATATACGGTAAAATAATAGAGTTGTTGGTGGGAAATTTTGGCGGCAATATTTTGGTGGGAAATTTTGGCGGCAATATTTTGCCTGAAACACTTTCTCCGGGAAATGTCCCCGCCAAATGTTTTGGCGGGAATAAAGGCGGGAACAATTAGCACGCTTTGGCTTTGGTCAAATTTTGGTAAAAGTGAAAAACACTTTCGCCGATGACATGTCTCCGGAGAAAGTTTGCGTTGAATTTTTAGTAAACGGTTAGCGTATTTGTGTGCCATGTCAGCTGCTGGTTTGTCGTTTAGCGGCTTCGCCGAGGACATGGTTGTCCTTGGCGATAGTGTCCTCTCCCGTTTTACTTATTGTAGTAGTGGTTGGACACTTAAAATGAGACGATTGAAGTATATTCTTTGTTATATTTTCAGAAGTACAAATCTATTTTAGGAGTGAATGATACGAGTCTAACAAGACGTGGTCAACAGTTGGTTTTTAGTAGTGCACGCATATGTTTAGTGGAGCATACATATCTCACGTCCTTTCTTTACATGATCTCATGTTCATAGCATGTTTTATTTTGTCTAGCAAGTAACCGCATGTAACTGCATGTTTCTTTCCTATAAATACTTGTAACTCATTTAGGTCGAATATGAATGAAGAAGAATATTAAAGTCTAGTTCCTCTCTATTTTTTTGAAGTCTTGCCTGCTCTAAGGGCCTTACCAATCCGTCTCTTTAATCTACTTCTTGGAAGATTGACCATCTCAAATTGGTCTCTTAACAGTGAACCTAATCCATTATATCAAAACCTACCCACCAAACGGCTCCCTAATATGAAACTTTGGCACAATTTACTCATGCTTATGCTATATTATACTCCGTACAAATCTAAGATGTTTGAATGAGTGCATGTTTATAGGATGTACAATGGTTATGTTGGGCAGTGGATTCCGTACAGCACCATGCATCCTGTAACTTACTATTTTTAGTAATGACTAACTAGAAAACTAGATTAATAAATTTTATAAAAAGACAAAGGAGCTAATTAGCAGCTAAAATGGTGGTTGTCCACTCCTTAACTAATTGCTTCTCATATTGATCTACTTGCCAACAAACTCATCACTCATGAACTACTTGTGAATAATCATCATCTCTGAATAAAGGTTGTAGAATCATTAATCAAGAATCAGTTATGACTAAAAGCGGAGCTAACGATCCCAGTTCTCCCCCGTCCGGCAGTACTCATTCTCCTCCTCCTCTTATCGACATTGAAAGTGGTCCTCCTATTGATGTTGATGAAGACGATTTTGATGATCCTTTCGCTATCACCACTACCAAAAACGCATCCACAGAGACACTCAGGCGTTGGAGGGTAATTCCATACTTTTTTCTCATGCATATGCAATGCTATTCGATCTGATCAATAAGAATTCATACTTATAAAGTTACTATCTCGATCTGATGATCATATACTTGTTATATATCTTTATATCGAACCAGTTTACCCCATCAATTCCGCACCATTATGATACATGGTTATTAATCCAAGTGGACTTGAGATGCTGTCATATTGTGACTTTTCACTTAACGTAGCTTTAGTACTAGTTGAGTAAATGCAAACGTTACATGAGATGAAAACATGATCATGATTGGAAATTAACTGATTTTCTGTAGCTAGCCTACTATATATCAGACGACCTGGCCGCATGCATGTGTGCTGATAACAAACAAGTTGATCAGCTGATTGATGAACTATTCCTTATATATGACCTACTCATATATAATATTCCATAGAGATGGTTCCATAATTGGAGATCGATCGTTGATCTATTTATACATTTTAGAGTAATTTAAAGGGTTAATGGTCTGAAAAATACATGAACTTGCCACATTTTACTATTGTGACAATAAACTCTTAATTTTCCTATTAAAACCAAAAAGTTTCTTAATGACCCTTATTGTAACCAAATTGCTTACGTGGCATCCTTAATCCATTTTTTTACCTGGTCAATTGTCTCCTTCCCGTTTTAAGAGTTGAGGGGTCTGTTTTGCCAACATTCGAAACTAATTAAACATTAATAGTGTAACTAATACTACCAAACCTTCCACCTCTGTCCTCTGAGATACCTGATTGAGATGCAAACAAGAAATCATTACCAAATGAGGTCCAACCCGACAATACTACTAAACCTTCTGACACTCAAATACCCGAGTCAGATTCAAATAAGCAATCATCGCCAACCGAGGTTCCGCCACTCAATACTGCTACACCTTCAGCCTCTCAGATATCTAACACTGATGCAAACATGCAATCGTTACCGAATGAGGTCCAACACGACAATAGTACTAAACCTGTCAGATGCAAATAAGCAACCATCACCAACTGAGGTACCGTCGGTCAATACTACCACACCTTCAGCCTCTCTCAAATACCTGAAACTGATGCAAACAAGCAATCACCACCAACTAAAGTTCAACCAATCAATACCCAAGGAACTTCGACTACTCAAGACACTTCCACCACTGAAGATCCAGATTCAAGTGCAAATAAACAACCATTACCCACAGAGATCCAAAAAGCCAGTGTTGACGACTCTTCCACCCCTCAATTACCTGACTCGGGTACCAATAAGCCAGCCACCGAGGATAAATCCCCAATCCAACTTCGGAACTTGATAAATCAAGAACTCAATTTTATTGAAACGATCTGCCCAAAACTTGGAGAACACCAACAACATATAAAGAAAGAAAGAGATGATGCCTTCGATAAGTTTAAAAACTTTGATGATTTTTGTGACATAAAGGAACTGAAAGATCTCAAGAAAACCGTGATATATTAATGTTTAATTAGTTTCATCTTCAACAGCTTCATCTTCAATTTCCATGAATGCTAATAACATTAATACTAATAATAATCAAATCAATAGTACCCATGCTTCACCAAGTGTTGTAAGAATCTGAGGTTGCTTTGTGTTTGATGATGCTTTCAAGAGATGAGGAGAAATGGGGTCATGAAATGGAATCATATGATAATCGCAATTCCTCTGCTTTTGTGAACTTGACTAAAGTTGAGGGTAAAAAGCCAATTGAAAATGGTTCCAAGAGTAACAAATTTGTTGAACCTAAAGTTGGTGCTGATTATCTTGGAAGATCTGAGGTGGGTTCTATTGGATTAGAGAAAACTATGAACCAATGATGACCAAAGTGAGTTAGGCCTTCGGAAATTTGATGTTTAATTAGTTTCGAATGTTGTCAAAACAGACCCCTCAACTCTTAAAACGGGAAGGAGATAATTAACCAGGTAAAAAAACGGATTAAGGGTGCCACGTAAGCAATTTGGTTACAATAAGGGTCATTAAGAAACTTTTTGGTTTTAATAGGAAAATTAAGAGTTTATTGTCACAATAGTAAAACGTGGCAAGTTCATGTATTTTTCAGACCATTAACCCTAATTTAAATAACTAATTTAACCCATAGAAACCTATGTAGGATATATATCATTCAATGTATAACACCATCAAGTCATCAACCATCAACGCTACGTTGGTTTGCGTGTTTAGAACTGTATGCTAGTCGGCTTTATATACCATCTGTTTTTTTTCCGCTTGTACATTGTCTGCATTCAGCATCTATATTTTGAAGTTTAAGAAAATTAAGTCCAGTTCTGGGGGTTGAAATCAAGTCTTAATTATAAGCAAGGGTGTCTTTTGATTACAGCAAGCTGCTCTTGTGCTTAATGCTTCAAGGCGCTTCCGGTACACGTTGGACTTGAGAAAGAATGAAGATCAAGAAAAAAGGAAAAGGATGATCAGGTCACATTCACAAGTCATAAGGGTAAATGCAATACATATCGTTTTTGTTGTGCTTATTTAGGTTAGTGAGGTTTTAACATCTTACTGTGTTAGGCTGCATTGCTATTCAAATTGGCTGGGCAACGTGAAATCGGTAAATGCTCCCTCTCTTATGATATAATAATAGTAATGACCCTGTTAATTTTATGTGGTACATACATGTATGTAACATCTTTCTTGTGTTAATTAGTGCTAGACACAGTATCTCCTCCACGTCCAACTGGTGGTTATGGCATTGCCCTAGACCAACTTGTTTCAATGACCAGGGATCATAGCATATCTGCCCTTCATCAGTATGGCGGGGCAAGTTATTATCTTTCAAGGAACATATATTTTTTGTTTAATATCATTTTCCTCCGTTGTATAGCTCGATCGTCTTACATGTATGATAGCTATATCTATCTTCAGGTCACTGCGTTGTCCGAGATGTTGAAAACTGATCCGGATAAGGGAGTACCAGGAGATGATATTGACTTATCAAACCGGATGGATGTGTTCGGATCCAATACATATCCTGTGAAAGAAGGACGAAGCTATTTTGTAAATAATTTTTGACTGAAAGCTATTAGTATATTGCTTTCATGTGTAGATTACTATCATTTGATCATGGCTATGTTAATTGCAGACGTTCGTTTGGGAAGCTTTGCAAGATCTAACCCTCATTATATTAATAATAGCTGCCGCGGTATCACTTGTGCTTGGAATAAAGACAGAGGCAAGTTTAAAACTGATAACTTCACTGTCATATTAATGTGGACATTTAACTTTACGAGGGCTAATTCTTTTCAAGTGTTTATTTCTCTTTACCACACGCTTGCTTATTCAGTTACGTTATTGTTACCTCGTGTAGGGTCTCGAAGAAGGATGGATAGACGGAGGAAGCATTACATTTGCTGTTCTTCTGGTTATTTTTGTGACGGGTGAGGCAATTGATGTTTTTCATCTTTATGATATGTAAAATGTACTTGCTAGTTCTAATAAGATATATATTAATTGTCTCTGGAAATGACTTTTTGTATACTATCATAGCGACCAGTGATTATAGACAGTCTCTGCAGTTTCAGAATCTAAATGCAGAGAAGCGGAATATACAGATAGAGGTTTGTATGCTAATGGTTGAACATTTAATGTTCTTGTAAACTTGTAGTCATCTTCACTCGACTAATAAGCTAAGCAGACTTGCATAATTATTCAATCAGATAACTAGAGGTGGTAGAAGAGAGAAGGTTTCCATATATGACGTAGTTGTCGGTGATGTAATACCTCTTAATATAGGTGATCAGGTATGTTACGATCTTTTGCATTCTTTATAATTTGGTCACACTTTATGGTGACTTAATTACCATCTCGATCTCTTGTTGGTATGCCACGTACAGGTCCCTGCTGATGGTCTTCTAATTAAGGGTCACTCTCTATCTATTGACGAATCTAGCATGACCGGCGAAAGCAAGATTGTAAGCCTGGCTAATCCTTCTTGATATTATAATACAATAATTGAACTTCTTTCTTAAAGATTAAATCACCTTTTAGGTACACAAGGATCCAAAAGCACCTTTTCTGATGTCCGGCTGCAAGGTAGCAGATGGTGCTGGAACTATGCTGGTAACTAACCGGCCTATTGCTATCCTCTTGAACTGATTCATAATTTATACAAATTATAAAAAATGGTGAGATTATACTGATGAACTACCGGTAACATATCTACGCTTGGTCTAATAACCTTTCTTTAGGTCACTAGTGTGGGAATAAATACGGAATGGGGACTACTGATGGCAAGCATATGTGAAGATACTGGTGAAGAAACCCCCTTGCAGGTTTACATATCTCTTTTTCCATCCCTATTCTCACTATTCGTATCATACTATTAATTGTATCACTCAATCAGATGAATATGGATGTTGGTGAATAGGTACGCTTGAACGGTATCGCAACATTTATAGGTATAGTTGGTGTCTCAGTAGCATCACTCGTGCTGACTGTCCTTTTGGCTAGGTATATCTTACACGCACTATTTATAGTAATGCGGTTATCCATCGACTTATTATTGCAATTTGATTGTCGAGAACTTCAGGTTCTTCACTGGTAACTCAAAGGATCCTGATGGAACTGTCCAGTTTGTCGGTGGAAAGACAAGTGTTAGTGAAGCAACTAATGATGTCATAAAATATTTTACTGCTGCGGTAAGTTTGTGTGATCATATATCTATCTTTGATTCCTCCATCCTTTTGATTTCCTTAATTAAACTAATGGATGAACAATTCAGGTCACGATCATAGTTGTCGCAGTTCCTGAAGGGCTTCCGTTAGCTGTAACATTGACGTGAGTATAATGCCGTACTTTACCTATGTTCATTTTGGCTTGTGATACCAAATTTATCTTTAATGTATAGGTTAGCATACTCAATGAAGAAAATGATGATAGACAAGGCCCTGGTACATACATATTGTTGGAGCTCAAACGCATCACATATTATAGCTAAATAAGGATTATATTGCTAACATCATTTCAAATTCAGGTCCGTAGACTCTCGGCTTGTGAAACTATGGGCTCTGCAACTACTATCTGCAGTGATAAAACCGGAACATTAACTCTGAATCAGGTTGGTCTTATGTTATTTAGGTGTATGTATATCTACATTGGATTTCATGTTGTGTGGCTCTCAAATCATGAAATTCTTGCCCACCATATGTTCATAACTTGTGACAGATGACCGTTGTTGAGGCTTGTGTTGGGCAAACAAAAATTGATCCTCCAGAAGATGGCTTGCAATATCATAAAAGTGTTTCCTCATTGTTACATGAGGGAATTGCACAGAACACATCAGGAAGTGTTTTCTTCTCCAAGGTACTCTCTCGTAACCTTCTTCCATCTGATTTTTTTTCTTATTCTATATATAAAGTTTTTGCAAATCTAGATAAATACCGTGCTTTACGTATATTGGCATTGTTCTTTTCATACTTGGTCTGTGTAAATATTATATTCTGTTGGACCTATTGTCACGTCTTTGATGATAGGATGGTGCATGTATTGAGGTTTCTGGATCTCCAACAGAAAAGGCAGTTCTCCAGTGGGGTATCAAGGTCACCAGCCTCCCTCTTTATTACACTATATTTGCTAATTTCTCATTCAGTTGCATGTGTATTTTGAGTCTGTATTTATCAAATCACTGGCATTGCAGATTGGGATGAACTTTGATGTTGTCAGATCGCAGTCCACCCTCCTATATGTTTCTCCTTTTAACTCGCTAAAGAAGAGAGGTGGTGTTGCATTACGAGGGGTACGTGCCCCCAGTTTATTACTTACATGTCTGTTAACAACATGATTCACACAACTTTAGGGTACGTGTCTTCATATCTTGAATGGTAAAGCTAGTCGGTCTTACGAAAATTGTTGGTATCTATTCACAGGCCTAAACTCGAGCCAATTCCTTTGCATGACGTGTTTGTAATTAACCATTGTTTGTGTGTATGTGAGACTGAAACAATATGTGTAGAAACTGAATATGATGTAAACACACTGTTTGATTGAATATAAACGTTGGGATGATGTTTACATATGACTCGATCTAATCTATATATAGGTTACCAAACGACATGACTATTGATGTCAACCATTGTGTCGTTTCCTTTGTAACCGTCCCTAACTGCCATACAACTTAACTGCCAAACAGAAAACTAACAAACTAACTAAGAGGCTGTTTGGGTCAAGTTTCAACCCAACCCATTACATGTGCCTTTATTGACCCATACGACATAAACATAAAATAACTTGTTCATTTAACATTCCAAGACATTAATAATGCTACAAAAATACCTTCAACAAGCTTTCTTTAATCCTCACGTTTCCCAAATCTCAATACTACGACCTGTAGTGCTTATGTTAGCATTCAATTAGCTTTTATGAGGCTTTAAAAATTAATTTAACTTCTTGTGAATAGCAGGACGATTCTCAAGTTCGCATACATTGGAAGGGAGCAGCTGAACTGGTGTTAGCTTCATGTAAAGAATATCTTGAGACAGATGGTTCCTTGAAGCCCATTGATAACAATATGGTAAGTGGTCCTAACCTGTTTGTAACTAAAAGAAGACTGCTTCCGAAAATGTGAACGTAAATACTAATCTGTATGCTTGAACAATGTCAGCAGGCCATTTTACTATACATACAGTAACAATGCATTTTTGTATGTTAAAGAATTTCCTATATATTTTAAACAGGTATATTTTATGAAATCTATTGAGGAGATGGGTACTAGGAGCTTGCGGTGTGTTGCAATTGCGTACAGAAACTATGATAAAGATGATATTCCTGTGGATGAAGGACAACTCACAGAATGGAATTTACCTGAAGATGACCTTGTTTTGCTTGCCATTGTGGGCATTAAGGTACCCATCTCCACTTGTTAAGAAATGCAATCTTAAAGTGGAAAAAACATACACCAATTAATATATTTTTTAAACTGATTACTAATACTAAATGTTTATAGTAAGAAGAGAACTTCTTGTGCAGGATCCTTGTCGTCCAGGTGTAAAAAATGCAGTAAAAGTATGTACGGATGCTGGTGTGAAGGTCTTAAGTTATCCTCCTCTTTTTAGTTACCTCATGTGCTCTAATATTGGTGGGCTATATAGATTTGAAGAAATTACAACTCAAATGTTAATAAATAGGTCCGGATGGTGACTGGGGATAATATTCAAACGGCAAAAGCAATTGCCATTGAGTGCGGAATCCTGGCTTCAGGTGAAGATGCAAGAGAGCCAATTATTATTGAGGGAAAGACATTTCGGGAGTATTCTGAGAAAGAAAGAGAACATACTTGCAAACAGATATCGGTGCGGTTGAATATGTTGATACTTTTTCTTAGCGTGTACTGAATAATTCGAAGAAGAATAAAGTATATATGTTGATGAATAGGTGATGGGAAGGTCTTCCCCTAGTGATAAACTATTGCTTGTGCAAACGCTTCGTAAGCTTGGAGAAGTTGTTGCTGTTACCGGAGATGGAACAAATGATGCTCCTGCACTTCACGAGGTTTTAACACATCCTCTATATTAAAAAGTCCATATGTACTATTCATACTTAGTAGTGGACTATATATTACTTATGTCCATATCTGATTTAGCGATTCTTCTCATATCTTGCCAAAGATTGCCATGTCCATATATGCATTGTTTAACTCTGTCACTTCTATACATTAGGCTGATATAGGTCTTGCCATGGGAATTCAAGGAACGGAAGTTGCAAAAGAAAGCTCTGATGTCATCATATTGGATGATAACTTTGCTTCAGTTGTTAAGGTATGACGTGATCGAGTAAATTTATTAGATGCCTTGTTGCTTGAGTAATCATCGTCTTATTTTGTGTTACATTTTATAGGTTGTCCGGTGGGGTCGGTCTGTTTATGCAAATATTCAGAAGTTTATCCAGTTCCAGCTTACAGTAAATGTTGCAGCACTCGTTATAAATGTTGTAGCAGCAATTTCCTCAGGAGATGTACCTTTGAACACTGTGCAGGTTTCTTTCACTCTCCCTGCTCATGTATTGAGATTACAAAGGTGTGCGTGTTATATTGCATGCGAGTTGAGGGAATCTAAACAAATGGATGATGGAACGAGAATAATCTGTTGGTCGGGTTTCTAAGTTCACTATAATGAATCCATCATGGCATTTGAAGTTTTGAACCACATTCCTTTCAAGTTCGACCCATTCAAGTGGAGCATTATTTCACCTCTACTGATCTTCAAATTGCATACTTGATGCTTCTAAAATGACCATTATGTTGGGTTAACTATTTAATCGCTATTCTCAAAATTTGCAATTTCTGGTGCAGCTTCTTTGGGTTAATCTCATCATGGACACCCTTGGAGCATTGGCATTGGCGACTGAACCACCAACGGATCATCTTATGCACAGAACTCCTGTTGGACGAAGGTTAGGACTACTGCATAACACATATTACAGAATCATTGGCCATTAGACGGTTGGCCCAATGACATTCAGTATTGTAGTGACATAATGAGTACTTGACTTGGTGTTTATTTACAGGGAACCCCTTGTGACAAATATCATGTGGAGGAACTTGATCATACAGGTAGGTATCCTTACTGTCATGTTTTTTGTTTTCGCATGCATTTTGATGGTACACTGCAAAGATTAATATGTCATGGATTTGGCAGGCTCTATATCAAGTTGCAGTTCTCCTTGTTCTAAACTTCCGTGGTTTAACTATTCTTAACTTAAAGGACGATGAATGGGGAAATGCCGTGAAAAATACTTTGATATTTAATGGATTTGTCTTGTGTCAAGTAAGTTGCTGATCCAACTTCAAGCTAAACATTCACCTTGTTTGTTATGATGAAACAAGAATTTCAAATGATTACATTGGACAGTTTTGATGCTCAATTCGTTTACTAATTATTTATGAAGGGTACGGTCTAAATCCGGTTTGTACTACAGATATTCAACGAGTTCAATGCTCGAAAACCAGAAGAAATGAATGTATTTTCTGGAGTGACTAAAAACTATATTTTTATGGGGATAGTAGGAACAACCTTTTTGCTTCAGGTAAGCTCGCCACCATTTCTTTGAGTACGTTTCCCTTGTTTCTTGAACTGCTTCGTTTCAACTTTTAATTGTAATTCCTGTTGTAAAACAGATCATGATTATTCAATTTCTTGGGAAGTTCACATCAACAGTTAGACTTGGTCTGAATCTATGGGTTGTCTCTATTATTATTGGCATTGTCAGGTTAGTTGTGCTATGCTGTTATTGTTATTAGTACCTGTTGTCCTTTAATATGAAATCAGACCATGTCGTCGACATACTTGGGAAGAATTCATTAATCCTTGCACCTATCTACATATATAAGAACTGCAATATTAAGATTCAATTAAAAAAAAAAAAAAAAAAAAAAAGTTATATTATGTGGAATTAGCCTTGATATTTTAATTTTATTTTTGTTACAGTTGGCCACTTGCCATTGTTGGAAAGCTAGTCCCCGTTCCACGGACTCCATTGGCCAGGGTGTTCAGCAAACCATATCAACGTTGCATCGCTGCTCGTAATCATTGAACTCATCCATATTGAACAAACCACAAAGTAACCTTGTTCGTTCGGCTAATTGTGAAGTCTGAAGCTTGATCATGTGTTTGCTATATATAATGGGGCAATTTCATATCATATTCAGCCACCAACACCAGGATTCAGATTTAACTTCGTGTTAGAATTTTGTAAGTCGTCATGTTGATCATCAAATAGTTTGGATTCTTATATTAGACCTTTTGTATTCTAGGAAGGACACTAGTCTTTAAAATTTTAATATCAACAAACAAAACGACAAAAGTTGTGAAAAAACACTTGCACGCTAAAAGAAATTCCGGTGTTAAAAGAGGTAGTCATTGAGTTACATAAATAGAAACTAGTCACATTTGAACACTATAAGCCTTGATGAAGAAAGAAAGAAATCAAAGATAACAAAACATATCCTAAGAGGTTTACCAACATTAGCATAGAATAAACCGGAGTCTGCTCAAATACATTACATTGAAAAGATATGCGGGCGTTAATAACCTTCTCATACTCCTCTGATTCAAGGAATTCTCACATTACTAACAATGGCGGAGCTAGAAAGTTATGGTTGAGGGGACAACTTTGATAATTTTTAGAAACTACACTATAAATCGGTTCGTTAGGGGGGCAGAATTACAAAAATAATCAAATATTTTAAAAATGTTACACTACAATTTTTTTCCCTAGAGGGGCACGTGCCCACCCTGCCACTCCTATCTTCACCTCTGAGTAATAACCAACTCTACTTCCATCTTCCTCAAGTAAAACGATCACCCAGGGTATATATTTATGCTAAAGGAGAACACATTTTAATGTAAATCAAAAAATTGTGAATATATGTCTTTAATCGTCGGACTTTTAATCAAAATATGCGATTTCAGTGTTCTTAAATGAGTTGGTATTCTCATAAATGAGAGGGAGATGATTTGTACAACACCAATGTGTATTACTCCGTATAATATTGCACAATAAGCTTTACATATTATGCATTGGTTATGTATAATTGTACAAATCGCCTTCTCTTTATGAAAACATGTAGTTAGTGATTTAATTTTAACCGGTTTAAGTCTTGAATTTACATATATTATATGTTATATCGAAAATGATTGAAATATCTTTTGTATTACTTTTAAGGATACAGGGTTTCCTCGTAAAATATATTACAAAAAAAAAACGTTGAAGTAAAAAGGATGTAGGTGATATCCTACATCATAGGCCGTAACAAAGGCAAAAACAAAAACACACCATTTGTGCTTGAAACCAAAACAACATAAGATTGACATGTCAATCTCATGAAACAACTACATCTGCGCAAAAGCGAAATAACCTATGAAGCAAAATAAATGGACTCACAAGAAGTACCAATAACCATAAAAGTCCATCAACCATTCTCGCTAGAAGCATTCCCATGCTCCATTTCCTTACCCACATGTCCCATTTCATCGAAGTCCATATCATCTCTATCAAAGTAGTGAATCTTCGTTCAGGAGAGAAAACTACGTGTCTTAGGAGACTCCATTTTCCTACCCGACCAAATACCAGTCTTCCCGAGAGTAAAATAAGATGTAACTCTTAAGTTTTCTAAAGGGGGTGTTTGTTTGCTTCTTAACAGGCCAATTCAGAGCCCACCGCTGATTGGGTCAAAGGCATTCTTGTTTGATAGAAAATTTAATGCATCTGAATTGTACCACTTGCTACTGTATGATTTTGCATCACAAGGGTCCCTAAATCATACAACATGTAGTAATATTTTATTGTTTTACCCTTTCTTTTTTTTCCTTACGCTCACTCATATTGCATTATTTAATTTAAAAATAAAGTACTACTATGTCTCAGATATTGTTAATTTAACATTATACGGTCATCATTATGATTTGACTTTTTTAGTTATAATTTTCATTTAATTGTTACGTATTTTTGACAAATGTTTACAACTTTACAAGTAATAGTTACATTTTTTTTGAGTAAATTGCATTTTGGTCCCTAAGGTATGGCCAAATTGCGTGTTTTGTCCCTAACGTTTTGAAAGTGCGTGATAGTCCCCATTTTGAATGTTTTGTTGCATGTTTAGTCCCAAATTGCGATTTAGTCCCTAAAACTTTGAAGTTTCCGTTGCATGTTTGGTCCCTAAATTGCGATTAGGGACCAAACATCAAAGAAAACCTTCAAAATAAGGACTATCGCTGCACTTGCGAAACATTAGGGATGAAACAGCAATTTGGCCATACCTTAGGGGACCAAAAATGCAATTTACTCATTTTTTTTTAATGAAATGGGTGCTAATTGTTTTTGGTCAATCAAAGTTTTGAATTTTTGAACATGATCCACGTTTTGTTACTCATAAGCATACGTGTTATTGTTGTTAGGAAAAGTAAAAATGAAAGAGATAGATAAAAAAAAGCTTATGTGTGAAGATTATATAAAAATTAAATTTATGTTTGAGTTAATATTTGTGTTTATATCGGAATTTTATTGGATTAAAGAACATACATGGTGATAATAATTTATGAATTCAGTTTGTATGGTTTTCCCCAAAAAAATATAATAAAAACTAATCATGTACGAAACAAGGTTAAATATGTAATTTTGCATCGTTCAAATAATTAGTCACAACACGTATCAAACATTCATTTCCATTCAGAATCAAAGTCACACAGAGCCTTTGTATTCTTCAGAGTTAGAAATCATTCAGCATTAATTCATTTTGTTTTATCAAACAGCCCCTAAGACTTTATAATGGAGTAAAATAAGATAAAATTAACCTGTATAAGTTCTATGCACATAAAATCCATTTTGACCTCGCTTTTCTCCTAATTAATATTTTAAACTTCATTTTGCAAGCTTGAAATAAAAACATTTACATATTCTTATCATCTCTATCTCTCTAGAGATGCTTTCTATTTACCAAGTATAAACACAAATCTTGACACAAACTAAAAGTAAATGGCGTTGATTGATATATTTCGGAGACGATTACGATTACCGTTATAAGATAGTTGTAATCAGCGACTTAGGTATGATGACGTATAGTCTATATCCGGGTCACGAACCCGGCTAAAGTCCAACACTAACTTAGCCAGGTATGGGTCGGGCTACACCGATTAGAGGTTTGGGCTCACGAAGGCCCAAGCCCAAAGCTATTCACGGAATAGATATCCGATATCTTCTAAATAAGAGGATTATCATTCCCAACCGACTTAGGCGGGATACGCCGAAGGTTGAGGAACACGGAACCAACAAGGATTCCGTGCGTATATAAAGGAATCATATCCCTCGTTTAAGGTACGATCTCAAATCCTAATTCTCCTTAAACCCTAAAACCGATTACTTACTCTCACGGGAGGATAATCGTGGAGACAATCCCACTGTAAGCCTAACGGTGTCTTTTGTCTTTTAGTGCACAGTCTCAGCGTGAATTCTCAATTGGTACGAGAGCGGAGCTCAAACCAGAACGCCCAACTTTTGTATCAACAAGTGGCGCCATCCGTGGGACCCAAACTAAGAACCAACACTAGAATGACAAAGCATGGAAATCGTGATCGCAACCGGATCTTATGGGAAAGAAGTCGCAAAGCGGACTAACTCCTAAGCGGACCTGGGACAACCAAATTGCTAAAATAAGGGATCGTGCCAAGACTTGATCTTTCCTCGGTGGAACCGCTCCAGAACAACCCAAGCCACTACAACCACCACGAGTGTAGTAGACCCACGTGCACCGCCTTTACTACTCCTTCCAATCGGTGCTAAAACCCGGCCGACAAAGGCACCGACGCCTTTTGACCGAAATAAGGGTGTAATGATAGAAACAAACACACTCGCTCTTGGGGGTCGCACTGAGCTAGCACCGTAAGTTTTCGTATCCCAAAACTACGAACATTAACCGCCTCATGCAAGAGGAAGAGAAGAAGAGATCGGTCGGAACTTAAAAGCCCGACTCATTCGATTCTGAATACGAGACTTCCCCACTGCGTTGTCGAAAGAGAAGCGCGGGAGACAAATACCACCCCAAGATTCAACCGAATCGGGAGGAGAATCGAGGAAGATGAGACATCTCACTCGCATCATCCGAGTGAGAATGACGAAGATGAAAAGCGTACCAATGTCCACACCGGACTTGGTAGCCGCAGAATCCAAGATGATTGGGACGACATTACTCCCAGCGAAAGCCCTCCGAGTACAAACTCGAGGGGACGGTCGGCACCAAAGAGGAAAAATTCGTCCTCCGAAAATTCCTCGGACAACGAGGATAGTGAAACCGGACACCGGAAGTCCGAAATGATATGATGACCGGGAGGATGAAGATATATCCTCCCTTGGCGCCGCCAAAAGGTGGATGCGTTCACTTGGCGCATCGGTGACTTCTCGAAGCAAAGAAGGCGCATGCCCGCCAACGTAAAGACCTACGATGGAACAGCACCGATGATCACCTCAAAATTTTGAATCACCGCGACAATTGAAAATTGGCCACACCGCGTGGTGCCACATGTTCAACTCCACACTAGTGGAAGCGCGGAATCGGTTCAAGAAGCTTCCACGCGAAGCATCAACGGATTCGAGGAATTGAGAAGGCGTTTGCCTAAACTTTACTCGAGGAAGAAGTGCGCAAAATCTGTCGAACTCGCCGGGTAAAGCGGCGCCAAGGAGAGTCTATGCGCATTCATGGGCGCTTCAAAGACGAATGCATGCAAGTTAAAGCATGCCGGAAGTATTGAAGATCTCGGTTTCATGAACGGGATTAACAATCCGTAACTCATCAAGAGGTTAAACGACAAGATTCTCGAAACCTTTGATGAACTCATGAAACGCTCTCGGTCCTTTGTCCGTGGAGAAGCCGTGTGGCAGATAGCAAAGGAACTACTCGAACTACGGTCAGGAACAACACGGGAGACAATCCAATGACCGAGGTAGTAACTGTAATAGGAGCTATCGCACCCGAGGAAGCGGGAGGATAATGATGATACACCCCGCTAACCAAGACCCCGAAGGAAATAGTCGCAATGAAGGTCGAATTTTCCAAGATCGACGCAGATCGCGCACCAGGAGGATCGGCGCACGGGAACGGATCTTGTGATTACCATGCACAAAAGGGCCATACCACCAACGAATGCGTCCAACTACACCACTCATCGACAAGATGGTTAAAGAAGGTAGATTGGACCACTTGGTCAAAAACATTAAAGAGGGTAAGGATAGACAAAAAGTGGAAACAAGAAGGAGACACCCAAAGACAAGGTCGACACGATCTACATGATACAATCATGGCGGTGAATCACTAAGCGTAAGGTCGGCCAAGAATTTTCACGTGAAAGGAAATCTCTTCCCCACCTTAATCATGGACAACGCAGGTGGAACCACTCACTATAGAGATAAGCGCGGGGTCACGACATCCACCGCATGTACGTTGATGGTGGAGCTTCGCAAACATCATGTATGAGCATTGCTTCGCGGATGCGCCTCGAAATCTGCAGTCGGTTAAGCCCGGCCAAGACGGCGTTGGTCGGTTTTACTGGTGGAAAAATATGGCCGATGGGGCAAATAAGACTACTAGTCAAGATCGAAACGAACAACATTCCGCGACGGCCTGGATGGAATTCATGGTGATCAAATCTCCATCGCCATATAATGGCATTATCGGAGACACGATATCATCTATGCGCGATGCCATCAACGGCGCAAGACGGATGCTTAAATTCCCGTGGGCGGAGGCATTGTTACTCTCACGGTACCACTATCCCACATAGAGAATGTAACACGATTACATGTGAAACGCGGATCCCGAACAACGTGCAACCGAATTCCAAATATGAAGGTTGCAATTCACCCCGAATACCCGCACTGTGAAATATCCATCTGAGGGTCACCGTCGGACAACGGCAAAGCGGCTATGTCTTGGCGCTCTTACAAAAGAACTTGGACATTTTCGCATGGGAACCAAAACACATGACCGAGTACCACGCCCATAACAGAGCATAGATCGAGAATCCGGCAAGGGTACTCACCACACGCTGAAGAAGCGGGCGGGCTCCAGAGCCTGCAAGCAATCCCGGCAGGTACACAAACTTGTGGATGCAGGAATCATGCGGAAGTTTATTACCATGACCGCCTTCCAATCCAGTCATGGTAAAGAAGAGCGACGACGGTGGCGTATGTGTGTAGATTACACCGACCTTAACAAAGCATGTTGATGAGTGTGTACATACTCATCATTTTGGTTAAATCTGAACTAAAAACATTTAAAATGCTCGAAATGCATCAAAATATTGAAAATATCTCAAAATTGCATTTATATGTTTCGGATGCAAAATGTTTAAAATCGATGAAAAATAAGCTAAGTTTGCATAATTGGCGCTTCAGGTCCCCAAGTTTCAAAAGTTGTCAGAAATAGTCCCTGAGCACTTATTTTAAAAGAAAAGTCACCAAAGGTCCTTTTAAAATCATAACTTGTCATAATTAGTCCTTTGGTGAAAAATGTCAAAAGTTTTGAGAAATTACAAGTTTAGTCCTTTGAGTTTCAAAAATGACAAGTTTGGTCCTTGGAATATTGGAGATTGTCAAGTTTGGCCCTTGGATTATAATTTCAGAATGTACATGATTGGTCCCTGGAAAATCAGAAATGGCAGCTTTGGTCCTCCATCTTTCAGAAATTGCAAAACAAGTCCTTGTATTACAAGCCATGGCCCCTATCAAAACCTTTTTGAACCCCCTGCCATATCCCTTGTGACCCTTTCTTTTTGACCCCTGCCCAATAATACCTCCCACCAGTCAACACCCCGGTCAAACATTTTACCCCGCCACTTGTTCCCTCCTTTTTCTTCTCCTTCAACCACCATGTCTGCAAACACCAGGCACCCCTCACCTCCAGCTCACTCTCACCCCTCCATGTCCCCTCCCCCTCAACAACATCCAAGAAACATTAAATGCTTCTTCAACCTAACACTCAAACCCTCCCACTGGCTAAAACCATTTTGGCGCCAAAATCGAATCAATGGCCAATATCAACTCTACTCATCCAATGGCTCCAAAGAGTGGTGGGATTTACTCAGAGGACACGTGGGAGCATTTTGGTGTATAAAAAGAAGCATGAGAAGGAGAGATAGAGAGTAGTCTTTAGTTTTAAATTTCTTGCAACTCGTTTTTATTATCAATGTATTAAGTTAAGTCTTAAATTGTTATTCTCAGTTTCTATGTATTAAATGTAAGTTATTTAAACGTTTGTAATCCAGTTCAAGTATTAATTCAAGTTTATCCAAGTTTCTAGTCTTTAAATTTTCTTTTACTTATGCGCTTTAAATAATTTAAAAGCCGCTTCAATAAGCTTTTTTATAACTCAAATAAGCCTACTAAAGCTTCATATAGCTTTTAGTAAGCTTATAAAATAGATTCAAGCAAGTTTGGTGCTTGGTCAACAAAAGTCAAAAATGCGTCATAAAGAAAAGGGCTCAATTGCGACATGGAGATGGATTTAGGTTAAATTCAAGTTTGATCTGGTTGAAATCATCCGATCTTGGGTTGATATCGTTTGGGTATTAGTCATTTGAATGTTTGTCAAGCCACGTGGCTAGGACCTCATGTGAGTATCAATTTCTTGGGTATGTTTAAACCCATGTTTTCCTGTTAATGAGCTTTAATATCGTTAACATTAGTATAATTTGGTTTAATATCACTAGTGTAATTGATGTTTTCATTTCGTACAAGATTTAAGTCATGCTTG
Organism: Chrysanthemum lavandulifolium; assembly: GCA_022545495.1. Classification (NCBI taxonomy): domain Eukaryota; kingdom Viridiplantae; phylum Streptophyta; class Magnoliopsida; order Asterales; family Asteraceae; genus Chrysanthemum; species Chrysanthemum lavandulifolium. The sequence goes on along the minus strand of CM040239.1, from coordinate 79,211,965 downwards.
CATAACCGTCATAATAGAAGCGCTTGAGTTTTAATGTAAAATGTTGATAAGTTAGCTTGATATATGTTTAACTTAGTCATCCGAGTTTAGTCTAAGGATTAGTCCACTTGGGTTTGAGTTTGGTTTTGCAAACCGAGAATCGATCATTAAATTGGTGTTTGGATACAGTTGAGTAACTTTGAGCTAGAGAGTAGTGAAGTGGTTAAGTTGAATTGCGGTGTTCTAGTAAGTCTATTAGAGTCTTTAGGTTCATCCATTTGCACCTTAGAACTCTAGTAGTCAAAATCTCGCTTAATCGGTTTCAATCTCCATTTCTGTGAGAATCAGTTCACCATCTCTCACATTTAGGTGTAAGGGTGAGCAAAACCGCCCGAAACCGACAAGGCCCGAAAAACCGCCCGAAACCGACAAGGCCCGAGCCCGACCGAATACTAAACGGGTCGGGAGTCGGTTGTTATTTTTGCATTGTATCGGTATCGGGGTCGGGTCGGGCTAAAAACCGACTCCAACCCGACTAAGCCCGCCAGCCCGAATAAATAATAGGGTTAAGTAAAAGAAAGCGCCTCTTTATCTGTTTCTCATCTCAATCTCACAACCAACCTCATTTTCCACTTTCTCTGTACTCATTTTCCACTTTCTCTCTCAATCTCACAAAGGTCTATGAATCAAGAACTCCATAACTCAAGAAACACGAATGACCAACATACGAATCTCACAAACCTAATACGAGAATCTCACCCCTATACCAACAGAACTCAAGAAACACGTATGTTGGTGAATCAATCTCTTCTTCTATACCAACATACGAATCATTCGTATTTGGTTGCTTATTTGCTACTGTTGTTATTTTTTTTTGTTGAACTTAGATTTGCTACTTTGTTAACTTGTATCATGATATTTGCAATTTGCTACTGTTGTGATATGTGAAACCGACCATTTGTAATTGGACTGGGCTTGAACATGCTTGAAGTTGAAAATGGAAATCATAATTGGGCCTGCACACATTTATCCCGAAACCGACCGTTACTACCCGACTATTACCGAACCGAACCGACTACCATTCGGGTCGGAGATCGGGCTGGATTTTCTGGTTATCTCGGTATCGGGACTAGGCGGGTCGGGTCGGGACGGGTCGGGATCCGGCCCGATGCTCAGCCCTATTTAGGTGTTATATTTGTTGAAGCAGCTTGAATTAGTTTCCTTTCATCATAAAAGATCAATTCCAATTCAGTTTTTGGGAATCAAAGTTCACCAAAGTCAAATGTTGCTTCTGTTTTTAAAAGTCAAAATTGAAAATCTCAGTTTTCACCCAACTTGGGTGATTTTTAATTAATTCATTATTGGATCAAATTAAGTGTAATTTTGGGTTTTTCTAGTTCAGTTGGTCAAAGTTCTTAAGCTTATTTTTGTTGAATTTTTGGAAGCTCTTAAAAGCTCTAAAATAGCTTGTCAATTGGGTCTAAAATCCCCTGTGCATTGACTCAGTGTATACTGAGTGTGCACAGGTGTAGTGCAGAGCTTGTCACAAGCTCATTAGAGCTTTTCTTGGTCTGGTTTTTGGTTTTCAAGTTCCTAGCCAGGTCTCCTTCAGGTTCCTACTTCTGGTTTTGAGTTTCAGCTTATTGAGTAGCTTATTTTCTAACTACAAAGTAGCACCCCAAAACTGTTTTTGGCACTTGAGTTTAAATCATCAAATCTGTGTAGCTTGTACTTTAGAGGTTTAGGTTAGTTTGAATTAGTTGCTTTTGAGTAGTTTTTGCTTAATATAGCTCCTGTGTTAAGTGGGTGCTCAGTTGGTACCTCTAGCTTATTTTGAGTGCTTATTTATAAGCACTTCTTATTGCAGCTTCTTAATCCTACACATAAGCCCTGTTTTTATATTTTCTTAGATTCGAATATTAATTTAGACTTTTCTTGAATTTTTCATATTTTTCTAGCAATTGTTTAATATTTTTCCTCATTTAAAAGCAGCTTTTAGGTATTTTTAATTAGCTTTTAATACAATTAAATCGAAAAAGTTTCAAAAAATAAGTTTTCAATTTTCATAGGTTAAGATAAATATAAAAACCAAAAAAATAATTTTTCCAGATTTTTCTTAGTTTAATTTGTAATTTTTAGCAATTTAATTAGTGTTAAGTAGTTTTTAATTCATAGAAAATAGAAAAATAATCAGAAAAATACAAAATTAGTTTTGAAAATTCTCTTTAGTTATTTTAGATTTTTCTAAGTCATAATTTCATTTTTCTAGCTTTATTTCATATTTTCTTATATTTTAGGGTATTATTAGTTAGGTAAAAATAGTTTTTAATTAATAATAATTAAATAAATAGTCATAAAAATAATTTTCTTTTTCTAAAATTTTCTCTTATCATTAGGTTTGTAAAATGTCATTTTATATTTTTAGGATTAATATTGTTTCGATTTCACATTCTTTTGTAAGTTACGTAGTTTTTAATTTAAATTTTATAAAGAAAATCAAAACATCATTTTAAAATAGTGATAGCATTTATTTAATATAATTTATCTTTTTAATTTTCTTTAATTTGCATTTAAGCCCCTGTAATTTATAAACTTTTCTTTAGGTATAATTGTTCATATTCACAACCCTTTTCCTGCTCAAATTCTCTCGATCACTATTCGTTTGATTATTCATCGCACATTTCGTTGGGACTTAACGACACGGAAACATTATACTCCTCTGATCTTCATTGCATTGGTGTCCAGCTGTTTGAAGTTTGTTACGGTTAGCCATTTACAAGTGGCTAGCTTGTGTGACAAAACTTGACGGTTTGCATCGATCAAATTTTAAGCCGTTCTTGGAAACTGTACTAATTATCTTCCGTTTAGCGATTAGTGATTTGAATATTCACTCTTTGTTCATACCATCCATCTATATCTATATATATATTTTCTTATAAAAATCCAAAACCCAAAAACATCTTAAAACATATAAAACACAAAAATATTTTTCTTTTGTTTCTATGTATATGTATAACCATAAAACTCAAAAGAATCTTTTTCCCCATTTTCATAATTCCTTCCTTAACTCGAGATTCCTTAGAGTTAACTCTAGTGCATGCTTTTCGTTCTTCTAGATCATTGAGCCCTTGCGTGATCTAGCGAAATTCCTAGAAGACGTTCTCGTGAGCGTCTTTGCCCAAATAGTCGAACCCGAGATTCGTACTATTTCAAACAACAATATGGCGATGAACGAACTATGGCGGAAATGCTCCGTGCACCCACCGAGGGTTATGGAGATGCCATCATTTTACCAAAGAATCAATTCAGATCACTTTGAATTGAAGACCCATTTGATCCAACTTGTGTCTACAAATCAATTCCATGGGTTTGACCGAGAAGACCAGTATGCACACATCCGTTGGTTTAACAAGTTAACTTCAACTATCAATTTCAAGGATGTGCCACAAAAGTAATCAATTTGATGCTATTTCCATTCTCACTGAGGGACGGCCGGATTTGGTCGGAAAAAGAACCCCTCGATCTATCGAAACTTGGGAGGATCTTGTTCAAAAGTTTGTCAATTATTTCTTTCCTCCATCAAAGACGACTAATCTTAAAAATGAAATTTCGGATTTCGTCAAAATTTCGATGAAAACTTTGGAGAGGCATGGGAGAGATTCAAAGATCTCCTCGAAATGCCCCATCATGAATTCACGAGCTTGAACAAGTCAATATCTTTTATAATGGGTTGAGCGATGAACGATCAAGATTCTTTGAACGCACCGTAGCAGTGGCAATATCTTGAATCGTAAGCCTAAAGATGTGATTGAGATTTGCGAGTGTAACACCCCAAAATTTCACAAATAAAGCGTTCGGTCATGGGTGCTACTAAATCAATATACACAACACAAGGTAATAAAGAATGGAAATTTAAGTCCATTTTCAAAATATAGATTTATTTAAGAAATAATTTTACATCATTGTTTCAAAGTGCGGAAGTAAAGCCCATAAAAATATATGTTGTCCCATTAAAAGTTGTATTAGATTTGTTTGAAAACACTTCGGATGCCAGTCTTCAACGAATGCCTTTGCCATTGCCCACGCCAATAAGTAAACCTGAGAAAAACATGCTAAAATGTCAACACAAAGGTTGGTGAGTTCATAGGTTTAAGTTTCGAAAATCAAGTTGGACCACAGTTGCATATATAGTATCTCCGTGAATGACACTATATGCAAAAGGCTATTACGCTAGTACCAAGTTCATGCGACCGAAACTACGACAGTGTGCATGCATCTAGAAGCATGATAAATAAAAGCCCAACAAGTGTATTTCCAAGACACTCAATCAATACGATATGATATACACCGACGTTTGCCTATCCGGTCAAACTCGAGCGGGGTGTCATCCCCAATAGATCTATTCATAACAATCGCGCCTCCCCAAAGGGAACTAACGGTAGCATAGTTGGGATTCAAGGTTGTTTCACGTAATAGTGTTTTCAGTTTCAGGTCCGAAAAGAGTTTTGCATGTTTCTCACCCCAAAGTTTTATAAAACAAGTAAATAAGAGTAAAAGTGGGGCTATAAACTCACCTTAGCAGTTCGGTGAATAAAGCACAAAGAGATCGAGTGTGATATGGCAGTGGCTCCTACCGAGAACCTAAGAACGAGATGGCAAGTCTCAGAATAATGATAAATTGTTGGTTTACGACCAAAAGGAGAGAGTATTGAATATGCAAGTCAATAGAGTGGTATTAGTATTGATCTATAAATATAACGTTGTAACCGAGAGTTTTGTTTATTTACTTTAAGTTGTGTCGGTATCGAATAGTGTTTTCATATATTTATATACTTATAAATATATATAAGTTTAATTAGTTATCGACTTAATAATTTTCATATATGAACACTAGGTTGTCAAATAAAATATGTGTTAAATAAATTTATTTGGACATAAAGTGGTAAAATATATATAAGTTATTAATCTTATAAAAAAAAGTTTTGGCGTAAAATGTCAATGTGTTAACTAGAGGGGTTGAAGTGTAAGGTTTTATATTTGTTATAAGCTTATAACAAGTTTTAAGAGAATAAATCGTTAAGTGACTCAAAGTTGAGGGCTGGAAGTGTAAATATTTATACAAGTTTTAAACTTATAAAAGTTTTAAGGAAAAATGACCGATTGTTCAAAGTTGAGGGCGCGAGTTGTAAAAATCGCATCTTAGTAAAAATACAGAAAAAAAAAATTATAAACCTGCCATTGGCAAGGTTTGAACATGGGTTGCTAGTGTAGAAGTTGATTGATACAACCAACTGAGCTAAAGGCTCTTTGGTGTTATACTTTACAGATTGAGTATATTTAATAGTATTCGATTATGCTAGTAAAGAAAATCTTATGATCGTGTATTGCATACGTGGGTTTTGTGTTGTATCTTTTCTTCCACAAAATAGTTTTCATCTCTTTTAAACATGTAAGCTATCAAGTTCAATAGTTGGCCTAACGTTTACAAGGTCGAGACCAAATGAGTCTCGACTCATTTGAGTTTATTTGACACAAACATCTGGGTGTGACCAAAAATATAAACTGATTTGTGTGACGTTTTAAAGAGTTACTTCACGTTTCAAATAAGCACAGGTTTATAGAGCTCAAAGTCTTTTAAGTACCCGCACACCCACACAAGCTTATTTTTAAACACAAAACCCATTACACAAAGTTTGTATGAAGTTGAAAAGGTAAATGTATTTATGTGTATGTTCAGGACAGTAGGTATATGTGCATGCAATAGCATGTGTTAGTTTTAAAAAAAATGATTGTTAATGTTTTAAGTTAATATATGACATTGTGAAACAAGTCAAGTTTAGTTGTTTAAGGCATTACGTATGATATGATGGTTACAAGAAAGCTAGACTATGGTACACTACGTAATGAAACGGGTTCGAAGAACTTACTACACCAAAAGGTGGGGAAGAGTTATGTTGAAGATTCGGGCGAGTATGAAAGCGAACAAGGAAGACCCGTCCTTCACCCGAACTATTATCGATCTTATACCGTAACAAGCTAAACCCAAAGACTCTTAGTGATGCAATTAACTTACTCGAAGCTTGCTTTCCTTTCTTCTCTAGCTCGACAGAGATGGTATTGTGTTGTGAGTGAAAATTTAAAACTGAAATGTGTGAGTTGATGAGGAGTGATGCAAGGGAGGGTGGTTTTTATAGAGAGAGCTTAGCATGTACCTTGGTTATTGTAGTCAAGACTTAGGCGCAAGGAGGAGAATAAGGGAGATGGAGTTGGATGTTTGCAGCGTGCATGAGATGGCATCAAGAAGGGGGCACGCTTTTGAGTGTTGTCATTTTCAATCACATACACGTACAATGTACATGACCGAGTTTGTTTGAGTTTTGGTGGTCCCGTGATGTTCACATGCAAATTCACATGCCATTGTTTGACCAAGGATGATGTTACTTTTGTTTTGGGGTCTTGTTCATTGGTACCTCGAGAAAGGAAGTACATGCGCATGCTAAAATGGCTAAGGTGATGTTGCTCTTGTTGTATCTCTTTCACATAAATGCATGTTATCAAAAGAGAAGAATAAGGGTTGACCACATGTTTTTGTCTTGGGTTTCGTTGGCTTGACATGCAAAGAGAAGGAGATAATAATGTGTAGTGTGTGCGTGTGGAGTGAACAAGCAGCCAAGGACCTCAACAACTAAGAACTTTTATTGCTAAAGGGAAAAAGGATTGTCAAAATATTTGCATGTGAGTTGTTAAAATAAATATGTGTTACGTTGGTGTGTCGAGAGGAAACAAAAACAAAAATACAACCATAATTGTGTACAAATGGTATTTGTTAGACAAAGAAGTTGGGTTGGGATTGGGTTGAACACTTGAGCACAATAAAAATAAAATGAATTGGATCGGGTAGTGTTGGGCTTAGAGGCCCGGTAGAAAATAAAAATATAAAAAAAATTATTATATACTTATTTTATAAAGTTTTTATTATCGAGGTTGAGGTGGAAAAATCCCGTGACTTGAAAAGAAAGAAGAAAAAAAATATAGTCGCGAAAAATTGGTAGTGAAATTTACGAGTGGTTACAATGAGCAAAAATCAAAGTTCCTATTTCTCAACAAAGTCAATGTTCAACACTCGCTTCTTCATCCGGTAACTCTTACGAGTTGGCGCTCCGATAGCCGCTCTAACAGGACGTCATCCGTTGTATGATGAAAGAGGTAAAGGAAATCAAAAGCGAAATTCATAAGCCGGAACCAATCAAAGCCGTAAACAAGGTGTGTGAAACTTGTAGTGGTCCACACGCGTATTATGATTGTCAAGCAACCGATGCTTCTTTTTACCAAGCTCCGTAGCTTCGTAAACCACAATCAATACCGACCACAAGGTGATCCTCACTACTGTGCACCTAGCGGTATGACACCACCGGTTTTCCTCTGTGCAAAACCATGGCAATCAAAATCGCTTTGTTCGAATCAAGGACAAAACTTCAATAACTCTCAAAATTTCAATCAAAACCGTAACAATTTCAACCAACCATATCAAGCTCCGAATCGACAAAGTTATCAACAACCTTCTCAAGCTCCCCTACCAAATGACTTCATGAAAATTCTTGAGTCAAGCATACGTTCAATGCAAACTCGGATCAATAACATGAGAGTTGAGCTAAAAAGGAAATTGATACCACAATGTCTCGTGAGACAAATGAGTTGAAGAATATGATGAGTCGTTTCATGAACATGAATATGAACAAAGCTTCGTCATCTTCGGAGGACTCCAAGCAATACTATTCCAAATCCAAATGTCGAGTTGAAAGCCGTCACCACTCGTAGTGGTAAGGCGACAATGGACCTTCGACTCCAATGCCTCCTCCACCGGGAGCAATGAGTCAAGTTACCAAGGATACAACGGACAAGGTGCATTTCTCGAGCCCAAGTACCACACACGTCCCACCTTCGGTAGTCAAGCTTTAAGTCCGAACCCGAAGTTCAAGACAAATTCGAGCCGAAAACACTTCCGTCCGGCTCAAAAGTCTAGTCGACTTCCTTACCCATCAAGAATGCATGATGAGAAGCTCAAAGACAAAACAAAGAGCAAATGGAAAAATTTTCCAAATCTTCAATGAACTACACTTTGATATAAGCTTCGTTGATGCTCTCGTTCTAAGGCCTAAATTTGCATCCACGCTTAAAGGCTTCTTGAGCAACAAAGATAAGCTATCCGAGATGGCTAAAACCCTCTCAATGAGCAATGCTCCATGCGGTCCTTCTCAAGAAGCTTCCCAAAGCTTGAAGACCCCGCGATTTTTAATCCGTGTGATTTCTTGGGGATGGTTCAATGCTCCGCCTTGGCGATCTTGGCGCAAGCATTAACCTCATGCCACTCTCGGTATGGAAGCATCTCTTCCTAAACTTTCATCCACTTGTATGACACTCGAGCTAGGCGGTGATGAGTGTGTAAATATTCATCATTTTGGGTCAATCAATCGCAAAACGCCTAAAAATGCTCGAAATGCATCAAAATCGAAAATATTTCAAAATTGCATTTTATATGTTTCGGATGCAAAATGTTTAAAAGCAGATGAAAAATGAGCTAAGTTTGCATAATTGGCGGTTTAGGTCCCCAGTTTCAAAAGTTGTCGAAGCACCCCACGAGCCTTAATTTCAAAGAAAAATCACCAAAGGTCCTTTTAAATCATAAGTTGTCAAAATTAGTCCTTTGGTGAAAAATATAAAAAGTTTGAGAAAATTACAAAATTGGTCCTTCAAGTTTGAAAATTGGCAAAAATGGTCCTTGGAAAATTGGAAAATGTCAAGTTTGGTCCTTGCATTATTGAAACTTGTCACTTTTAACCCTTGGATCAACTTTGATGAAATGGCAGCAATGGTCCCTTGAATTTCAGAATTTACAACAAAGGTCCCTATGTTATTAAACCTTTAAACACCCTTTGCCTTGTCAAAATCCCATGTGACCGCCAAACCCTTTGGACCCTGTTTTGGACCCCTTGATATTAGACCTCGACCAAACACCGGTCAAAATCGACTCGCGCCAAATGCATGCCTTCTCCCCAACCTTTACGCAAATCTGCAACACTCCATCCCCTCCTCCAAACTCATCTTCACCAACCTTTTCACTCCACCTCAACATCCCTCCAAATAACATTAATTGCATCCCCCCTCATCACACTCAATCTCACCCACTGCTAAAAAACCTTTTTCCGGCCAAAAACCAAATGAGTGGCCAAGATGAATTGAAGCCATCCAATGGCCCTTAAAGCAGCTGGGAACTATTCAGAGATGAGAGAGAAGACTTTTGGAGCTATAAAAAGGAAGAGAGAAGAAGCTAGAGGGGAGTAGTTAGTTTTAAGTTTTTCTTTATGTCGTTTTAAGTAAATGTTGTAGTTTAAATCAAAATGTTATAATTTCGACTTTTATGTATCACAATCAAGTTAAAACATCTTTGTAGTGTGCTTTTAATTATCAATCCAAGTTCTTTATATAAGTTTAATGTTTCATGTTATCATTGCTAATTTGGTCTCAATTTCTTATGTATAAGCTTTGAGCTTGTTTTTAAGCTCAAACAAGTTATTTAAACTCTTTATAACTTTCTTGTAAGCTTGCAATTAAATTTCAAATAATTTGGGTCCATGGTCAATGAAAGTCAACTGTGAAGTGGAATTGTGGTTCAAGCAGTTTGGAAGTGGAAATAGGGTTGGTGCAGTGCTTATTTGGGTTGGGAATGGCTTAGGTAGTGGTCTTGGGTTTTGATCTTAGCCTGCAAATCAGCTGAACACTTGTGAGTGTTTCATGTCAATTTCAGTTTGCATATTTTGTCTATGCTTGTATTTGTAGTTTTAAATAGTTGAAATGTGTTTATCTAGTTGTTCTTAGATCAAGTAAATTCAGTTTAAGTGTTTGCTTCAGCTAGTTCATTAGTTTGTGTATTTAAATTTGCTTATCAGTAGGATAAGGTGTGTTTGGATTTGCTGATTTACTTCTGATTTTGGCTTGCTCGGTAGTTAGGATTTGTAGTCTTAAGCTTGTGTAGCTCTTTTGTTACCATTTCACCATAAAATTGCATATCTGGCGACGAAAGTCAAATTGCATCTTAATAGTCTTAACTGCTTTACTGTTAAGACTTTTAGAAAGCAAAAGCTTATTTTGTGTTCAAAATTCATAAGACTAGCTTATTTCAGTTTTATTTCATCATCTAACATCATATTCAGTCCTTGAATTAGCTTCAAATCTCAAGTTGGTCAATTTTTCAGTTTTGTTAAAAAAGTCAAAATAGTGAAAATCAGTTTTAAGCCAATCTAGAGAGATTTTTCATGAGTTCATTTCAGGGCCAATGCAAGTGAAATTTGGTGTTCATGAACTTCACTTTGTCTAATTCCTTATTACCATTTTTCTAGATTTTTACAAATTTTTTAAAGCTCCATATCGACTTATCAATATGGTGCAAATACCTCATGCACCGACTCGGCGATTAACGAGTCTCTTACAGAGATTATCGAGTTTTGCAAGTCTTGCATGGGGCTTATTTGAGGTTGTCTAGGTGCGGTGTTTGGCTTGTAGATAGTCGACCAGTCTTCTTTAGGTCCCTTCTTTTGTTTTCTTGATTCCGACTTATTTGATTGCTTATTTCCATGTCCAGTAGGCGCCTCAAACTGCTTTTTAGTACATTAACTCAAATTCATCAAATCTTGGTATCTTGCAATCCAGAGGTTATGGGTTGTTGTTTCTAGTTGCTTTAGAGTCATTTTAGCATAGTGTAGCCTTTGTCTCAGTTTGGTGGCCCTTGGTGCTCATTAGCTTATTCCAAGTGCTTATTTCTAAGCACTTGTGCTTGCAGCTTCTTATTCCTTCACACAACCCCTGTTTTTTATATTTTTCATATATTCTAAATATTATTTTAAGCTTATCTTGAATTTTTCAGATTTTTCCAAGTTGGTTTGCTATTTTTCTGCATTTAAATTAATTTTTAGGCCTTTTTAAATAGCATTTAATACAAATAATTAAGAAAAGGTTCAAAAAAATAAGTTTTCATTTTTCTTAAGTTAAGATAAATATAAAAAGACAAAAAAATATTTTTCTAGATTTTCTTAGTTAAATTTGTATTTTAAATAATTTAATTAGTTTTAATAGTTTTAATTCCTAGAAAATACAAAATATTCGAGAAAAATACAAAATAGTTTTGAAAATTCTCTTTTGATATTTTATATTTTTCTAAGTCATAATTTTATTTTTCTAGCTTTGTTTCCTATTTTCTTGTATTTTAGGCTAATATTAAATAGTTAAAAATAGTTTTTAATTAATAATAATTAGATAAATAGTTATAAAAATAATTTTCTTTTTCTATAAATTTTCTTTTATCATTAGGTTTGTAAAAATGTCATTTTCATATTTTCAGGTCTTTTATTTCTTAGATCTCACTTTTTATTTTGTACGTTTACGTAATTTTTATTTAAACGTAAGTTTTAAGTTTTAAACGTTCATCATTTTGCAAATAGTGATAGCGTTTATTTAATATTTTTTATCTTTTTAACTTTCTTTAATTTGCATTTAAGTCTTTGTAATTTATGTACTTTTCTTGTAGTTATAATAATCACAAATCCTCTTTCTGTTCAAATCCCTCGATCACTATACGTTTGGTGATCCATTGCATAGCTCGCTGGGACATAACGACCCGGGGAAACACTATTCTCTCCTGATCTTCATTGCATTCGTGCTTGAACCGTTTTAAGTTTGTTACGGTCGGCCATTCACAGTGGTAGGCTGAGTGATAAAACTTGACGGTTTGCACGCATCAAATTTTGGCGCCATTGCGGGGTATCTTGATTATCTTCCGTTTAGCGATTAGTGATTTGGATATTCACTCCTTGTTTATACCATCTGTATGTGTTTATATTTTCTTTTAAAAATCAAAAATCCAAAAGATTTTCATCCTTTGTTTTTACAAAATGTTTTCAAAAATACCAAAATATTCATCTTTACCCTCTTACCCTTTTGATTCTTTATCCCTTTACCCTCTATCCATTTGATTCTAACTTCTTCTATTCTCATGGAATCTCTAGGGGCGATGCAGGACGAAGTTGAAAAACTTGGACTTTATCGCAAATGTCAAGAATTCGTGTTGTTCGTGATGATCCATTAATTACTGCGTAGGGAAATGGAGCGAGACACGGGGTGACAAAGGACGAGATACTTCCTACGATAAGGAAGTGCTAAACACGTCCAACCTACGGTTATCCAAAGATCTAACCCTCAATTGCTCCTAAGCCGTCTAAAATTGATTCTAAACTTTCACGATTTACGGTTAAAAGCAAACATGCGAAATCGAGACCGGTGACTAGCAAGAATGACTTGCCTAATCTTCACGTTCTCAAGAACCGAACCGAGACCATAACGGAAGTGGTGGAAATTGCTAGCTCTCGAGCACACCACTTGTCCCACCTCCCGATTTTTCAAAATGTTCTTGAGACTTAATAGTCATTCGAGATCACCATGTTGGTTTTGTTGATTCTTTGAATAAACCGATTCCTTATCATAACTCTCAAATGAAATCGTTTATTCCTTGTGTCGGTTGTGGTGAGCCTCTTTTGGTTCACCCTATCGTTGGTGTCACGTGTGTACAATGTGGTAATGATATTCATAACGGGAGTTGTTTGTTTTGTGGTTCGAGGAATTCATTTGATTATGATCTAACCCGAACTCATTTAACGACCCTCAAACTTTTCCGATTACCCACCACAGCCCGACTTATCTTCATATAATCAACATATCTCGTGAATTTTGTGGAGGTCCTCACCAAGGATTTGAGTGTCAATCCGGAAACACGTTTGTCTATGAGCAGTTTTCGGTGATGCTCGAAACTTTGGTTATGACCAAAATCCATATGATTCACTGATCCGGACTCAACAGCTTTCTTGTTGTGAGTCTGTGGAGGTCCCCATTTCACTCGATTGTCAAATAGGGAATCCATTTCCTTGTAACAATCATGACTTTCCTGAGTTTAACAATTTCCAACCTCCACAAAGACCATACGGTTCAAACTCCACCGAGCCGTTGTCTCGAAATCTCCCAAAATTTTGAAACCGCAATGAAAACACTTGATGATATGATTAGTAACTTTAAGAATCAAGTGAGTGGTGAAAAGACCATGGGAGAATTACTTGCGAAGAAGGAGAGGCCCGCCAATCTAGGGAAGAATTATTAGTCCTAGAGCATGCGGCTCTAAGGCGTTCCCAATTTCTTAAAGCGCTCTTTATGATGATGACGAGGAGAGTTTTATCCTTTTAAAGATAATATTTCTCAACTCCTCGGTCGATTGATATCCCGCGAGTTGAGATTTCATCTCAAACAATCGCTATCACACCAAGCTCCCACTCACTCTCTCGAACATGGGGACGAGCATCTTGACCTTGTTCACGAAATGGAATCGGACGAATTCATAAAGTCTAGTGTTGAGAACCTTGTCCCAATCCCGAGAGAGTCACGGGAACTTCGATCATATGTGATTCTCCTACTCCTCTTGAGTGTTCCAATGATCATTTGGAAACTTTCTCCAATTATAGCGACGATTGTGCTTCCTATGGAAACATCGAGTATGTTGAGGCATCACTCCCGCAGTCGACCCTCTTCTTGAGGAGTTCTCCATGAACTCACTCACATCAATCCACTCTTTGATTTGAGCCGATCGGGAGGCGAAAGTCTCATTGATAATGATCGTTCACTCACTTCTTATCCCAAATCCAATAGAGAATGTTGATCACTTTGTTCGAAACATTCAAAACTACTTTCACCAATCCTCTATTTGAATTCGACTCAATTCACATCAATTTATGAGAATCCACTCTTTGATACTCAGATTGAGGATAGTGATGAGCCCACAATGGAACAAGAGTTCACAATTTCACTTCATGTGAATGATTCTCTTCATGAAGAGTTCTCCGGTGAACTCTCTCATGACATATCTCCTCCGAAACATGGTCATTTCTATTTTGATCTTGAGGATGATATTAGCTCGGAGGAAGGTTTACTCTATCATATGAGTGTGCTTATTAATGATACTACCCTCACCCTTCCTCCCGATATGTCTACATTTGAGGATGAAGAATGGATCTTGATTGTTATCAAAATCTTTCTTCCTTTCCTCAAATATCTTGTGATTTCTCTTCATCTTCACTCCTTCGGGAATGAAGACACTATCTTTGACCCGGCATTTTCATTTATCATTTTGAGCGGTTCTATGTATATCTCATCGGTGTGGAACTTTCACATACTTGATGTTTGTCGAAACATCTTGAATGAAAGTCCATGGAGATTGTTTCTTCCACTTTGCTTCCCCATGAACCAATGAATTGAGGTCGAGTCAAGCTAGCGACTCGGTAATCAAAAACAGTAGCTAAACATGGGTTTTCACCCATGTGTTCCACCCTAGTGTGGGGGGGTTGCCCCACATGTTGTGTATATATATATGTTTCAGAAAAAATAAAATAAAAAATAAAAAAATAAAAAAAATGGCCATAGTATTTCCCTTTTATGTTCTCAGTTTCGGCATAACCACCGGTACTTTGAATATTGAGGGCAATATTCATTTCTAGTGTGGGGGGGAATTCTCACGAATTTTATCATGTAATAATACCGCCTAATTCTCCCGTTTTTGGCCAAAATTTTTTTTGGAGTAAGTGTTCTGCACTTACTCATTTGGTTATCAGTCCGCCTTGTCTAATAAACTAAAGGATTGGCTAATCCAGGAGCAAACGGCTCTTGGTAAAGATATCTCAAATCCGTTGACGACTTGCAATTTGCCCAAAATTGTATGGTATTCAACTCACCATATCCTAAAAAGTGAAGAGTTGGCTAGCCCGCAAGTTTATGGCTTGTGGTAAAGGCGTGGAAAAGCCATAATTGGTAATCGACTCACCAAAGATAATATTGATAATTTATCTAAGAGTTGGCTAGTCCGAGCAAGCGGCACGGTAAAGACAAATCAAATCCGTTGGAAGGTGGTGGTTTGCTCAAAATCACATGGTTATCGGTGTACCATAGTTCTTACTGAACTGAAACATTTGGCTACTCGAGTAATGGCTTTTGGTAAAGAGATTCAAATCCATTAAGTTTTCTCAAAAGATTGCTAGGGACTAGCAATAGTTTAGTGTGGGGATTGATGAGTGTGTAAATACTCATCGTTTTGGGTCAATTTGAATCTA
Source organism: Chrysanthemum lavandulifolium (assembly GCA_022545495.1). Classification (NCBI taxonomy): domain Eukaryota; kingdom Viridiplantae; phylum Streptophyta; class Magnoliopsida; order Asterales; family Asteraceae; genus Chrysanthemum; species Chrysanthemum lavandulifolium. The sequence goes on along the minus strand of CM040239.1, from coordinate 79,196,789 downwards.
TGAAAACGCCTAAAATGCTCGAAATGCATCAAAATCTTGAAAATATTTCAAAATTGCATTTTATATGTTTCGGATGCAAAATGTTTAAAAACAGATGAAAAATGAGCTAAGTTTGCATAATTGGCGCTTTCACCCCCAAGTTTCAAAAGTTGTCGAAATAGTCCACGAGCCTTAATTTCAAAGAAAATCACCAAAGGTCCTTTTAAATCACAAGTTGTCAAAATTAGTCCTTTGGTGAAAAATATAAAAAGTTTGAGAAAATTACAAAATTGGTCCTTCAAGTTTGAAAATTGGCAAAAATGGTCCTTGGAAAATTGGAAAATGTCAAGTTTGGTCCTTGCATTATTGAAACTTGTCACTTTTAACCCTTGGATCAACTTTGATGAAATGGCAGCAATGGTCCCTTGAATTTCAGAATTTACAACAAAGGTCCCTATGTTATTAAACCTTTTAAACACCCTTTGGCCTTGTCAAAATCCCATGTGACCCTGCCAAACCCTTTGGACCCCTGTTTTGGACCCCCTTGATATTAGACCTCAGTCAAACACTGGTCAAAATCCCAACTCGCGCCAAATGCCTGTCTTCTCCCCAACTGCTTTCTGCAAATCTCTGCAACACTCCATCCCCCCTCCTCCAGCTCATCTTCACCAACCTTTTCACTCCACCTCAACATCCCTCCAAATAACATTAATTGCATCCCCCCTCATCACACTCAATCTCACCCAGTGCTAAAAAACCTTTTTCCCGCCAAAAACCAAATGAGTGGCCAAGATGAATTGAAGCCATCCAATGGCCCTTAAAGCAGCTGGGAACTATTCAGAGATGAGAGAGAAGACTTTTGGAGCTATAAAAAGGAAGAGAGAAGAAGCTAGAGGGGAGTAGTTAGTTTTAAGTTTTTCTTTTATGTCGTTTTTAAGTAAATGTTGTAGTTTAAATCAAAATGTTATAATTTCAGCTTTTATGTATCACAATCAAGTTAAAACATCTTTGTAGTGTGCTTTTAATTATCAATCCAAGTTCTTTATATAAGTTTAATGTTTCATGTTACTGTTGCTAATTTCAGTCTCAATTTCTTATGTATAAGCTTTCAGTAGCTTGTTTTTAAGCTCAAACAAGTTATTTAAACTCTTTATAACTTTCTTGTAAGCTTGCAATTAAATTTCAAATAATTTGGGTCCATGGTCAATGAAAGTCAACTGTGAAGTGGAATTGTGGTTCAAGCAGTTTGGAAGTGGAAATAGGGTTGGTGCAGTGCTTATTTGGGTTGGGAATGGCTTAGGTAGTGGTCTTGGGTTTTGATCTTAGCCTGCAAATCAGCTGAACACTTGTGAGTGTTTCATGTCAATTTCAGTTTGCATATTTTGTGTATGCTTGTATTTGTAGTTTAAGTAGTTGAAATGTGTTTATCTAGTTGTTCTTAGATCAAGTAAATTCAGTTTAAGTGTTTGCTTCAGCTAGTTCATTAGTTTGTGTATTTAAATTTGCTTATCAGTAGGATAAGGTGTGTTTGGATTTGCTGATTTACTTCTGATTTTGGCTTGCTCAGTAGTTAGGATTTGTAGTCTTAAGCTTGTGTAGCTCTTTTGTTACCATTTCAGTCATAAAATTGCATATGCAAGCAGCCAAAGTCAAAATTGCATCTTAATAGTCTTAACTGCTTTACTG